>OY728136.1:1067643604-1068893604 GCA_963277665.1 Viscum album
ACTGATTGAGGCATGTAAATCTATATATGTCGTATAGGGTAAAAAAAAATCTGTTTCCATAGTAAAAAGATTTTAAAAATTTGTTATTAGAAAATAAACTGAATGATTCCATTTATGTGATTATTAAAAATAAAAAGGGTAAAATAATATATTAAATATTATAGTATAATGGTGAAATATTCTTGGAAACCATTTTAAAAAAATGGTTTTACGGAGCATTGATTTCCAACTGATGCGAGGTTAATGTCGGGATTTCATAAGAAAAAACTTCCTTAACTATCGGATGTACCAAATAGTATAAATTTATGACCAATAAAAGAGTATATCCAAAATAAATAGAAGATAATAAAATTCATTAATTTTCATGAGATATAGATAATAATATATCCTCAATGGAAGAAAAAACATAAATAATCCTGAAAAGTGATGAGATTGACTCAATAAAACATAAATATATGTAACATGGGATTATAACCTCCATTTAAGAAATGAAATTACACGAAGCTTAAAATATCATTAAAGTTATAAGATTTATTATAAAACATGTAATTTGGATGTTTATATACCTTAAAATAGATTTTAGATGCATATCAATATATGCATCCCAAAAAGAGAAATTTCAGACAAAAATATTTTACCATGTTAGTAACTATTGAATTACAGACCCCATGAATAAAGGATCATAAAACTGATATGTTAATACTAATAAAGGTATGTATATTATACCTATAAAACATTAATTATCATTACATACACCATGAAAAAAGAAAGAGTGAGTGAAATAGCATTTATCTCACAAAAATAAAAAGTGAAATTAAATCCCTTAACATTGTGTCTTGACTCTCCATAATCAAATATGATTATTTGATAAAAAATAAAAAAAATTATAATTATTTTAAATTGAAATAGTGTTATATATATTACGATATATGGGTTGATTATGGCCTTATATTACCTACTTGTTAATGATCTTATCTTAAGGTCTCACTTCGAGTAATATTTTCTTTATTTTTCCCCTGAGTCTTAATTTGATATATCATTTGTAAAAATAATTATATAATGATTCAATCATGTAGATAATTATTTAAATATAATTTATATCTATTATATACATATTATAATATTTTATATCATAATTATATACAAAATTGAATACACTGTTCCTTGAGATGACAAGTCGTATGTATGCATCAACACTGAATCTGTTTTTATTGTCATAATGAAAGAATGATTATAAATGAAATATTTATATATATATACTTAATTCAATAAAATTAAAAATTTATACAGATAATTTATGTTTATTGAACCCATATTTAATACATTCTCTATTGTGTGTGAATGAATCACATCACTTTCAGGGGGCGGTAGTCCACATTTCCTCAAACAATATTATCGCCTTAAAAACAAATTGAAGGTATATATTTATGTGTTTTAAAATAAATAAAGAAGATTAAACACAAAATAAATATAATATATTACATGTATAAATATATTTTCCATCATAATGGACACCATGATTAGTGGTAAAGGAAAAATGAAGAATCATTATTTCATCAGGCATTAGTTCATTGTACAATGAAACTGTATGTTAAACATCCATTGTATGGAGTTATCTATAATTTTTTGAAGAACACTTTTCATAAAAACATACTATTATATGTGTGAAACTTGTTATGTTATCAAAAAAATTGAATAAAAATAGTGGTGGGGGTGGAGAACGAAAATAGAGGAAAAGAGCTTAAAAAATTTGATACCTCTAAATTGGGAAACTCCTTTGGGTTTGTTCCAAAATTATTTTTTGAGACTCTTTATGCCTAAATGGGGGCTTCATGGTCATATGGGAGGATTTTTGGGATGTGTATTTAGAATAAAATGGATGAAAATAAATGTTTTTATTAGTATGATTAATGGGTAGAGGTGGTGGAAAATTTAGGGAAGGAAAATGACAGAAATGGAATTTTTTGAAACAATTTTGGTGTCCACATGTCTCTACCTAAAAAAGTCATTAAAAACCAAAAAAACACAATACTGAAAGGTTTATGGCCGAAATAGGTACATAAAATGGGTTTTGGTCATGTGTATAGGTCATTTTGGGTCTTAAATTTATGGTTTAGTACCTTTTTAACATAATATTTCTCGTAATCAATGTAATTAATTTTAATCACATTCACTAATATTGCTTGTAATTTTTTTTAAACTTATTTAAAATTATAAATTTTTATTATTATAAATATGGAATCCATTTTTCCAAATTATAATCAAATAAATGGCTGATATTGATTTAAAATCAATCCCGTCATCGGGACGACCCTATGGGTTATTGATGTCAAAAAGGAAAAAACATTTCGATCTTTTTATGACCAATTTAAATATGGAAATGGTTAAAATAATAAATATATATTAATTTTTAAAAAAATTATGTAATTCAGAATTGAAATAAAATTAAAATATATTTTATCCTTATAAATAAATTAAATTAAAAACTACTTTGACATAAAAACATTAATTTTCACTATTCATGCAAAAAAATGTTTTCAGAAAAATCCAAAATAGTTACCCTATGAAAATTTGGACATTATAAATTAAAAAAGAAGATTAATTTTTTCAAATTATATTTATAAATTTTTTAAAAAATTATATTTTAATAATGTAATAAAAATAGTCTTTTTTGATATATAACTACTTAACCAATAAATGTATCATTTAATATCAATATGATGAATTTATATAAAATAATAATGAAAAATATTATAAAAGTAGTTAATCGTTGTAATATAACATATTTTAATGGATAGATTATAATTTTCTTATATAAATAATTAAAATAACAAAATGAAATGTTTCATTGAATATTAGTGTGTCTTGTATCGTAAGGAATCTCAACATTTCGTGTAATGTACGCCAAGTCTGCTACATGTGAAATGGATGAATCAAATATTTAATATCTATTTTTTGTATTGATTGAAGTGAAAAATAACAAAATATAAAATTATCTTCAAAATAAATTCACTAAATATCTGGTTGTTTCATTATACCCCCCTTAAATTGAATTTCTCACAGAAAATTAATCTAGGTAAAAAAAGGTTTAATTTATAGAAAGCCATAACATAAAAATGGTTACTAAAACTTCCCTTAAAAGGGATATTTTGGTACCATAATGGTTACCAAAGGTAACATATAACTGGGATTCAAAATAGGATAACATAGGTTGAGAGTAATGATTTTAGATCAGGGGAAAATTGTAATTATTCAAAGGTTGTGATTGAGGTCCTAAATCACAATCAAGTGAATGATAAAAAAATTTGAGGGCCCCAATGTCACAAATCTGTTATAATTTGAGAATCCATTGGTTTTAAAAGAAAAATTGGTATTATGACAAATTTTTTATCAATTTCAGAACATTGAGTAATTCATAATATATTTCTTTAAATAAAATTTCATACATTTTTTTTTCTTTGATTATTTTTTAATACATCCATTACCTCAAAGAATAAATATCCATAAATACACTTTTAGCTGACCATAAGGAACAGAAATAATTAAATTACTAACTATAAACACGAATTAATATAAAAAGACTCACTACTATTTTATCATAATCATCCATTCATTAAAATTTAATATACATTAGCTAAAACAATACATTATCCATATCTAGGAATGGAATCCTTATCATCCTTCCGTCATAGTTTCAAGATTCATGGCCTTGCAAGATTTGATTTGTTGTCACCCTAAATACATGATTCTTTATTTTAAAAACTCAATAATATAATATATAAGATTGAAATCCATGAAATAATGTTAATCACTGATTATCGTTTTAAGAATGGGTTTCAACACAAACTCAGTCCAAAAATACTTCCTTTGATGTTTAATAAACACTTTTAATGAATGGTTAACCATATAACCCTTATTAGATATGGAAATACCTGACTTTAGAACGTGGGTCTCTAAATGAGATTAGTATTGATTCCCCTGTATATCACAAATTATCTCTTGGTTGTCACTTTAGAAACTTGTTAGTATCCTCATCATCTATTCTCATGAAACATTATAGAAAATTGAATTACCATAAATCCCTTTGGAAAACAAGGACTCTTCATAATTCTAACATATATTGGATTTACTCCTTAAATCCAAAAAAAATTAAAACTTCCTCAGTGGTAGAATAAACCACCTATAAACATGTCCTTACATAGTTCCATGGTAATCAATATTGTCTAATATAATTATTCATATCCCATATATCATTATCCAAATAACTTTATCTTATCATAAAGATCAGATTAAGGATCACCTTCCCTTTGAAAAAATATCATCATATCATCAAATCACTTCACCATTCCAAATAAAAATGTATATACTGATCGAAAACAACTATACAGCAATGATTGTATATTTCATCATTCATATGTTTTGAATCGGAATACATTAAAACATCAATTTCCTAATCCTTAATCCAATAACATGGCTACCTCATCCAATTACCTAATACCACATTATATTATAATTTCATATGTAGTCATGTCATCATCAACAATGTAACCATTACATACACCACCTTGCATATTATCATCAGGATTTTTCCTCTTAAGATATTGAGTTTCATAATTACCTTTTCTCCACACATAAAAAACATATCTATCTATAGTGTAATAGGGAGGCCAATATTCTTATCTATTTCATTAACTAAACTCTATGTTTTTACTATAAAGTGAACTTATTTGTGTCATTATTTTCTATATTAAAAACATATTATTGTTCCTCTAATACATTCTAATTGGTTATTTATTCCACCTTCTTCACATAAAATAAATTGAATTATCATTCATAAATGGTCTCCATTACCAGATCTCTCCTAAAAATCTTTACTTCTCTTCATTAGAGGTTGTGAGAGTTGGTTAAGGTAATCATTGTTAATCATGTTCCATGAAAACTGATTAGGCATGATCATGAAATCTTTCACTATATTGATCCTCCCACTTGAATGCTAATAAAAAAATCATTGATCTCATTTAACATTAATCTAGTTCCTTATAGTTCCCAAAATTTACTAAAACCAAATGAATATCGTGAGAACTACATTTCATTTTAGAAAACCACATAGTCATGAATGTAACTACATATAGAATTTCAAAATCATAACACCTTCTTTAATATATGACACCATTGGTTTATCCTAGGTTATATCTATAGCCTACATATTTATTAATCCTGCATGATGGTCTATAAAGAGTTTGTGAATTAGAAATGTATATCCCCCAAGATAGTCAAATTAGGTTTGAAATAAGTTCTATTGTCGTGTACCAGATTATGCCGATTCAAGCCTAGAAAATCATTTTGGAGATGTTATTTTCATGAACCTACCTGGATTAACCCTGAACCGGTATCCCGAGTCGGTCCATTACATTCCCCTAAGTGCGTTATTAATCCACATGGGATAGAAACAAGTTCCAAGCATCAAAATTTAATCACAGGTAATGATTTGGACTATAATACTTTAATAAATAAACAAGAATAAACAAAACATTAAAGGTGAACTCTAGCAGTGGAAAGAGAAATAAATAGAATAGCTCAATATACCTCCACATGACCTTCTTGGTCACCTCCCAAACAAAGGCTGACCATTCTCCAATAATGAGAAACACATCCAAGAAATCCTAAGCAATGAAAAACTACAACTGAAATTATAAAATGTGTGAGAATTGGAAATGATTAGTAGGGTTTCCATGATAACCCACAGAATCCAACAATCACACATCCCTAAACAATAAAAAAAATAAGTTTGAAATAAATTTATAAAATTACGGTCTTCAGATTTTAAAATGTGAAACATGATTTTTTTCATTTATAAATCTATCAAACTCTACATGCAGTTTCAATAAAACCATTTTTCATTTTTTTTTAAACAAAACATGAAACAAAAGATACCAAAAATGGTCTAAAATAATATAGGTAAACAAGAAAATATGGAAATAAAAAAGTATGACAGAATTTAAACAAACAGTGTAAATAATTAATTTTCCATGGGTGATCCTAAAAATCCCTAGAAGACACCTATATGTACTTGGTTTCGGAACAACCTCTCGACATATGATGAAGCTTCTAATTCTATAACCAACATTCCACCCTATAATTGACAAATCTAGTGGAAAATCCCACAAGGTCTAACAACCAATCCAAGGGGTACTTACCCATATAATCATGGTTGAGAAGAAAATGTCATCTTGATCTATTAAAAGGTGCTCAGGAACCCATGGGGGTTTATAATAATATTTTGTATTTGGGAGGCCCTCACATGTGTGACTTGTGTCCCCTCACTTTCCTACCTCAAACACAGATGGTCTATAGGATGACCCATAAATTTATATCCCCATATAGAGGTGACCCATATATATATATACAACATATCATTACAGGTTACAACTGGGCTTCATTATCATATAATCATTCAAATATTTCATATAACTTTTTGGGATTCCAACTGGGCATACTAAGTTATCAAGGTAAAATATATTCTAAAAACCCATACAAACATCCCTTTTGAATTTAATGTTTCAAACAGTTATTCGAGTCGACATGTCCACAAAATCACCTTCAAATAATTAAATAAACACCTCTTTTAAATGTTCAAGACAAACAATCCAACCTTGTGGAACATCATTAAAATCCATGATTTTCAGAATGCATGAAGAAAAAATTTATAAAACTCATCTAAAACATTCATTCAAAATCCCTTGAGAAACCAATTTCATTTGGAATCTAAACCCATACTAAACAAATGACATGAGAAAAAATCATTTCCAAGCACTATCTTTTTTTGATTGCACATCCATGTGTTCACCCCATAAACCCAAGAGTTTTCCGACATCCAATGGTACACTAAGTCTCCAAAAAAGATTTTTTAAATCATTTATAAAAGTCACCATTACTATTCAATCTAATCTCTCCACAGACACATTATTTAAAAATTAGAACTCATTTCTTCAAAATGAAAAAACCATATGCTTAAAATCATAAAACCTTTCCAAAAAAATTTAACATGTTTAGCAAGTTATTCCAATATAAAACTATACACACACAAAATCCTCTATTGAAATCAAATGAAAACCCAGAAATCATTTAAATCCTAATCCCCAATATCACAACTTCCCCAAATTATTTTAATGGAACACCAACTAAAAACATTGAATCCACTAGACCGTTAAATTTTTTTTAACAAAATAACCATGATAAGTTCATTAATAAAAAAAGTAATTAAAACCAAATAATAGTGATACATTTCATGAAATCCCAATTCCTACATAAACAAACAATGAAAATTTAACATTTTCCCTAGATATAATAAATCTATTCAATTTATATTAAAACTCATTTAAATTCTATTTTAAAAAAATCAAATCAATATAAAACATCACTAATATTTTAATCAAGGGTGTTATAGATTTTCATTCAACTTGATAAATTTATTTAAAATTCCAACCATCAATGGGAAGAATTAGGACTGAGAAACATGGAAGTTTCAACCTCAACGTAGAGTACAAATACAACAACCCATCAGTGGAAATCTGTACAACACACAACAGGCCAATTTCATGCCCTCAATAATGTGTAGAATGTGAGAAAGAGAACTTGCAATACTAGGATTTATCCACAATAAATAAAAATTGCTGGAGATGAAATGAAGGAAAAATTAATTAAAAAATATACCATAGGAGGGGTGTTCTGTGTGCTCATGGCTGGAGAAAATGGGTGAATATGGGAGATTTCTAATGCGGCGAGGCTGGCACAAGAAGGGGGTGACCTTGCTAGAGCACTGAAGGCTAGAGCGTGGCTGGTTGGGTGCATTATTGGTCGTCCAGTTGGTGCTGGCTATGTCAGGTGGTACGATCATAAGGGAGAGGCACGGTCAGGACATATAGGGTAGGCGGGAGCCATCCGGAGCTAAGAGGGGATCATCTAGAGGTAATGTTAAGTGCATGGCTGGTGTTAGGGTCGACATCGATGGTCAGTTGGAGTTTGAGGGAGAGGCCAAAATTTGGATTGAGAGGGTGACTCCGAGAAGCATGAGGGAATGAGGGGACTGGTCGGCCTCCTAGAGCTCACTGGCGAGGGAGGGAACAAAAGGTGAGGTGGGTCTTGGGGATGGGGATGATGATCAATGTGAAGGGAAAGGAGGATGAGGTGAGCGCAGAGTGCCAAAAGCGCAAGATGAGGGCAGTAAAGACCTGTTGCAGGCAAGATGTGGAGGCATGGGGTCAAGGGTGAGGTTGGCCGGTATAACGAACCATACTTTACATACATTGTTATTACTTCAAAATTTAAACATACTTATTACAACATATAACAAAACCATTAAAAGGCCGTATAGGTATAGTGTCTTTAGAAACTGGGAAACATAAACAACTGGTTCATAAAGCGTCTACATTGTCTCCCATTTATTTCATCATATCTATAGTCCCTTTTGGAATATCGTACTTAATAAGCTTCTTCCTGACCTGGGTAAAGAAAACATACAAAAGGGTGAGCTCAAATTCTCAGTAAGGGTAAACAAAAGAAATATCAATCACATCATATTCATAAGTACATAATATTTTGGAAATCTTAACCTGCAAAAGAGAGCATAATTTCATAACATGGGATAAATCATAGTAGTGAAATGAAATCCCAATAATCATAACTCAAAACATGAAACTTTGTGGCATACACACATAATCATATAGAATCATTTCTTATTAGTCAAGACTCATTTCCAAGACTATCTTAGTGGACAAAGTCCATTTCTTAACCGAGTTCACTCCTCGTTTTAGTCCTGTTTCACTGAACCGGTTTAACCTACCGTTCCATCCATCTCTATCTGAAAAGATATAAAATATTTACCCAATGCATTGGAAGGAGATATAGGTCCCACCCATCTCATAATGATACAATTCTTATACGTGCCACAAAATCATAAACCATACATCATAGGATAACCCATGTAATAAAAATGGGATTCTTAAACAACATGACATCATAAAACAATTCATATAAGATAAAGGAATTCATAAAAATAATTCCATCAAAAAATAATCAAATCAATGTAATAATAGGGATATAAACAAAGCCCTATATTATCTTAGATGGAAAATAATTTTGATAAAACACTTGAACTCCATTCGTGAGGAAAATATCCTTTCTACTTCAAAAACATTTTCCTTTCATAACATGTCATACAATTTAAAACTAAAAGAAGTTGATTAAAAATAAACATGAAATCTTATAAAGGAATCTTCTTTGAAATAATGTTTTAAAAATCCATTCATGTCGTATAAGTTAAAAAAACATTCTTCTCGTACTTTTGTCGGAAAAGTCAAAAAGTACCTCGTACGAAAAATGACAAACGATTACTTTCATATCTTTTACTAAAAATTCACCGAAGGGTCAAATTGGATATAAACTATTTTAGAAGGATATAAATATTACATATTGAGGAACATGGATGTGGATGATAAAATACACCCTAGTAAATTTCAAAGTATAAACAATCTCAGATAAAATGAGATTGTTATATTTTCCCTTACCTTAGGTCCAATTTTCTTCGTAAGTGTCTGAACCTCCTGTATAATGATTTAAATAATGTTATTGACTTATTACAGAATCATAATTATTGTTATGATATCATATATGGTCATATTATTAGCTTCTTATTAGTAATATTTCATTACTACTTGTTATTCGGGTGTTTATTACTTTTTGGTCTTATGCGTGTTTGTCAAATAAATTCTTATTCTTCTCTTTAGGTTATAGATACCTCATTTCCAGAATTGTATTAGTGTAATATATATCATATTCATTAATTCAATTCATTTATATAATCATTATGCAATGAAGATCATGTAGAATGAATCACATCACATCGTAGAGACGGTATTCCGTACGTACGCACGAGTGATGATATCGTTCCCATGATCGTGGAATTGTATTATAGTGTATGTATACTATTTCAGAATCAATACCACTTTAAAATAATCATATATATTCATTTCTTTCACCCTTATACCCATCCATGTATGGTGGTGGTGTAAAATAGATTACACCACGGCGTGGAGATGGTATTTCGTACGTACGCACGTGCGGTGATTTCATTTTCCGTAGAATGGATAAGAGGTGAAATAGGGTTGTTTCATATTTATAATAACATATAAGTATATAAGTGATACTGATGTAATTACCTCATAATGAAACAACTAAATAAGAGGTAGTCGAAGAAGAATGGAACTTGAAGAAAACGGTAGAAGGTATTACCTCTTTCTCGAAGTGCCTCCATTAAACATTCTCTTAAGGCACTAGAGTTGGTCTTTTGATAAGACCAGTACCTCTAGTAGGTTTATAAGGAAGTGTGGAAGTGAATTGGGCAGGGTTTGGACGAGATTGAAGGCTCAAATTTGTGTGAGGAAGAGAGGGAGGAGGTGCCCTTTTATAAGGGAGGAGAGGGGCACCTTTGGAAATATAAGAAATATTTGTTTATATTAAATCCCAACCCCACATAAAAACTTCTAAAATGACTCATATCTAAATATTAGATGAGATAGGGTTTTAATCTCATCAAACAATAAAAGTTAGACATGTTAGGAATTTATTTTAAACATTATCAACTTGATTTATCCTTATTTACCAATTTAATTTTGTTTGTGGTAATAATATTCTAAATTTTAAATTTTTAAAAATAATTACATATGTGTTGTGAATTTTTGATAATTTGACACTTTATGAAATTCTCGACCATATAAATTTTAATTTATAATTTTTTAAATATTTTTGTGATTTTTAAACAATTTTATAATATGTTATTTTTATAAAATAACAATAGTGTCAATTTTGACACTATTCATTTATTTGAATTTAAATAAAATATATACAGAAGATATGTTCAAACTAAATTCTTTAATAGGTTTATTAAAATGTCATATGTATCTAGAAAATTAGTGTAGCACATTAAATAGTTCATATAATATTTATTTTAATATTTTTAAGACAATTTATTTGATATTTTAATAAATAATATAATTTCAAAATAACTATTGTGTCATAATTAATGATAAATATTTAAACCCTAAAAATTATAAATAAATTCCTATGATATCTATAGTTGTATTAGATTTCTTTAAATTATTCATGTTGGAAGTTTCATTATGTTTATCACCAAATTAAAATTATTATACTTATAAGATTTAAGAAAGTGACATGTTGTCACATTCTTTGGTTTTAATAATAATTAAATTATTTTCATGGAAAAAAGACCATTAAATGAATATAATCCGACCCTTAGGAGATATGGGTGGACTTTTAGTGATCCAATAGGATTTTGGCAGGTGTTAGGGTAATTTTATAATCTTATATTTACCCTTAATTACCCGATTTACCTTTAACTATGGTAAATAAATTTTACCGTAGTTACTATTCATAATGCCCAAAAATAAAAAGTAGTCTATTAACATAATTTGGACCCAATGATTCTGAATATGGAATCCATTTTTCAAAATTCAAAATATATAAGTTGCATTAATTAATTTAAAATAAATCCCGCTGTTAAGAAAACGGGTTTTAGAAGTTAAAACATTGCCAAAGATTGAAATGTTTTTACCTATGAATTCAATGTGAAATTAATGCTAATGACATACATTATATTAAATGGAAAAAATATATTATATTTATACTTTAAAACCATTAAATATTATAATTTATCCATATAAATTATCTCAATGAAAAAAGTTGTTTTTAATTAAAAATTAGCGTATTTTTACTATTCATCAAAATATGAAAGTTATCAGAAAAATATCAAAAATTTATCCAAAGTAAATTTTTATACCCTGATTCAAAAGAAGAATTTTATTTTGTCAAATTGAAATTATAAACATGTAAAAAACTAGATTTAATGTGGGTGCTCCATCAAAAGGCGGCAAAACTGTATTTTTTGAAAAATATTTCTTTTATCCAAAAAAATTGATTTTGCTTTTATATCTCGTTCAAGAAAATGTATATGTTGAATTAAAAT
This sequence comes from Viscum album, assembly GCA_963277665.1. Lineage (NCBI taxonomy): Eukaryota > Viridiplantae > Streptophyta > Magnoliopsida > Santalales > Viscaceae > Viscum > Viscum album. Next base: position 1,067,655,645 of record OY728136.1, read on the forward strand.
GTTATAAAATTAAAAATTTAGTTATTACTATTCATAACAGCTAGTTTTAATAATATTTTAATAGCATATCATTGTTTAGAGAAACTCGGTATTGCGTACGACGCAAGCTATTGAGGAAGGCCGCAGTTGCGTGTAATTAAAGCCAAGCTAGTGTTGTGTGTAGTGAAAGATTCCTTTGATGATTTATATAACATAAAAACAAAATATTTCTCATAAAAGTCTCGGGTGTAACATTTTACCCCCCTTAAAATGAATTTTTCCCTCGAAATTCATCACTTTGTATCAAACAGATGAGGATACCTCTCCCTCATCATATCCTCAAGCTCCCATGTAGCTTCTTCTAATTGGTGGTTCCTCCATAAAACATTCACCAAGCAACTGGTCTTGTTTCATAGGACTTTTTCACTATGATCCAGAATCTCAATCGACTGTTCTTCATAAGAAAGATCGTGCTCCAACGGTACAACTTCAGAGCTGAGTACATGTGAAGGATCAGGTATGTACTATCTCAGGAGAGATACATGGAAAACATTGTGTACTTGAGAGAGATTTGGTGGAAGCACCAATCGGTAAGCTACCTTCCCGACACGATCCAATATTTCGAAAGGACCAATATATCTAGGTCTCAACTTTCCCTTATTTCCAAATCTCATGACCCTCTTCCAGGGAGATATTCGTAAGAACACTTTATCACCCACATCAAACTCTAGGGCTTTTCTTCGGTTGTCGACATAACTTTTCTGTCGACTTTGAGCTAATATTATGTGTTGTTGAATAGATCTGACCTTTTCTGCCATTTCATCAATGAGATCCAGTCCTAATAGCTTTCTGTCCCCAAATTCATCCCAGAAAGTTGGAGTCCTGCATTTCTTTCCATAGAGAGATTCATAAGGAGCCATCTGAATACTAGAGTGAAAGCTATTATTATAAGAAAATTCCACCAAAGGCAGGTTATGATCCCAACCACCTTTGAAATCCATAGAGAAAGCTCTCAACATATCTTCTAGAGTTTGAATTGTTCTCTCAGACTGACCGACTGTCTTAGGATGATAAGTAGTGCTGAAACTCAACTCTGTATCCAGAGTATGCTGAAGTCTTCTCCAGAACATCGAGGTAAATCTCGGATCCCGATCAGATATAATAGAAAGTGGTACTACATGCAATCTTACCACTTCCTTTACATATATCCTGGGAAGCTGATCTAGAGACAAATCCTCTCTAATAGCAATGAAGTGTGCAGACTTTGTAAGAGGATCAACTATGACCCAGATAGCATTATTGCCTTTGGATGTTTTAGGAATTCCTGTGACAAAGTCCAAAGTGATGTTTTCCAATTTCCATTCAGGTATGGGTAATGGTTGTAACATCCCCTTAGACTTCTGTCTCTCAGTATTAACTTGCTGACAAACCAAGCATCGAGAGACATATTCAGCAACATCTCTTTTCATTCCATCCCACCAGAAGTACTCTTTCAGGTCCCTATACATCTTCGAGCTTCCAGGATGAATAGAGAATGAAGAACTATGAGCCTCATCCATCAGCTACTTCTTTAATTCGAGGATGGGAGGAACACAAATCCAATTATTAAACATTATTATCCCATCACAATCAAGGTTGAATTCAGGAACATTTCTCACCTTCTATTGTAACTCTTCATCTTCTTTCAGTGCCTCTTTAATCTTCACATGTATAGATTCTATTGTGAAAGATACGATTTTCCCCCTTCCATTATAATTCCAAGATCCATCCTTTGTAAATCCATAAATATTGGATCTTTTGTGATCCTCATAATGGATAAACTGGCATGGTCTTGTCGACTTAATGCATCTTCCACCTTGTTTTCTTTCCTAGGGTTGTAATAAATTGAGCAGTCATAATTGTAAATCAGCTCCAACCATCTTCTTTGATTCATATTCAGCTCCTTTTGTGTGAAAATATACTTTAAACTTTTATGATCAGTATAAATATCACACCTTTCAGCATAAAGGTAATGCCTCCAAATCTTTAATGCAAAGATTACCGCAGCTAACTCCAAATCATGAGTTGGGTAATTTTGCTCATGAATTTTCAACTGTCATGAGGCATAAACTATCACCATATCATTTTTCATGAGAACACATCCCAGTCCCTTCTTGGATGCATCACTGTATATCACAAACCTTTCGCCACTACAAGGAAGTGTGAGTATAGGTGACTGGATAACCTTCTTTTAAACTCCTTGAAATTTTCTTCACATTCGTTCGTCCACACGAACTTAACTTCTTTTCGAGTCAAACTGGTGAGTGGATAAGATAATCGTGAAAAATCTTTCACAAAACATTGATAATATCCATCCAAACCAAGAAAACTTCAGATCTCAGTTACTGTTGTTGGTCTCGACCATCTTTCGATAACCTCTGTTTTGCTGGATCCACAGTTATCCCCTCTTTTGAGATTATGTAACCCAAAAATGTAACTTTTTGAAGCCAAAATTCACACTTGGTAAATTTGGCATAAAGCTTCTCGTTTCTCAGGGTCTTCAATATATTCTCAAGTGATATTCATGTTCTTACTTTCTCTCTGAATAGACAAGAATATTATCTATAAAGACTACCACAAATTGATTAATGTAGTCTCTAAAGACTCTATTCATCAGATCCATGAAGATAGCAGGGGCATTAGTAAGACCAAATGGCATCACTATAAATTCATAGTGTCTATACCTTGTACGGAAAGCCGTCTTTGGTATATCCTCCATTTTGACCCTTAATTGATGATACCCTGAACGAAGATCAATCTTGGAAAAGTATTGAGCTCTGTGTAGTTGTTCAAATAGGTCATCAATGCGTGGGAGATGATATTTGTTCTTGATAGTGATCTTGTTAAGTGCTCGATAATCAATACAGAGTCTCATTGATCCATATTTCTTCTTAAAAAACAGAACAGGTGCTCCCCAAGGTGACGCCCTAGGGCGTATGAATCCCTTATGAAGATTCTCTTGGAGTTGCTTCTTCAATTCCTGCAACTCAATTGGGGCCATTCTATAATGTGTCTTTGATAAAGGAAAAGCATCCGATACGAGTTCTATTGAAAACTCAACTTCACGATTTAGTGGAAGTCCCTGCAATTCATCTAAAAAGACATCATCAAACTCCCGTACAATGGGAATATTGTTAATTGTGAGTTTCTCACCAACCATTTGAGATAAATAACCTTCATTAAGTGGAGTCAAGTCCCATAAGATGGCTGAAATTTCCACTAGAAGGTTATGTTCATCCTTGCATCGATAGACGATCATAGATTGATCTAGAATATGAAATGTGAATTCCAATCTTTGTCAATTGATATGAGATCCATATAAAGAAAGCCAATCCATGCCAATAATAACATCAAATTCCACTATAGGAAGGATCACAAGATTTGCAGGAAGTACATTCCCACAAACTTCAATCGGGGAAGAATTATAAACTTTTGATGTGACTGTTGTGCCATTATGTGTTGTCACAGCTAACTCAACATCTAATTGTTGAGGTAATATGGTGATACACTTAGAAAAATCATCAGACATAGAAGAGTGGGTGGATCCAGAATCAAATAAAACATTTTCTACTTTAATGTGGATGATAAGTGTACCTTTCACCACATCGTTATAGTAATCCACATTGCTGATAGAAAATGCATGTGACTTTCCTTGGTCTTTAGCCTTAACATTTTGTTGATGTCGATCATCATCAAAAACCCTTGGATTAGGGCATTTATTGGCATAATGCCCCATCTCCTTGCACTTGAAACATTGAAGTGTAGTAGGTTCATTCTGTGTGTCCCTTCCATTGTTTAAATCATTAGACATCTTTTTCCCATCATTGCAGCATTCAAATGCCTGATGACCTTCCTTTCCACATTTGAAACATTTACATGTCCTTTTAAGACAACTCCATCTATGTTTTTTTCTACACTTTGAGCATAAGGTAAAGCTCATCTTCTTTTCAGTGTTCTCTTTTGATTTTCCTTTGAATTCCATTTTCCTCTTCTTATCAAACCCATATGACTGATGGGTTAGTCCAATCTCCATCTCGACTTTGAGAGCACATCCAACGATTTCCTTGAAGCTATTGAAGTCCCTTGTGGCTAACGCTCTTCGAAGACTTGGTTTTAAGCCACTAAAGAATCGATCGATCTTACTCTCAAGTTGGATAATAATACCAGAAGCGTACCTTGCATGTCTTGTAATATTTGCTTCATAGGTACCAACATATTCATCATCCTTTTTCTTCAGTTCAAGAAACTATTTCTCCATCTATGTTCGGAGAATACGAGGGAAGTACTTATTGAAAAATAAGTTCTTGAACTCGTCCCATTCCATGGACTCTATTTCATCCTTTTGCCTCGTATTCTTAATAAGATTCCACCATTGATCAGCATCTCCTTCCAAACGATACACTGCTAGGATGACATTATCATGTTTAGAACATTGAAGAATGGAAAATATCTTTTCAGTAGTACTAATCCATTGTTCATCAACTAATGGATTAGTAGACCCGCTGATAGAAGGTGGACGCTGCCTCATGAAGGATTCAACAGAATGTTGCTCCTTCCTTTGCTCGTTTGGAAGTCCTTCATGATTCATAGTGTGAGAAAGTTGTGTGAGCATGGCTATAATATTTTGTATTCCATCTCTCATAACGTTTGGTTTCTTCAGGGGAACAATCATTGCATTGCCTGTCGCATTCCACATTAACACGGTTCCTTTGGGTTCCATCCATTAACTAAAACCAAGAAAAATAGTGTGAGCAACACTAATTATAATAGGAAAACCACCCAATCAAGAATAAAATTTCACACTTATGTTCTTATCCTAGGTTATTCATGGTCATTTATAAAACACTATGATTGTGTTCTATGCTTAGAATTTTCCTTCGGGTTCTTACTAAGGCTTTCACATCCTAGTTTCCAAAGGTTGACTATACCTTTCCTTTGATACCAACTATAACGACCCATACATTACATACATTGTTATTACATAAAAATTTAAACATACTTATTACAACATATAACAAAACCATGAAAGGACCACATAGTTATAGTGTCTTTAGAAACTGGGAAACATAAACAACTGGTTCATAAAGCGTCTACACTGTCTCCCATTTATTTCATCATATCTATAGTCCCTTTTGGCATATCTTACTTAATAAGCTTCTTCCTGACCTGGGGAAAGAAAACATACAAAAGGGTGATCTCAAATTCTCAGTAAGGGTAAACAAAAGAAATATCAATCACATCATATTCATAAGAACATAACATTTTGGAAATATTAACCTGCAAAAGAGAGCATAATTTCATAACATGGGATAAATCATAATAGTGAAATGAAATCCCAATAATCATAACTTAAAACATGAATCTTTGTGGCATACACACATAATCATAGTGAATCATTTTTTATTAGTAAAGTCTCATTTCCAATACTATCTTAGTGGACAAAGTCCATTTCAAAAATGAGTTTACTCCTCGTTTCAGTCCTGTTTCACTGAACCGGCTTAACATACCATTCCAGCCATGTCTATCTCATGAGATATAAAATCTTTACCCAATACATTGGAGGGAGATATAGGTCCCACCAATCTCATAATGATACCATTCTTATGTGTTCCACAAAATCATAAACCATACATCATAGGATAACCCATGTAATAAAAATGGGATTCTTAAACAAAAGGACATCATAAAACAATTCATATAAGATAAAGGAATTCATAAAAATAATTCCATCACAACATAATCAAATCAATGTAATAATAGGGATAGAAACAAAACCCTATATTATATTAGATGGAAAATAATTTTGATAAAACACTTGAACTCCATTCTTGAGGAAAATATCCTTTCTACTTCAAAAACATTTTCCTTTCTTACCATGTCATACAATTTTAAACTAAAAGAAGTTGATTAAAAATAAACTTTAAAACTTGTAAAGGAATCTTCTTGGAAATAATGTTTAAAAAATTCATTCAAGCCGTATAAGTTAAAAAAAACATTTTTCTCGTACTTTTGTCGGAATAGTAAAAAAGTACCTCGTACGAAAAACGACAAAAGATTACTTTCATATCTTTTAATAAAAACTCACCGAAGGGTAAAATTGGATATAGAATATTTTAAAAGGATATAAATATTTAATATTGAGGAAACATGGATGTGGATGATAAAATACACCCCAGTAAATTTCAAAGTATAAACAATCTTGGATAAAATGAGATTGTGATATTTTCCCTTACCTTAGGTCCGATTTGCTTCGTAAGTGTCCAAACATCCTGTATAATGATTTGAATAATGTTTTTGACTTATTACAGAATCATACTTATTGTTATGATATCATATATGGTCATATTCTTTGCTTCTTATTAGTAATATATTATTACTACTTGTTATTCGGGTGTTTATTACTTTTTGTTCTTATGCGTGTTTGTCGAATAAATTCTTATTCTTATCTTTAGGTTATAGATACCTCATTTACAGAATGGAATTAGTGTAATATATATCTTATTAATTCATTAAATTCATTTATATAATCATTATTAAATGAAGATCATGTAGAACGAATCACATCACCTCGTGGAGACGGTATTCCATACGTACGCACGAGTGATGATATCGTTCCAATGATCGTGGAATTTTATTGGAGTGTATGTATAATATTTCAGAATCAATACCACTACAAAATAATCATATATATTCATTTATTTCACCCTTATACCCATCCAAGTAATGTGGTGGTGGAAAATAGATTACACCATGGTGTGGAGACGGTATTCCGTATGTACGCACGCGCGGTGATTTCATTTTCCGTAGGATGGATAAGAGGTGAAATAGGGTAGTTTCATATTTATAATAACATATCAGTATATAAGTGATACTGATGTTATAACCTCATAATGAAACAACTAAAGAAGAGGTAGTTGAAGAAGAATGGGACTTGAAGAAAACGATAGAAGGTATTACCTCTTTCTCGAAGTGCCTCCTTTAAACTTTCTCTTAAGGAACTAGAGTTGGTCTTTTGATAAGACCAGTACCTCTAGTAGGTTTCTTAGGAAGTGTGGAATTGAAATGGGCATGGGTTGGCCGAGCATGAAAGCTCAAATTGGTGTGAGGAAGAGAGGGAGGAGGTGCCCTTTTATAAGGGAGGAGAGGGGCACCTTTGGAAATATAAGAAATATTAGTTTATATTAAATTCCAAACCCACTTAAAAACTTCCAAAAATGACTCATATCCAAATATTTGATGAGATAGGGTTGTAATCTCATCAACAAATAAAATTTAGACATTTGAGGAATTTATTTTAAAAATTATCAACTTGATTTATCCTTATTTATCAATTTTATTTTATTTGTGGTAATAATATTCTATATTTTAATTTATTATAAATAATTACATATGTGTTGTAAATTTTCCATAATTTGACAATTTATGACATTTTCGACCATATAAATTTTAATTTATAAATTTTTAAATATTTTTTGTGATTTTCAAACAATTTTATATTTTGTTATTTTTATAAAATAACAATAGTGTCAATTTTGACACTATTCATTTATTTGAATTGAACTAAAATATATACAGAAGATATGTTCAAAATAAAAGCATTAATAGATTCATGAAATGTCATCTGTATCTAGAAAATTAGTGTATAACATTAAATAGTTCATATAATATTTATTTTAATATTTTTAAAACAGTTTATTTGATATTTTAATTAATAAAATAATTTCAACATTATTATTGTGTCATAATTAATGATAATTATTTAATCCCTAAAAATTCTAAATAATTTCCTATGATGTAGATAATTGTATTAGATCTCTGGATAATATTCATGTTCGAAGAATCATTAAGTTTATCACTAAATTAAAATTATTATACTTATAAGATTTAAGAAAGTGACATGTTGTCACATTCTTTGGTTTTAATAATAATTAAATTATTTTCATGGAAAAAAGTCCATTAAATGAATCTAATCTGACCCTAAGGTGATATGGGTCGACTTTTAGTCATCCACTAGGATTTTGGCAGGATTTAGGGTAATTTTATGATCTTATATTTACCCTTAATTACCTGATTTACCTTTAACTGTGGTAAATAAAATTTATCGTAGTTACTATTCATAATGCCCAAAATAAAAAGTAGCCTATTAACATAATTTGGACCCACTGATTCTGAATATGGAATCTATTTTTCAAAATTCAAAACATATAAGTTGCAGTAATTAATTTAAAATAAATCTCGTTGTTAAGAAAATGGGTTTTAGAAGGTAAAACATTACCAAAGATTGAAATTCTTTTACCTATGAAATCATTGTGAAATTAATGATAATGACATACATTATATTAAATGGTAAAAATATATTCTATTTATACTTTAAAACCATTCAATATTATAATTTATCTATATAAATTATCTCAATGAAAAAAGTTGTTTTTAATTCAAAATTAGCGTATTTTTACTATTCATCAAAATATGAAAGTTATCAGAAAAATATCAAAAATTTATCCAAAGTAAATTTTTATACACTGATTCAAAAGAAGAATTTTATTTTATCAAATTGAACTTATAAAGATGTCAAAAACTAGATTTAATGTGGGTGTGCCATCAAAAGGCAACAAAACTATATTTTTTAAAAAATATTTCTTTTATCCAAAAAACTGATTTTTCTTTTATACCTCATTCTAGAAAATGTATAAGTTTAATTAAAATGTTATAAAATACAAAATTCAGTTAGTATTATTCATATCGGCTAGTTTTAATAATATTTTAATATCATATATTTTTTTAGTGAAACTCGGTATTGCGTACAACGCAAGCTATCGAGGAAGGTCGCGGTTGCGTGTAAAGCAAGCCAAGCTAGTGTTGTGTGTAGTGAAAGATTCCTTTGATGATTTGTATAACAAAAAAACAAAATATTTCTCATAAAAGTCTCGGTTGTTTTAGCTGGAGACCTGTAGGGGCGAGGTGATGGAGAGAGAGTGAAGCTACGGTGAACATATGTGCTAGGCTACACACATAAGATAACTGAGGGGGGGGTCTCTTAGCCACACCACCAGAAGGAGAGTGAATGCGGAGGTATCTCACATAGATGGAAGGAGAAGACAACCATGAGGGGGCCTGGGCAGGCGTGTAATGTGGAACGGGTGGTTAGGCTAGGGTTTCTTACCACATTTTTTCATTTCATAATAATAATAATAATATTTATAATAATAAAACCAAAAATAAAACAAAAATAAATACCATAATAAAGGTAATAAAATTAAAAATTAATAACAATAAATAAAATAATTATAACAATAATATTAAAAATAAGAATGAAAATAAGAATGATGTAATAATAATAATATAAATAATAATTTATTAATAATTATATTAGAATCAATTTGTAAATATTAAAAATATTATTAACACATCTTAATAGTAATAATATTAGTATCTACCTGAAAATAATAATATTATTATGATTTAATAATTTAACTCAACTCAATCACATAAAACTTTATTTACATCATCTTTTAGACATTTTCGTGGGCACTTGGGCCAACCGTGTGGCTACCACCCACCGCGTTGGGACGGAGCACGAGTCTGAAACCCAATAGAATTAATAAACATCAAAAATTATTAATCATGGACCATCCAGAACCATGGTGTGGGAAGCCGAATCCATGAAATGTAACAATAAATATAAACTCAAAATTCGGGATTTGATATTTCCCCCCACCACCGAAACTTTTTTCCCCCAGAATGTCACACAATCGAATAATAGACCAAACATGATTCCATGCCCAATTGAAACTGAAAGTAATGAAAATACAAGAGAACGAGAGAAAATGAGAGGGTTATCCCCCACATACGAACACAACCAATGTAAAGAATTAACACCATATCATATCTCTCCATGAAGGGGGGGGGGGGGGTGATGCAGGAACTCCCAACTCATCCAAACAAACTATTATAGAACGACTGAACAACACCTTCGCTGAAAATTATAACTCCCAACCTACAAACAAACCTCCACACTATATAAAAAACCCTCTAAGAAATTATTAACCCAAATAGTGACTCTGAGCATAACCAAAAACACTAATTCTACCAGAGGAACATACACCTACAAACAAACATCGTTAAGATAAAATAAACCCATACAAGTTCCAAACACAACATTAATAAAATACATGATTTGGAAAAAAATAATCAAACAAAGTAAACGGTTTGGATTATAAATGAACAGGACCGTCAAAACCCCACAATGAAAAAATGATCCTACTAAAACGTCAAAACATTAACAGCAAAAAAATTAGAATGAAATGATTTTAAATGTTCAATCGCCAACACGGAACACAAAACCCGAACCGACGATTCACACCCACACTAACTCCTAACTGCATGTGATCTTTACCACGAGACCTGTGGTTGGGGCATTGATGGTCGAATCAACTCTTTCCACAGATTCAAGCATTGGAATTCCCTGGTCACAACGCCTTATTTAAAATATTCTTCCTACAAAACATCTCAATGTGACCCAAACAGCCGCAACAATGACACATCTTTTTAGGGGTGCGACAAGATGGTTTCATGTGACCTATACATCCACAGTGTTGGAACACCATTGAACAGTCTGAATAATTATTAACCAGAACAACTATAAGGGATTCTTTATATATAGGCCCCTCAATAACACCCTTCTCACTAGATGGAGAACCATCACGAGAAACTGGATACATTGGATTTCCAACCATCTACGCTCCAAGGACAAACTCAGCTGATAATGAATAATCCAACTACTTATCAAATGATGGTTTGTAACACCCCAAGTTACCATGGCATGTTTCCATTTGAATAATGCAATAGCTAGCATTGTACAGAACTTCGAGATTCTAACACATCGTGACCAATCAAACAAGCCGTTATGAATAGTAATACCAAATTTTTGACGTTTTATAAATTTTAACATTAAAAATAGATTTCATTTTTGGATTCGGAATATAAAAATTATCTTAGGGTGTAATTTTGGTACTTTTCTAAAAACATTAAATTTTTGATGAATAGTGAAAAATATTAAATTTTAATTAAAAAAATATTTATTAATCAAAATAATTTATTATGTTAAATTATATATTTGAATTTTTTTAAGTATCATTAGATTATTTTGTATAATTTAATATAATTTAGGTCATTTTATGTAATCTCATGATTAAACTGGACATAAACAATTGTCAATCTTTTGATCGTTATTATTTCATAAAAACACATTTTTTGTTATGAAAGAGGGAATTAATGTTAAATTAATTTCTGCCACTTATGTGTTATAAATTTGAAAAAAATGATTCCATATTTAAATCAAAGTTTCAAAAATTTATAAATTGGTAACTTTTATTTTTGTACATTATGAATATTTACTTTAGTAAATATTTTATTTACAGTGGTTAAAGGGGTAAATCTAGTAAATAAGGTTAAAAATAATATTATAATAATATTTAATTACCCTACCACATGTGCTAACCCAATTGGATGATATATTTTAAACCAATTTCATCCTTTGGTTGATTTTGGGACCCAATGGAGCCACTTGGGAGTGATAATGACATTTTAGATTAAATAATCTAAAGCAAAGACAAAAATACCAAAAACAAATATATTTTATTAAAACAATTTTTACATGAGGATATATAATTGATATATTTGACTAAAATTATAAATTAAAAATATAAAAATATTTCCTAAATCATGATATTTTATTTACAATTTTCATACATAAAATAAATATAATTATATATGACACAATAATGATGCAATATTTTCCTTAGTAATAAAAAATCAAATAAATGATATTATGAATACTAAAATAAATATAATATTGAAGTTTTTATGGAAAATATAATTTATAGGTGACTATAACATGTTAATATGGTTAAATTTATTTATTTTTAAGTAATAAAGTTGTTAGGACTACAACAAAAATAAATTATTAAATAATGTCAAAATTGACATAAATGAGTTTTTAAAACAAATACAATATTATAGGTTGATATAGTAATTATAAAAATATAAGGATCAGCCAAAATAATTATATAATGATATTATGGTAAAAATGGTACAAACATATTCATTATTCTAACCATCCAATAAATGAAAAAGTCACCATATGTGCGTACATACGGATTACCATCTCCTCGTCGTGGTGTAGTTTGTAACTCAAAAACTTCATCATTTGGACAGGTATAATAATGTGTATAAATGATTTAATTAATAAATATAACATGATAATTATTCTTTATATGTGATATATCATCCATTTATATATTATTTTAATATCAAAAGAATGATATTGTTGCTCGTGCGTACATACGGATTACTGTCTCCACGAACGCGATGAGATTCATTCTCCATCATAATCATTTAAGAATAATTTTCAATTTATGATGAAAAATAATTTTTATGAACATAATATCATTATATATATGAATAAAATACATCCTATTCATAACAAACACGAATCACATAACCAATAATACAAAAGAAAACGAATCAGTTAACACCCAAAATGATGATACTACTGAAATATCATTAACAATGCAATATTATAAGATCATATAAAATATATAATTAATATATATGGTTATTGTATAATTTAATAACCATTATTAACCATTATACATGATGTTAAGAAACCCTCTACCAAGGAAAAGTGCAAAATTATTGGTTAATTTAACAATTTCTTCATTATCTGAGTTTGTTTTTACTGAAGTATATAACGTGAACACTTTATCATCCATATCCATGTTTCTCAAAACTGTAATCCTAATGATTTTTACTATTTTCTAGAGTATGGGTTAATTTCATTTATACCCTTTATTTACTTTTTATAAATTTTTTTGAAAGGAATTTTTTCGCCATTTTCCAAATAAGGTACCTTTTGTCCTTTTTGACAAAATTAAGGTAAAAATGTTTTTTTAAATTATACGGTGGGTGGGACTATTTTCCCCCATTATAATGTCATCATAGTTTCCTTTAAATGATTATAAAAATATTTTCAAAATTAATGTTTTCTTTTATAATAATATGACTTTTAAATTATTTCAAATTAAAAATTTATATTTCTCCAAAAAATGTTTTTATTTTATCTATGTTAACATCCTTTGATGGACTGTGATATTATTTGAAGTTGATTTATTTTGATACAAAACATCCATATTTTATTGATGTTTTTGTGTTGTTTTTGAATTTGGATGTGTTATTTTTATACCATTCATGTTTTATGGATAATATATTGATATTTTATATGCTTGTTTTTATACGAATGTTTATGTTATGTCTATCCATTTTCATATGGGGATTGAATTGGATTTATTAAGTGACATGTGGAGCCCGCTATAGCTCCTCAATTCAACGGTAGGTCTAATAAGACAAACTAGTTTCTTGGAACAAGGGGTTGATGAAATCATATTTGTAGACTTGGCATATGGCCTTGACTATGTGGTTATGAAGTCTGGCATTATGCATTCCATAATTATGAAAGTTACTATTGATATTGTATGTGATTATTCGACTAGTAGAATATCCATGTGAATAAGTAAATGGAATTATTTGATTATATATTTCCCATATTATGTTGAATTTCATTTTTTAAAGGATTTTTTTTGTATTACATTGCCTTAAATGTTTATGCTTATTTATGAATGTTTTCACTATATTTTTATTCTTACTGAGCATCTGAGCTCACCCTTTTTTATGTCTCATTTTACCTAGGATGCGAAGAAGTATATTATGACTTAGCTATAGGGTTAGTATTAGGGATAATAGTGTGTCCTATGGAAACTATGTTGTTGTAGTTTTTCTTTTTATAATGTAATTTATAACATATGAATGTATCTATTATTTCCAAGGCTACTAAACTAATCAGTCTTTCGAGACTTGATCTTTTTTTATCATTCCAATTTTTGTAATAATGCATCGAATCTGGGTAACTGGGCTCAGGGTGCTACTGTTGATATCATAGGATGTTTAGTATTAACCCTGGAAAATAGATTTAGATAAACACTGATTAGAGCACATTACACCAAGATAGACTTTGAATATTAGTATAGATAAACTTCCGATAATTTTGGAAATGTTGAGATTTTGTGAGATTTCCAAGAAATACATCCCTATCTGGATACGAGTATGTAGAAATGGATTTGGAACAGATGTACTTAGGGGTAAAACCCAAAAACACCTCTTTGAGCTAGACTTGAACTGGAACTAGTGCACAATAATGGTCCTTGCTGCACTCTTGGTTTCGACACTCCTAGGGGATATGCTTAGGATAATTCTCATTTTCTATAAAAACCATTATATAGGGTTTATGAGTATATACATCCTAAATTGTTTTTATGATTATGGATTATATACTATCATTTTTCAATTTATCATAACTGTCTTACAAGTTTGTAAGTATGTATTGTGAATCATAAAGTAATGTAGTGTATTCCATAGATTAGAAATGGTTCCTATTGGAAAGAATGTAAATTGTAGCACTGAAAATAATCCATGTAGGGATTCCCTAATAATCAAGAAAAATATAGAGGAGTTGGTGAAGAAACTGGTTCTGATCAACTTATCACCATACTATGACAACTCACTCAGGTTATGAATACTAACCTTACCCATATAGAGCACCCTAATCCACAATGTAGAAGATCATTGTTAGACCACTTCTTGAGGCAAAAACCACCAAGATTCTATGGGAGTACAAATATATTAGTAGATGAGAAATGGATAAATTTCTTAGAGAAAATATTTCATGCCTTCAGGAGTAGCGAAAGGGAAAAAAGTTGTCATGGCGGTTTATCACCTCACGAGAGATGCAGATCAATGGTGGTCATTAATTCAAAACACAGATAAAAATGATGAAGTATAAAATATGTAATGGAGGGAGTTTAAAGATATTTTAATAGAAAAATACTTTCCTCGTGATAATCAAGAAGATATGGAAAGACAATTTCTGAGTCTGAGGCTAAAGGAGGATGTGAATATCGCAAAATTTGAGGCTTACTTTACAAGGATATCAAGGAATGTTTCAAATTATATGTATAACCCATGACTTAATAATGATTGATTCTTTAATGGGTTAATTCCATTTCTCCATCTAGCATTAGTCTCAAAATCATCTCGCCATATGAAGATATTGCCTCATGTGCTCTCAAGACAGAAAAATAATTCTCTAAGTCTTATGAATTTAAGGCAAAGCAATATAGGAAGAGGTCTATTGAACACTTTGGAAATGGAAATAAGGGAAATAAGGGAAATGTTGAAAATAAATCCTACAGTAAATGTGGGAAAAACAACTTGGTACTTGCTTGAAGGGAATGGAAGTCTGGTACAAGTGTGGTGAAAAGGGCCACCAAGATCATGATTGAAACAGGAAGAAAGAGGATTTCAATGTTGAATTCTACAATTTTAGAGAAATGGGGTATTAAGTAAATGAATTTCTTAATCACCAAGGAAACATTCCTCAGAGAAGGACTATGGATCAAGGCCAAGCTTATGCAATCACTACTACTGAGGTTGAAGCTCTGAAAGATGTGGTGGTGGGTAATTTAATGGTTTCCTCAAGTTTATCCAATGATTTATTTGATTCTGGATCATCACATTTTTTCATATCTTCCATGTTTCCTACGAATAATAGTGATTTTCAATTTGACTTAACAAGGGAGTTGTCATTCAAAACACCAAATGGAAGTATCATCACAATAATGTTTTGTGAATCTATTCCCATTAGGGAATATAAATGTTATTTTTCTACTGATTTGATTGTCATACCCATGATTGAATTTGATATAATCCTTGGTATGGATTGGATTTTGGATCATGATGTGAAAATTTATAGTAATAAGAAAATGGTTACAATTTTCGATGATGATAAATAGTACCTTATCTTTAGAGCAGAAACGTCACCACATGATTCTTATCTAGATCCACTCCCAGTAGCTCAACTAAATTCAATTTTTGGGGAGGATGAGAATGAAATAATTATGGGTGATGAAAATAATTTTCTAATAAAAAACACAACAGTTGTTCAAGATTAGATTGATGTGTTTCTAGAGGATTTACATAGACATCCTCCAGAATGAGAAATTGAGTTTTCTATTTATTTAATTCCTCATTCAAGGCCCATATGGAAGTCCCCATATAGAATGGACATTGTTGAATTAGTGTAAATAAAGAAACAACTAGAGGAATTGAGTAATAAGGGATTTATTCTCCTTAGTGTTTCTCTAGGGGGGACCATATCCTTTCTGTTAAGAAGAATTTTGGATCTATGAGGTTGTGCATTGACTATATGAAGATAAATTCTATAACAATAAACAATAAGTATCCCCTACCTTTTATTGATGATTTATTTGACCAACATCATGGAGCTCAATATTTTTAAAATATTTTCCTTCGATCTAGATATCATCAGTTCTGTGTGAATAAGGAAGACATTTTGAAAACAGCATTTCGAACCAGGTATGGGCATTACGAGTTTACAGTAATGGATTTTGGGATGACTAATGCACCCTCTATTTTCATGGATATAATAAACATAGTTTTTAAGGAATATATTGATGAATTTTTAGTGGTATTTTTTGATTATATCTTGGTATAATCCAAAAGCTATAAAGATCATTAAAATCCCATCTACACCATTCTAAAAACCCTCAGACGAAATGAATTATACGGGAAGTTTAAAAAGTGTGAATTCTTGATCCAAGAGATTTCTTTTCTTGTCCATATTGTCTCTAAGGATGGAATATATATTGATGCTTCAAAGACTAAGGAAATCCATGAATGGCCAGCACTGACGAGTGTAACTAATGTATGAAGTATTATTGGTTTAGTAGCTTATTATCGGCGTTATGTCCATAATTCTTTCCGATTGGCTAACCCATTAACCAAGATCACATGTAAAGGAGTTAAATTTGTTTGGAAAAAAGTGTTTGAGGAATTTTTTGAATAATTTATGGTAATATTATTCAATTCTCTTATGTTGACTCTATAATCAAAGAACGATGGGTTTTTTATTAATAATGATTCTTCAAAGAAATGACTTGGTTGTATCCTTATGCAGAATGATAGATTTATTGCATGTGTATCATGATATCTAAAAATACAAGAGAAAAACTATCCTACTCATGATCCTGAGTTAACAGTTGTAATATTTTTTCTAAAAATATGGAGACACTGTATATATGGTAAAAAATGTGATATTTATTCTGATCTAAAGAGTTTGAAGTATATTTTCTCACAAGATGAACTCAGCATGAGGGAATTTTGATGGCTTTAAATACTCAAGGATTATGATTACAGAATACACTACCACCCGAGGAAGGAAAATATTGTGGAAGATGGTTTGAGCAGAAGGTATCATGGATTCTTGAACAATATGAGAGTTGAAAGGGATCCTATTTTCATGGATCTAGTGAAAATGGATATGAGAATAACCATGGAAGGTGAAATATAATTTTTTTTCAAATGGTTGCCAAACCATCTTTAGTGGAAAAGATAAAAAGTTCACAGGCTAAATATGGGGAGTTTTAAAATGAGATTACAGCCATGAATGATGGGATATTGAGTGAATTCATATATAAATATGGAATTTTGACATTTTTTATGAGACTTTGTATTCCCGATATACATGGTCTGGAAAGAGAATAATTGGATGCTTCTCATAGCTCTAATTTTAATATACACCCTCATAGCACTATGATGTATATAGATTTAATGGAACATTTTTGGTGAGACAAAATTAAGAGGGAGATTGCAGATTTCATGTCAATATGTATTGTTTCTCAACAAGTGAAAGCTAGAAAGAAAAAAACCTGGACAAGTCGTGCATCCTCTTCCCATACCTGACTGGAAATGGGATAATATTACGATGGACTTTGTCATGGGACAACCAAAGACTCCTAGAAGTAATGATGTGATATGGTTCATTGTTGATCATCATACTGAGACATCATATTTTCATGCTATAAGAGAAGATTTTCCACTTGAACGGTTAGCAAGACTATATATTAATGACATTTTAAGACTTCATGGAGTGCCCCTATCGATTGTTTCTGATCCCGATCCCCATTTTACTTCACGATTCTGGAGAAGCCTTCAGAAATCCCTGGATACTAAACATTGTTTGAGCACTGCCTACCACACTCAAACTAATGGAAAATCATATCACACTATTCATAACATAGAAGAAATGTTGAGATCTTTCTCACTTGAATTTCAAGGTATATGGTATCAATATTTACCCCGGGTAGAATTTTGAAATAACAATAACTTCTATTCATGAATTCAGATGGCACCATAGGATGCGCTATATGGAAAGAGATATCGCACACCAACTTGTTGGGATGGTGTTTGTGAAAGAAAATTCGTAGGCCAAGAACTTGTTGAGGAAACAATATAAAAGGTGAAAGTTATCCAAACCCACATCAAAGCTTCCCAAAGTAGGAAAAAGAGTTTTGCTGATTACAAAATGAAGGATTAGTAATTTCAATTAGGATACCATGTTTTCATGAAGGTATCACCATGGATGGGTGTTATAAATTTCAGTAAGAAGGGTAAATTGGGTCCAAGGTACATTAGACCTTTCAAAATTCTAGAACGAATTGGGGTTGTAGCTTTCCGATTGGAAATGCCACCAAGTCTCTCCAATGTTCACGATGTGTTCAATGTATCAATGTTGAGAATATATATGACTGACCCAACACATGTACTCACCTATGAGAAAATTGAACTGGAAAATGATTTGTCTTATTATGATAAGAATGTATAAAATTTTGATTCCATAATATAAGTGTTGAGAAAACAGATGACTCGTCTGGTGAATGATCAATGGAGAAACCATAAGATGGAAGACGCAATGTGGGAACCAGGGGAAATTATGATGAAGAACCACCTGAATCTTTATGTGCAGTAAAATTATAGAAATTTCGAGGATAAAATTATTTGATTTAGGGAATAATTTAACCCCTCAAGCTTTCATGATACATTTCCCTTTAAAAATGCAATAGCTTGAATCGAACACAATTTCGAGGTTCTAACACATCGCGACCAATCAAACGAGCCATTATAAATAGAAATACCCACTTTTCGAAATTTTATAAATTTTATATTTCAAAATGTATATCATTTTTTGATTTGGAATATCAAAATTAGCATATGGTGAAATTTTGGCACATTTCTAAAAATGTTCCATTTTTTATGTATAGTGAAAAATACTAAATATTAATTAATACCCACATTTTTAATCGAAATAATTTTTTGTGTTAAATTATTCATTTAAATGGTTTTTAAGTATCATTAGATTATATTTTTATCATTTAATATAATTTAGGTCATTAGATGTAATCTCACAATTAAACTGGACATAAACAAGTGTCAATCTTTTGATAAATATTATTTCATAAAAACACACTTTTTGTTTTGACAACAAAAATAAATTTTAAATTAATTTCTACCACTTCTATAATGGACCGGGTTTTCGAGGCCATTACTTGGTAGAAATTTGATGTTGGGGTGTTCTGGGTGGTCTGGAAGGCCATCCCAGCTTCTCGGTGACTCCTAGCGGTAGCCTTGGCCTACTGGTAGACCTAGCCTACTGGTGACCTTGGGGTACCAGTAGCTCTTGAATATAGTTATCTCTTGGCTACCGGTAGCTCTAGGAAACCGGTATCTCTGGGCTACAGGTATCTCTCGGCTACCGGTAGTTCTTGGCTACCTGTAGCTGTAGGCTACCGGTAGCTCTCAGCTAATGGTAACTCTCGCCTACCCCCACGGGTTTTCTAGTAGTGCCTCATTTTAGTGAAAATTGGGTTTTGAATCATGTTTTGACCCCTTTAAGATTGTTTTAAATCCCATTAATGCCCATTAATTAAATAATTGGTGAGGTACCCTGGTGTGCATCGGTTAAACCGCCCCGAAAGGCTAGGACCCTTTAATGATTTGTCGGGTGTCCCAGCCGCATGGTCAACCCATGATCCTGCTCCTTACGTGGTTTTGAATTTTTTTTTCTCCATATCATAACCATACCGAGCGTGTTGTATATCAGCCCTTATCAGTCCTTATCAACCCTTAGAACAAAAAGGATTCTCCCTGCATTTCTTTTTCTCGATCACCCTGCGGTCGGAGTACCCTTCCTCTAGACGAGTTGTGACCCGGTGATGTTTTCCTTAATCGTGTTCCGTGGAGCTCCTTCTAATCACGCGGGGACTTAACGTCGATCCATGATCAGTCAGGTAGGGGTGTCACCTTCGTCTCTCCTTTCTGTATATCTTGCGAGTGGGTACGCTACTGCTTCTATAGAATTGGATGAACCAAACATTAATGAAGATAATAAATGGAATCAAAAGAATGAAGGGGTGGTGTGTGATCAATGATGATGCTCTATTTTTCTCCTCTTTCATGATTAATGATTTATGAATTGTTCGGGCTTATGCATACTGAAAATCATGGTCATTGGTGGTCTTTCTATATGCACTAATAAACCCTTAATCCTTGTGATGTTTAAATGGCTTGTACATTGGTTGTAAACCTTTTTTTGTGTAAATGAAATTGGTTAATTACGTATATTCGGCTAAATCAATTAGATCCACTAGGATAAACTCCTTCTCTCTGATAACCCTGGTTTAAGCCCAATGGAATTGAAATCATGGACTATATTAAATCTTTTAAATCTGAAAATACATATTGAGTCTGCCTTGTGTTGGTAGTTTTGGTTTGGTTGTTTCCTCCACGGTTGGATAGGGGCATAGATTGATGGGGCGATTCGGGTGGGGATGGGATCACATGTTGTTATACTTTGAGGCTATGTGATTACTCTACTTATATCATGATTGGGGTGGGATCCTCTATTGTTGAGAAACTATTTGCTCCAATATTTTGGGGACATGGGGCTGTATCTTGGGGTTTTCTTTGGTTCCAGTACTTCGAGGGATCTCCCTTATCCCTTTTTTGTTATGACTTTGCAATAAAACCAGGTGTGAATGCTTAAATTGCTGTTGGTTGTAACTTTTCCCCTTGGTTGGTGCTTATGTTGTTAGTTTCTCAGTAGTGCATAAACTTATTTAAACATTATTACTGAACATTAAAGCAAGGATGGGAAAAATGGGGATTTGGTTTCATCTGACTTGTGACTTGGGAATGGGTGATGTTCTTTTCTCTTATGAATGAATAGTAACGATAGAGTTCTTTAGGCTGGATGACAAAAAACCAAGATTGGTTGAGTGCTTGATACCTATACATATACTTTAATTTTTTGTGTTTCTTATTTTCACCCCACCCAAGTTAGCACTTAGTGCCAAACTCCCCCATTTCATGGGGGAGGGTGTTTTTTCCAACACTTATTTTAGTCGCTGGTTATTAGCTCCTTTCTGCTCCCTTTCCTGGATAGCCCAAGTATCTTTGGGCAGGCTGTGATGGCCTGAGATCCATTATTAGCCCAAGAATCTTCGGGCAGGGTAGTGTGGTGGTTGTCCCGGGTGTATACGGGCAGGTGGTTTCCCATGTGTCTTCGGGATGAGGCCCAGGTGTCTTTGGGCGTGGCAGTAGTTCTTCTATCCTAGGTGTCATCGGGCATGGAAGTGGTTGTTCTGGCCTAGGTGTTTGGAGGCGTGGTTACGTGTGACAGTTGTGGCCCAGGTGTCTACTGGATGGTTAATGGTTGTGGCCTAGATGTTTGCGGGTGGGATGTGTGGTTGTGTCCCAGGTGTGTGGTGGTGGGGTATGGCAGTGGGACTGTGATGAGAATGGAAGGATTGGTCCGATACATAGTATGTCTTCAATAACCAGTGGGAAAGTGGCGTGGGGTACCCAAACATTGATGTGTTATTACTATACATTACTTAACATTCGTTATTTGGGGAGTGTGCCTTTGTGAGGCTTGGGTGGTTAGTTTACTTGGTAGGTGAATGGTTATATCTTTTCTTACAGGGCATTAGTATGCCTCCCCAGTTGTGTACGAGAGTCCTTGGTTTTCCCTACTGAGTATACATGTATGCTCACCCTACGTATATAAAATTGCCTTCAGGTTTCCAAGAGGACCTCAAGGATCACGCAGGAATGTACTAGCTTAGACCCTTGGGGCAGTTACTTTTGTTGTTTCTTTTTTTCTTGGTATATTTTTTTTACCTTTGGAATTTTGTGACTTGTATCTTTTACCATTAACCTGCATATGAGAATGGTTTATTTTTAGTCATATTTGCACTTTCAGTTTTGGTGTTGTGGGATTTACTATCTTATCTCCCAATATTATTGAAAGAAAAAGGGTAATTCCTCCCATTTAGTGTTTTATTTTATACCCTTGGTGCAGGTCTCCACTATAGGACCTATTGAAGGAAGGTTTCAGTGGTCATTATCACTCCTTCAACATAAAGAAGGAAGGGCCTGGATATCTGCTGACCCTTCCCTCCTTTTGGTGAAGGCGGTTCGTGACAACTTCAGTGGTTTTAATATGGAAAAATAGATTCCATATTTGGAATCTGTAGATCCATATTGTGTAAATATTTAACTTTTATTTTTAGGCATTTTGAATATTTACTTCAGAAAATATTTTATTTACCATGGTTAAAAGGGTAAATCCAAAAAATAAGGTTAAAATATAATATTATAATAATATTAAATTACCCTAACACATGTCCTAACCATATTGGATATGCATGTCTGACCATGGTCATCTTTGGGCCAGTATTGGGACCGCATAGAGCCACATGAGAGTGATAATAACATTTTATATTAAATAATCTTAAATAAAGACATAAATAACAAAAACAAATATCTTTTATTAAAACAATTTTTATATGAGGTTATATAATTTATCTATCGGACTATAAATTTTCATTATAATTTTAAAAATATTTAAAACATAATGATATTTTATTTACAATTTTTAGATTTAAAACAAATATATTTTTATATGACACAATAATGATGCTGTATTTTCCTTCTTAATGAAACAATAAAATAAATGATATTATAACTACTAAAATTAATATAATTTGAATGTTTTGATGCCATAAAAAAAATTATCGGTGATTATGACATATTATGGTTGATTAAAGTAATTTATTGAGAACTAATTAATTTGTTAGGACTTTAAAAAAATCAATTATTAAATAATGTCTAAATTGGCATAAATGAGTTTTTAAAACAAATACAATATTATTGGTAGATATAATAATCCTAAAAATATAAGTATTGACCAAAAGACTTATATAATTATATGTGTATTATTAGTGATCCACTTGAAATTATCATGGATGTTTACAGTACGTTTATTAACTATATAATATAAAAATAAAAAGCAACATAGTAAATGTCAAACTATTTAACTAAGAGTTAAATATAAAAGATAGTGTTAATATAGAGACCTAAACCTTTCTAAAACCTATTTTTTGAATGTTTTTAGACCCATAACTACTTTATACTATAAATAATTCAGTTTGGAGCCATTAGAAACCGAAAATGATTTCATTACAAAATAATATTTCATGTTTTTCCTAAAGTGTCCCACACCTCTCTTATAAAAGGAAACTCCCCCTTCTCCCAAATTCACAGCTTCAAAGCCATTTGGCTCGGCCAAAACCTGAAAAAAAATATCCTCTAAACATTTATCCCTTCATTCTAGAGGCATTCAATTAGTCATAAAGCCAACTGAATGAGTTCTTTTGATCAAATCAAAAGGAATAACCCATCGAATAGGTATATATTTCATCACCTCTTTCAAGTTATTTTCTTCTTCAACTTCCACTTTCATTGTTGTTTCCATTATAAAATAAAAAATCCAGTATCTTCTATACAGTTTGATGTTATTATAAAAATGGTACAACCATATTCATTAATCTATCCATCCAATAAATGAAAAAGTCACCATACGTGCCTACATACGGATTGCCATCTCCACATCATGGTGTAGTTTGTTATTCAAATACTTCATCATTTGGACATGTATAATAATGACTATAAATGATGTAAATAATAAATGTAACATTATAATGATTTTTTATATATGATATATCATCCAATTATATTTGATTTTTTTTAAATAATGATATTGTCACTCATGTGTATCTACGAATTACCGTCTCCACGAACGCGATGAGACTCAATCCCCATCGTAATAATTCAGGAATAATTTTCATTTTATGATTAAAAATAATATTTATGAACATAATATCATTCTATATATAAATCAAATACATCCTGTCCATAAAAAACATGGATTTCATATCCAAGAATATGAAGAAAAATGAATCAGTTAACACCTGAAATGAAGATAATACTGAAATATCATTAAAAATCAATATTAGAAGATTATATAAGATATAATATTAATGTATATTGTTTTTGTATAATTTCATAACAATTATACACCATTACATAAGGTTTTAACCTACCCTTGACCATGAAAAAATACAATATAGGGTTAATTTCTCTATCTCTTCATTATCCATGATTGTTTTTACGTATACATCTATTAGGACCTCATTATCATCCACATCCATGTTTCTTAAAAATGTATTCCAAAACATGTTTACTATTTACTAGACTATGAGTTAAATTCATTTATACCCTTGTTTGAATTTTTATAAAACGGTTTGAAAGGAATCTTTTCGTCTTTTTCGAAATAAGTTACCTTATAACCTTTTCAAAAAAAATTATTGTAAGAATGTTTTTAACTTATACGGTGGATGTGACTATTTTCCACTGCTATATCATCATCGATGTTTTCCTTACAATCTTATACTAATATTTCAAAAATAATTTTTTTCTATTATTATTATATGACTTAAATTATTTCAAAATAGGAAGAGATATTTCTCTAATTTTTTTTTTTTTGATTTCATCTATGTCAACATCCATTGATGGATTGTGAGCCTATTTGAAGTTGATTTATTATGATACAAAACATCCATATTCTATTGATGGTTTTTTGATATGTTTGACTATGGATGTGTTATTTTTATTTCATTAATTTTTTGTGGATAATATATCGAAATTTCTTATGCTACTCTTAATACGAATGTTTATGTTATGTTTAATCGTTTTCAAATGAGAAAAGCATTGGACGTAGTAAGTGATGGGTGGAGTCCGCTATATCTCCTTGATGAATTGGTAGGTCTCATGAGAAAAACTAGTGTCTTAGAACAAGGCCTTGAGAAAATATTATTTGTAGTCTTGTAACATTGCCTTTACTATGTGGTTATAAAGTCTGGAATTATGCATTCCATCATTATGAAAGTGTCTATTTATATTTCATGTGACTATTCGACTAGTATATTATCTATGTGAATAAGTACATGTAATTATTTGATTTTAAATTTTCCATATAATGCTGATTTTCATGTTTAAAAGGATTTTGTTTATTCTTACATTGCCTTAAATGTATATGTTTATTTATAAAAATTTCCGCTATATTGTTATCCTTACTGAGCATCTGAGCTCAGCCCTTTCTATGTTTTATTTTTCCGAGGATGTGAGATGTATATTATCACTGACCAGTAGGGATAGTTTATGGGATACGAGTGCGGCCTATGGAGACTATGTTGTAGGAGTTTTCTACTTTATAATGTAATGTAAAACTTATGAATGTATCTAGTATTTCCAAGGCTCTTAAAATAATTGGTCATTCAAGACATGATCTTTAATGATAATGAAAATGTTATGTAATAATGCACCGACTCTGGGTAATTGGGGTCAGGGTGTTACATGGTTACTAGAAGGGAAGACTCTCTTCATGATCTATAGATGAAGACCCCTAATGAAGAGAGATGTCTTCATCAAATCCTATGACGCAATCTCTAGAAAAAAAGACACAAGTTCTTTGAAATGGTCAACATGTTCATTCACCATCCATTGTCCTTGTTGAATATTCATGAGATCTTACCTTTCCATTAAATTCACCTCCTCGGGTATAAACCATTGGAAGAAGACAGATTTAAATAAATCCCACTTCAACCCAACATGCATTGAAGGCTTGGTGAACAACTCCCATTCGTCCAGAGATGGACCTTCAGTCAAACCCAAAACAGCATGCACTTTGACAGCTTTGAGAGTTCCAAATACCCTTAAGATTAACTCGATATCTATAAGCTACTCCACTTCCTCTAATAGACCCTGATAACTATGATGGATTGGAAATTTCCGAGAAGGACCAAAAACTGGGTGTGACTTATCAGAAAACTTTTTGGACCTTTCTGGGAAGCAATTTCTTAACAACATTTAAATCACATATCCAAAACCAATTTAATATCGAGGCAATTTCATTGGAATCACCTTCATCCAAAAAAACCAGCTCAAAAAAAATCTAACACAACCCTAATTTAACTTATTGAAATCCCCTTTCTAAATCACTTTAGAAAAACAAGGTCAAGATTATATTTCCACACACACACCCCCAGTAATCCCATGAACTGTTGAACATGTACTCACCTTCTTTCATACATATGAACCAACACACACTTCCCATTCAATCCCTCAGATGTCTGAATGATCACATAGAGTACATGAGGTTTCACCCAAACCATTTCTCTTCCAATTCCATGAAAATACCAAATTTTTTGACCAAAATATTTAAATTTTAAAATCCATATCACAAATCTGAATCCATTTAAAATAAATCATTCTCATTTCAAAAAAAACATTATTCATTTTCAAATGTGTTTGTACACCGACCTAAACTCAGACGATAGTCAACTTTCATCAACTACTAGGGTGAGGGATTAATAGTCATGCTTATCCTGATGACATGGTAGTGGTCCATGCCACAGGTAAGCAATGACAACTAGGTTTAACCTAAACTATGTACCTAGAATCTACATGGGTCACTACTCCATGTAAAATCACAATGTAACACCGATTTTCCTTCGTTGTCATCCATTAATATAAAACAATCTAGAAAGAGATAAGGATTCAATTCTTGGACTACCCCTAGAGACTGAAGGTTTGAAATGAGAGAGTCCATGAAATCCTTCCTGTACCTACCTATCGATTCACAACATTCCTAATCTCTATCTACCGGACACCCCAAATAAAAAGGGCCTCCTCTCATACAATTTTTTCATGAACCAATGTGGGTCGACCCTGAACCAGTCACCTGAGTTAGCCGGCGATAGTTACCAAAGGGCGTTCCCAATCCCCATGATATTGAAACTAGTGTTGGGCATAAAAATCTAATCATTGGGAACAATTTGGATCATCAGAGATTAATAAATAAATAATAATTAACAAAAAAATAAAATAGAACTCTAGTAGTGGTAAAAGGAAAAAACAAAACTGCTCAACATACATCCACATGACATTCCACGTCACCTCCCAACCAAATGCCATCCTTGGTCAAATAATGAGAAACTCAGCCAAGAAAACCTGGGCCAAAGAAACATGCAACTGAAATGATAAAATGCATGAGCATGAAAAATTCACAGCAGAGTTTCCATGATAAGCCATGGAATCCACGAATCTCACATCCCAAAACAATCCAATGTCACAAGTTTTAAATACAACTATAATTGTTGGGTTTTCACATTTTAAAATAAGAAACATGATTTTTTTCATTCATAAATCCAGTACACGCTATATGATATTTCAATAAAATCCTTTTTTATTTTATAAACATAACTGAAAAAAAAATATACCAATGATGGGGTAAAATAATATAGGTAAAAAAGGAAATATGGAAATAATATAGTACGACAGAAAGTAAAAAATCAATGTAAAAATCATGTAACCATGGGTGATCCTATACAAAACGAGAATACATGTCGACGTACTATGTTTCGAAATGACCTATCGGCATATGGTGAAGCTCTTAATTCTATAACCAACTAGACTCCCTATAACCGAACAATCTAGTGTAAAATCCCACTGATCCTAAAAACCAATTCATGGGGTACCAACCCGTCTAATCGGGGTTGATCGGTTTCTTTCACTCAATCATCTAAAAGATGCCCTATAACCCATGCTGGTTATAATAATACTCTGTATGTAAGAGGCCCTCTCACTCGTGAATCATCTCATCACACTGGTTGAACCTAAACACAATCGCACTATATTATAACCCATAACAAGATATCCCCCCTATAGAGGTCCCCCGTATATATATAAATCATATCATCAAAGGTGAAAACCATGATGCTATACCATATAATCATTATTTTATTTAAAAAAAATTATATTTCTAACCAGGAACACTCACTTGTCAATGTACAATCTTTTCTAAAAGCCCATACAAACATTCCATTGGAATATAAAGTGCCAAACTGTCCTTTTAGTTGACATGTACTAAAAACACTATCAAAAAATTAAACAAATACCACATTTACATTTTCAAGACAAACATACCATCTTTGAAGAACATCATTAAAACACCTGATTTTAACAATTCATAAAGAAACACCTTATAAAACACATGTAAAACTATATTTAAAAATCCATGAGAAAACAAAAATTGTTTAGAAACTAAACCCAAAAACAATGATTTTCAGAAAACATATTTTCTAACCACCATCTTCACTTGAGGAAACATCCATGTGTGCACCTCAATCACCCATGGGTGTCCCGACATCCAACAGAAGTCCAAGGCTTAAAAAAGATTTTTTAAAACCATTTATAAAATTCACCATTTTTTTAAATCCAATCCAACCACACACACAATATTTAAAAATCACCACTCATTACATCAAAACCATAAATCCATTTCCATAAAATCAAAAAAAAACATTCCAAAAAAATTTAACAAATTTAAAATTCAATACCAATGTAAAACCACACACACCCATAATGATTTTTTGAAATCAAATGCACACCAAGATATGATTTTAAATCCTTACCCCTAAAATCACTAATTCCTATCATTGTTTTTAAGGAACACCAACTAAAAATATTTAATCTATTAAACTAATAAAAAAATGTATTAACAAAATAACCAAGACATGTTTATTAATAAATAATGTAATTGAAACATAATAATTGAGGTACATTTCTTGAAGGCCCAATACCACCGTAAAGAAATAATGAAATTTAAACATGTTTCGTAGACATCATAAATCTAGTCAATTAAAACTAAAACCCATTAAAAATCAATTTCAAACAAATCAAATCAATTTGAAAATTCAATAAAAATTTAAACAATGGTGTTATAGAGGTGTGAATTTTACTGATAAATTTAATTAAAATGTCAAGTATTAAAAGAAATCATTAGGGATGAGAAACATGGAAGCGTCTACCACAATGTTGAGAACAAATACAATGACACATCTGTGAAAAGATAAAAAACACCAAATAGGCCATTTCCACACATTAGTCAACTAGTAGAACATGTGAAACACAACTCACAGTATTACGATTCAACCAAACAAATAAAACACAACATATATATTATGAAGGGAAAATAATATAATATATTTACAAGAGATGGGGGTTTGGCAGGTTGCTGGATGGATGAAATATGCGAGTGATGGGGGTATGCCAGTGTGGAGAGGTCAGTGCAAGGTGGGGGTAGACATGCCAGTGCATGGAAGGCTTGGTGTGTCACTAGCCGGCTAGTTAGTGTTGGCTTAGTCAGGTGGCTACATAACAAGGCTGAGGTAAGGTCGGGACCAGTAGGGAAAATAGAATCCAGTAGAAGCCAAAATGGGAGCAGAAAAAATTAAGTGAGAGGGCTTGGCTGGTGATGGGGTTGATGGTGATGGTCAGATGGAGGGTGATGGAAAGGTAGGAAGACGGAGTAGGTGGGTGAGACCTGGAAAAATGTCGGCAAGAGGGGGTTGGCTGTCATGCTAAAGCATACTCGTGAGGGATGTAACACAAGGTGAGGCGGATCCTGGGGCAAGGTATGAGGGCACGAGTGGAGGTTAAGGAGATTGGGGCGAGCGCGGAGTGCTAGAGGTGCAAGGTGAGGGCAACAGGGTCCTACTACGGGTGAGAGGCAGAGGCCTGGTGTCAAGGGTGCAGTCGGCTGGAGACAATCAGGGGGTGAGGTGAGGGAGGGAGCATGAGGCAAGGGTAGATGGACCACACTGCACACTGCACTACTGGGAGCATAGGGGAAGCATAGGTTCATCATGCCATTGGAAGGAGAAGTTGACTAGTATGGTGCTTGGGTAGGCGTGCAGCACAGAACGGGGGGGTCTATGGTTCATTACTGCATTTTTATTTTATAATAATAATAATTACAACTATAATAATAAAAACATAAATAATAACAATTGTAGCCATAATAATGGAAATAAAAATTTAATAACTATACAAAAAAAATAATAACAATAAGAATAAAATTTACAATGAAAACAATAATTATAAAATATTAATATTATTAGTAAATATTTATTACTAATTGTATTAGAATAAATTTCTAAATTATAAATATATTATTCAAAAATATTAATAATTATAATATTATTATCTATACAATAATATTATTATTATTACATTTTATGAATTTAACTCATCTTACTCACACAAAACATTAAATACTTCAACTATTCTACATTTGCGTAGGCACTCGGGCTGACCGCACGAGTACCGCCAACTGTGCGGTGATGGACCACTGGTTTGAAACCCTGTATAATTATTAAAGATCAAAAATTCTATATTAGGGCCCAACCTGAACTATGGTGTGTACAACCAAAGCAAATAAATAATAAAATAATAATAAACATAAAATTTGGGTTATGATTGTTATTGCTAGATAGAACATTAACATTGCAACATCTACCTGTAGTATCCATACAAGGACGTATTTTTAGAAAACCACACACTCTACCCTTCTCCAAAATTTTTGGACATTTTCTTAAACATTAACTCATCCTTATAATTTTCCTTAGAGACATCCCTATATAGATACATAGAAATTTACATTAGGATTTCCCTAAGGTTTTCTAATCCTTATTTTCATTATCTAGCTATACCTTTTTGATGATACCAACTATAGAGACTCTCACTTTTCAAAAATTAACATTACATACCTTTTTCAGAATACATAAACCTTATAAAAACAGACACCCAAAGACTGTAGTTGGTATACTGACTTTGGAAACATGGAAACATAATCACTAGTACATAAGTGAGCTAAATCATCTCCCACTAAGTACATCTTAACTATCACCTTTCATAGACATATCAATCATATTATTTATCACTATAACATGGGGGAATAGAATAAAATTAGGTGTCCGAACAAATATTGAGTAAGGGTAATCAAGGAAGAAATGTAATCATAAACATGAGTATAAGTGAAAGGAAGTGTGATCCTAAAAATAGATTATCATAACATGTCTATCAAATATCATAACCAAAATAGTGGAATAATGATTGGAAGTTCATAATAAATGAACCATATGAAATAAAGAGAATAAACCATGAAATAGTATCACAAGAATAAGTCATGGAATTGTGGAAAATAGAATATTCATATAATTATATCCATATTTTCCTAGGAATCATTTCCAAGACCATATTAGTGGAATGAGTTCACTCCCCATACATTCAAAATAGCCAGGGTTCATCTAATGGCCATCATAGTAGCACTAGTTCATTTTTCAAACCATATTACTTGTAAAGGCTCATTCAAATAGCCATCATAGAAGTAAAAGTTCACTCCCAGTACCATCTTAGTTTAACTCGTGATATATAAATCATTAACCAATTCATTTTAGAGTTATATTGGTCCCCCAATCACATAATTAAATCATACACACATGTGAAAAAATTCATAAATAATCACATCATAACCCATGGATTGAAATTGGTATTAAAATCATATAAACATATCATAACATGTATAAAGAGACATGTTTCATAATCATTTAATCATAAGCATAACCCTTGAAAAAAGCGGGTTTCAAAAGCATAAAACCCATGAAAGAGTAAGGGGATTCATAAAAAACATGTCCTCAAAACATAATCCATTCAGAGAAATAATATGAATGGAAACATAAAATAATTTCCCCATAAAGGTAGGAGTAACAGAAATGTATATTATATTTTATGGGAAATAATTTTGAATGTTATTTTAAAAATATTCTGGAGGAAAATTTCCTTTAATCTTTTAAAAAGTATTTCTTAAACATAAACCATTTTATTTTTAAAAAAAATTATCATTAAAAAATATAAAAAATACTTGAAATCATTTTGAAATTCTTTTTACGTGAAAACATATAAAATAATATTAAATATATTTTAAAAATATTTTTCATGGATAACACTATGAAAAAATATAAATAATGAGTAAAAACAGATTGAAAACCATTTCATTGAAATTAATTTGAAAACATATAAATAGAGAATGAAAATGTTTTGAAAACCATTTATTTGAAATTAACTTTAAAACATATATATAGTGCTTAGAATCATTTTGAATACCATTTTCCTTGAAAATATATTTTATAAAACATTTTCTTAATGAATAGCCTTTTAAATATGAAATGGGTGCTCCAAAGGAATGATTGTGAGTAAATCCTTACTTGTTCTATGATTTTAAAAGATCATTCGTTTCACACAAAAGCAAATTTTAGAGATATTCTATGTTTGGAAAGAGAAAATAAAATCACATTGAGGATATTGGTATAAGACAAAAAGGCTAAAAAATTAATTATTACAAAATAATTGTATAATATTATTGGAATCCCTTATTAGTAAACATGTTTTTAAGGAACAATGATTTCCAATCCAGTAGAGTGCAAAGTCGGGATTTCTTAAAAATTACTATCTTTACTATATTATATACCAAAGGGTAGAAATATGGAACCTATAAATTTTTATATAATTAATAACTATTGGTAAAAAAATTCATGAATGTTTTTGAAATATAGATAACAATATTTCACCAAAGTAAGCATAAACATAAACAATCTCGAAAAATGATGAGATTGCCTCAATAAATGGTTATAACTTGGTTGCAGGTAATTATACCATCTATGTAAGAAATTAAATTACATGAAGATTAAAATATCATAATTACAAGGTTATTCATTATATAACATGTAAATTGGAAGTATAAACACCTCAAAAAGGAGTTTAGGTTCATTACATAATATGGGTATCAAGGATGGGAAATGGAAACAAAACGGTTTTACCGTGATTGTAACTATTAAAACATAGACCCCATGAAAGAAGGATAATAAAACATATTTTTAAATAAAAATAAATTAATCTATACAATACATCAAATACAATAATGGCCATTACAAAAAGCACACATACGGAAAGAGTAGCGAATTTAGCATATATCTTAGGGAAATAAAAAGTGAGATTAAATCCCCTTACCTTGTGTCTCAACTGTATCTGTAAAAAAAGATTCATGCACAATAACTATACATTTATTATACATAATTTAAATTATCATGTTATTATATATATTACTATATATGGTTTTATTATTGCCTCATATTACCTAGTTGTTTGAAATCTTATGTTAAAGTTTCACATCGGGTAATATTCACTTTTTTCATCGCATGTGACTTAATTTTTTATTGCGTTGGTCCTTATTAAGATATCATGATTCAAAATTTTAGATCATAAAATAAATATAATGTATATCTAGAATATTTATACTATAATAATCTATAGAATAAGGAAATATGAAATTGAATACATCATTCATGGAGACTGTAAGCTATACATACACATGAAAATTGATTCCCTTTTTATGCTCATATTGAAAAAATATATATAAATAAAATAATTTTGAATGTTATTTCAAAAATATTATTGAGAATAAATTCCTACAATATTTTAAAAATTATTTCTTAAATATAAACCATTTGATTTTTTAAAAAAAATTATCATTAAAAAATATAAAAAATATTGAAATCATTTTGAAATGCTTTTTATTTGAAAACATATAAAATAATATTCAATATATTTTAGAAATATTTTTCATGGTAAACACGGAAAAAATATAAATAATGATTGAAAACAGATTGAAAACAATTTCATTGAAATTAATTTGAAAACATAAAAATAGAGCTTGAAAATGTTTTGAAAACCATTTATTTGAAATTAATTTTAAAACATATATACAATGCTTAAAAAAAATTTGAATACCATTTTCCTTGAAAATATATTTTAGAAAACATTTTATTAAGGTATATCCTTTTAAATATGAAATGGGATTTCCAAAGGAATGATTGCGAGTAAATCAATACTTATTCATTGATGTTAAAAGATCATTCCTTTCAGACAAAAACAAATTTTAGAGAAATGGAATGTTTGGAAAGAGAAAATAAAATCACATTGAAGGGATTGGTATAAGACAAAAAGGGTAAAAAAATTAATTATTACAAGATAATGGTATAATATTCTTGGAAACACTTTTTAGTAAACATGTTTTGAAGGAAAGATGATTTCCAATCTAATAGAGTGTAAATGCAGGCTTTATTAAAAACACTATCTTTACTATCTTATGTACCAGAGGGTAGAAATATGGTAACTATAAATTTTTATATAATGAATAACTAAAGGTAAAAAAATTCATGAATGTTTTTGATATATAGATAATAAGACTTCACCAAAGAAAGCGTAAACATAAACAATCTCAAAAAATGATGAGATTGCCTCAATAAACGGTTATAACATGGTTGCATGTAATTATACCATCTATGTAAGAAATTAAATTACATGAAGATTAAAATATCATAATAAAAATGTTATTCATTATATTACATGTAAAATTGAAGTATAATCACCTCAAAATGAGTTTAGGTTCATTACAAAAAATGGGTATCAAGGAAGGGAAATGGAAAAAACCTATTTTACCATGATTGTAACTATTAAAACATAGAACCCATGAAAGAAGGATAGTAAAACATATATGTAAATAACAATAAATTACTCTATATAGTTCATGAAATACAATAATGTTCATTACAAAAAGCACACATACAGAAAGAGTAGCGAACATAGCATGTATCTCACGGAAATAAAATGTGAGATTAAATCCCCTTACCTTGGGTCTCGACTGTATCTGTAAAAACATATTCATGCACAATAAATATACATTTATTATACATAATTTACATTTTCATGTTATTATATATATATTACTATATATGGTTTCATTATGGCCTCATATTACCCATTTGTTAGAAATATTATGTTAAAGTTTCACTTCGGGTAATATTCACTGTGTTTGTTGCATGTGACTTAATTTTTTATTGTGTTGACCCTTATAAAGATATCATGATTCAAAATATTAGATCATCATATACATGTAATTTATATATATAATAATTATATTATAATACTCTATAGAATAAGGAATTATGAAATCGAAGACATCATTCATGAGACTGTAAGCTATATATACACATGAACATTGATTCCCTTTTTATGCTCATATTGAAAAAAAAATATAAATAAAATATGTATATATATATTTATGTGTGTGTGTCATATAAGTTCAATAAACCCATCCTTAATACATTCCATGTCGTGTGTGAATGAATCACATCGATTTTAGGGGGCGATAGTCCACACATCATCAAATGACCTTATTGTATTAAACCATATAAAAGCATTAAAGATGTGTGTATTAAAATGAATAAAAATAAAAATTATATATTAAATTTAATATATGTCATATATTATCACGACCCGTCCCCCGAGGCCTATGTTGTGACTACCCCAATCCCTCCTCCCCTAGGCCAGGGACTCGTGACTAGTACCAGAAAGTCATATCCCTAAAAGGGAAGGCATTTCCTTTAAAAATATACACACAAAGACATGGGAAACTGTAGAAATCTAATAGAGAATTAATGTAAAGTAATAAAACTACCACAAAGTACTAATACTAAGAGTAATGTGTTTAAACTTAAAGTAAAGGGGCCATAATAAAATTCTAACTAAAAGGGAAGTTCAAAAAATGAAGTACAAGCTCAGGGGGTTGTCCACCAAGGATCCTATACAAAGAGTAGGTATAACTCTATGTCAGATGTCACTGTAGAAAACCTTGTCTATCGATCCACATTTGGGCACCATCTAGTCCGAGTTCTCCAATGTCCCGGTTAATGTTGTTTGTCGTCTTCGCAAGAAACAATTGCTGCGGACAAAGCCTGTGTAGGGATGAGTATAAAAATACTCAGTACAGACCTCAGGACCCCCAAATTTATCTCAAAAATCCACAAAGGAAAACACCACAATGGGAATAACACATAGGTAATACCACCAAGAATGATCTAAAACAAAAGAATGATCTTAAACAAAAAGGATGATTTAAAAGACACATCTCACACCAGTTATAACTTAAGTATAAAAGTAAAGATGATTGGTCGTAAAGCTAGATCATCTTATTCTGTTATGAGGATCTATTGCTGATCCACACAGGGTAACCAGGTGCTAACCCATAGAGGATCGCTAGGTGGAGTCCCACACAATATCCCCTGGTGATGACCCATAGAGGATCGCTAGGTGATGACCCACAAAGGATCTCTAGGTGTTGACCCACATAGGATCTATAGGTTTTGACCCACTCAGGATTACTAGTATATGACCCACTCTTGATCAATATTCCCTTTTCATGTCACATCCATCCACCAGATTCATGCACATATAATGATTTATGTACAGGGAATACACTCTTTAATCCATTTTTCATACCTCAACTGCTACGAATTACCACATAGAGTAACCCCAAAGGACAATTTCATCGTTTGTGTCCCAATGCAATTGACATCACATCGTTCTAATGCCTAGCATGTATGTTATAGGGAATTTGGTAAAAAGGACCTGGATGGATTCGAGCCTGATCCAACCCGGTCATATGCCAACTTCTTCCAAAAATCACTTAGAGAATCTCAGAAGGACCACCTCATATCATGGATTACAATGCCATTGAAGGAATGTCATCCGGACGTCTGTTTTGAGAGATACAATAATTTTAGTAATGAGGGGGCAGGTTGTGTTTGGGCCCGGTCCGACCCAGTCATACTGACCCGAGAAACCTGTCTTGGGGGTCCCACATACCCTAGTTCAATTACACAAACTTGACTTGACAAGGTTTATGTCAGTATCGGTCTCATTCGGCCAGGCCAATGGGCCTCGCTAGACCCAGTCAAAGTTGGCTGAGGGTCCAGCCCGTCGGGTAACCCAACAACCAGGTATCCTCCAACCAGGCTCGAAGTGCATAGGTCTGGGATGCCAGTGTGTGTCTAGCCTACTGGGTGAGGGTTCGGCTTGGCCTGCTGGTTGTGGTGCAACCTCTTATCCAAAGACCGGCCTCACGGTGTGGCCAATTGTGAGCACCTACGACGTGACATCTAGCCGCATCTAGCCTCTACTGGCCCCACATTGTGCAGGGACATCCTCCCCTCATAGAAAACGACCACATCTCAATGTTCCTCGGTGGCCTAGATGCCGACCATCCTCTCCATGTAGTGCATGCCTGGCGCCATGTTTCCTTATGGCATCTGCAAGTAGCTTTCTGTGGCATGCCGATAGACAACCCCCATCCACCACACATGGTCATCACCGCCCACCGTCGGAAGTACCTTCGACATGCCACCAGGTCACTCTGGTGGTCCATTTCTCAAATAACATGCATCCACGGGCTCTGTTGGATGTCGCCTTCACTGCAAAGCCTTCTAATTTTCCTTGCTGAAAAGTTGACCGGTCGACTTTGAATAACACTCTAAGAGCAACTATAGGGGAGTAATTGTGCCTTATTTTGGTTGACCCACACCCTCTTCGTTATAGATTAATCATGGAGATAAACATGATGATAACCACACAACTTGAAAAAAAAAACTCTAAATCAAATTTCCAAACAATATCCACCCGTAAGAACGAGTGATTTGAGGATCAACCCGTAAGTCATTTGATATATTTTCTTCATTAATTTCAAATAATTAAGAAGAAATCATCTAACACATAGAATTCATAATCCCCTACCTCGTTGACTTTCTATTTTGAAGTGTTCATCCTTGAGGTTTGAAGAAGTTGATGTCACTTACAGATCCATTCCTTGAATCATGTAGAAGACAAGGAAGTGTCATTGGAATTTGTTGCTTCATTCTTCATTGGAGAGGGATTCCACCATTGGTTAATTATTGATTTTCCTACATTTTATAATTCCAAAACTCCAACAGGTTTTATTTAATAGAAGAAATAAAAGGTGTAGTGATGTTGTGACCATTAATGATGCTCATTAAATAATCCACATTTTATGATTCATCAAGATAACAACATCACAGTTTCAAACAAGCCATTATTGACCCTCCATTAATGCGCCTTATCGCCGCTTTATTGCTTCACTACATCGTCGTCGTCCGTCACTGAATGGTGAGAAAAGAAATAAAATAATGATTTTTAATTATTTTATTAGTATTCTAAAAAATTTAGGAAAATAATTTTTCCCTTCGTCCCCTTTCAGCCAAAGTTAAGTAATTTCTAGGAGAATCCTGGTGTTCTGAGTTCAATAGTACCCTCATATTTTTGATCTGAGCACCAGTTCAAAAATTATAGAAACCTACTCCCACATTTATTAAATGACCCTTAAAAAAGGTAAAAAAAATTACATTCACCCTTGACCCATGTAGGTTGATTTTAGGCTCTGCCTAAGGGGGACATTCCCTCACAATCTCAATGGTACTCTCAAATTTCCAATTTGAGGTACCATTTATGAGTTATTCGGATTTGACTAAAAAATAATTGTTACATAATTATTTTATATATGTCCAAAAACTAACTTCCATTGTTGGCATGCACCATCCAATGATAGGATCTACCTAATAAAAGAATTCATTCATGAGCACAGTGGTGGACTCCAAATTTTAATCAGAGTGATCATTTGTGAGTTATATGTATTTGAAAAATAAAATAATTTTATTTAATTATATTATTTATGGTTATGTCATTTCTAGGTTTATCACTGAAGGCCTGTGACGACTACACAGAAGTCATAACTTGGTTAACCCCACCATCCTGAATGTAAATGTTCCCTCATATTTTTGATCTGGAAACTAGATAATATTTATTCTACTTTTTTGGGATACTCACCCACGTGCGCTATTTAAACACTGCATTTTTCAACGGGTCATTCCGAGCACTCCGGGAATTGAAATTCCACATTGTCTCAACGCCTAGCCTTGAAACAATTCCATATAAAAAATTATACAAAAATTTCAAGACATTAACTTCTCCCCTCATTAGGGATTTACCTACCCAAAATCCAAAACATTGTCTAGTCAAACAAGTGGTGGTATTGAGCATGAATCTGATCCTCCTACTCCCAAGTGCCATCATTGAGATTTTTACGCTACCACCGAACGTGCACAAGAGAAATCCAAAATCCATGAAGGACCTAATTCTATCGATCTTCTATCTTCACCAAGAACTCTGCAATATTTACCCCCTCTTCAATGTCTAGCTCACCCTAGTTGATGATGTGTGATGGATCATGCACATACCTCATCAGTTACGTCACATAAAAAGTCATATTTCACCAAGGGAATCTATGAGGGATGAGCTGGGTGGAACACCACCTCTCCAACACTATTAAAGATTTAAAAAGGTTCAATAAACCTCATAGATAGATTTACACCCTGAACAAATATCTCTAATCCCAGTTGGCATGAGACCCAATGAAAAACACGGTCTTCCTCCTCAAACTCCAAGCCTCTCTGTCTCCTTTTGTTATAAGACTTCTATATGATCTGTGCAACCCTAATATGCTTGTGGACTATCTGTGCCTTCATTGTGGTATCTCATACCATCTTTGGACCCATGAGTGCTAACTCCCATGGGTATGTCCAGCATACAGGTGAAATTCATGGCCATCCGTACAAGGCCTCAAATGGGTCCATGCCAATGGTGGAGTAATAGATACAGGTATACAGAAACTCTACTAGTGGTAGGTGGTCCTCCCAACTGTGACCAAAATCTATGACATAATAATGAAGTATTTCCCCAATGGTTTGTAGGGTCGGTTCCATTTGACCATCTATCTGGGTGAAAAAAACCATGATCTAGCGCAACTGAGTCCTGAATGCCTCCTATAACCCCTTCCATAACAGGAATGTAATGTTTGCATCAATGTATGAGATGATAATCAATGTAACCCCATGAATCCACAATATCTCCTTAATGTAGAGGTGTCTCAATCCCTCAACTGATCAATACGTCTAGATTGGTAGAAAGTGAGTGAACTTGGTGAGTCACTCCACGATCATCCAGATATAATCGTTTCCCTTGTACATGCATTATAATTCCATCATGATGTCCATTAAGATATCATCCCACTTCAACTTCGGTACCTCAAGTGGATGTTCCAAGCATGATGAACCATGATTCCTAGCTTTCACTTTCTGACAAATGAGGCATCGTGAAATTATATCTCCCACTATTTTTGTTATCCTTTTCAACTAGCACTAACATTGGAGGTCCTGGCACATCTTCACCACATCAAAATGTACCACCAAATAGGGTGCATGGAATTCTCTCAATACCTCCTCCTGTAACATCACCGGTACCATATTGTGTCCCCTAAAAAGGATAATGTACTTCCTACCTATTAAACATCCATCAAGTTCATGTCCTGATAATATTTGACCATGTTGGGCCTTGTCGTGAACATCCACATGTTGTGCCTCCCTAACAAGAAGAATGATTGGTGGAGTGATAGTCATAGACTAGATGCAAGATGCTCTATCATTATCCACAAAGAATATCTACATCACAGCTAGCTGCTCTATTTCCACACTCTGCAGCTGCAAACCAGACCTCCTACTGAGTGCACCAACTACTTGATTCCCCTTCCCAAGAGTATAAACTATCTGAAATTCATAGTCCTAAAGTAAATTCTACCATATTCCCCTTTTCAACTTCTAAAAGGAATACATGAACCTTTCCATCCATGTGAATGGCTACCCCATTTAACTAAATTATATTCCCATTAACCATTTGGTAGTGGGTAATCATTCTCCACAACCCCTTGGTCAAAGTACCAGTAATCAAAACATAGCATCAAACACTTTTTTTACTAATCCCTTCCACTACAAGTACCCAAACTCTAATCATGGATCCTAGATCTTCGCGGGAGCCATCCGATATGCAGGTGTAGATATTAGTGATGTACATATGTACAAGTCAATGTAGAAGTCCCTATTCTGGTAGGGAGGTAATCCTAGAAACATATTTTGAAAGGATATTCATGCACCCCACCACCATTATTGGGAACTGAAAACTCAAAACACCTTCTTCCACTAGGGTATGGCTGCTCAACTCACGATGGATTAGATTCATCCTCCTATGCATTAGATTATCTTGTGCTACATGGGATTTCATTTTTTCTTATCAAGGGAATCACCATTAGAATGAAACATATATACAACATCTTTTTTCCTAAAATAGTTAACCTAAGAATGAACTTTGGATGAACAGTCCAGACCCAGACCAACGTTGTACGACCTCGATGTTTCCCCTAAAAGGTTCCAACAAAAAATATCACCTCAAGGGACAGATCACATCATCTACATATATGTGATTATTGAGTCTCCTACCATAGGTATCTCTAGACATAAATATTAATTCAATGGTTTAATAGGAATATTTAGGTCTTGAACAAGGTTTGTGGCGAGAAGAAATGATTAGTACCTATGTCTATTAAAATGGAAGCCCGTAGTAGAAACAGATCATACTCAGATCATTCTTGTATCCCTTAGGCCATACTCCTTGACCGCATGCAACTACTCCCTTCCCCTGTCCTCCTACTCCCCGAGCCTTGTGGGGACCTCATTGGGGTGGTGGTTGTAACATGTCGAATTGTAAACCACAACCTACTAATTTCCTAGTTCCTCTCCCACATCTGTTTCCCAAAAAAATCATTTGTCCCTATCACTTTGTCTTCCCGAAACATTTTACACAACCATATCACTATGACTAATGTTAGCTTCCTTCTTTCCCACAACTAACATTCCCGAGCCGTATCTACTCATACAAAGAATATTCAACCTAGAAGGTCCTCTCAAGCAACCTAATATACGTAAAAATGTATAGAAGAATTTTTTTGGATTGGATGTACCTAAAAACATATCACATAAAGGACCAAGACCAAAATATTTAGTCGTATCGAATTCATCGGGTACCTAGAATGGTCGGTACACCTCAATGAATACTCAGGATATGACATGTCATCCCACTAATGCTATAGAAGATCCTAGGAACACATTACCATTAGTATTTTATGGCAGGAGACCCCTTCTATGTGATGGTTTCTCAATATCTGTCCACAGAAATGTCATGTCATTGTAAGACAACAGAAATATAAACCATATCATTACAATACTAATCTTTTTAGAAGGCTCACTACTAGGACCACAATATGTTCTAATGGTGACCAATCTTTATGGAAAATCAGTAACCACATCAATGCAGTCCTTAGCTACCCGTGAATCAAGATACCCTTCTAACCTGAGGGGTATCTGTCGCTGAAACTCTTGAAAGGCACTGATCCTACATGTGTCCTCTACCAGTAGCACCGTTAGTAATTGTTGACTAGTGGGAAGTGGTATTTCTAGGTCACCTAGAAAATGTACCATTTTGAGAAAATGTCCATTTACTGAACCCTCATTAGTTAGTGGACTATCCTTATGTTCACGCTCTGGAATTTTGGGTCAG
The DNA here is from genome assembly GCA_963277665.1 of Viscum album. NCBI lineage: Eukaryota > Viridiplantae > Streptophyta > Magnoliopsida > Santalales > Viscaceae > Viscum > Viscum album. The sequence goes on from OY728136.1 coordinate 1,067,698,287, forward strand.
TTGTCTATGTGGTGGCATATCGAAAGAGAATATAGATGATCCACAGTCTATATGTTATACCATGTGAGTTGACTCAAAATATATCAATAGTAAAACATTTCCAAAACACATGTAATTAATGTTTTTGTAAACTATGTCAGGAAAGGAATTCAGCGCCATGGTGTATGGATATGTCAGCTGCTGCACCAACACTGGACACCCCATAATGAAATCCGAACTCAAGTCACTTAACAATATTGACCCAATTGAAATTAAAGACTCCTATTTCTCTTGGTAGAACTGACCACCCTCTAATATGACAATGTCACAACCCTTCCCCCGAGGCCCAGGCAGTGACTACCTCAAGCTTGTATTCTACAGACCAGGGTCTAGTAACTAGCACCGAGAAGGCAAATACCCAAAGGGGAAGGTATTTCCATTAATCCTATACAAAATGACAATGAAAATAGTACAAATCTAACCAATAAATAAATGAAAGTAATACAACTACCCAAAAGTAACACCACTAAGAGTTATGTGTGTAAAATAAATGTATAGGTTCCAGAATAAAATACAAATGGAATGCAATGTACAACAAAATAAGTACAATATCCAAGGCTCATATTCTATGGATCCAACCTAAATGGTAGGTACAAATCTATATTGCATGATGTTGTATAGAACTACATTAATCGATCCACCTTTGAGCACCATCTTGTCATATAACTCTAATGACCCGGTCAAAGTTGTCTATCATCTACACAAGAGATAGAAGGTGCGGCAGAATTCAATGCAGTGGTGAGTACAACAATACTCAGTAGGGACCCCAAGACCCAAGAAGGTCTCTCAGTAATCCATGAATGAAAACAAATAAAATGAAATACCATAGAGGTAATACCACCAAGAAAGATCTCAAACACATTTCACAAATTAAAAGAGGTTTCTCACACTAGGTGTAACATAAGTACAAAAGTAAATATGATTATTTGTAATGATAGATCATCTTTTTCTATTGGGAGTCTCTTCCACTAATCCACATAGGGTCTCTAGGTGATGACCCACTGAGGATCACTAGGAAAAAACCATCACAGGATCTTTAGTTGGTGACCCACACAGGATCGCTAGGTGCTGACCCTCAAAGGATCTTTATGTGCTTACCCATTTAGGATCGTTATGTGTTGACCCACGCCAGATCGCTAATTTTTCTACACATCATATCCAGCCACTGGATTCCCGCACATAGAAAAATTGATTTCCGAAGGATCTAATCCTCATTCCATCTACCATAACTAAACCACTATGAAGTCCCATAGAGAATAACCCCAATGGACCATCTCACCGTAAGGGTCCCAACACAACAGACAGCATATTGTTTGGATTCCCGATCATTACGTTCTAATACCTTTTGTTAAAAGCGCCAGGTAAGATTTGAGTCCATAAAAACCTAGTTGTATGCCAAAATATTCCAAAACTCAAGTAGAATATCTCAAAATGACCACATTGTTGGGAAGGTCCCAATGCCACTGATGGAACATCAATTAGATGCTCGGTTTGAGAGACTCAGGCGTTTTAGGAACCAGGTGGCTGGTTGTGTCTGGGCCTGATCCGACCTGGTCGGACAGACCCGGCCAACCTGTCTCATGGATCCCACATACCCTGTTTCAATTAGATAGACTTGAACTGATCCGGTTCTATTTATGGTCGGTCTTGTCTGGCCTGGCCAGTGGGCATATCCAATGGGTCTCAATGGACCCGTCCCAGCTTGGTTGAGGGTCCAACCCACAGGGTCGCCCATCGACATGATATTGTCTGGCCTGGCCTAAAGGGCACGAGCCATGCCTGATGGCGTGGGTGTGGACTACTAGGTGTGGGTTTGACCAGACAACATGATTCCAACCCGATCCACTAGATGAGGCACGACCCGCCATCCAAAGACCAGACTTACGGTGCGACTAGTGGGGTTCTCCTTGGACGTAACATCCATCTGTGACCATCCTCCGCTAGCCCCATGAGGTTCAGGTCATTCCTCCCTCCATAGTCAAAAGACCACAACTCATCAGGTCCAGGTGGCCTGGACGTGGGTCACCCTCTCCAAATATCGCTTTTCGGGCGCCGCGTAACCCCGTTGCTGCCACTGCAAGCCGACCACATGCTCCTTCTGCCATGACGCATCACTGGCAGTACCCTTGACGGGACACCGAGGTCACTTATGTGGTCTTTTCTTGATCCTCTTGGGTCCGTGGTATTTTATGGATGCCGTCTTCACTATGATGCCATAAAATGTTCTTCACTGACAAGATGACTAGTCGACTTCAAAGAACGTACCAGGAAAAACTATAGAGGTGGGATTGGGCCTTGTTCGGGTCGGCCCACACCCTTCATGTTATAGTCTATCCATGGGGATAAACATGATGAGAGCCACACAACATGAAAAATATCCCAAATCAAATCCCCTCACAAATATTCACCCATAAGAATGAGTGATTCACAGATCAACCCGTTAGATGGTTGATCTATATTCATTATTAATTTTCTTGAATGAGGAAGAATTAATCAAAAATGTAGAACACATAAACCCCTACCTGGTTGATTACAGTTTCTAAAGTTTTTTCCCACATGGTTTCAAGAATTTCACATCTCTTGAGGGTATGTTATTTGAGGCACGTCGAAGAAGATGAAGTCTCGATGGCATTTGCTGCATCATTTTTCATTGGATATGGATTCCTATAGCAATTCATCAGTGATTTCTCCCATTTTTAAACTCCCAAACATCAAAACATTTGATTTAGAAAAACAACAAAATTGTGAATTGACATTGCTTCCTTTAATGATGCTCACTAAATGATCACCATTTAGTGATCCCGTAAGATAACATCATTATAACAACCCTCCTCCTTATTTTAATACATAAACATAATTTATTAAATAAACTCTTAACATGATAAAACATAAAAGTTCATGATGTATAGTCTCTTTGGGGATTAGTAACTTTACATAACAACTTAAAATAAACATCTTTATTTGAAACTTCTTTTACATGACCATACAAATTCATTCGTACATTGCATTTCATGGGATATCCTGAGGACATTCATAAGAAAGGGTTGACCTATAAATCCCAGTAATGGACTAAAAATGGATTAACATGAAGAATACTATATATGTTAGGAAATAGGAATATGAATGGAGAATAAGAGAAAAATTAACATAAATGCGTGATATATCAGGATTATCATAACATGTAAAGGTGACATCAATATTTAACATGATTTTAGCATGAGAAAAGGCTCATTATACATGGATCATGAGTAGAACCTCATTGAACTTGAATTAGCATGAGTAAACCCTTGTTGAACTTAACTTATCAAGATAGTAATCATTATCCGATGCAATTAAGAACTATCAATGCACACCATTATTAATCATTTCATTTCATGCATAAGTGTGCCATGTGGATCATACAACATTGATTTATTAAACATAATCACTTATTCAATGATAAATGAATGTGGAATTAATACATGAAACTATATAATCAATATTTAAATTTGCATATATGTGAATACCCTAGATAGAAAAATTGGAATGATATTCACTATACAATGACTTTGGCTTTGAAAATTGCAGCGCAATTTCGGCAGCACAACGACGTGACATAAGAATTCACAAAAATGATTGATGAGATCGAAAGGGGTGTCTCATATTAGGTACATGAAATAGAAATTAATGGGGATCATATATAAACATTCCCCAAAATATGTTATGGAATTTTTTATTCATAATACAAAATAATTTCTTGAATGCATATGAGAAGAGATAAATTCCTTACAGAATTTCGGCATTGTAACAAGTGTACATGGGAGAAATTAATGAGATAGAAAAGGGGTCTCTCGACATTTAAACATAAGTAGAGTAGTATGGGGGATGTTATAAATCATACTCTAAAGTTTTAAATAAAAAAAATTGGAATAACAATATAATGAAGTTTGGAAAAAATGAGAAAGAAAGAAATCAATTATTTGAAATTGTGATCCCAAAGGCTTGAGAGAGGCTTGGGATAGTTTTGAGGGAGGATTGGGAACCATGGGAGGATTTTAGGGAGAGGAGGGCAGAGGTTGGATGAGCTCCAAATGTATTTGAGTGATGTAGAAGTATGTGTTTGGTTGGGTTTATATATGAAATGATATGGAATTCATTATTATTTAGGTTTTGGAAGCCACACAATAAACTATTCTAAATGACAAAAAACTATGTTTTTTCAAAGGAGTTTTCAAAAGGAGAGTGTAAAATATTATTTTATAAGTCCAATGGCTGATCATCTTAAAATACTATACTTGCTTATTTGGAGATGAGTCACACACTCAAGGAAATCAATTTAAAAAGTTAAAATGTTTTATAAGTCTTGAAGGGTCCACTAAGGCACCATAATATTAATAAACCAAATATAAAATCACATTATATTAAATATAAAACATATATTGGTTGAACATATTATTTATAATATTTTATTAAATCACTATCAAGTGATTTGATGTCATAAAACACATTATATATTTAAATGGTATTTTATTTTTACCCAAAAATTCGACTGTCTCAGAAAATTATGAAAAATTCACCATTCAATACTTTCAATGTCCATATTCAAAAAATAATATTCATTTTATCTAAATAATTTTCTAAATATATGAATTTTTTGTTTTAAAATAAAAACTAACATTTTTCAAATATTAATGTGTTTTGGAAAAAACGACTTTCAAACCATAATTAAAATTACAATTTTATTAATAAAAATTATACGATAAATCATATTTAATAAAAATTAATTTAGTAATAATATTTTATAAAAAAATTATTTAATTCAAAAATCCATTAATTCGTCAAAATAAATTTCATAATTGAATATTAACTAAAAAAATTATTTGTTCTTTAAAAACTATTGAAAAACTAATCATAAATGTATATTCTTTATGCAATAAAATAATAATACAACTAACCATAGTGCAAGGGTCTTGTTATATAACCCATTATAAGAATTTCATATGACCTAAAGGGAAGTTTTGTGATGGGGATAGACTGTAAGGGTAGCCTGGATAACATCACATTGGTGGGAATCTCTGTCAACATATGTTTCTCACATAGGCAGTTTCGTTCGAGCATAAAGTTTTGAATCTCGGCTTGGGATTAGTCAAGAGGGAATCCCAATGACGCCACCTCCTTTATGAGCTATGAAAAATGTGCTACATATGGAGTAATTATTCTAGATGATGCCATCACTTCTTTTTTCTGATTTAATTTGATTTTTAAAGCCCTATATTAATACAAATAATGTCATCAGTTTTAAATGACTATATTAGCAATGATTACAAATCATAATGGTATTTTGAAATTAAAAATCCTAAAACCTAAGAATTGAATATTTTATATAACCATTTTACATAATAATACATTTAATTAGATCAGGAAGTATTTTTATTAATAATAGTTTGGGTTGTTATAAGAATCATTCTTTCAAATGATCCATTATTCACCCTCCATTAATGCGCCTCTTAACCACCTCATCACTGCATGGAAGCACCACCATCTTCTACTCAACGGTGAGAAAATAAATAAAATAATTCTTTTAAATTGTTTTATTATTATTCAAGAAATTTCAGAAAAAATACATTTCTGATCGGCCCTTGCCAGCCGAAGTGATTTTGTTTCTAACTGAATCCCAGCTTTCTAAGTTCAATGGTTCCTACAGATTTTTGATCCAAGCACCGGTTCCAAAACTAGAAAAACCTGCTCCCACATTTATTTAAATGAACCTCTAAAATTGTTTAAAAATTAACATTCACCCTCAACCCATGTCGGTTGAGGTTAGGATCCGCCTAAGGGGAACACGACGACACGATCTCAACTATAGGATAAAATTTTCAATACGAGTTACCATTTAGGAGTAATAACGACTTGAAAATATAATAATTATTAATTATTTTATTTACAGAAAAAATTAACTTTCACAAGTGGCCCTCTGCAGCCAATGTAAGGATCTTCCTAATGAAATAATACAATCACAAGATATGCAGTGGCCTCTGGTTTTTTATCTAGGTCACCGTTCATGAGCTATAATAATTGAAAAAGTAAAATTATTTTATTATATTTTTCTATTTACAGTTAAGCTTTTTTCGAGGTTTCTCACCAGTGGTAGGCACTGACTAAACTTATGTCGCGCCTAAGGTAATCTAGTCATTTTGAACACAATGGTGACCTAATATTACTAATTTGGGCTCCCTTTTAAGATTTATTCCCCTTTTTCAAGAATCCCACTAACACATGTTATATAAGGATTAAAAGTTTTTGACAGGTCATTCCAGGCACTACGGGCCTCAGAATTGCACGCCGTCTCAACGCTTGATCTCGAAATAATTACATATTAATAAAAACAAGGACATTATGGGACATTACATATATAATTAAATTATAAATGATAATGGAAACCATGATTGGTAGTAAAGGATAAATGAATAATCATCGTTTAGTGAGGATGAATTTCGCGATAGACTGATTCAATATGTTCAGCATCTATTAGATAGGAAGTGTGAAAGTGTACGTAGAAATATTTTCATGTAATAATACTATATTATGAAGTGTAGCACCCCGAGATTTTATGAGATATATAATTTTTAATTTTTTTATTTTAAACCAAGATTATTTTGTACTATACGCAACACCGTATTAGCTTACAGTATACACAACACTATTCTTGGCTCATGTTACACACAATTTCAAGTTCGTTTTGTAGACATTTTTCTACGCAATATTAAGTATAGATTTTGTTTAATGTATAAATGAAATAAGTTTTGAATTATGTTATACGCACACCAAAGGGATATTTCACTACATGCAACCCTGACCTGGCTTGCATTACAGGAAATCACGACCTTCCTCGATAGCATGTGTTGTACGCAATACCGGGTTTCACTAAACAACGATACATGGTTATAATATTATCACGAACTATCCATTATGAATAGTATTGACTACATTTTTAATTTTATAACATTATTATTCAACTTACTCATTTTCTAGTACATGGTTTGAGAATAAAATAAATTTTTCGAGTAAAATAAGTATTTTTTAAAAAAATGTAGTTTTTTCACCTTTTGATGGCGCACCAACATTAAATATAGTTTTTGACATATTGATAAGTTCAAATTTAAAAAATAAACTTTTTATTTTGAATCAGGATATAAAAATTTACATTGGATAATGTTTTGATATTTTTCTGATAACTTTCATATTTTAATGAATAGAAAAAACACGCTATATTTTAATTAAAAACAACTTTTTTCATCGAAATAATTTATATGGATAAATTATATTATTGAATGGTTTTAAAGTATAAATAGAATATATTTTTACCATTTAATATAATCTATGTCTTTAGCAATGATTTTTCCTTGAATTCTTAAGTTAAACCAATTCAATCTTTTGTATTGTTTTAAACAAAAACCTGTTTTCTTTCGACAATGGGATTAATTTTAATTTAATTTCTGCAAATTTTTTGTATTGAATTTAGGAAAATGGATTCCATATTTGGAATTAGTGTGTCCAAATTATATTAATAAGCTACTTTTTATTTTTAGGCATTATGAATAGTAACTACGGTAAATTTTATTTACCATAGTTAAAGGTAAATCGGGTAATTAATGGTAAATATAAGATTATTAAATTACCCTAACACCTGTCGAAATTTGATTGGATGACTAAACATAGACCCATATCACCTAAGGGTGGGATTAGATTTATTTAATGGACTTTTTTCCATGAAAATAATTTAATTATTATCAAAACCAAAGAAAGTGACAACATGCCACTTTCTTAAATCTTAGAAGTATAATAATTTTAGTATAGTGATAAACTTTGTGAATATTCGAATATAAATAGTTTCTAGAAAGATAATAAAATTATCTACATCATATGAATTTATTTATAATTTTTAGGGATTAAATTATTATCATTAAAGGTGACATAATATTGATGTTGAAATTATTTTATTAAGATAAATATCAAATAAATGGTTTCAAAAATATTAAAATAAATATTATATGAACTATTTAATGTCCTCCACTAATTTTCTAGATAAATATGACATGTTATGAATCTATAAAATGTTTTATTTCGAACATATCTTATGTATATATTTTATTTAAATTCAAATAAATGAATAGTGTCAAAATTGACACTATTGTTATTTTTTAAAAATAACATATTATAAAATTGTTTAAAAATCACAACTATATTTAAAAATTATAAATTTAAATTTATATGGTCGAAAATGTCATAAAGGGTCAAATTATGGAAAATTCAGAACACATATGTATTTATTTATAATAATTTAAAATTTAGAATATTATTACCACAAATATAATAAAATTGATAAATAAGGATAAATCAAGTTTATAATGTTTAAAATAAATTCGTAACATGTCTAAATTTTATTGGATGACGTGGTTACAACCCTATATCATCTAATAAAAGGATATGATTATTTTTGGAAGTTTTTATGTTGGGTTTTGATTTAATGTAAACTAATATTTCTTATATTTCCAAAGGTGCCCCTCTCCTCCCTTATAAAAAGGCACCACCTCCCTCTGTTCCTCACACCACATTGAGCCTTCAAGCTCGGCCAACCCCTACCATATACTCTTCTAAACTTCCCTAGAAACATCCTAGAGGTCCTGGTGTTCTTCAAAGTCCAATTTTAGTGCCCTAAGATGAGGTCTCAAAGAGGTGCTTCAAAGAATAGGAGGTTCGGATCCATACGATGCATATCTGACCTAAGGTAAGGGATAATTTGGCAAATCTCATTTTTATCCAAGATTTCTTATTCATAAGTATTTATTGGGTTTATTTATATCATCCATGTCCATGTTTTATAAAAGTGTTTTCATGTATCTTTAATGTCATTTTTAACCATTTTTTTACTTTTACTACATGGTATGTAAGGAATCTTTCATTTGTTTACGCTACGAGGTACTTTTTTGACTTTTTCGGCAAAAGTAAGAGAAGAATGTTTTTTTATCTTATACGGAATGAACGGATTTTTACGATTTTATAAAGCCTTATTTTTATGAATCTTCCCCCAAAATATTTCATGACTATTTTAAACAAAATATTTTTCTTTTAAAATTTCATGACGTTTTGAGAAAAGAAATTGATTTTGAAGAATAAAGGATATTTTCCCGAAGAATTCATTTCAAGTGTTTTATCAAAACCATTTTTCCATCTATGATGACATTATTTCATATGTGTATGTTTCAAGTATAATGTCTCCATTATTTACATGGTTTTATTCTACTTATGATGAGAAGATATCCATTTTTTATAGATTATGTTATGGTGGCATGATGATTAAGAATCTCATTCTATTACATGGGTTATGATATGATGTATGATTTATGATTTTGTGGAACACAAAAGAATGATTTCATTATGAGATTGGTGGGACTTATATCTCCCTCTAATTCATTGGGTAAAGAATTATATCTCATGAGATAGGCATGGATGGAATGGTAAGTTAATCTGCTTCAGTATTATAGGACTGGAACAAGGAGTGAACTCAATTCAGAAAGGGACTTTGTCCACTAAGATGGTCTTGGCAGCAATGCCTTGGCTAATATGGAAATCATATCATGTGCTTAATGGTTTCCAAAATGACATGTTTTCTTCCCATGCTATTTTATCTTGATTTATGTTCCATTATGATCTATGCCTTATATACTTCCATGTTTTATGTCGTTGCTCAAAATTTTGATGTTTAAACATTATGTTCATGTTTTAAAGTTCAAATGTATATGGTATGTTTTATTTTACCCATGCTTACCCTTACTGATCATTTGAGCTCACCCTTTTTATGTTTCTTTTTCCCGCCGGATTAAAAGAAAGGTTTTAGGTAAGGAAACAAAAAGTGGAAGATCTTTATGGGAGATGTTGAAGATCTTTCACCACGATTAGAAGATTACGTTCCATGTTTCCAAAGACAGTAAACTTTTACGGTCCTTGTGTGTCTGTTTTTGTTATGTATTATGTATTCTACAAAATTAATGTAATGACCATGAATGTCAAGCTTCGAGTCTCTACAGTTGGTATCAGAGGAAAGGTTTAGTCAACCTTTGGAAACTAGGATGCGAAAATGTTAGTGAGATTCCTGGAGATATTTCTAAGGTCTGTCTAGGGATGTCCCTAAGGAGAAGTATACTTATAGGATATAGTCCTAGAACTATGGTACCTATAATAGAATTTAACCTAAGATGTTAGATATTGAGGGTACTCCCCCTTCACTATGTTGTTTTCCTAGAATGATTTTTGCCTCTCGCACTATTCTTTTTGGGTTTTAGAAAATGGCTGGAAACAGGAAGATTCACGATAATGGAGGATATGACAGACAATGGAATGATATTCTTCATGAGAAACCAAATGAAACGAGATATGGAATTCCAAACATCGTTATTATGCCTAATCAGGAATCTCATAATATGATCAATAATCTCAACTTTGGTAAGTTTTACGACTCAGATAATAAGAGAAAGATGGAGTTTCATGATGATCATAGAGGAAAGAAAGTTCAATTTCCTTCCTGTAAGTCATGTGGGAAGAGACATCAAGGAGAATGTTTCAAAGGAACTGGAAGATGCTTTGGGTGTGGAAAAGAAGGACATCAAGCCAGTAAGTTCAAAGTAAAAGGTTCAGTTAACACCATGGACGAGGATAATGATATTGCTAAGACATCAACAATGATTAGATGCCTTAAATGTGGAATGTATGGGAATTATGAAAACCAATACCCTAAGGAAAAATCTCATGAAGAGAATCAACATGGTCACATGAGTAGTATTTATGTGTATAATGATTAAGAAACTACAAATGAAATATGAGATGAATGAAATGATGAAGCTCAGTCATTGGTTTAAGAAATTAGTGGAATGATTGTATGTTTATAAAGAATAATGTATGGTACTATAGAATATAGAATCATCTAAGGATTGTTAAACTATTATTTTTCCTAAATTATTTGAAAGTATATGTTGAATGTTACCGGTAACCATGGAAGGTTATTCAGATATTTTTGGAAAGTAGGTTATATGTGCATAATGAAGGGATAAGAAGATAATTTGATGTTTGATTGTATTCGTGAGCTCATGACTGATATAAGGACAAAGTGATATCATGGTTTGAGTATATATAATTTTTGGGATTTTTGTACGTGGAAAGAGTTACCTTTTGACATCATTCATGTTTTCACTAAGGTTCTATGGTAATTTATTTTTCAAGAGAATACATGAATAAGGTATTCATGTGTTTGGAATGTAACCAACAAGTTATATCTTATGATATATGTGGGATAAATGCTTGTATTCACATTCTTGGTAGATAAGCTTTCTAGTAATTGTTTTCTTAATACTATGAGCTTGGAAAGAATTATTTTGGATAAGACTAAATATTGGATTGGTTTATATTGGATCTGAGATAGTATTGTTTAAGGCTAGAACCTTTTTCAATATTATTGATGGAATATAATAATGATGTAATTTTAGAAAATGGACAACCTGCAGGACGTGCGACAACCCATCGTGTCGAACAAGGCTGTGGGAATCGAACCCACAACCGAAGTGCGACAGGCCTTTATCGCCTACCACTGGCCTACAGGAAGTCCATGTTTAGTAAAAACTAGTTTTATTATATTAAGCAGTATGATATATGAATTATAAGTCCATTTTAGGAACCATATATGATTAATATAACTATAGATGGACTTATGTATTTTTTATAACTTTTTCTAACCTTTTTTTTGAGACAGATGGAATGACCCATCATTTTATCACATGATATGATAACACTTCACAAATGAAAAATTTAGCATCATTTCTTTAAGAGATGAAGTGGAAATTGTCCATGGAATGACCAATGGTGAGACTATACCAAAATCAAGAAAGTATTTCTTCTAATTCCAATTTCTTAAACTTTAAGGAAATGATCTTGAAAACCAAAAATGTTGTCCTAGTGCCCTTATATCCGATGAATCAGATGGTACTTTAGATCATTACAAACATATGGCTTTGTGCTTGTTGGCTTTTTCACAGCCATGTTCTCTACCACTCTCCATCAGAACATGATGGTTAGATTTCTCCTCCATATCCATATTTTCACCTATGTTCACCTATATGAAAACCCTGTGATTAGTTATTTTTGGGCGACCGTTACGTTTCATACTTTAGTTTTTAAAGATTGGTTTTGGTATTCCTTTTTACGATGAGGGTTTTATTAAAGAAACTTTTGAGTATTAAACCATTTATAACCCCGATGCATTTCGAGAGAGAAATTCATTTTAAGGGGGGTAGAATGTAACACCCCGAGATTTTATGAGATATATTATTTTTAATTTTTCTATTTTACACCAAGATTAGTTTGTAATATACGCAAAACCGTATTAGCTAGCAGTATACGTAACACTATTCTTGGCTCAAGTTACACACAATTTCAAGTTCGTTTTGTAGAAATTATTCTACACAATATTAAGTATAGATTTTGTTTAATGTATAAATGAAATAAGTTTTGAATTATGTTATATGCAACATGAAAAGGAGATTTCACTACATGCAACCCTGACCTGTCTTGCATTACACGCAATCACGACCTTCCTCGATAGTGTGTGTTGTACGCAATACCGGGTTTCACTAAACAACGATATATGGTTATAATATTTTCAAGAACTATCCATTATGAATAGTATTGACTAAATTTTTAATTTTATAACATTATTATTCATCTTAATCATTTTCTAAAAAACGGTATGAGAATAAAATAAATTTTTCGGGTAAAGTTAGTATTTTTCCAAAAATGTAGTTTTGACGCCTTTTGATTGTGCGCCCACATTAAATATAGTTTTTGACATATTTATAAGTTAAAATTTACAAAATAAACTTCTTATTTTGAATAAGCATATAAAAATTTACATTGGATAAAGTTTTGATATTTTTATGATAACTTTCATATTTTAATGAATAGTAAAAACACGGTATAGTTTAATTAAAAACAACATTTTTCATCGTAATAATTTATATGGTTAAATTATATTAATGAATGGTTTTAAAGTATAAATAGAATATATTTTTACCATTTAATATAATTTATGTCATTATCATTTATTTTACCTTGAATTCGTAAGTTAAACCAATTCAATCTTTTGCAATGTTTTAAACAAAAACTCGTTTTCTTTCGACAACGAGATTAATTTTAATTTAATTTCAGAAAATTTTGTGTATTGAATTTGAAAAAATGGATTCCATATTTGGAATCAGTGGGTCCAAATTATGTTACTAAGCTAATTTTTATTTTTGGGCATTATGAATAGTAACTACGGTAGATTTTATTTACCATAGTTAACGGTAAATCGGGTAATTAATGGTAAATATAAGATTATAAAATTACTTTAAAACCTCTCAAAATCATATTAGATGACTAAACGTCGACCCGTATCACATAAGGATCGGATTAGATTTAGTTAATAGACTTTTTTCCATGAACATAATTTAATTTTTATTAAAACCAAAGAAAGTGACAACATGTCACTTTCTTAAATCTTATAAGTGTAATAATTTTAGTTTAGTGATAAACTTCATGAATCTTCGGATATAAATAGTCTCCAGATACCTAATAACATTATCTACATCATATGAATTTATTTATAATTTTTAGTGATTAAATAATTATCATTAAAGGTGACATAATAGTGATGTTGAAATTATTTTATTAAGATAAATATAAAATAAATTGTTTTAAAAATATTAAAATAAATATTATATGAGCTATCTAATGTGCTCCACTAATTTTCTAGATAAATATGACATGTTATAAATCTATTAAATCTTTTATTTCGAACATATCTTCTGTATATATGTTATTTAAATTCAAATAAATAAATAGTGTCAAAATTGACACTATTGTTATTTTATAAAAATAAAATATTAAAAAATTTATTAAAAATCAAAAAAAATATTTAATAATTATAAATTTAAATTTATATGGTAGAAAATTTCATAATGTTTTAAATTATGGAAAATTCACAACACATATGTAATTATTTATAATAATTTAAAATTTAGAATATTATTACCACAAATAAAATTAAATTGATAAATAAGGACAAATCATGTTGATAATGTTTAAAATAAATTCCTAACGTGTCAAAATATTATTAGTTGATAATATTACAACCTTATATCATCTAATATTTGGATATTAGTCATTTTAGAAGTTTTTAAGTGGGTTTGGAATTTAATATAAAGTAATATTTCTTACATTTCCAAAGGTGCCCCTCTCCTCCCTTATAAAAGGGCATCTCCTCCCTCTCTTCCTCACACCACTTTGAGCCTTCATGCTTGGACAACCCCTGCCAAATTCTATTATCCACTTCCCTAGAAACATCCTATAGGTCTTGGTCTTCTTCAAAGACAAATTTTAGTTCCCTAAGATGAGGTCTCAAAGAGGCTCTTCAAAGAAGAGAAGGTTCGGAGCCATATAAAGCATATCAGACCTAAGGTAAGGGATAATTCTGTAAATCTTATTTTTATCCGAGATTTCTTATTCATAAGTATTTACTGGGGTTATTTCAATCATAAATGTCAATGTTTTCTAAAAGTGTTTTCATGTATGTTTTAAGTCCTTTTTACCGATTGTTGACTTTTACTACATGGTATGTAAGGAATATTTGTTTTGTTTACATTATGAAGTACTTTTTTGACTTCTCCAGCAAAAGTATGAGAAGAATGTTTTTTTAACTTATACGACACAAACAAATTTTTATTGTTTTATAAAACCTTATTTTCATGAATCTTCCTCCAAAATATTTGATGTCTATTTTAAACAAAATCTTTTTCTATTAAAATTTCATGATGTTTTGTGAAAAGAAATTGATTTTGAAGAAAAAATGATATTTTCCTCAAGAATTCATTTCAAGTATATTATAAAAACCATTTTCCATCTAAGATGATATTATTTCATATGTGTATGTTTCAAGTATAATGTCTCCATTATTTACATGGTTTGATTCTTCTTATGATGAGAAGATATCCATTTTTTATGGATTATGTTATGATGGAATGATGTTTAAGAATCCCATTATATTACATGGGTTATGCTATGATGTATTATTTATGATTTTGTGGCACACGAAAGAATGATTTCATTATGAGATGGGTGGGACCAATATCTCCCTCCAATGCATTTGCTAAAGATTTGTATCTCATGAGATAGACATGGTTGTAACGGTAAGTTAATCCGGTTCAGTATTACAGGACTGGAATGAGGAGTGAACTCGATTCAGAATGGGACACTGTCCACTAAGATTGGTTTGGTAGAAATTCCTTGGCTAATATATAAATCATATCATGTGATTAATGGTTTCCACAATTACATGTTTTATTCCCATGCTATTTTATCATGATTTATGTTCCATTATGATCTATTCCTTACGTACTTCCATTTTTTATGTCGTTGCACAATATTTTGATGTTCAAACATTGTGTTCTTGTGTTTTAGTTCAAATGTATATGGTATGTTTTATTTTATCCATGCTTACACTTACTGAGTATTTGATCTCACCCTTTTTATGTTTTCTTTTCCCCCTGTATTAAAAGAAAGGTTTTAGGTAAGGAAACAAAAAGTGGAAGATCTTTATAGGAGATGTTGAAGATCTTTCACCACGATTAGAAGATTATGTTCCAAGTTTCCAAAGACACTAAACTATTATGGTCCTTTTGTGTCTGTTTTTATTATATATTAAGTATTCTGCAAAAGTAATGTAATTTCCATGTACCTCATGCTTCGGGTCTCTACATGAAGGATACTAGTTTTCACACAAAAATGGAATAAAAATACTGGAGGGTGGAGAAGGAAAATATAAGAATAGAGCTTGAGAAAAGATGTTACCTCAAAATTAGGTAACTCCTTTTGGTTTTTTCCAAATGGATTCATTGAAAAGATTTCTACCCAAATACATGATTCAATTTCAAAGGGAGGATTTTTCGAATGTGGATTGGGCCAATAATGTCCAAACCTAAAATGTTTGAGAGGTATGAGGAATGGGTAGAGGTTGTGAAAATGTATAGGGATGGAAAATGACTCACATGGAATTTTTAGAAACAAGTTTGGGTCTCACATGTTATTTACTAAAAAAGTAATAAAAATAACCAAACTCATGAATGGTATGTTTATGGATGAACTATGGACAACCAATGAATTTTGGACATGTGTCTAGGTTGTTTTGGGTCATAATTTTAAGGTTTAGTACATTATTAACCAAATTTTTCATCTTAATCAACGTAATTAATTTTAGTATCCTTCACTAATCATTTTTGTCAAAAACAATGCTGAAATTACTAGATATTAAAAATTATGATAATTTCAAATATGAAATCCATTTTTTATATTCTAATCAATGATGTGTAATGAATTAATTTAAAATTAATCTTTTTTTTGGTACGACAATGTGGGTTTTAATAGTAAAAATAATATAAATATTGCTATTTTTTTATGTCAAATTCAAATGTGGAAATGGTTCCATTGACCAAAAATTGGATTAATTGATAAAAATATTATATAATTCAACATTTAAATCAAATTGAAATATATTTAAACCTTATAAATAAAATAAATTAAAAATATGGTTTGAATTAAAAACCAGTATTTTTAATTATTCATCCAAAAAATGATGTTTCTTAGAAAAAATCTAAATATACACACAACGAAAATTTAAACATTCTAAATTAAAAAATAAGGATTATTTTATAAAATAAAATTAATAAATTCATATATAATTAATATTATTTTACGAACAAAATTTTTTTTCTGACATATAAGGACTTTACCAAACATCATTTATTTTATTATCAATATGTTTCATTTTTATAAAATAATTTTGTAAAATATTTGAAAAGTAGTTAAAACTATTCATATTACCAGGTTTAATGGATATTTTATAATTTTCTTATTTAAATAATTAATTTAATTAAATTTTTTTTCGTAGAAACTAGGTATTACATGTGTCGTACACCATCTCAGTGTTGTGTGTATGATACACCATGTCGACAATGTATGAAAGGGATGTTTGAATTAGTAGAAAACTATAATTTTTGTTTCTTGAAGTGAAAAATATCAAAAGATTTAATTAGTTTATAAAAATTCCCAAATCTCTAGGTTTTAAAAATATTATAGGAACATCAACCAGGCTATCTCCATGCTCAATAATATGAACTATGCATTCAGTAGGTAAGACCCTTTCAATCCATGGGAGATCAATAGTCTCACCACTATATTAATTGGATGTTATAATATCAATGTCAGAACAATATGGTGTAGTGATATGATAGCCTTTTTTAATAACAGTGTCCTCCAGTGTGTGATAATGAAATAAAATATCATAATGAATGAAAGCCATTAGTTGAATCATAACACCTTATAATTCATGGTTATATTATTAGGATTCTCTTTCCCCTCTATAGTGATAATATTAGTCCTGACATTGGAATTTTATACTTCTATTTTTTTAGGGTGCATACTAAACAATTGGAACCCATTCCTCATATAGGATGTATGAATCATGTCTCACGGACTCATATCTAAGACCTGTGAGAGAGAAGAGATAAGAGGATCATGTAACCCATGTGAATAGTTAGGCATTAATTCTGAAAAAATCATGAATATATCATTTCATAAAAACTCACACTAACTAATAATGTGTTGTCCATGTAATTCAATATCCATTATTTCTTTAGATTTGATGGTGGACGGAATTAAAATTCCTCCACCAAAATAGGTATTTGTGGTTGAGGTCGAGAAGACTCTCCTTCCATATCCTCCTCCAATATCCTCTTGTTAAAAGATTGTTTCCTAAATTCTAGAAGTGTGTCTTCGTCCCCCATAAGGGATACTCTTTGGTCATACTTATGTGATGGGATCGTGATTTATTCCCCTTAGAGAAATTTCAAATTAGGGTTTTCCATTATTTAGTAATGAATATTTGTTTAAAATTAATAATGATACAGTGAATGAGGACTGAAATAGATGATTAAATAATTCATCAAGTAGATAAAAAATGTGTTACCATTCATTTGAGAATGCCTCATTTTCTCATTCAGTCCCCCATTCCATATTTTTATATACCTAATTTTAGTCTAGTATCTGATCATTGGTGAAATAAATTATCTTCTCTAGATCCTAGTTATATATTCTATATGTGATACCGTCAATGTTAAAATAGAGGTCTGTTGAGGTTCAAGAATATATAATCTATGGAATCCACAGCTCGGGGTGAAGGACTGTCAATAGGTCTATAAAATCATAAGGCCCACATTTCTAAGCATGAACCTCCCTCGGCTACACCAAATCCAATGTTCTTCTAGCGTGATGTGTTTTAGATCTTAAACTCATAAACATCGAACAATTCTTGGCTATCTCTATTGTTGTCAAGGAGAGAGATATTATTTCATGGGTTTCAAATAAATATTTTCATCCTAACCTTCTAGTTCCTTTAAAAACTAGAATAAAACATTTTACCTTAATTAATGGGATAAATCTATCATGAGGTCATTTGGTAGAGATCAGTGTCTCATCACTATTTCTCTCTAGAATATTCGGAAGATTTCTACATCACTATACCAATACAGCAGTTGGTACATTCATGAATCGAGGAACACTTTCTATCAATACAATTTTTGGAAATGAAAAAAATCCATTCATCATCTTACCAGGAGATTGACCTTGTATATTCACTCACTATAGGAATACTAATTACTCTTCAATTCACCTCTTCCATTGTGGGAATGAAAAGTTGTCAAGCCACCATTGGGTGTCTCTATAATCTAATTAACATGGGATGGGACATAATATTTTTCAACAGGAATATCAATTTGAATGAAAATAAATATATATCATAGGATTCACATATAATATCACCATATATTTAGGAGAAAATAAACACAATCCATGAAGGGGTCATATATGACAACAATTAATCAATGTCTTTAACATCTTTAGTGAAAATCCTAGTGGGCCAATACCCATATAGAAAGTCCAAGAACTTCTTACGATGATTTAGTCTTGTTAAGGATCTTCTGGGACTTAGTAATAGGGGCTCCATAACATTGATGTCTTGAAAAAATGGTCAGAATCATCCACTAAGAACTTTTATTCTTCTCAACATGGCGTACATGGTGAAATGTGTGTCAATCTATCCCTAATATACAATTAATGGTCCATGAATTTTAAAATATTATTTTCCTATGTGTATATGAAGTTGGAATTGACTGATCTTCAATTATATATAGAAGATCCCAAACATATATGCTTCATTAATTATAGCTTGTCCACTATAACAATATTCCCCAACCTCATGCCATAATTAGAGTCATGGACTAGAAATAGGTATATTTCTTGCTGCAATTCTATGATTCCTAGGATATATGTATTAGTATGCATGATGGACATGGTTGTGCTCCCCCAATTATTTTACTCACCATGCTCTATTTTGGTATATATTTTACCCAGAATGTCGCACTTTTCCATTTAATCACACCATGTACTATAATTCCATTTGGTTCTTTCACCCCTTTGTTCTAGCAAATTAATCATCCACACATCAAAATGAATGTACCTATTATGATAAAATAATTGTTATTTTAATCATTAACTAGCTTAAAAAGATCATAGCACAAAAGATGAATCCATTCTATATTTTAATAGATCGTTTTGATGGAATTAATTCATTATAGATAATTCTGAGGATGGGAGTTCTGAGAAAATTATGTATGTCCCACAAAATGATCCTAAATTAACCATCTATCAAACCATTTTAATTTTTATGTGGGATACATCATATCATATGTTTAGGAATGATTTATTGATTCATATATATATTATTCCATGCCACCCAGATAGCCTCATAGATATCAACCACCTTTAGCTCAATCACAAAATAGGTACAGGTGTAGACCACCCATTATTCCTAGATCCACTCGGGTCTAACAAACCCAATCATATGAAACTATAATTATACTTTCAAGCCTCTTTATTGATATATCATTGAATCAATAATGATGGATTGGTATCAATACATCATAAATTAGGGTGTATGCGGCTTCAAAATTAGGGCATGGCTACTATCACAAATGACACATGTGTTAGATGATGTTCCCGCATTACTGTATATTCATTGGGATTAAATGTTTATAGTGGAAAATTTCTTTCACTCATACAACAATGAAAGATAGATATAGTTTCTACACTCTGGGATAAATAAAATTTTCAAATATCCTTTAATATAGTGTTGAAGATAGTTATTCTATGGATATTCATGATGGATCATCGTCATGTATTTTTCTACGTCTGAACGCATAGTGTTTCATATGTAAAATTTATCAAGATGTAAATTAGTAATCATCTCATTGAAATGACATACATATTATTCATAAAAAAATACAACCTTAGATAATTGAATTTTGGAATATTTAAACAAGTATCATTATTTTCTTACACATAAATATTGGGTTAGAAAAAGTAATCCATAAATTCATAAATTTAGAAAATTCATAACATGATTCGATTCACCCACCCATGACACCCCACAATGATTACAATTTCTAGTGTCCTCATGTAGTGTATTCACTCAGTTGCATGCATCATATAGATAATAGAATACCAAGTATTCATGAAAAGGGAATCAATGATCAAACTAACATGACAAAGTTACTAACATGATGACAGAAAATGAGATACAATTCATGTAAGAACAATTGATGCCCCCAACTCTATTTATAAACACAAGAACCCATTCATGGGATATTCTAGAAATCCCCGCACATGATTAGCCTATGTAATCTACTATTGTGGATTCATTGTGTGATATTCCCTCTCACTTATCCCTTTTATTTAATACATTTCTTCAGGTTCATCAATACTTAATCGTCATGGTGCATGAACCAAAAAACAACAAATATGGAAGGATCCATAAACATGTTTCTCTTCAAAGATAGGAAAAACAACACATTATTTTGATTAGATCAACTAATATGGAAGAATTATCTTGATACAAAACATTTCACAAAAATAAGATGTTCTAAAGGGAAATAATTTGACTAAATGATAAATTATAAATTAAAAGTGTTGCACGATTCTCCGAAGTCATATAGTATAAGACATGAATTATTTTCACGACATAGGTCACCAATATGTGCTTATGGTAGTGCACATTCATGATACTAAAATTCTTTGGATGGTAACCCTTATCACCCTTGGGAACTGACCACTGTTAAGTACTAGAGGAATCCCTAAATTTCACCAAATATCCTTAAAATTCCTATAAATATTACATTTGGGATCCTCATTTATCAGGTTGAAAAAACCCAGATATGCCTTCAATAACTTCGCACACTACTCCATTACCAAGGTCCTCAAACCAAATTAGGAATATCTATAAAATAATAGAGAGTATGGAATTTAGGGAAATAGTGTAATCATTATCCCTCCAGTGCATGAATTATAATACAAATTCAGGGGGTACAAATTGCCCTTATTCAACAGAGACTGGTATGATGTTCCCCTCCTAGACTCGGGACCTGGATGAGGCCTTAAAGGTACACCTAGTGAATCACTTGGAGATTAGATCATTGACTCTCCCTAGTGTGGATACCCAAGTTTTCCATCACCGAGAAGTCATTTATAGCTCATGTGGGCCTATTCTATGTGAATCACGTATAATCCTTTGAGTCTGTGTCTTATGAGAAACCACCTTACTCTCCCTACCATCACCTTTTCGAGCCTACATTGATATAATTTCATTATATTAATTATAGAGAACCCATTTCATTGGGACTCCCATCATAGGTAGATGAATGAAATCCACCACTAAGTAATAAAGGGATTGAAAATCATGAATATAAACACAATATAATTCCTCAAATCTTATTATTCATTATTTATGTAATTTGTTTCTATCACATATTCTTCCCTACATATGGGTTCCTCAAGGTGTGTGAAGTAATGAATCCATTCAGACACGAGGAACCCATATCTGTTGGTATTGTTAGGGATATCTTGGTCTCAGACACAATAGCCAGGGAATTTATCTTCCCTCATTTTCCCAATGACCATGGTCCTCCTATATCAAATAGTAGGGAGGGGACCACAATTTAGGTTCCCATTGAGGGTCCGTAGATTGTCATACTATTTTACTAGAAATGAGTGATATGGAATTCATCCTAGTGTAATCCCTTAAACATTTCATGGGTCATATCTAGATCTTTTCAATGATTTTACTATCATGGCTATGAAAAAAATTAGGATATGGTCACATAAATCATTTTTTTATTGTCCCCTATCAATGGAATCATCCACCAGTGGTAGAAGGATTATTTAGATTCCCAGGTCATCACATTACTATGGTTTTCACATCTGCTCATAACTCATGTTGTCGTTGAGGCTAGATAACATTGGAAAATCTTCATGAGAAGATGCATGTCTTAGAGGATATTCCTTTTCCAGATTATCACGTCTCCTAATTTAAAAGTTCCTCCATTGGCGTCAATACTTAATCCTATAAATCAATCTCATAAGGCTATATACCATACAAGAGAAACAATTAGAGTGCATCTATAGGAATTCATCATTGAAGCTATGTTTCAATATCAAAGGGTCATATACCCAACCTGAAAAACATTTTATGTGCTATATATAATTTTTTTATCAATCCAAATATAAACAATGTTTTCTTTTAATCCCATCTAAGTGGAATACATAGGAAGCCTCTATTATTTCCAAATGTAATTTTCAATTGTCATCCTAATTTTATCTGAGACACATACATTACAGTTGAACATACAACATGATAGATAACATATAATTCGTGTCCCATGGGATGCATCAACATAATTTCCACAACATCAATTAACTACAAACAATTCACATAAAAATTATTCCTACAATAAGATAAATTTTTTGATATGGTCCACTTAATATGACCATTAAATATATGATTTTTATCATTAATTTGTATCTAAATATATTAGTTCTAATTCCTTTCACAAGTATACATTGGAAGAAAATCTCATGGCCCCGATCACAAAATAAAAAAACACAATTTTTCCTAGATGGTGTAAAATTAATGAGTGGCCCACTATGTGTCTTGAAAAGAAAAACATAATAGAAAAACACAAAAGAAGAAATAATTTATTCTCAAAAGGATAAAAATTATGGGGATCTATAGATACATATATATGTTTCTGCTGATGGAGAAGATTCGATACAAAAATATTATTCTATTGTTCATTAATTGTAATATGTGATTGTTAATTAAAGTATGACCCATTTCTTAAATGGTAATTAATGAAGGATACATGAATACGCATTAAATATTAAGGGATCAATGTAGTAAGAAATATCCCCCCAATGGTGTTATGAGACCGAACTACCATAATATTGACCAATATTAGCATTTAAGAGTTTATGGAATAGTTTATTTTAATCACCTAACTTTAATTGTATGTTTTTAAAACAGTCCCAAAAATGGAAAAACAATTTTTCTCTAGAACCATGAAAATGGAATGTTGTAAGTAATTCTAAAATGTTTAATAGAACATGAATAATTGTGAAACTATTAAAAACTCCAAAATCAAATAAACTATCAGGACACCCAATTTTTTTCATTATAATATTTTTAAAATGATCTATTAGAACTATTAATCATGGAATGTAGATGTTGTGTAATTATTACCACTAATTTAGGAATGACCCTTTTCTGTTTTATAGAGAAATAACCTCACATCATATAAAATTTTATTATTAAATGGTTAATTTATTTATGTTCACAAATTTGATTAGAATATTGTATTTAATACCCATGAAATAAATTAGAAAATTACATAAAATTATGAGTATAATTCTTTATAATCCTCCACATTCTATTAAATGAAACCATTTCATTTCATCATCTATAGACTTATATAGTAAAATGTGAAACCAATTTCCTCTAGAATACTGATCATTCAAAACAAATTGAATAAAATTAATATGGTTCCTTTGGCATCACACGTTAGATTTTTTCTATTCATCTTTTCATTGATCTTGTTTACCATATGAAATAATGGTGAAGGTTTCCATAATTTTTTCTTTGTGAACATTACCCAAAAGGTAATGATGAATTTTATCATTGAATTATTTATTTTTAATCCTATTTAAACAGTATTTATTTTTTTATAATGATATAATAATGGTATGTATTTAAAGATCATGTACCACCATTAAATTTACATGTCCCCTTTTTAATCTTCATCTCACTCTATTTCTTACTTCATTATCTTCTTCTTGGTTTCTAGAGATTTGAAAACACATGAAACCATCCTTGTTTAGATTTTAATTTTTAGACACATCAATCATTCATGATAACACTATGATTTTAAAATCAAATGAATCATAAATCTATCTTCTATAAGAATATTTGTCACCCTTTCTTCCTTGGGTGTATGAATAAGTAGTGGGGACTCCAGCACATAGAATTACATATAACACAATAGTTTTGGAGTGTTATTATAATAAACTATACCATTCATGAATGTTGGATTTTTTGTATGAATTGTTTTCAGGGACCTTTTGGAAATTATAGACATTATTTTAAAAAATAAAACATAAGTAGATGAACACATTATCTTGATTTCTGGAATGACGTTACATATTAAATATATCCTTAGATGACTACTATTATTTTATCAAACCCTAGAATCCCTCACAACATGAATTTGAATACCTAGTAACTTTGTTATTCAGGAAGAATGTTTTTGTGAAACCTCTCAATATAGTCAATTCTATGGATAAACCACAACTAGGATAGATTGAAGGTAGGGGTTTGAATAGAAAATTGTATTGAATTTTGGATCCTTAAACTATTAAAATATGGACAGACTTCTAGTAATTGTAACCATGATTTACTCTGTTATTTTATTCTCATGATAAAATAATCTAGCTATTGTTATTCCATATTACCATATTTAGTTAAGTTGAACCATCACCCATATGTCAATTACCCAATAGTTGGAGGAACCCTCAACATGGTATATGGACCACCTCATAAACCATGTTGTGTTCAAATTCAAATGGCTGATATTTTTAGGACTAAATTTTTCGTTAATTTTTTTTATTATGCGGTGAATGAATTTATATTAAAT
This sequence comes from Viscum album, assembly GCA_963277665.1. Lineage (NCBI taxonomy): Eukaryota > Viridiplantae > Streptophyta > Magnoliopsida > Santalales > Viscaceae > Viscum > Viscum album. The sequence goes on from OY728136.1 coordinate 1,067,723,519, forward strand.
GAATCATGATTATAAAAACTGATAAAACTCGTAATTTAATATGTCATTAAATATAAATCATTCATCATTACATTTTTTAACCATTGAATATATTTCTATTATGTTATGTGATCACATAAGCTTACATTTTTACAAAACAAAACAATAAATAATGCATGAATTATAAAAATATGACTAATAATAAGCATTTAATTTTTGTTGTTTAAATGAGAATAAATGGTTCAACCATTACCCATAGGGATTAATACAGAGGTCATGTTAGACTCGTATTATATCTCACACCACTTTTTAAAGAATATATGTCTCAACTAGAATACCACCTCATCTTAGAGTGGTCCACATATTCTTTGAACATTTAAATTATACATAGTGAATTTGCAAAGGTTTAAAAACATAAATAATATTTTTCATGGATACACACGACCTTAAAATGATACAGTATGGGAATAAGATGTGAATACCATAAAAAAATTACTAATTTCAGAAAACACACAAAATGTTAAATAATTTTAAGGAAATGAAATTAAATTTAAATTTAGACATACATTGGTTAGTTGAAGCTCAATATTAGTCTTCATTAAATAACCTAGACAAATAAAATAAAATATTCATAATATTAAACTTGACAGAATTAATTATCAATTAGAAAAAAAATCTAATATTTATTCATAACAATATTTCACATAGTAAAAATTTTATATTTTCTTTCTTTCCATGGTATTAAAAATGCATGTGGAGTGGTTCTGGGTAATTTAAATCCGAGGTGAATAGTAATCCACAAATAATATTCAGGTAAATGATAATCCATATATAAAATTCATGTGAATAGTAATTTGATTACTATTCATGAAGATGAAAGAATTTATATATTTGAATGTTTTAAAATATAAATATATATATTTAATTGTTTATATATATATATATATATTTATATATATACTAAAAATATCGGTTGAACAATCAAGAAGGCCACCCACCATTAAGGTAAATTTTACATGAACAATAATAATGATACTATTCACATGAATAATAATATGAATTTTTAATTTTTTTTGAAAAATATTTATCTTTATAAATTTTAAAACAAATAATATGATAATGATTTTGAATGTTTTTTATTTTCTATAAATATGTTGATTATTTTGTCATTTGGAAAATAGTAATCCTCAAGTTGAATTCATTTAGAATAATGAAACCCACTAGAAAACTCAACATTAAAAATGAAAAAACACACAGACATGATAACATACATGCACAATGACATAGACAACAACACAGTCATACAGAAACACAAACACACACAGAGCTATGTCTCAATGTGAGTGTGCATTATTCAAATTAAACATGAAATCAAAAGGGTTTTGATATGATTTATATATTATAAAATTCATAACATGAGCATAAATGATCGAATCAGTTATTGGTTCGGTGAGATGGGTACATGATGATGAAATATTCAGTAATTTAATGAAAATTTAATTTTTATTGGACTTAACCATCGCACGATCCCTCTGATACCAATTTTTTGTATAGTGGCAGAAAATGAAATTATATGGGTTGAGGATTAAATAAATTAAATCTCTATATAAATGTAACTATGTCATATTTAGTGATTCATATGATAGTAAGAATGTTCAAGGCCCCAACTGGAATTATTATAAAAATTAAAAAAAAAACCAGTCATATACATCATTCGATTGGTAGATGCATTCGACAACCACTCGGTTTTGGAGACTGTATCATGATGGAATTGAAATCATATCCATATATATCATACACTCATTCTTCGAAGACCAATTGAAATTTGGATAAATGGTATACATGGGCTAGCACAAGGATATAATTACCCCCTTCAATATACATTCAATCACTACAACAACAATCCTTCGATTTGTGAATAAGAACATAGTTTAGATTCATTTATTAGAAACGTCAATATCTTATATGTGGGTGATATGGGAGATTATCTATCAAATTCAACTAATAAATAGTACTCTAAATAATATCCTCTTCTTCGTTGTATATTGAGATATATAATTCCCATAAATTGATCTCTATCCCCTAGAATATGTCATACCCACTAAATTACACATAATTGAAATTTCATAACTATCAAATTGTGTCAAAAATATCATGTATATTTTTATCACTATCTTATAATACAATAAATTGATTATTTGAATAAATTTAGTCATTAACAAGAATCATTATTCCGAAAATATGGAAAAAACCTTGAATATTAAAATAATATTTATTCATTAGGTATTTAACAATTTATTTACATAATTTCCAGTGAATAAAATATATTAATAAATTCAAATCTCATTATTTTATACTCAAATAATATTGAATTTTTTTAATCCTTGGGGTCCAATTATACTTACAAAAATCCCATACTCCTTGGTGGGCCCCACAATTTCCTATAGTCTAATTCATGTAAATATGATATTCTTTTCTAAATTCTATGTTGGTGGCCCTCAAGGCCCTTACATTGATAGTATGGATCAATAATAATTGACCAGGAGTCAATTCTAGCATACCATCATGTCCTATAATGAGATATGGAATAGTCATATCCATGAAAACATCACATAAACACATGAAATGTAATATAATCTATTTGTATAGAAATATCTCATAAAGCATGGTGCAGACATTGTGTAATTATATATTCATTATTTTTTATTCATTGACCATACTAGATAGTCTTACTTTCTTATAACATTTTATTAGATTTTGTGAATGCACTACCATACTTTTTAATAGGTATTAATATTTAACTAATTTTCATTAGTGACAAATTTTATCTTGATTATTCAATCAATGTGATAACACCGATGGTGAAACCAACAAAATCTACATCACCCAAAAAAATGTCTTGGTCTTCATCTTGCATCAATGTATGCAATTGAAAATTATACCTTGAAAATAATCTCTAGTCAGGAGACCATTTCATGGGTTGTCATATAATAACAACCATGGACAGATGAAATATTTATTATTCATATTAGTTTGTAAATCCTCATGATATCATATACTCAAGAGATCCATGTGTGAAATTCATGAGAATAATCCCCAATTATTATATCACCCATAGTTAATGTTTTTGGACATAAAATCCCATAAAATCATGTCATACTCTCTTTAGAATATTTTGATGCTATATTGGGAATATATTGGATATATTTATACAAATACAACATCAAATGTTTTGAATGGGAGACCAGACATCACATTTTGATCTATACTCTAATTTTGTACCAGTGCATGGAGTAATATAAAACACTTTAAGAATCATCATCTCATTTATGGATTGTTGTTTCGTTATGAGAAAGAATAAATTTACCAAAATGTTTATAAAAAATATAGAATCATTCTCAAAGAAATGACCATCGTGAGGGATTACACTTATGTATTCTCTTAAGAATTGACAGGTCTTCCTTCTAATTGAGAGGATGAGTTCTCAATTGAACTAATTCCAGGAGGTATTCCAATATCAAATACACATTATAGAAAGGCCATCGTTGAGCAATAAAAACTAATGAAATAGTTTCTGGGGAATTTGGATAAGGGATTTATATTCCTGAGTGATTCACCATGGGGTGTGCTAGTCCTCTTTGGAAAAAATAAGAATGGATGTATACTCCCTGAAAATTATTACTCTGATAAAAAAAATCATGATAATGAAATAATATCCCCTTCTTTAAAAATATTACTTGGTTGATTAACTATATGGGAGAGTTATTTCTCTATGGTGGAACTTCAGTCAGGATATCACCAATTAAATGTGTAGAATAAAGGTATTACTAAGATTGAATTTAGAACAAGGTATAAAACTATGAGCTCATAATGATTCCATTAAGACTAATTAATTCTCTATAAATATTCATTTTATTAATTACTATGTTCTCTAGATATTACTTTTACAAATTTTTTGTCGACTTTATTGAAGATATTTTTATTTAATCCCTAAATTAGGAGGAAAATGACAATAATTTGAATATTATGATGAAGACATTGAATTGGGAGAAACTATATGAAATGTATTGTAAATATCAGTTCTATGTGAATGAAGTATCATTATTTGGGAATATAATCTCCAAAAAAAGGATTTCAATAGACCCTTATAATAAAAAGTAATTTGAGGTGTGTCCTAGGCCAAAATTTGTAATAGAGATATATAGTTTCCTTAGCCTAGAATAATATTACCAGTTATTTGAGAATAAATTCTCATGAATATCGACCCTCTAAATAAGATGAATCAGAAGGGAGAAATTCATTTCTACATCTTTGAATGTAAATAATTATTTAAATATTTTAATTTTTTATCACGTAACTGGTTCTTAAACTACCAACATGTTGGGAACTCATTATAGAGTACAATGATACCTCATAAAAGGATTAAAGTGTTGTGCTCATGTAAAATGATAATGTTATAGACTAACCCTCAACGAAACTGAAAATACATGAGAAAAAACATCCCACACTTGATCTAGAATTGGTAGTAGTTATATGGGTGTAGAAAATGATACAGAAATATCTCTATTGGGATACGTTTTATATATATACTTATCACTAGAGTATAAAATATATATTTAAACAAAAGAAGATAAATATTCACCAACACAGATGGTCAGATCTCATCATGTATTTGGACTTCCCAATCCCCAACCATCTTTGTAAGAAAAATAAGGTAGAAGGTTCTCTATATAGAAAGGATACTTCCTCTTTATCAATGATTATAATTGATAAGGATCTAATTTTATTGTATTTGAAAATTATGTACATGAGAATAATTATGGAAGGAACGTTATCAATCTATTCTCAAATGATTTCTCAACCATCCTTTATGGAGAATATAAATAATGCTAAAAGAAATTTCGCTCAAATGAAAAAGAATGTATATTCCATGATAAATGGAAAATCCTCAATTTTAAAAATGGATGTGGATGGATATGAGAGATTTAGATAACAAATATGTGTATAAATAAATACATAGATAAAAAAAGAGCTTCCAAAAGAGATACATAGCTCAACCATCTCTATCTACCAAAGGAGCACAAAGATGTACCGACATGTCTGAGAGAACTATTGGTGGGATAATATGAAAATTGTTTTCCTTGAATATACATCAATGTTCTTGGTATGTCATCATGTGAATGCCAAAAGGAAAATTATAATAGAGATGACAAACCCACTACCGATAATAACATAAAAGTGGGATTAAATTATGATCAACATTATCACTGGACTTTTAAAGACATCTAGAGGAAATACTAATATAATTGTTGTTTTGGATCATCTTATAATGAAAACCCACTTTTATCACAATTCAATAGCATTTTTCACCATATCAACTTTCACAGATATACAAAAAATAATTTGTAAGGATGTATGGAGTTCCACTACTAGTTGAATCCCATTGTGATTTGGGATTCCACAAAAATATCTTGATAATTATCTATCGTGATCTAAGAACTGAGCTGAACATCATTACAATATATCATCATCAAACTGATGAACAATTTGAATGCACAATTCAAACAATGGAATACATAATGAGAGAGTATTATATGGACTTCATAAAGGGATGGGACAAATGACTTCCACTAGAATAATTATCCGAAAACAATAGTTTATACGCAGTCATAAAAATGGATACATATGCAACCCTCTATATAGAAATATATAGAACACTCACATGATGGGATGAGGTTGTTGAACATAAGCTACATGGACCGGAAATGATAGAAGAAATTGTAGAAATTTTTAAAATCATTAAGCAACAAATCAAGACTACCCAAAGTCGAAATAAGTTCAATGAAAAAAATCATTGATAATAACATGAGTTTATAGTTATAGACATGGTAAACCTATGAAAATCTCTATGGATAGGAATCATGTGATTTTATAAGAATGAACATCCTTTTTATATAATCCCTTTCGAGGTCGGTAATTTTGTCAGAGTTGTGTCCTATCGACTAGCACATCAACCTACCATATCTCAAGTAAATGATGCCTTCCTTGTATCTCTCTTTATGAAGTACATACCAAATCCATCATATGTACTAAATTTAGAGGTTGTATATTTGTAAAATGATGTATCAAACTTGGAGTAGCAAATATAGATCTTGGAGCACAGATGTTAGGTTGTATTTAACAATAGTACTCAACCATTAATGCATAATGAGGGAACCATATGCATGAAGTTGAAACATGGGAACCTAGGAAAGTGATGAAGGGGAAGTCCCCACACCTATTTTCATAATAGAATGTAAAATGAAATTTAATCAGTACAATTTCATAATGGGAGATGAATTTAATGAACTAATATTTTATCAATGGAAATTCCCTTATTATAATTCATTCATATAGTTAAAACACATAATCAAATTAATAACATAATACAAACATTATAAATGATGAATGAATAATGTAAGATGTATTTTCATATATTAAGGAATCTTTATCTGTAAAATAGTAAGTTTACCATAGGAAGAGTAAAATGAAACCAATGAATATGAAACTTTTCAAAAGAATTTAAAATCACCCAGGAAATTATAAATTAAATTTATCCATTCTATAAATGAAATAATGATATAATTATATCATATAATATGTAAATAAATGTTTTGAAAATTATTAATATAGGGTCTATACATTTGTAAGCTATAAATATTAAATTACAAGTTTGTAATGAATTTAGGGATTTAAAAGAAAAATTATTTTCATAAAATGTATTCATAAATTAATAATTTATTATCTTCTGATTGAATTTAAATTTAATGAGATATTATTTAATTTTTCAATGTTTTACAAAATATGTTATAATTTTAAAATCCATACATTCCCTATAAAAATTGATTTAAATTTAAATATTAATTTCTTATTTTTGTAAAATTATTTTTCATAAAATGGATTTCGTGTTTTAATTCTACTTGTCAAAAAATGGTTATTGTAAATATTTGGTATTTTCGTAAAATAATGAAATTATTTGTGGGTAGTAAAATAGGATCATTTTCTATATTTATAAATTATAAGTTAAATAAACTATTCCTTCAGTCATAAATGAATTAAGAATCATAATATATAATATAAATTATTATTTTAATATATTTTGTTATAATTATCTATCTATTCATAATTCAGATCCAAAATAATAAACAAACGATGAAAAAAAATCAGAAAACACCCCTCTATTTTACCAAAAATACCACCCACACCACCTCTTCTCCGTAGAACTTCCAAGATTTTAACACTGCCCAAATTCTTCAAAATACTTTTACTAATACCAACCCCCTAGTCTATGAGATCTTTTTATCATCAAAAAGGATAAAAACCTTTCTATAATGTGGTATTCAATGATGATAAACTCAATAAGTAAACTCCCCTTTCATTTTATTTTAATTTTTTTTTGTGTTCCAGTCATGTAATCTCCTCACACTCATACAAAAGGAAATATAACTCATGTTACTTAAAAATATTGAAATGTTATTATGCTAATTTAATATTCCATCATCAAAACCCCTAGTCATTATTAATTCATTTTAGAAATAAAAATATCATTCGTGATGTGTTAATTTATCTCCATGAAGGATGGAAATTTTTCATTTTCCATTAAAGTCCGAACATTTGGTAATAAAACCATTTTTATTGTCAAACAAATAATATAAGTTCTAAAATATATAGACTTTTCAAGAATAATTATATAAATATGATATTAAATATTAAAACAATTAAAATTCATTGTGGGAAGAAACTACCCTAAATAATCCAAGAGGTTATCATTTACATCTTCTCCAATGATTCACCCTCATCCAAAATACCCAATTGACTTATATGATCATTTAAACTTCTATAATTTAATTAGTAACTTATCAATAAAAATTTATATTTCTATTTCCATTTTACAGTAACATCCATACTCTTATATAAGTTAACTGATCATGGAAATTATGAAAAAGAGCACTCATAAACAATTAAATTAAACACTATAACACATCAGAAAAGGAAGAAATAAACATCATAAAATTATAATAAATAAATTAAATGAATAAAAGTTTTGATAATTTTTCATTAAGAAATATAATTTGATTATTTAGGACATTAATATTATGTTCAAAACTATTTTGGACATATGGTAAGGGATCATTTCTGAACCACCAGATTTATTTTATATTATATTTTATATCTATTTATAGAATGAAACTCTTCTTGATTTAAATAAAACTATTATGAATTCTATTTATTTTTCCAAACTAAGGTATACATATTAAAAAAATTATTTTATATGGTAATACATGTTTTTATATGGTTCCCATCTCAAATATTTCATAAAAGTAAACTTGATTCAATGGAACATCACAACTTATTAATTGCTTCCACTTCACACTATAATCTATTTTAAGCCACCATTATTTTTAAAACATCATTAACATTATCATGATAAACTATCATGGTTATTTCCACATTTTATGAAAACAAATATTCATTTTCCTCTTTAAATTTATCATTAATATATTATTTAAACCGTACTAAAATGTTCCATTTGTAATGTTTCGTAAATAATACTTTTAAATGATTAAAAATCAACTGGGCGTATATTATCATAATACATTCCTAGTATCATATATCAATTTCCATGTATCTTTTAAATAAATTCTTACATGGTAACATTAATGATATTATTTTTTGTTATGCCCTATGTCATAATTATGATACCCATTTCATTCCATAGGTAACCCTTATTATTATTCATTAGGAGTCACACATATTCATGAACATGTTTTAATGGTTGTTCCCATATAACACTATAATTAATGGTTTAGTGTTTATCTCCATGATATGTCTTGTTTAGATAGGAAGGGAACCTAATTCCTTTTTAAGACTTTTTCCACAAATTTATATTGTCTTTGTGGTAATCCCTAACTAATGTTTATGTCATGTAGTATGTTGTCTCCATGATCCATTGATGCCTTGATTATATGTTCCCCTGTAATAAATGTTATCCTTCCAATTTTTTATTCATGTTCTAATCCTTATTTTTTTTTCATTTTATGCCTTCAATATAATGACATAGGATTGACGTACATAGGCATTAAATTATTTTTGTGGAATCATTCAAACCTTACACAAACACATGACCAAATACCATATTGGTTTAGTACCTTTGTAAAATGGGAACACATTACTAAAATTTTGTGAAAAGTATTCAATATCTCCCATAACATTCATAAAAGTTTTATCCCATGTAAAACCTTTTTCCTATTTTTGGGAAATGAAATAAAATTAAAAGGATGTTCTCAACTTCCAATTAAAAGAAAATAATGAAAATATTAAACAAAACATGAAAATAATAATGAAAAACACTAAAATACATTTTCTTAATCATATAATGTATTATATATATTAAAATATTGAGTTATGGAAAACATCTTGGATGTTAATAAGTCATAAATAATTAAGGATCATGTTTAACGAAACAAATATAATTGGCATAAAACATGGAAGAGTGGTAAATACATATGCACATGAAATCATTAACTTATTATACAAGACTAATTTAAATGACCATAATAGTGTAAAATTTCCATAAGTGAACTGAGTTTGCTCCTCATTCCAACCATATATTACAGAACTGTGTTTAAATTCTATTACAGCCCTATATTACTAAACTATGAAAATTACCACTTTTATCTCTATCTACGTCATGAGATATAAATATTTTACTAATTAATTGGAGATAGATAAATTTCCCACCCATATTATAATCAAAAAATATATATTTTTCCACTATATCATAAATCATTTATCTTATAATATCCAAATAGGATTTATAATAATAATTCCATCATAACATAATCAATAAAAATGAAATTGATTCTATTAAAATCATTTCATCATAAATGTAATAAATTAATATGTAGAATAGGGGAAATATCCTTTAAAAAAATTTCCCCATTTTATAATATATAACATCAAAGAATGTAATATTAGATGGAAAATAATTTTTATAATCACATGAAAATAATTCTTGAGGTAAATATCCTATCTTCTACGAAAATGAGTTCTTTAATTAAAAGGCCGTGGAATTTTAAATGATTATAATTTCATTGAAAATGACCATGTAATATTATACGGTAATATTAAAGGAAATAAATAATTATTAAAGTGATAAATTATACACCTATAGTATTTTTTTATAGAAAAACATTTTCTTATACTTTTTATAGAAAAGTAAAAAAAAGTACCTCATTTGGAAAATGAATGATTTCTTCATAAAAAACTATGTAGTTAAATGTAAAAATGGTTAAAGATAACATTAAATATAAATATAATAAAAGTAAACCATTTTATGAAAAAATTTAAAGAAAAAAAGTACATTGATAATGATTATTCCCCAATAGAAACATAAAACAAAACAGTTCTAATTATTTAAGTGATTGGGAAACAAATACTATACAATTTTTAATCAATAGAATAAAGGGAAATATTAATGAATGAAAATTTGAAAAATGACATAATATTTTGGATGAGTTTCATGAAAAAAATTCATGGGATGTAAATACACCACTTATAATAAACAAGTATTGTATAGAGTATGTGTCTTACAATAATAAGGGTGGGACAAAAACATTCAATTGCAGTAGGTCTAATTCCCATCATTGGTATTTGAACCTACTATATAATGGGTTAAATAATTAAAATTACATATTTTTTTAACCATATTAATATTTTTTATATCATATATGAACATATTATCAAAGTTTTAGTAATATTTTAAATTTATGTTTCTTTTGGGTGTTAACTACTTCTTCTTCTCATGCATGTTTTTTCATACAAGTCTTCATTCATGTAAAGTGTTCATAGTTCCATAATTTAGAGAATTATATTAAGGTATTTTATATCATATTTATTCATTATATACCTTTATATAATCATGCATGAATTGTGGACATGTAAATAAATCACATCATGTTGTGGAGATGGTAGGTTGTACATACACAAAAGTGATGATATCATTTATTTAATAGAAAAAAGTATGTAAGTGGATCGTATAATTTTTATTCTAGAATATATATCATATTATAATCACTATATATGTATATTATTTCAATCATTCTTCACATCAAAATAATGTGGTGAAAAACATATTACACCATGGCGTGGAGATTGTAGGCTATATGCATGCACGTGTAGTGATTTCATTTTTCATATGATGGATAAAAGTTGGAATATAGTTGTTCCATAATTGTAATATCATCTCATAATATTATTTAAATTATTGTTTTCAATTAATTATGGAAAAAACCTCGGAATATTACATATATGAAGAAATCAACTTAAGAGAGTCTGTAAAAGAGTTTACTTCTTCTGCGGTGATATCCCTTTATATCTCATCTTAGAAACACTTGGGTTGGTATTCGGTGAAGAAAGACACCTCTAAAATGTGTATTGTAATTTTGAAAAGATTTTTGATTTTGGGATGATTGAGCATGAATTCATAATGGGATGTGAATAAATGATGGAAAATGTTCCATTTTATAATTGATGTGAGGTTTACATTTCGAATATCCAAAAATATTAATTTATAATAAAACTAGACCATATAAAAAAACTAAAATTGTCATATTTTGAAATATTATATATAATCAGGATTTAATATCCTCAACCAAAAAATTATAGATATATTTTTCTATTAATTTAATGAAAATCATTTTAATTAACCCTTAATTATTTAATTTTAATTATAACCACGGTAAAAACCTATTCAATACAAAATGTCAGTACTATTTAATTATTTATTATCAATTAAATAATAAATGAGTGTTTACAATATTTTTGACCATATAATAATTATTTGGAAATTTTAGAAAGGATTTAATATTTTTCAATATTTTAATAAACCATTATTTATTTAATATATAGTCAACAGTGTCATGTTAGACACTATTAAAATATTATTTTTTAAAAATATTATGAAAACATTTTAACTTCAAAAAAACATTATATTATTTTCCAAATAGATCATGTTCATCCATATACTTTTTTGTAAATATTAATTCTTCAAAATCGTATTTATTTTCACTTATTTAATATCATTTATTTGATATTTCCATTAATAAAATAATTATAACATTAGTATTGTATAATTATTTAATATATTTATCAGATGAATAAAAAATAAATATAATATACCATATGGAAGATATATTATATGGATTCCATAATAATACATTTAGTCAAAAATGTATTTGGTATAATCCTACATTGATAATGTTATATTTATTAAAACATGAATGTTACAAATTTAACATTACCTTCTTTAAAATAATATAACTGTCATAGTCATAGAAATGTGGCTCTAAATGGTTAATAATTCGACCCTGTGATGACTTAGGTTGATATATACTCATGCAAAGAGTTTTTACATGTTTTATTATCTTTTAAGGGATATTATCAATTTATTTAATTTTTTTTGATTTTACATCATTTAAATATTGTCTACATCATCATTGTATAATCCTTGAAGGTAATAATTTTTTTATAAAATTAAAAATAAATTACCATGATGAATAAAATAATTTTATATTTCAAAATATTATCTATAGTATAATTTATCTTCTATATAACCTTATATGAAAAAAATATAATTTCCTAAATTTTAGTAAGACATCTTATACTATTACTTAAATAAAATATATTAAATGACATAATCTCATTCATGTGGCCTCAAAATGTTACCATCTAGACCCAAGGATGATTTATTTAAATAAATCCAACAAATTATATTAAGGAAACTATTTGGGTTATTTTATAATATTATTTTTAACCATAATTACCCGATTTATTTGTTTGCTGTGATAATAAGTATCACCGATGTTTCTATTCATAATAAACTAAAATAAAAGAAATTCATTAACATAATGTGTACCCACTAACTAAAAATATCGAATCCATTTTTCAAAATTAAAAACACTGAATTTTTAGTCACTAATTGAATATTAATCCTTTTGTCATAAAGAGGAAACAATGTTTAAAAGTTAAGATATACAAAAGATTGAAATGTTTTTACATCAAGATTTGGTTTAAAATTAATGAAAATGACCTAAATTATATTAATTAAAAAAAAAAATATATTTACGATATAAAACCATTAAATAATATAATTTAACCATTATAATTATTTTGATGAAACAATTTTTATTAATTAAAATTTATTATTTTTTTATTATAATCATCAAAACATGAAACATATCTGAAAAATAAAAACAAATCAGCCAGTATAAATTTATATATCACTATTTAAATAAATAAATTTTTATTGTAAAATATAATATATTAACATTTCAAACATAGGATTTAATGTGGGTTTTATATATAAAGGATGTAAAATTACATTGTTGAAAAATTGGGTTTTATGCATAAAATTGGGTTTGATCTTATCATATAAAAAATATAATGAATAAATATAAATAATATTTTTTTACTTAATAAAATTTATATTTAATTAATACCATTAAATAATTCTAATTTATTTAATTTATTTGGGAAAAAAATTTAGGATAATAAAAATAAAAACATTTTCTTTATTTTTAATTGGTATGTATTTTCATTTCTAATTATTTGGGTACCATTGAATTCATCTTATAACCTATTTATTTCCTAATTTATAATTAATATTCATACATTATAATTTAAAATATATGTTATTATATAATTTAAAATAAAATAAAATGTTTTTTCCTTAAAAGATTGTGTTGTGTTCAATGCAAGCTAAACCAGTGTTGCGTGTGATGAAATCCTCAAATGGTGTATCATTAAATGAAAAATATTAAGGAAAAATATATATATTTAAAAAAAATATCATGGAGTAAAATTATACCCCCTTTAAAATGAATATCACCCCATAAATTAATCTATGTTAAATACATTAATATTTTTTTCATAGAAACCAACATCGTAAATACAAATAATAAAACAAAACATAAAAAAGGACTGTTAGATACATAATCGTTACCCAATGTAGCTCTTAACCAAGTTTCCACTATTGAGGACATATGTGGAAATTTATAACATGGACCTGTAATTGAAATTAAATAATCATTCTTTCATGGAGAGTGATAGAGAACATATTTGGGAGAAATTTAACAATATAAAGCCATAAATCCACAATTGTCTAAGAGACCATATGATTCATCAATAATTTAAAAACTATATTTTTTTGGTTTCATGTTCCCTTTTATAGAGGTTAAGGTTGAGAATAAATACATACATGATTAAGTATAATATCATCTTTTGTTGGGCCCAAATCAATTTCCACTTCATCATTTATTCCAATAAATAATGGTGAATTTGACGTTCCATATGAATTAACAGATAATGAGATCAATTAATATATTGTTAGGTCATTCCATAATTCATTATCATAATAAAAATTATATATGAAGTAGTAAAATATTTATAAATTCATATATTTCATGATAATACATTAATCACTAAAACATTAAAAAATTTCCTAAATGGTTACCTTTATGATCCTTCTAAAGGTTAATATCTAAAAATGTTGAAGATGGTCACTAAATTTCCCAAATTAAATTATCATTAAATCCTAAAGATCATGATATAGACCTTAGCTATCACATACCAAAAATGTGAAAACTATTATCATGTATTCTCTTGAAACATGTTAATAACCTATATTAGCAAAAAACCACAGTGAAAACATTCAAGCTTTAAAAAATTAACAATTCCTCGTACCTTAAATAAAAAAATTCTATAAAAAACATTTCCATCCTATTAGTCCAAATTTAATTAATAATATAAAACATATCCTTATTTCATTATCCCAACAGTATTCATATATTATGGTTCTTCCTTCTATTAATCATATGTTCTCTGAAGATATTACCTTACGATATCCATCACAATTCATGGTTACTAATGCCATTCATCATAAAAATTAAAATATATAAGGATGAACTATAATGGAAAAATACTTATATTTTTCGTTAATCCATAATAAAATAAAACTAATTTGATAACCATATTCTTAAATTCCAATAATGAGACAATAAATCATTCCAATATCATCTAAAACTATTAACAAAGATTCAACCCTTTACACCTTAATAGTTAATTCATATCACATATCATTCATAGGCTTTTCAAGATCAGAAAATATTAAAATTATTCATATTTCCTTGTAGATAATATTCATGATAATTTCCCCTATAGAATCAATTTTCATAAGGCCCATAAATTTCCACATTTAATACATTTAAATATAATTTATTCCTTAGAAATTCTAATATACATGTCTATTATTTCAACTAATCTTTTTTCTTTTCAATAACCTTAATTATGTATTTCTTCTATACACCCATAACATCATCCTTCTCTGTTGAAAAATTATCCTTGATACCACTTTACACGTGAAATACATGAAAAAATTAAACTTTCATTACGCTCTATCTACTGTGAAACTATATCTTTTGTTTATTAGGAGGGTCAGAAAATTCACCAATGTTTATATTATTGATCATATAATTATATTGGTTATTAGTTTTATTAATAATATCTCACCTCCCAACTCCCATTTCAATTGGTTTCTCATAGTCTATCATATTCATCATTACCATGATTCATTCATATTTCAGCCATTGTCTAAAAGCCAAAAAGAACAGTGTTAACAAGAAACAATGATGCTGGGAAAACAAAATAATCAAGGTAAATTGGTTTCAATCTCTATCATCTAAATATTAATCCTATGTTATCTACGACCATAACCAGAATTCTATGATTTTAACATATACATACACGTATCTAAATGGACATCACTAGATATATCCTTATAAATACAAAAAGGGATCTCAATAAAGTTATATCGTTATTGTTTCAAATATTTAACCAAAAATTCACTATGATTCCATATATAAAGACTCATGTTTGACATACATAGAAATTACATTATTTTTGTGTAATATTACATACATTACACAAACACATGCCCAAAGATCATAATATTTTATTTCCACTATAAACTGAGAAGAAACTATTCTAATTTAGATAACGGTTTTATAAATTCCCCACAAAGATCACCCCCTCTAGTTTTCTTCCATAAAAACATTCATTATATCATTGTGAGAGAAAATCATATAAAAATGGTGATATCAAATGCTTAATAAAAGTAAAAAACGTAAATATCAAACAAAACATGAATAGAATAATGTAAAAACAAGAACATAAATTTTGAAAATAATACATTGTATAACATATATAAAAATCATGATTCATGGACTAAATACCAGGAGTTCATAATTCATAAAACATAAAGGATCATGACCTATTATAAAATATCATTTGCATACAACCTGGAATTTTGGTAACTAATTAAGAAAATAATATCATTTTTATATCATCCAAGGCTCATTTCCCTGACCATAATATTGTAAAGATTCCATTACTAAACCATTTTTACTACTTGTTATATCCATGTATTACATAACTGGGTAACTATACATTCTAGTCATGTATTATGGAATTGGGGTCATTTCTTGTTGCATCCCTGTCTGCCTCATAATATATAAATATTTACCCAATGCGTTGGAATGAGATATAGGTCCCACTAATATCATAATGAAAACCATTTATAATTGTTTAACAAGAACATAAATCATTAATCATATCATATAGAAATGTGTTTCATAAATATCATTCCATTATAACACAATACCTAAAAAATAAATATATTTCATAAATATCATTCCAACATAAATAGAATAATTTAATTAGTTGAATGGAGAAAATATAATTGAAAAAAATTTCCCTATTAAAACATATATAAGATCAGATAATATCACATGGAATATAATTCTCATGAATACTTGAAAAGAATTTATAAGAAAATATGCTTTCTTCTTCAATAATGGTTTGTTTTCTTTAAACCCATCAAAATTTTAATAGAGAATAATTTATTTTAAAATGACCTTGTAATATTATAATTATAGCATCATGTAAATAATTCATTATGAAAGTGTAAAAATTTTTCCATCCATTAGAAGTAAAAAGAGGACCTTTTTCTTTACTTTTTCAGAAAAAGTCAAAAACTACCATATTTGGAAAACGTATGAATGATTAATTTCGAACCATATTGTAAAATGAAAAAAATTGTGAAAATGGTTTCAAATATCCATATGAAAATAGTAAAATATTTTATGAAATCATTTTTATAAAACATCAGCATGGATGATAAATATTCTCCAATGGAGACTTAAAATGAAACAATTCTAAATATTGAAGAGATTTTGAAATAATACTCTTATAATTACATTAAATAAAATAGTATTCACTCTGAATGAAATAAAATTATTAAAATAACATACATATTAATATAATACTCATAAAATACATTCATGGGATATATATACATCATATAGAAGAAGAAAATAATATATATGACATGTGTCTCATAGAAATAAAGATGAGATAATAATAATCTGTAACCTTAGGTGTAATACCCTTAGAACATATCCTAATTACATATATAATTCTTTTTAAATGATATTTAGTTTTTCAAGAAGAATATTTATATTTATTCTATAATATATTATTACAATATCAGCCATTTAAAAATATTTTATTTTTACACTTCTTCGGTTGTTAAATGGTTTATTTTCAAATGCATGTTTTTATCATATATGTATAAATTTATATAAATATGATATATTTACATCATTTATCAAATTATATTAAGGTAATATATATCATATTTATTCATTATATATCTTTGTATAATCATGAATGACTTGTAGATATAGAAATGTATCGCATTGGGTTGTGGAGACTGTAAGCCTTACGTACGCTCTGGCGGTTGCATCATTTCATAAATAGTAAAAAGAATGGAAGTGGATGGTATAATTTTTGGTACATAATAAATATCATGTATTAATAACTATCTATTGATACTATTTCAATCTGTATATCGATCAAAATAATGTGGTGAAAAATATATTACCACATATTCTTGAGACAGAAGGCCATACATACACATGTGTGGTGATTTAGTTTTTCATGAGATGGATAAAAGGTGGAATATGGTTGTTCCATAATTATAATAACATCTCAGAATATAATTGATACTTGATTTATTATTTTATAATTAATAAATATTTAGGGTGATGTAGATGAGAAAATTATATTCAAAAGGTATGTAAAATAGATTATCCCTTCTTTGTCGAGTTCCCTAAAGATCACCTTGTAGAGACACTAGAGTTGATCTTTTATGAAATCCAAAACCTCTAGAACAATGATATTATTTTAATGGTAATTTTTCTGGGTAGATATGATCTTGAAGACTCTATGTGATGTTAAAAAAAGTGGGAGGATGTGGCCTTTTATGAATGATGTGAGGGGCACTTTTGGAATCACCAAACATATTAATTATAATAACATAAAACCACATAAAAAACTTGAAAAATGTCATATTTTAGAATATTGGTTGATATTTGGTTGTATTAACAACATGAAAATAATTTTGAAAGTGTTTTTATATAAATTTAATACTTATAGTTTTAATTATCTCTAAGTTATTATATTTTAATTTATACTAAGGTAAACAACTTATCAATATTAAAATAGTGTAATTTTTATTTATATAATATCTATTAACGCATAAATTAAAAATTTATAATATTTTAGATCGTATAAAAAAACTCTACAATTTTAAAAATATTTTATGATCTTTTATTAATTTTATAAAACATTATTTTTATAAACAATAAATTCTTTATATTTTGAAACTATTTAATTCATTTACTTTTTAAAAATATTAAGATAAAATGTTATAATAGAAAAAAATATTTTATTATATTTAATACAGGGAAGTTTCATCCATAAATTTTGGTGTATATAATATTTATATCAAATTAAATTTATTATAATAATTTTCATAAGAGTTATTTGATATTTCCATTAATATAATAATTAATTTGTTAGTATTTTCTAAAATATTTAATATAATTATATGTTGACTGAAAAATAAAAAATACTATGATGAATACATGTTCTTTATGTTTCATAATAATATTATTAGTCCAATATATCTTTTCAAAACTCCCTCCCACCAAAGATGCCCCTCCTAAGCTTGCAATGGTGAAAGGGAGATAATGACCCCCGAGTCCTGCCTCCAGTAGGCCCCGGAGTGGCGACTCGCACCAAGGGTATGAGTTTTCACAAAAATGGGAGGCATTACCCTTTTTATTATTTAATATTTGAAATAAGATGATTCAAACACCAAAAAAGAAAAGGAACATATAAATGAAAATAAACCCAAAACCAACCCATATGCATGTTTTATACAAAACTGCAACAAAATTATAGGTACAAGAAAAGCTCTAATGTACGATACCAAAAATAAAGAAAAAAACTGCAACCAATGAAACTCCAACGCCCAACTAGTAAGGCCCCGCACGGTCCCTAAAGTCCTCCTGAAAACCTGAAATTAAACGTAGGGTGAGCATACAAGTATACTCAGTAGGAAAACCTAAAGCTCTCATTCACAAGTGGGGAGACATCCTAATGCCCCATGAGAAAATAGATAACCAAATCACTTAGCAAGGAAAACAATCCGCCCAAGCCTCACCAAGGAACACTCCCCAAATAACGCAAATCATGTAATGTATAGTAATAGCACATCGATGTTTGGGTACCCCGCTCCACTTTCCCACTACTTATTGAAGACATCCTGTGCATCGAACCAATCCCGCCATTCTCATCACAGTCCCACCACCACACCCCGCCTGCACACACCTGCGCCAATACCACACATCCTGCCTGCAAACACCTGGGCCACTACCACACATCCCGCCTGAAAATACTTGGTCCCCTACAACCATGCATAACCATGCCCGCAAACACCTGGGCTAGAACAACCGCTGCCACCCCTGAAGACACCTGGACCTCATCCTGAAGACTATTGGGAAACAACCTTCCTGCACATACCTGGGAAAACTACCACAGCTACCATGCCCAAAGAATCTTGGGCTATAATGGACCTCAAGCCATCACAGCCTCCCCGAAGAGTCTTGCTCTATCCGAGAAAGGGAGAAGAAAAGGAGCTAATAACCAGCCACTCATAGAAGTGTTGGAAAAAACACCCTCCCCCATTAAATGGGGGTGTTCGACACCAAGTGCTAAACATGGGTGGGGCTCGAATAAGAAACATAAGATCTACAGATTTATGTAATTATATCAACCACTCATCCCATCCTAAGGCTTCTACACAAAGGATCTAAGAACATGCCTTGACACTGCTACCTCGAATGTATGCACACAATAAACAGCCCCAAACCCCATTAAGATTTTCATGTTTCAACAGTTTTATTTTATCAGCTCCTTAACTACTGAGAAAATAACAACAGCCAAACCATATAGAATGTTCAAAAACATATATCTACCAACCAAAAACAAAGTTAGGGAAAACACAAGTAACACAACACCGTTGTCTTTTATCAACAAAACAATTAAATTTATTTTCTGTATATAATCAATTACCATGTCCCACAATTCATTACCTAACTCTTCAACTTTTTATTCATATACACAACCATTCGTGAATCCAACCACTATAACCACAACACATCAGAAACAATACATGTACCACAACATCATCCCTATGATACAATTTACCGCATCTCCACTTCCCATCACAACCATTTCATACACGCCAACCCACAATCAATCCAAATGCAGCCCTACTGCTCACTCCTTCCACAAAAACCCACAAAACACCACTTCAAATAATTAAACACCAACTAGAACCCACAAAATTCATTCTTTCATTTAGTTTAATCAGGGTGATCATACAAGGGTTATAGGTATTCATTTCATCATCCAACTTTACATGATTATCCAATTTCCACATTCTATGGAATTCCATCCACAAAAAAATCCAGAAACACAGGAAAACCATTAATTGCACCAACAAAGGCCCCTAATGACTGCGATTTTCAGTAGTCATAAGCCCATCCAATTCACTACATAATCAAAGGAGAAGAATTGATGGAAATAAAACAAAAATACCATCAAAAATCTCCCAAAACCCATTCATTAACTAGTTATTATCGTTATTTACCGGTTCAATCATATCTAAAGAAAACAATAGGATACCCACCCCAAAAGATGCAAAAAAGAGAGACAGATGAAGGTAAGATCCATACCTCAACAGTTTTGACGAAACCACGACAGTCGAAAAATGCTCAAGAAACCGGGTCGATTATCCACGAATCCTCTTTAGATATCCTCTCCTAACACAACCAAGACCAAATATCATCATATTCGACATCCACACACTTAGATATACCCATAAGAGGCATAGATATAAGAAACCAAGAGAATATGAGGAGTATATCTAAGTAAATCTAAGAAATCAAGAAAGAACGATCACATACCTCAAGAAACCAGGTTCGATTCTCCAAGAGAAGCCATCAGATCGCTTCTAAAGTGCTTGGGAGAGGTTCTCCTATCCTAAAGGAAGGGTAATCCCTAGTTATGGCCACTTAGGGGCTTAACGGAACAATTTAGAGGCAAAAGTGGTCAGATCCACATTTTTAGGATCTAACTTTAAGTGCCCACATGGTTAGTCCACACGGTTTAACAAACCATGCGCTAACCGTGCATTAGATTCTGCCATGCCAAACACTTCTTGCACAGTTAGTCCACATGGTTAGCCAAACCATGCTCTAACCGTGCGTTAGCCACTGCCTCCAACACTAACCTTGCATGTTTTGACTTCATGGTTTAGCCAAACCATGCTTCAACCGTGCGAAAGCTATTTCCCTTTATCTTTTCTTCAAAGTCCACCCACACACACCCCAAAGTCACCTTGACCTTCCAGAACACCACTAACACCGTATTTTTACAATTTAATGGACTGGAGAGATCCAGGACATTACATCAGATACCTCTCAAAACGTTCTCGTCCTCGAGAATCCAAAACCCACCCAAAGAAAGGAGAGGGGTTCGAACAACTCCCCCCCCCCACCCTCTAATGATACCTCTAAGAAGAAAACCTCCTTTTCATCAAGGAGAACCCACTTACTCGCCTATCTCCTAATAAATAACAAACATACCGCTCCTCTATCCTTTTCAACCATGCAAATCAAAAGATTAAACTGTCTGGTCTTGGAGGTGATGGGTATTCCTTCCTCCATGTTAATATACTATACGCTTTGGGCGGCATTGAGTCACTCGCACAGGTTTAGGCACATCCACTTTAATGCGTCTTAACTAGGGGTCAGGTCCTACCCTCCCCATATATCAGGACACTTCTTACGAACTGGAAACACATTTCATAGTTAACCAGGTCAAGAATTAAATAGTAAACAGGTACAAAAAAATGATAAAACTCAGAACAACTCTAGGTATTGGGCATGAATCTGTGCTTAACATTCCCAGGTACTCTATTCAAGCCCACCATACCTCCATAGCACACGAACCAAATGAACGGTTCGTCCATGAAGAAACTTCTCTTCACGACCTTCGATCATCATGGGTCACTCCACGAACATTGCATAGTCCCTGATATCTATCTCTCCCCAGTCGAGGACGTGTTAATCGTCATGCAGGTACCGACGGATCTGAGACACATGGAAGACGTCGTGCTCCCTTTGAAGAGGTGGCAGAAATTCCAGTTGATAAGCTACCTCGCCAACCCACCGAAACACCTCTAAGGGCCCGATGAACATGGGAGAAAGCTTGCTTCCATTTCCGAATCTTCGTTTCCCGCATCGAGGATAGACCTTCAATAACATGTGGTCCCCGACCACAAACTCCAAGGGTCTCCTCCATTTATTGGCCTATGACTTCTGCCAGTCCGGAGCTGCGTTCATCCTCTCTCGTATAAGGTAAACCTTCTTCGTCGTGCTCTGCACCACCTCTAGGACAAGAACACATACTTCTCTGACCTCTATCCAACATAAAGGTGACCAGCATGGCCTCCTGTACAAATCATTGAAATGAGCCATTCAAATGGTAGGGTGATTGTTTTTTTAGGATAACTATATCATATGAAAGTGTTGTACCCATGATCCTCCAAGGTCTAAAACACATGCTCAAAGCATATATTCAAATGTCTAGATGGTGCGCTCTGTCTGCCCATCTGTCTGGGGGTGGAAAGTAGTACTGAGGCATAACTGGGTGCCAAAAGAATGTTTCAATCCTCTTCAGACTCACGCGGTAAACTGGGTATCCCGATCAGAGATTATAGATCTCAGAACTCTGTGCAACTGAACCACCTCATTCACGTACCTCTAGTCTAGGGCCTAAACCGTACTTGACTCCTTCATTGCTAGGAAGTGGGCTGATTTCATCAGCTGGTCCACCACTACCCAGATGAAATCGCAACAACCTTGAAATATGGGAAGTCCCGTGATGAAATCCATCAAGAATTCATCCCAATTTCACTCGGGGACATCTAAAGGTTGTAACCGACCTCTTAGGATGCGGTGTTCAGCCTTAACTTGCTGACACATGAGGCACCTTGCTACAAACTTTGCTACTACTTGTTTCACCATGGGCCACCAAAACTGCCATCTCAAGCCCTGGTACACGTTGGATGTTCGTTGGTGTACTACCAGGGGTGAGTTGTGGAACTCACCAAGAACTGTCTCATGAATTGCCTCTGAACAAAAAACATCCTCCGAAAAAGAACCTGATTCAGACAATCCTCCGACCACCCTTCTGGAGCATTTCCCTAGAGAGCCCGATCATGCGTCACCTCACTCTCTATGTCTTCCCACTGAGACTCCTCCACCTACCGTAGTAGGGAGGACTGCACTGTCATCCAAAAAATACAACCACTACCACCATCTTCCCATACATCGAGGTGTAGTGCATCCAATTCTTCCATCACCTTCCAGACATCTCACAAGTTTCGAACCACGTCTTTCCTCCTACTCAAAGCATCAACCACAACATTTCCTTTTCCCTCGGTGTAAGAGATTTCGATGTGATACTCCTGAAAAAACTCCATCCACCTTTACTACCGCAAATTCAGGTCCCGCTGGGAGAAGATATAATTCAAACTCTTGTGATCTGTGAAGACCATGATGCACTCCCCGATGAGGTAATTCCTCCACAACTTCAGTGTGAACACAACTGCCACAAGCTCTTGATCATGGGTGGAATAGTTATGTTCGTGAGTACATAACTTCCTATACCCATAGGAGAGCACCCATTGATGTTGCATCAACATGCACACCAAGCCGTGGCATGTGGAATCACAAAATACCTTAAACGTTACTCACTCCTCTAGTTATCTCAACACTGGGGAACTAACCAACGTTCCCATTAGCTAACTGAAGCATGCCTCACACTACTAATCCCACACGAAATCTCGATCCTTCTTTGTCAAGAATGTCAAAGGTGCTTCAACTCGGGAGAAGTTGGGTACGAACCTCTGGTAGTAACCTGCCAGTCCAAGGAAACTACGAACCACTACCACATTCTTGGGTGCTCCCAAGATACAACTACCTTGACCTTCGATGGGTCCACCGCTATTCTCTTCTCGGAAACCATTTTCCCAAGGAAGTGCACTTCTCGGGTCCAGAACATTCACTTGGACAATTTCCCATAGATTTGGTGCTAACATAGGTCCTATAAAACCGTTCTTAGGTGTCCAGCATGATCCTCCTCTGATCTTGATTAGATCATAATATCGTCAATAAACACGACTAAGAACTGATCCAGGTATTCCCATAAGACAGACTTCATGAGTCCCACAAACACAGCTAGTGCATTTAAAACACCAAACAACATGACTTCAAACTAAAAGTGCCTATACCTATATCTGAAGGTAGTCTTTGGGATGTCACCCTCCTTCACCCTCAAATTGTGATATCCACACCACAGATCGATCTAAGAGAACAAACCTGCTCCCCTCAGCTGGTCATATAGATTTTCTATCCTCGAGAGGGGGTAACGGTTCTTAACCGTTACCTGATTCAGTCTTTGGTAGTCTATGCACAACATGATACCACTATCTGCCTTTTTTGCAAACAAGACATGAGTACCCCAAGGTGACACACTTGGTCGAACAAAACCCTTATTTATCAGATCATCAATCTAAATCTACAACTCCCACAACTTAGAAGGTGACATCTGGTAGGGAGCCCTCAAAATCGGACGAGCACCAGGTTGCAGGTCTATCCCGAACTCAACATCGTGTCGAGTGGGTAGAATCGCCACCTCTTCAGGGAAGATGTCCATAAACTCACCGATAATCCCAGGGATATCCACCATTTTTTTATCCGCTGACTCCACTGACAGTTCAGCTAACATGGAAAAGAAGGGATCCCCTCGCCGGCTGAGCTCCTGGAAACCCCTCTCACCAATGAATGTCATACGTCGGAAGCCCACACCTATAAACACAACCCTACTTCGGAAACAATTGATGATGACACACACCAATAACAGATATTCGATTCCTAGAATGACGACGTATGGTTTCATTTGTTGTAAAATGAGGTCTCCACTAGTTTGGTGTGGCCAAAAAATCAACCTACATAACCGGAAAACACAAGAGAAGCTGGTCTGACCTCCGAATGGCGTACTCAAAACCATGGGTACGGAAACTGTATATAGGTCTAGGCCCAAGGCACAGGCTAGACTGGAAAAAACAAAGGAGTGTGAAGCTCTTAAATCAAACAAGGAATAGGCAAGGGTACTAAAAAAGATGATCGTACCTCGAACGACTTCCAGCCCTACTGGAGTTGCTGCCCCCGTGGCATGTAACTGCCCACGCCCAACCCCCTGACCCTTGGATGTCAGCCACCTCCCCGACCACGCCTTTGTCGAGGTCCCTGTGGAGCGCCCTGAGGTCATCCTCCTTCTGCGATGTCTGCCCTCGATGGAGTGGGAGCTCACTGCCACTGCTGTTGCTGCTGAAAGGGTCTAGCAAGAAACTGCTGCTGCTGAGCTCGGCGTTGAACCTGCCCACCAATGTCGTACTACACTCTGTCCGGGCACTGATTCTGAAGGTTCCCATGGATTCGACAAATGAAACACCTTGGTCCCGGTCATGAAGGAAAAGGGCGAGGACTGGGATATCGGAACTCAAACTACTGAGGCCTTCTCACTACTGGTCGGAACCTAGAGGCCCCTGATACTGGAGGTCTGCTGCTAATGGCTTTCCCATTTGACGAGCTCAACTGGATTCCTTCTCACGACACACCTGCCAACGTTTGCATCCTTTCAACCACATCATCCTTCTTCTAGACCTCCATGTATGTCGATATGGTGAAGGGAGTAACAACATACTGGAGAGAAGGCCGATGTGCCTCCTCCAAAAATCTCACCTGAGAATCCTCATCCGGAAAGAGGTCAGGATAAAAGCGAAAGAGATCCTTGAACCTGATCCCCAACTCTCTCACTAACATGCTTCCATGCTAGAGGGAGAGTAGTTCCTGCCTCTTCTCAGACTTCATCGTGGAAGAGAGGAATTCCTCCCAGAACTCCTTCTCGAAGTCCGTCCACGTTACCTCAGCCTCCCTCTTATTCCCAAGATAAAGTGTCCACCACTGATGCGATGCTCCACTTATCTGGCTCACAGCCAGAGGAACCCAGTTCTCCTTTGGAGCCCAGATCAAGCTAAAATAAATTTCTTGCTCCTCTAGCCAGATCGTTGTCTCCATGTCTGAGATGCTGCCCTCGTACTTCCCGAGAGTCTGTCGCTGAAAGGTTCAAAGCATCTTCTTCCACTGATCGTCCTCCTCCTCTTGGTCAGCCCCTTTTCGATCATCCAAGTCAACCTCCTGGGCCTCGATCTCCCACACTACTTGTGGTCATAACCCAAGTGACATAGCTGCTAGGTAAAGAAAGAATGCCTAAACTAGAGTATTGTAGAATATTGTTCTTAAATTTTCATAGACTCTTTATTCATTTTAAATCCCCAAAATGCCCTAAAAACACAAGAACACAAGTAATTATGATGCATGTACCTTTCCAAGGGTCTCTACCCTGTAATCAGTGTGGCCTCACATGGTCGTTCGGTAGGTCCAGAGTCTTTGATCAGATCACGTGGGGCCCTAAAATCTCTTGTCCTAGCTAGTCTTCCCTGGCCTATTTCACGCTCCAAGATCAACCGACATTGTTGCCCTACTATCCCATGCAATCCTCAAGGTACCTACCTCCAGACTCCATCCTATCTCTCAACCTCCCCCTCTGATACCATTCTATCCCGTCCCCCTCCCACAAAAAATTCCCCTCCTGAGCTGGCTATGGTGAAAGTGAGATAATGACCCCTGAGTCCCACATCCAGTAGGTCCCAGAGTGGCGACTAGCTCCATGGGTATGAGTTTTCAAAAAAAATGGTAGGCATTACCCTTTTTATTATTTAAGATTAGAAATAAGATGATTAAAACACCAAAAAGAAAAGGAACAAGTAACTGAAAATAAACCAAAAACCAACCCATATGCATGTTTTATGAAAAAGTGAAACAAAAGTACAAGTACAAGAAAATCTCCAAAATACGATACCAAAAAGAAAGAAAGAAAAAACCACAACCAATGAAACTCCAACGCCCAACTAGCAAGGTCCCGCACGGTCCCTGAAGTCCTATTGAAATCTTCAAATTAAACATAGGGTGAGCATAAAAGTATACTCAGTAGGAAATCCTAAAGCTCTCGTGCACAAGTGGGGAGACATCCTAATGCCCTGGGAGAAAAGAGATAACCAAATCACCTAGCAAGGAAAAGTATCCACCCAAGCCTCACCAAGGCACACTCCCCAAGTAACGCAAGTCATGTATTGTAAAGTAATATCACGTCGATGTTTGGGTACCCCTAGCCACTTTCCCATTGGTTATTGAAGACATCCTACGCATCGAACCAATCCTGCCATTCTCATCGCAGTCCCACTACCACACCCTGCCCGCACACACCTGGGCCACTACCACACATCCTGGCCACAAACACCTAGGCCACTACCACCACACGTAACCACGCCTACAATCATCTGGGCTAGAACAACCACTAACACTCCCGGAGACAATTGGCCCTCATCCCGATGACTCTTGGGAAACAACCTGCCCACAAACACCCGGGACAACTACCACAGCAACCATGCCCGAAGAATCATGGGCTATAATGGACCTCAGTCCGTCACAACCTACCCGAAGAGTCTTGGGCTATCCAGGAAAGGGATCAGAAAAGACGCTGATAACCTTCCACTCATAGGAGTGTGGGGAAAAAACACCCTCCCCCATTAAATGGGGGTGTTCGGCACCAAGTTCTCAACTTGGGTGGGGCACAAATAAGAAACATAAGAACTACAGATTTATATAATTATATCAACAACTCAGCCCATCCTAAGGCTTCTACACAAAGGATCTATGAACATGTCTCAGCACTGCTACCTCGAAAGTATTCACACAATAAATAGCCCCAAACCCCATTAATCTTTTCATGTTTCAACAGTTTTAGTTTATCAACTTCTTAACTACTGATCAACTAACAACAATAAATCTAGATCCAATTTTCATAAACATATCCCTACCAACCACAAACAATGTTTGGGAGAACATGAGAAACACAACACCATTTTCTTTTATCATCCAAACAATTCCATTTATTTTCCATATTTAATGAACTACCATGTCCCACAATTCATTAGCTAACTCTTCGACTTTTTATTCATATAAACAACCATTCCTACAACCAACCACCATAACCACAACACATCGTAAACAATACCCGTACCACAACATCATCCCTTTGATAACATTTACCATATCTTCATTGCCCATCACAACAATATCATACACGCCTACCCACAATCAAGCCAACTGCAGCCCCACTGCTAACCCATTCCACAACAACCCACAAAACACCCCTTTACATAATTAAACACCAACAAGCACCCACAAAATTAATTCCTTCATTTAGTTTAACCGGGGTGATCATACAAGGGTTACAGGTATTCATTTAATCATCCAAGTTTACATGATTAACCAATTTCCACATTCTAGGAAATTCCATCCACAAAACAATCAAGAAACATAGGAAAACATTTAATTGCGCAAGAAAAGGCCCCCAATGACCGTGATTTTCAATAGGTATAAGCCCATTCAATTCACAACATAATCAAAGGAGAAGCATTGATGGAAATAAAACAACAGTACCAAAAAAAATCTCCCCAACCCATTCTTTAACCAGTTATTATCTTTATTTACCGGTTCAACCGTATCTCATGAAGTCAAGAGAATACCCACCCCGCAAGATGCACAAAAGTGAGAGAGATGAAGGTAAGATCCCTACCTCAATGTTTTTTGAAGAAACAAGGACAATCGAAGAACGTTCATGAAACCAGGTCAATTCTCCACAACTCCTCCTTAGATTTCCTATCCTAACATAACCAAGACCAAAGCTCATCATATTCAACATCCACACACCTAGATATACATGTAACGAGCGTAGATATAAGAAACCGAGATATGGAATGGTGTAGATCTAAGTGGATCTAAGAAATCAAGAACGAACGATCACATACCTCAACAATCCGGCTTCGATTCACCAAGAGAAGCCATCAGATCGCTTCCAAAATTCTTAGGAGAGGTTCTCCGATACTCAAGGAAGGGTAATCCCGAGTTATGTATTCTTAGGGGATTAAACGAACCATTTGGAGGCAAAAGAGTTCAGATCCAAAATTTTAGGATCTAACTTTAAGTGCCCACACGGTTAGTCCGCACGGTTTAACAAACCGTTCCCTAACCGTGCATTAGCTTCTACCTCACCAAACACTCCTCGCACAGTTAGTCTGCACAGTTAGCCAAACCGTGCACTAACTGTGCGTTAGCCACTGCCTCCAACACCAAACTTGCACGGTTCGACTGCACGGTTTAGCCAAACTATGCGCCAACCATGCCAAAGCTATTTCCCTTTAGCTTTCCTTAAAAGTCCACCCAAATGCACTCCAAAGTCACCTTGACCTTCCAGAACACCCCTAACAAATCATTTTCACAATGTAATGGACTGGAGAGGTCCGGGCCCTTACACATCTTCTAGGTTATCATTCATTAAAAATGTTATATGTATTAAACAATGAATGTGACAACTTTAACAATACATGAGAAAAATATTTAATATGGGTCATAATGATTTCCATATGGCACCAAATGGTCAATAATTATACCCATGTATTATTAATGTTGAGATATAATCGACGAAAAATATTTGGGAGTATTTTTATTCCATTAAATTTTTATTATCATTTAAATTAAAATTATTTTATTGAATTTTCATAAATTAAATAATTTCTACATCATCATTATATATGTAATTAATGTATCTATTTATTTACAAAAAATTAAAAATAATATACCATGATAATGAAAAACAATTTATCATTAAAATGAGTATTTATATTAGAATTTATCATCTCTATAACCTATTATTAAAGTAATATTGTTTTCAAAATTTGAGTGAGACATCTTTAACAATTTTTTACTTAAAATATATTAAATGTCCAAATCTCATTAAACAGGATTCCAAAGGATACCAATTCTTTCAGAAAATGATTTAGGTCAAAAAAATATTCCAATTATATTACGATGAGTATTAGGGTAATTTTATAATATTATTTTTACCCTTAATTACATGTTATACATTTTTACTGTATTAATAATTATTAATAAAGAAAATATTTATATTTCCAAAATATAAAATAAATATATTTACATAATTTGGACCCACTAATTAAAAATACATAATAATTTTTTTATAATTCAAACAAAAAATGTTTTATTAATTAATTTATAATTAATCCCATTTTAAGAATTTGAAAATGAGTTTTAAAAGGTAAAACATGCAAAATATTGAAACTTTTTTACATATAAAGTTAATTTGAAATTATTTGTAGTGAAATAAATTATATTAAATTATAAAATGTAATCTATTTATAATATAAAACAATTACATTATAAAACCTAATCGTATAAATAATTTACATGATTTTTTTAATTATTATTTATTTTTTTATATCTATTCATTAAAACATGAAACTTATTATAAAAATAAAAAAAATTAACCAAGGTAAATTTTTATATTTTTAATTGAAAGAAGAAGTTTATATTATAGAAATAAATATGTAGACATGTAAAAATTTTATTTAAATTTGGTTCTCTATTAAAAGTATATAAAATAAACATATTGAAAAAATTAATTGTTTAGGTATGAAATTTGGTAGGTTATGATTCTATTATAAAAAAATATAATGAATATATATTAAAATTATTATATTGATTATAATATATATATATATCCTTAATTTCAATCAATTATTGTAATTTTTTATTTAAAAAAACATCATTAAATAAGAAAAAAAATCCATTATGTTAAATTGGTATATATTCTCATCTCTAATTATTTTGAAACCGTTGAATTCATATTATATACAATATATTTGATAAGATAATAAATACTAATTGTAACTACTAATTTAAAATCTATGATATTATCTTATAATAATAGTAATAAAATGATTTTTCAATGAAACATAGGGTTGTGTGATATGCAAATTTACTAGTGTTACATGTTATAAAAACATAACATGGTTTAACATGAAATAAGTGGTACTGAAGAAAAAACATATTTCATAAAAATATCAGGTTTTCGAATTATAACACATATTCTATGTTTTATTACTATTCTTATTTCTTAACTGGGATTTTTAGCTCATCCCTTTTATTTATATGTTTCCAATGTTATCCTATGCAGATATAGTAGCTAATAGGACGTTACGATCTCATTATGGAGATTCAATAAAAGTTGTTTTTATAGAATTTAACTATTTACCTATTATTACAAATGAAATATATTTACGATCATTGGAATGCAATTTTTGGTTTATTAGGTAATAATATGTGTATAATGATAGGGTTGCTTTGAAGCAGTATGATAGTTTAGAGTGGGAATCAGCTACATCGGAGGAAGAACTTCATTATGGATGTGGTGATGGGTATGTCTTTTATGATATGTAGTTGTTTCTTTTACCTTGTTGTAACTGCTTGTTGTACTTTTCTTTCTCTTAATAAATGGTCAGGGGCTTGCCTCTGGCTGATATTTTTGGGTTTATTAATGTATTTTTTTCAACAATTTAGAATTTATAAAATCACCCATTTTTTATTTCATTCCAAATCCAGGTTCTTTTCCATTCAACAAACATAAACATTATCAAGAGGAATGTGATTATTACTTTTTAAAAAGAAACAAGATAGTTGTAATGCCCCGAAATTTCCATGGAAGTTTTTTAGTAAATACATCGGAATTTTAAGAGTTCTCATTTTCTAACAACGCTTGATTCCGAGGCCCGGTGTGCCAGGAATCAATTTCTAAAGTTTTTTTAGGTACATTCAGTAAACGTACAAGTGGGTTTTTATAACTTCTTGAACTGGTTCTCAGAATCAAAATCTGAGGGCACCATTGAACTCGCAGTGCCGATTTTGTCTTATGAAGAGTTTCACCTCGGTGGCCGATGGTCGAAAATAAAAGTTAGATTTTGGATTTTTATAAAAAAAATTAATAATATAATGTGTAGCCACACATTCATTCATTTCATCCACCATGTGAGTGTTGGTAGTTGGAACCACCACTTGGGAGTTGGTGGTGGGACAGCCACACCATAACCTCCTAGGAGAGGTTATGGTGGTGGACACTACCCGAACCCAACTTCCCATTTGAAGTTAAATGTGGTGGGGACCACACGAGGCCACCCGACCACTAATTAATCATAGGAGACCTTAACCTCTCAAATCTCCCTCATTAATTATGGAGAGCCTCTCCACATTTTTCCACCTGAATGAACCAACCCACCATAATTAATTCGTGCCAACTTTAGTGAATTAATTAGGGGGAGCCTCATTATTAAATCACCAATTCAAATTCTATGCCAACAGAATAATAAGATAACCTACCTCTTATTTTAATTGGAATATATAATTTTGGTGGAACAGGTGAATGGAAAGATAAGAGAAAAAGCTCCCAATGGTGAACCGTTCTCCCGACGAAGAACCGTTCTCCCAACGATGAATGCACATAACGTGATGAACGTCGGCGACTATCTTCTTCTTTGACCTTCCTCCTCGGACCCCTTCAACGTGAGACGTGATCTTCTACCACATATTGACAGCCATCCTTCCATGACGTTAATGAATGACTATCGGCGAATCAATGGTACGGGTTTGATTTTATTTAATCTATGAACGTTTCCCTATGTTATTGTTTTCTCTCAAAATGAAGAACGGTGGTAGTTTTGCTTCATACTAGAGACTTGTTTGTTATTTCCTTAAACACGGAGGATTAGGGACGACCTAACATGGTCCAAAAACCTCTGTTGATTCTTCTCCCTTTTGGAATTATACGATAAGGTGAAAAAGGTGGCAATGATGAAGTCGCGCTACCCGTGGCCTCTGCGAACCACGCCACCCACGCGGCACACCAGTGATCCCGGCCTAACATCGTCAGCCATGCGGCATCCGACCCGCCTTCCAGAGGCACCCCCACATTCATCCCGCACCCTCGACATGCTACTTGCCCCCACTGGCATGCTTCCCACACCCTTGTTGCCCTGCCCGGCCTCGCCATCACGCTGCCCACACTCCCAGCACTGCCCAGCCCTGCAGGCATGCTGCCCGCACCCCTGACGCCCTGCCCAGCCCTGCCCATGCCTCAACATGCTTCCTGGTGCTCTACACACTGCCGGCTACCTACTCGACACCCCTGCACCCTACTGCGGCCTACCCGGCACCCATGCTGCCTGCCACGCCCTGCCCGGTGCAACCACGACCTTCTCGATGACCGGAAGACCTACTCGCACCCCGCGTGGATTGCATATTGGCGTCCCAGCCACATTCCTCCCAAGGAAAACTATGATGTCCCCCCATGGTGCCACTGGCTGCACCGTCCCAGTGTCCCGGGCGGAGTCACCGAGCCGCCTATGTGGCGACTATCGGGTCGAACCGCCATCAATGTCCGATGGGCCGGGCCCAGTGGACCGGGTCAAAACATACCAGGATGAACCTCCCAATGGGCTAGGTCGGACACAGAAAGTCATACTGATTTGACCCAGACCGGGTCGTCCCAGATTGGGTTGGGTCGAGTCAGTCCGACCTGGTCGGACTGGACCTAGTCCCATTACTTTCCAATTACCTTCTTGGGCAATATCATTGGCACCGGACGTCCGTTTGATGAGCCGTTAATGGCACCAGTTTTTCAAGGAGCATATATGTCCCATTGAGTATACCCTACTAGAGTTTGGGTTATTATTGAGTCACGGTTGGGTTGGTTCGTACAGGAATCCAACCAGGCCCCCGGGAATAAAATCCTAATAACTCACAGACCAGGTGTCTGAATGATGTGCCGTCTGTTGCATTGAGAAAACTATGACATGGAGGAACATTGAGATACTTCTACGTGAGACTTCATGACACTTGGAGTATAGAATAGTATCTTGTGAATCATATCCTTACAGATATGAGAAGACAGAGTGCAGAGACCTAGTAGCCGACAGACCTGACAATTGTTTGACCGATTCGACTCAGAGTAATTCGACTGGCCCAATGGTGAGTTCCCTGTATTTGGAGGAAGTCCCATGGAGGAGTAGCACCTAGTATTTGGCGGAAGACCCACGATACTCGATAGTAGAGGTACCTCTATAGGCTATTAGGTGGAACCCCGGTATTTGGCAGTAGACCCACAGCGGACGAAGTGCCTGGTAGTTGGTAGTAGACCCGCGTTACTCGACAGGAGGAGTACCTCAATAAGCTAAGGTCAGCGAGATGCGCCTTAGTGTCACGACAACCCACTGTTCCCGATAGAGGATGATTTCTCTAGCAGCCTTGGTTTTGAAAATGAAAATCCAGGTTTGAGCTGATTCAATGAAATTTTTGTTTTCCTCATGATTGATATTGGTTAATTGATAACTTAGGTATATGTTTTCTCATATAACTAAGTAATTGTTATTCGTTGATTTCATACTTTTTGGTTTATCATTGTTGGGTTTTGTGAGACCTTGGGGTTCTCGGGGTCCCTACTGAGTATCGTTATACTGACCCCTGCACGGGCTATGCCATCACCTCGTTGTGTTGGATACAGACAATGGACAGCGCTGACAGAGGCCGAGAGCATCAGGACTAGACGGTACCTGGAGGTGGACCTTATGACGTATCTAAACATAGTGGATTATGATGGACGTGGAATTCTATGGAGCCCATCTGCACCTACCCTTCCAGTAGGAACCTCAGAGGATGATCCAAGAGCTGCTTTCAACATTCAACTATTTATACCTTTTTTAGTTGTACTAGATTTCAGTTTTAATTTTACATTACAGTTGTTCTTGTATTATGGACCCCTTTACTTTTAGAAAACTTTTTATATTGCTTTTACATATTGTTTGCTTCCACTTGTTCTCTGGTTGTGTGTGTTTACTAATTATAAAGGCAATGACTTCCCAGTTTTAGGGAATTACGCCTTTGGTGCTAGTCGCTAGCCCCTGACCTATGGAAGGCGGGCATGGGGTAGTCACGATACGGGCCCCAGGGGATGGGTCATGAGAAATTAGTATCAGAGGACTTCAGTTCTACTACAGAATATAGGACTCTAATATTTCTTTCTGTGAAGAAATATTGTTAAGGTTACTAAGTGTGGTTTTTAGTTCAGGGAGTCCAGTGATGGGGTGGGTGGCCGACGTATCCAAACACCAGGACTCTCACATATGATTTCCTACTTAGTGCATGAAAACACTGATTACATGTGTGTTTTAAAATGTTTTCCTTTAAGTCAGCTCAACCAGGTAAGCTCACCAGGTATAGTCTTTTGACCATGTCGCATCAGTTTCTATTAGTATGCCTCCCCGTAGAACACCATCTAGAGTTTTGAGAGTTGTATGTACTGACAGTCTGTCGAGCGACGAGGCCTCTGTACAGGTTCTTCTACCTCTTGAGGCACCAACGGTACAAATCCTCGTTGGTCCACTGATTCCTCCAGCCCCAATAGTAGAGAGTGCTCGCCGCATGAATGCATTGCATGAGTTCCAACACAAGAGGCCACCCAGGTTCAGGGGAGAGATGGACCCGCAGGTGGCTGAGGATTGACTGGAGGTTGTGGTGGGAGTCTTCAGACTGGATAGGACACCAACTGACTTGATGGTGATACTTTCTACCAACCTCCTTCAGGTAGTAGTAGGCAGGTGGTAGATCATGATGCTCCAGATGCAAGATGAGGCATCACTTCTATGAGAAGACATTCAGAGCCTATTCTGGGCGGAGTTTGTTCCAGTTACCATACAAGTGGTGCAGAGGAAGAAGCTACTGCATCTCCAGAAGGGTAGGATGACAGTGGTGCAGTACTCAGCGAGGTTCATGGACCTATCGCGTTACTCTACATATATGGTACAAGACTCATTATTCAGGGCCCCAACCATTGAGCAGGGAACTAGGTGAGACATTAGAGCTTCAGTTATCTCCCATAGCATCCCGAAATACACGGGTGTGTTGGAGAAATCTCTCCTTGTGGAGAGTTTTCATGTCGAGAAGTCTCCAGCAGCATGACCCACCACTAGCCGACATGCGGCGGAGTCTTCTACAGCTGGCAGTAGACAGATTGCACAGAGGTCCAAGAGAACCAGACCTACAGGTGGTCTACCGCACGACTCAGGATCTGTTGTACAGGGCACCCAGAGTGGATACAGAGTGAGTCATGCCAGAGGCGGACAATGTTACCCCTGCGGCAGGCTTGGTCACATGGCTCGTGACTATTGGACCCACCGCTCTGATGATCAACAGACAGTTGAGGGACCTCCCAGGTAGAGGAAGATGTTCGATCGAGGTAGTCCGCAGGGCTTAGTCGTAGGTGGCAGAGGAGCTGCTCGTGTAGTTAGTTGTGGACGATGTTATGAGGTGCTACCACCACCACCACTAGGAGGTCCACCCTAACCACAAGGAGTGGGTGGACAGGGGAGAGCATAGCTTCAGGAAGCTGAGGCCTATGACCACGGTGCATTGGGAATGATTAGAGGTATGATCTGTGTCTATTACAACTTAGTTGATGTCCTTATAGACACGGGTTCTAGTCACTCTTTCATTGCCACTGCCATCATTCGGAGCTCGGAGATTCCAATGGATCCGTTGGATCAATCCTTACTGCTGGAGACTCCTACGGGAGGAGACTCAATGATTACACACTAGTGCCGGCAGTGTTAGCTTACTCTAGTATGCAAGAGTTTTGGCTGGTATCTCCTCATAGCGGCGTCGAGGTCTTACGATATCCTATTGGGTATTGAATGGTTATCTATATTCCATGATCAGTTTGACTATATTAGGTTCAAATTGAAGTGTGTCTGCATGGATGGGACCAGGTTCCCCTTCTCCGGCGATAAGGGAACCTTTGAAGTGCAAGACAGACTTACTCGGAGGAGGGTGCATCCGATACTTCACCAGTTGTCTTGCTTTACCCTAGGAGTAGTAGATGTGGAGGGTCTGACTTATCCAGTAGGGATGGACCAGTATGCAGATGTTTTCCCTGATGATGTTCCAGGACTACCTCCATGTAGAGAGGTGGAATTCTTCATTGACCCGTACCCAGAGACGACACTAATATCTACTCTTACATATCGGATGGCTCCCACTGAGCTTTGTGATCTGCGAGTATAGTTAGAGGACTCAAATGTAAAGGGATTCATCCAACCCAGTGTTTCTTCCTAGGCAGTCCTGATTCTATTCACCAAGAAGGTGGACAAGAGCTTGAGGCTCCTTGTTGACTACTATCGCCTGAACCAAGTGATCGTGAAGAACAAGTACCCACATTCGAGGATTTACGACCTCTTTGAACAGCTCAAGGGAGCACGATTGTTCTCAAAGATAGACCTCAGACCAAGCTATCAATAGCTCAGAGTCTGAGATGAGTATGTATAGAAGACGACCTTCAGGTGTCGGTACGACCACTACATGTTCATGGTTATTCCCTTCGGCGTAACCAATTCTCCAGAAGAATTCATGGGACTCATAAACAGGATCTTGAAGCCTTTGCTCGATCTCTTTGTCGTATTCATCATCGACGACTTTCTGATTTACTCGACTAGAGAGGAGGAGAATGCCTACAATTTTTAGGTAGTACAAGACACACTCTGAGAGCACCAGATTTATGGTAATCTCTCGAAGTGCCAGTTTTGGATTTGAGAGGTTCACTTTTTGGGACACGTCATCTCGGAGGATGGAGTTGTAGTGGATCCAGCAAAGATCGGCGTGGTACTTGCATGGGATCCACCAAAGAGTGTAATAGAGGTACATAGTTTCCTAGGATTGGCAGGATAATACCATAGATTCGTTCAATATTTCTCCAGAGTTGCAGCACTACTATCCGCCTTGATGAAGAATGGTAAAGCCTTCGTGTGGTTAGAGAGATGCCAGCAATGCATTCAAGAGCTGAGACAAAGGCTGACTAGTTCCCCCATCATGAGGCTTCCAGATGAGGGAGTAGGGTACGTAGTTTACTGCGATGCATCAGGGACCAGGCTTGCATGTGTCCTGATGCAGGAGAGAGTAGTGATCACGTATGGTTCTCGGCAGCTAAGACAACATGAGCAGAACTACGCTACCCATTACCTGGAGTTAAAAGAAGTGGTCTTTTCCTTGATGATATGGCGACAATATCTACTGGGAAAACATTTTACCATGTACTCTGATCACAAGAGTCTCAGGTATATCTTCTCTCATAAAGACTTGAATCTTAGAAAACAGTGATGGCTTGATTTTGTTTTCAGGACTATGACTTCGAGGTAGTATATCCTATTGGGAAGGGGAACATTGTGGCGGCTGTGATCAACAGGAGGACTGGTATACAACTTCTAGGAGAGGAGACAGAACAACTGGAAGCATTACAGATATACTTTGTGGATAGAGATGGTGCAACATATCTATAGTCTCTTACAGTCACATCCCCTCTTCTTCTGCAAGTCATGGTGGCGCAGTATGCTGACACTGACTGCGAGACATGATGTGCTCAAATATCCACAGGGCAAGCACCTGATTGATTATCTGAAGGTGGGGATCATGTCATCCGCTTCAAAGGATGTACCATGGTACTAATTGCACTTCTAGAGAATGTTTTGAGGGAGTTACACACTTCCCCTCTAGCGGTACATCGAGGAGTGGTGGAGATGTACTAGGACCATCAACGACAGTACTGGAGGCCAGGTATGAAGAAGGCAGTTGCAGAGTGTGTCTCACGATGCTTCACATGTCAGCAAGTGATGGTAGAGCACCCAGTACCAGTAGGCTTTGTTTAGCCTTTAGGGTTCCTAGAGTGGAAATGGGATGGGATAACCATGGACTTCGTTATGGGTCTTCCACGTACATCCAGGGGTCACTACTCTATTTGAGTGATCGTTGACCGACTCACCAAGTCTGTCCACATCCTACCATTCAGAGAGCAGATTTCAGTAGAGAGATTGGGATGCCTCTATGTGCAAGATATTATGAGAATACATGGAGTAACATATTCTATTGTCTCTGACCATGACACACAGTTTACTTCTTGTCTATGTAAGGGGTTTCAGAAGTCATTAGGGACACAATTTCGTATGAGCACCACCTTCTATCCTCAGACAGATGGTCAGAGCGAGCAAACCATTCACACCCTCGAGGACATGATACATGCATGTGTCCTTGTCTTCAGTAGTAGCTGGGAGGATCATGTTCCTTTGGAGGAGTTTTCCTACAACAAAAACTATCACTCCACTATAGGGATGGAACCTTTTGAGGAATTGTACGGGCGACCTTGTAGATCACCATTGTGTTGGACTGACCCTGGGGAGTCCAAACTAGTGGGACTAGAGATGGTACGAGCTACTATGGAGAAGGTGCAGAACATCCCGGAGCAGAAGAAGACAGTACAGAGAAGACAAAAGTCGTATGCTGATAGGAGACAGAGACGTCTTGAGTTCAAGGATGGCGACCACATCTTTCTACGGGTCTTACCTCGATGAGTTCTATAAAGATTTGGTCGAGGCGGAATATTATCTTAGAGATTCATTAGACCTTTCCAGATCCTCACTAGAGTAGGCGAGGTGGCTTACCACTTGTATCTTCCACATTAGTTTCACCGGGTGAACGACGTCTTCCGCGTATCTCAGTTGAGGAGATTAATGCACTACACATCCCACATCATCGACCACGAGGAGATGGACAACGATGAAGGGGAGACATTCTCAGAGGTTCTAGTGGAGATTAAGGATCGACTAGAGTGGGTCCTACATGGATGGTCGATAACTCTGGTGCGCATTCGCTGGAAGCATGAGATCCTCCAAGAAAGCACACGGGAGCGGGAGGCTCAGTTGCGTGCTCAATACCCCAATTTGTTCCCTTCATGTGAGTTGTAGATTACGGGGACGTAAAGCCCTGAGGTGGGGAGAATGTAAAGACCTGAAATTTCCATGGAATTTTTTTATTAAATACATGGGAATTTTACAAGTCCGCAATTTTTTACGGTGCTTGATTCCTAGTGGGTTTTTTAACTTTTGTACCGGTGCTCAGAATTGAAATCTGAGGGCACTGTTGAACTTGCAGCGCTGGTTTTCGCTTAAGAAGACTTTCACCTCGACAACGGATGGTCAGGAATAAATGTTAGATTTTGTCTTTTTATAAAAAAATAATAAAATAAAGTGTATACAGACATTATTTTATTCCAACCGCCATGTGAGTTCGGGTAGTTGAAACCTACACATGGGAGTTGGTATTGGGACCGCCACACCCTAACCTCCAATGAGAGGTTATGGTGGTGGGGCCTACCCAAACCCAACCTCCCATGTGAGGTTAAATGTGGTGGGGACCACACAAGGACACCCGACCCTTCATTAATGGGAGGAGACCTTAACCTCTCAACTCTCCCTCATTAATGAGGGAGATCCTCTCCACCATTCCCCACTTTGATGAACCAAACCACCCCAAATTAATTCATGCCAAAATTGGTGAATTAATTAGGGGGATCCCCATAATTAAATCACTAATTCGAATTCTATGCCAACAGAATAATAAGATAACCTAAAAATTATTTTAATTAGAATATATCATTTTGGTGGAACGTCGGAAATGAATGTTAGGAGAAAAATATCCAAATGAAGAATCATTCCCCCAACGAAGAATGGTTCTCCCAACGAAGAACACGAAGAATGCGATGAACGTCGGTGACACTCTTCTTCTATGAACTTCTTCCTCATTCCCCTTCGACGTGGGACATGATCATCTTCCATAGATTGACGACCATCCTTCTGCAATGTCAATGAATATCTACCGGCGAATCAAAGGTAGGGGTTTGATTTTATTTAATGTATCAACTTTTCCCCATGTTTTTCTTTTCTCTCAAAATGAAGAACATTGGTAGTTGTGCTTCATACTAGCGAGCCAATTGTTATCGCCTTAAACATGGAGGATTCAGGCTGACCTAGAAAGGACCGACACCCTCTATCGATTCTTCTCTCTTATGGCATTATACGGCAATGTGATGAAGGTGGAAATGATGAGGTCGCGCTACCTGCTGTCTCTGTGAACCATGCCACCCTCGCGGTGCAACAGTGCTCCCGGACAAACATCGCCGGCCAGGAGGCACCCGACCCACCTACGTGTGGTGCCCGCGCCTACTGCACGCGCCCCCGGCGTGCAGCCTAGTCCCACCAGTGCACTGCATGCGCCCCCGGCGCACTTCCCGGCCACGCCATCATGCTACCTGCACCCCTGGCGCGCTGTCCGGCCCCGACAGCACGCTACCCGTGCCTCATCCCATTGCTCGTCTCTATTCACCCTGCTGGCGGCCTGCCCTGCACCCCCGCGCCCTGCCACGTCCTGCCCGGTGCCCCCACGGGCTATCGCGCCATACCCGGTGCACCCACATCCAACCCAATGACCAGCCGGACAGCCGGACAGCCCATGCCCAGCCCGGCCTGCCTGCTGGCCTCCCAGCCACCGGCCTCCAGATCCAACCCACGACATCCCCACGCGGTGTCACCAGCCAAACCGGCCTAGTCCCCCATACCGAGTCACCGAGAGACATACGTGGCGACTACCAGATTGAACCCCCCTCATGGTCCACTGGGTTGGGCCCAGTGGACCGGGACAAAACATAGCGGGATTACCCACCCTATGGGTCGGGTCAGACCCATCGAGTCTGTCCGGGTCAACCAAGACCAGGTCGGCCCAGAAACGGTTGGGCCGAGTCAGTCCGACCGAGTCGGACCGGACCCGGGACCATTTCTGACCCATTGCCTTCTTGGGCCATATATTTGGCACCAAATTTCTGTTTGATGAACCATCAGCGGCGCAGGTTTTTCATGGAGCATAGTCGTCCCTTTCAGTATACCCCACTGGAGTTCAGGGAATAGTTGAGTCACGGTCATGTTGGTTCGTAACGAATCCAACCAGGCCCCTAGGACTACAATGCTAATAACTCATAGACTGGGTGTCTGATTGACATGCCATCTGTTGCATTAAGAACACTATGACGTGGAAAACCTTTGAGATACATTTACATCAGCCTTCGTGACACTTGGAGTATCGACTAGTAGCTCGTGGAGAGGATCCTCCCAGAGACGAGCAGACAAAGTGGAGAGACCTAGTAGTTGATAGACCTAATGACTACATGACTGATTTGAATCAGAGTGATTCGACTAGACCAGTGGGGTGAACCTAGTAATAGGAGGCAGACCTGTGGTACTCGACAGGAGGAGTACCTCTGTAGGCTATTAGGGGGAGCACCCACTATTTAGCAGCAGACCCACAATAGAAGGATCACATAGTATTTGGTATCAAACCCACAGTACTCGAAAGGAGGAGTACCTCAGTAGTCCAAGGTTAGTGAGAAGCACCTCGGTGTCGCAACAAGCCCACTTTTCTTGACAGAGGAGGAGTTCTCCAACATTCGTCATTTTGATAATGAAAATCCTGATTTGAACCGATTCAATGACCTTGGTTTTTTTCTCATGATTGAGATGGTTTACTAGATAACATAGGTATATGTATGGGAATATACCTAAGTAACGTTTATCAGTTGGTTTTATACTTTGTGGTTTATATTTATTTGGTTTTGTGAGACCATGAGGTTCTCGGGGTCCCTACGAAGTATCATTATACTCACCCCTGTACAGGGCTATTCCTGCACCTCATTATGTTGGATGCAGACGACGGATAGCGCTGACGAAGGCCAAGAGCATTAGGACTGGATGGTACCCTTAGGAGGACCTTACAACGTTTCAGTAAATGGTGGAGTCTGATGGACGTGGAGTGTTGTGGAGGCCATCTATACCTACCCTTCAGGTAGGAACCCCATAGGATGACCCAGGAGCTGCTTTCACCTTTCAGCTGTTTTTTCCTTTTTTAGTTATACTAGATTTCAGTTGTATTTGTACTTTACAGTTGGGATTGTATTCTGGCCCCCTTTACCTTCAGTAAACTTGTTATACAAATTTAACTTACGGTTTGCTTCCTCTTGTACTCTGGTTGTGTAGGATTACTATTTATAAAGGCATTGCCTTCCTATTTTTAAGAAATTACGCATTTGGTGCTAGATTCCATCCCCTGGCATATGGAAGGTGGGCTTGGGGTAGTCATGATACGGGCCCCGAGGGACAGGTCGAGACAATAGTATAAAAAATTTCTAATTTAAAATATTTAACATTAACCCTCTAAAACCAACAAATCACTTCCCCGTGAAAAAAAACACATGATAACACTAAAAAATAATTTAATAAGTGAAATAGAAATAAAAAACATGTGTAACAAACAAAAGAGAATCCAAATCATCACAATAAGAAAATATGTTCTCATATACATAGGAAAACCTAAGAGCACAATAATAATCTTGAACATACTAATACACGTTGACTCATCCCAAAAAAGAAATATTCTGTCGATGACATCAATAAAACCCACATTATCAGCCATAACCCTTATGATACAGTATGAGGGAACCAATCACATATAAATTAGCCTCATTATATGTATGTGTTATGGTTCACTAGCTTGTGTGTAACCGAACTTGTGCAACAACCATTCTCCAAAAATTCAATTGCAATGTTAGGATTTCAATGTCAACAGTATAGACTAAGACGATCCAAATACTATCAACTGAGAATCTATTCACATAAACATATATAGTAATTTACAAAAAAGGGAATCACCAGAGTCACCCAAAGCTTAAACCTCATTCCTTACACATATAGATCCATGTGGATTCCACTCTAACGATATCTTATTTCTTTCCTATGTAATGTGTCATTATGAATTCATATTGAGGAAATCCCGCCAATTTAAAAAACCTGTTGGAAAAGAATTATCCATTTTTAGTTTTCATAATTATAATTTTCCCACATTCACAAAAGATCTAACACAAGCCATCAATAATTCATTATGAAAACATAAATTTTTCAATAATGCAGAAATAAACCATTTTTTATTTCACTATAATTTAGAAAAAATTCATTTAATGAACTCAAACCAAATTTACAAACAAAATACATTTTTATAATAATACCAAATGGGCCACAGTCCACTGTCACATGTCATACCACATAAAAAACCAAATAAAATCTTA
Source organism: Viscum album (assembly GCA_963277665.1). Classification (NCBI taxonomy): domain Eukaryota; kingdom Viridiplantae; phylum Streptophyta; class Magnoliopsida; order Santalales; family Viscaceae; genus Viscum; species Viscum album. The sequence goes on from OY728136.1 coordinate 1,067,768,147, forward strand.
TTTCAAACCCAAAACCAATATGAAACCCTTTCATAAAAACCAAATCACCATTTCACATTTCACAAATTTATTTACAATTCCAAACAATTCTTTATAAATCACAAATGTATTGCAAAATCCATTTAGTCATTTTATTCTAACACATGGTGGGAAACATTGAACAAAACAATGATATATACTTCATTATAAGAATGCAACCAATATTTTCACACCAAGAAATATTCCAATCATCATACATAATTATTTAGCATATAAGAGATATTGGGAGAGAATTAAACCAATGAAACAAAAATTATTAATGCAAGGGCTTGGAAAAGCTACATCAATCCCACAGTGGTTCGACTACACACACTTCAAATCACAACACATGTTTCGAAGAGATAAAATCCACCAAGAGGAACCCCAAAACAACCAATCCCCCAACATAAATAAATTTAAAAAACATAGAACAACATGAACATTGCTGAATTGTATGTCAAGATAAAATAAAAAATGACGTAGAAAGATGAGATAACAGGAGAGTAAAATGATAAATCCTGCACCGAAGTCAAAGATAAACCTTAGTTATACCATGGAAGGAGGAGTAGTGGATTGTATCTGCATGGAGGTGCCTCTATATTATTGTTCAGTATAAGGGGAGAAGAAAATGAATTATTTTTATTAAAAATGTTTAGGGTTAGTTTAAAAAAATATTAAATTTTAAGATATTTATATCTCACAATGTTTAACATCATCATTTGGTAAAAAGTGTACAAACCACACACAATGGTTCTTCCACAGGATAGTGGCCTCTTGTATGATTACCGAATGGTTTTTATAACCATGTGTGGGTTATGCACCTAAACCAGAAGTTCACCGAGGCCCACACATTTTCATTGATAAGGCCACGCAATTTTCCCAAAATGTGTGCCGATGATGTACCAAAATAAAAACACATCGAAATTTTAAATTTTAACATGTCCCAAAAGAAACTAGAGAACAATTAATAACTAAAAGTAATGTTGTATTACATTTGAAAATGAAAATAGAGTAGTAATATGTTATAAATGAGTTTTTTTTCTAAAATACTAGTCTTATATGTGATGTTTATATTGAAAAAAATTACATTATTCTATGAATTTCACAATAGGAGTGTAACATATTTATTTCTTAAGATATGTATACATGTTACATTTTTTATTATTTTTAAATAGGGGAATAAAATTAAGTCTAAAATCACATAGAAGTTGTAAATATAATATGTACTAAAAATTAATGCAATGAAATAATTTAATAATAGATATGAAAATCCATTAGGATTTTAATTTATTTTAATACATCAAGATGAATCATATTTTAGGTTATAACACATTATTCATATAATCAATTTATAAATATGGAATGATATTATGTTTTATTAGATATGATTTTGAGTTACATAAAATTTATTAATGATATAGGGGTAGAATATTATTATCAATGGTAATTTCATCATTATTAATTTGATAATTTGTATTGGGGTTGAAATTTTGATAATTCTAAGTTGAATTTTTTAAAAGTTTTATTATTAGAGAAGAAGTTATTTTATTGGGGAAAATATTAGAGAAGAAATATTACATTAATTATAGAAGAATAATATTATATTGGTGAAACAAAAGAAATTAACAGATTCATTTTTCTGTTGACATAACATAAGAGGTCATGATGTAGGTGAATTTTTCATTATATATCAAATGAGATAATAAACAAAATATCCAGAATTTGTGGAATCTCTTTAACTATAGATATTTTACGAATAATAAAATTTCTACAATAAAAATGTGATGGATGAATTAAGATTATTGAATTTGGATTTTATTCTTAAAAATGAATAATTAAAAAAATCATTAAAAAAATAAAAATCCAATAATAAATTTCCAATGAATATGTTGATGATGGGTTTTTAACAACACATTTCATGATAAAATTGTAACATATCATATTTTTTATGTTATTTTTATGTTATTTTTTTAAAGGGATCTATATCATCATTACATACAAATTTATATTCTATGAATGGGTCTGATTAGTTATTATGTGGGAAATATATTTATGGGGATTTTTTCATAAGGGTTAAGCTAGGATTTATCTCTTTATATATATGAATATCTTTGAGCTACTATAATGGTTCATTGACCATGTGTAAATGTTATTTTTGGAAATTATGTGGAAATATTTTTTAGAGGGTGATAGATCTCTAAATTTGAATGTTTCAAATGAGGTGAATGATTTATGATTTATTATTGAATTGATATTATTCATATTTAATTCTTATTTTGTAAACTAAGTATGAAAATGTTGGAAAAGATTATATTGAGAGATATCACATTTCTATGAATGATTACTATTAATGTGGATGATAATTATGTTGAATTCGTGATAAAAAATAGGGGGGAGAGATATTATTAAATCCATGAATGTAATATTTTTTGGGAGATTGTGTATGATGTGATATATTGTTTGTGGTTTAATAGTGTTTGGATGGATTCATCTGAGTGTGTATAATATTGTTTTTATATAAAGGTAAATAAGTTTTTATTTTAAAATGATATCTTTTGGTATTTTTATGGAAGAATAATGAATATTTAGTGTTTTATTTTAATCTATTTATAATTATTTTACAAAAAATATATTATAGTTTAACGAAAAGCATAACACATATTTTCAAACGAAAAAAAAACATATTAATTACTTAAAAATGATTAGTTTGAGGACTATGGACTATAAAAAAATATTCTTCACTCATGAGAATATAAAAAATATCATGTTCTGGTGTAGTTGATTGTAGAGGGTGAAAAAAACATCCATGATGTTATGATGTGAAAGAAAAAAAATTTAGACATAGGGTGAATAAAATAGAATATTTCAATGTTTGACTAAACAATGCTGATTTTTTTAAATAAACATATTGTAGTGACCCCATAATGGTTATGGTTTTATAGGGGATGTCATGGGTATTTGGAAAATGATGATGAATTGATTTGGGTTTAGTGTGGGGAAGTAAAATATTTATTGAGAACACCATAAGGAATAGTCTTTTATTATAGTTTTAAAATATTTTAATAGTAGTCATGTGATTGAAAAATGTGGTGAGGTATTTCTCTCACTATTTCTTGATCAATAATAAATTATTTATTGAATTTATTTTGGGTAACGTGACATTGTATAAACACTTGAGACAAAATTTATCCATTACGGTTCCCTTTCCTTAGTTTTAAAATCCCAAAACATTCATCAAATATAAGTATATTTCTTTATATATATATATATATCAATTCTTTAGATTGTATTAGTAGATACATATTTTCCAATCAAATGATTAATTGATTATATTTTAAAAAAATAAACATTATAATTCAATTCAATCTATTAATAAGAATTAGGGTATGGTCTATCAGAGAGACTTATCTTCTATTCTTCAGTTTGACTAAGTGTTCTATCCATAGGACTAACCGAAGACCTACAAATTAGAATAAATTTTGTGTAGATCCCACAAACAAACCATATATCTAGTCATTATATTGAAAAACTATATTATAGTTCATTAGATTTGTAAATGTTTATAAATAGAGTAATTGGAATCATTTCTATCTGATTGAATATATTAAAGCAATGTAATGGTGCTATCAAAACAAACCTTTATGGTAACTTTTTTACTGAGGTGTCAAGTAAAGATTATTCGAGGCCAGTGCAAGGAAATAGAAGATTCATTGAAATATGAATATTGAAGGTTTCCTATTAATAGGAGTGTATTAAAGGATATTAGAGGTAATTCATTTATAAAACAACATGAATTTAATTTTTCATTGAATGAAAATATCATTAAAATTATTTGTCATTTTCTATAATGTTGTCTTATAATGATTTTGAGTGAAGAATTGTAAAATCCTTAAAATCGATCTGAATTTTTATTTACATGTATTATTGTGTTTTAAATTGAATTATTTTGGGGATTATATGGAATGTGATTTAGATATACTGGATTGAGGGCTATTGGGGTTAAGAAGATAAATTGGACACCAGTCATCATATCAAGGGCTTCCGGGGTTTTATATTACCTAGCTATTCTAATTTTATTATCAATTTATACCATGTTATCGAATGATATTCCATTTAAGTTATGCCGAAAACTATGGATATCATACATTAGGGTTCTCACATCCTTAACTCTTAAGGATGCGAGTAGAATTACTTTTATCAATCATGTACTACATTTATACATTATAATAATATTTCATATTGAATTGTTCATTCATATTTATATTCCACTATGAAATTTGTATAAAAAGTATTTTTACTAATGTTTTTAATATATATTTTATCATATTTTTTGTGATAATTATTAACAACTCTAGTTTATCAGATGACATCTGAGTCCGAAACACATACTATGATCATAAAATTTTTTATGATTCTATTTTTTTATGTAAATACAATTTGGGTTTTTTGTTACTTAATTTTGTATACTACAATTAACACCCTATTTTAGTCATCATAAACTCTTACGATTTAATTTATTGTAACCGATAAGGCTATAGTGATCAACTTACTATTTTATATATTTTTTATCGATAGTATATTATTAGGTTTATTATAAGGTTTTTATAAAATTCAAAAAAACAAACATTTATTGTAGAAAGGTTTTCTATTTTCTATAAAATCGTAGTATTAAATGTGAGTACCCTTGATAATTTGAATCCTAATAGGCTAAATATATTTAAGGGTAATGATTTTTAATTATAGAGAGATGTAATGAAAAAAAATTAATTAAAAATGGAGTTCTTAATATTTTCATGTTGAATGGTAAATATATTATTATAGTGAATGATGTTACAACTTCTAATAATCAGGAAAATTTTATATATCAACTAAATTATAGAGCAAGGACTAATGATTAATGTTATATGAATTGAAACATATATTGTCATATATCTTCATGTGAACTGTAAAATAATATTTTGATGATGATGGATGTAATTAATTCTGGAATTTCTAAACCCATTGAGATGAGAAGAGGTGTTCTTATGGTTTATTATCAAGTTTTTTATTTTGTTCTAGGAATATATTTTCCTAAAATGATCCAAAGTATTATTACAATTTAATATTTTTTGAAAAATCTTAGTGAGGAATAAAATATAGATAGAATCCTATTATAATGTATTATTAAGGTAATTATTGTTGAATGGGTATATAAGAGAACTAAATTTTAAGAAATAAGAAGGAATACTAATATTACAGAGGATGATCATATCATAAACCTATAGAAACCGAGGGATGATTAAAAAGGGATTCAATAAAAAATAAAAATAAAAAGTGGGGGAGTTTATAATTTTGAAATATCAATAGTTCTTTGTAATGTTCAAAATAATTTGAATGTTGTGACTTCAATAAAAATAAATAATTTTATTATGGATTCTGCTAGCAGATAATAAAACCAGTATTTTAATGAAATAGTTAATCATTCTAAAATAATTTATATGCTTTTTGGTAAAGAATATATTCAACACATATATAAGAAAATTCACATGGAAAAAAATTAAAAAAATTATTCTACCAATGTGGTATGTTATTAGTATTATGTGGTTGGACATGTCAGTCTGGATTGTCATAAGTTTAAGATAAATTCTAATAAGGATGGAAATGCCAGTAGAAAATATAAAAATAATTATATGAACAAGAACAATAATATTATGAATACTTATGATATAATATGTGAACATAGAAGATGGATTTTTTCTTATAATTAATTGGATTGTGATTGTTTATGAAAAATATATTAGATTTTAGGTGTAAATAACAACGTTTAAAAAATGATTCATGAACTATTTAACTTCATAATCTCTAAAAAAATATTTTTTAAATTCTTATTTCCTTCATGATGACAATAGTTATAAATATTTTGATAAATAATATTCTTAATTTGATGATGAAATAAATTATATATCTTGTTTTTATGTTGTTTATACATTTTAAAAATTACATTAAAATGAAAATTATGGGATTTTGTAAAACCATGTTGTTTATCAAAAACATCCATTAAAAAATTGACAATAGCTAAATTTAATATAGAAATATCTTAAATTTATGAAGTAAATGATAAATAATTTTAAAATAATTATAACATTTAAAAATATATTAATGAGATTAATTTATGGAAATTTAGTTGAAAAATGATATTTTAACATTTACATTGAATATAAAATTTAATGAAGAAAAAAATATTTTCATAAATGAGTTTCTAAATTTCAAATTAATGAATGGTTTTGAATAATATTTCTTATATATGTGATAACATTGATAAAATTTATAATCAAATTAGACCTCCTAACGATATTTAAACAGTGGGTTTAAAAAATTAACTTTTTTAAATAAAAACTTTATTGTCCTGAAATGTGCTTCATTTGGCACCAACTGTCAATAGGGTGGACACTGGAAGAAAAAATATTCACTAAAAAATTATCAATCTCTTGGCTTTCATAAATCATATTTTTCAAATTAAATCCAAATTAATCGACACGATAAAGTTAAAAAAATGTGCGTTCCTAAAAGATTACTTGTTGATAATATCAGACCCATGAAATTATGGTTTTTTAAAAGATAATGCTTTTTATTTCAGGAATATCAGGGTTTTACCAGAAATAAATGTATTTGGTACATTGATAGTGGTTTCCTAATACACAAAACTGAAATAAATTTCATCATTAAGAGTCTTATGAAGATAAAAAGTGGATATTTCTCATTTTGATATAATTCCCCTAAATAAAATATCTTGATGGTTTGTATTATTCTTCATAGAAAATCCGTATTTTTAATTATTTTATATATTATAGGACTAAAAAAACATTATATTAATTAATAATTTATTTTATTAGGAATATCGTTGGACGGATATTAAAGATAAATGCATTGTTCATAGTTCAAATGATGAATTTATTATTTCAACACATCATATTGATAATGTTCACACACTAAACGTTGATCACCATAGGATAGAAGTTCTAATATTCACATGTGAAATGGATGGCTAAAATTTTTTATGGGATAAAATATCAAGAAATTTTAATTTTATAAATATTTCTATATACATTACTAAAGTAGTAGTTTGGGATGAAACAGAACTTAAGTTTGATATATCTAATAATGTGATTCATATCAATTCAAAAAGAAACCTATGTACTTTTTAAAATCTATTATTTAAGACTAAACATATTATGCTTTAATTTTAGTGAATATGTACTTTTTTTGTCATAAAAATATATATTTATAAGTGTAAAATACTATTTAAATGTTTTAGTTTATTATTATAGTTGACATACAATGGTATATATTCTATAAAGTTGTCAGATGATGTTTTTCGTTTTTATACATTGTTAGACATATTTAATAAATATAATTTTTTTATTTGATAACGATTTATAGTGATCGTGTTCGAGAAATTGTAATTTTTAATTTTGAAACATTTTTTAGCCAAAATAATTATTATACATATCCTTTTCAAACTGAGAACATCACATCAAAATGGTATAATCAAAATAAAAAATTGAATTCTTCATAAGATTAATCGAATCATACAGATTAAATACTCAGTTTTTAATTTTTTTGTATGAAGAACTTAGTACATTTTGTTATAATAAAAATCATGTTTTAATAATATAATTTATTAAGAAAATTACTTATGGGTTGTGGACCCGAAGTAAAGCTAATTATTCTTACATTAATTTTTTAGGTGGAAAATTATTCATTATGAATTCTAATTTTAATTTACATAAATATTAATCAAAATTTTGATGAGGAAATATATTTGGTTTTTTCTATAACTATTATGGAATGTAGATTTTTTAAGAAAAATAAAATTACTATTTAGGAAATAATACATGATAAGTTTTATGAAAATGCTCCTTTTCAGTCCAATGATCCACAACCTTAATCTTTATATGTTATTTTGAAATCATATTTTCATCATTTGTTATAATGTTATTATAATTAGGTTTTATCTAGATATTATATTTCAGAATTTATACCTCATGATTGTTTTCACCATTTTTTTGAATAATAGATTTTGGTATAAAAAATTAGATTTCCCATTGGAATCATCCTACTGATAACATTATTGTGGATGTAGATCAACAAGTTTTAAATATATGTTAATTGATAAATGAAATTAATTTTTCTTTATTTTTTATCTCAAATAAATCCTAATACTCATGATGAGGCTTTAGGTGTTGATGATTAGTTAAATAAAATTCATAGTAAACTTACGGAATTTAAAATCAGTCATATTTAGACGACTATTGATTGAAAAAAAATCTTTATTTTGGGTAATATGGGGTTTCCATAACCATTGTGATGAAAAATGATGTATAGTAATTATAACATATACTTTTTTACTAAGGGATATAATCAATAAGACAAAGTAGATTATAAATATAATTAAGCACTAATAGTTATACATGAATCCATTTGTATACATATTTAATATCAATAAATCATATATTTAAAACTATTTCAAATGGTTATGGTGTGTTTATTTCATAATGGATATGTATAGAACCCCCTTGTTTGGAAAATATAACACATATAGAACTTTTTTATAATCATATAAAATAATATTATAGACACAAAAATCCCCTCGATCCCAATGTGATATGTTAAATATATTATTATTCCATAAAATAAGGGTGATGCAGATCCATCTCATTTTATAAATCATGTTTCTAAAAATCATCATTTTTTAAATTATTGTCGATGAAATTATGTTTTGATCGCTCAATTTATTTAATATATTCCATCATAGATATTATGAAGTCTTTGTTTGTAGTGATTATGATAGAAGATCATGAATATATTTCACGATTTCAAATTTTTTAAAAAAGTAATATGAATATCTGGACATATATATATATATATATCAACTTCATAAATTTAGAAATGAATATTTTTAGTGTATTAGTAGTCCTATAAAAACATAAAATTCATTATATATTGCAGATGGAGGGAAACTATTTGATGAAATGATCTTTATATATATGAATAGATATATATTTTAATTAACAAATAATCATATAGATTTTTTATCTTAGGTATTATTATGTGCTTTATATCAATAAAATCCAATATATTCCTATCATAAATCTATTAGATGAATTATTTATTATACATAGTTAACTATGGATTTATGATTATTTTAAACTTCTAGAGGTGATTTTGAATTAAATTTTTTCATAATGATCAATTTGGTTTAAGTATAATGGATTGAAAAACTACTTCCAGAATATTTCATTTCATAAGAGATGGTTTAGCTTTTGAACTTTTAGGAAAAAATATGTTGAATTTCTGTTGTTGAAGCTAAAAAAGTGGTAGTTGGAATTTTTTATACTCATGTATTGTGGTTACAACATACACTCACATAATATAGTATTATATTTTTTAAAACTCAAATATTTTGTGATAACACAAGTTCGACTACATTAAAGAGGGAGTTAATATGTCATTGTTTTTAAAAAAAATATTTGTTTTGAAAAGAATATTATATAAAAATTTATTTTCTAAAATATTTTTTCAGTTCATAATTTTTAAATTTAGTGTTTTTTAAAAAATAATAACTAAAAAAAATATGTCATAATTACTGTTTTAAAAAAAATGTTTTTGGGCTCAAAATCTACTAACCAATTTTTAAAATATTTTTTCATAATGTTTAACGAATTCAAATTAATTTTCGATAACCAATCTGAACTTTTTACCTAATAAACCATTAAAACTGAAATAAAAATTTTACAATATGAAGTATTATTATAATATGTTATTTATTAATACTTATCCATTAATTTTATTTTCAATATTTTTTTTAGTATTCATAAAATTTTTCAAATCATTCAATTTTTTTCAAATATATTAGTTTAACTAATTCAGTATTACTTTACATTTATCATTAGCATAATTTAAAATAATTTCGATTTTAATATAATAATTAAATCATTTAATGATTTAATTGTAACAATTACATCAAAATATCATTTTTAGTCTATGTCACTGGATTTCTAGAATATGAAGGGTTACCCTGGAGATTATATATATGGAATTGTTAACCCTTGTATCATATTGGTTTCCAAAAAATTTACCTGACCCTAAAAAAAATTATTTCTCTATCCAAATAATTGGGATTCATCTGATTCATCTCTTTAGTCTGACTTTTTGCATTAGAATATTTCAAATGGCTGGAAAATATTTTGTGGAGGGTGACATTTTAATAGAAACCCTTTTAAAGAATGAATTGTATAAAATTATATTTTTTGATAATATTTTTATATTTCATTACAGGGAGAATATATATGTGTAATTGTGGATTTTAATCTATAATATCAATAGATCATAATGGAAATATTTTATTCTATGTTCAAAGTGAAAGAAGATATATAAGTAGTTATTTTCCAAATTTATGGTTAATATATTATGATGAATATTGAAAATGATTCTAATATTTATGATGTTACATTACAATGTAAGGGGTTTTTAGAATCTCATAATATTTTACAAATTCATTGTATTTATAAGAAATAAAATTATTAATAATTATTTTTTATTTCTAATAAAAACTGTAGAGGGGATTTTATCCTGAAATTGGATGTGAGAGTGGTATAAATGTGGGTATATGGTTATGGGATTCTATTGTACTTTGATTGGGATACTCTCAATTTTATTGAAATAATCATACTGAAGATTGATGTAAATACTAGATAAGAAAATTTAGTGATGTTTTTGTTTTAACGTAGTGAAAATATAAAAATAGAATCTATGATGAAAAGAATTATAATGTTTCCTTGATTGATAAACAAAATAATTTTTAACTATATATATTGTTTATAAATTAATAATTAGTCATATTCAATTATGGAAAAGTATTGATTTATTAATATTGAATCAATGGAGTGGATGAATTTGGGTTTCCAACCACGGTTATAGATGTTTTTCAAAAAATTGTACAATGATACTCTCGAATTATAAGTTGTGAAACCAAAAACAATTAGTGTAAGGACAGATGGAGGCATAATCATCACACAAAAAAATTATAAGAAAGAAAAAGAAATATATGGTAATTATTTTAAGCAATTAATGTCTCCCAAATCATAGAATATGCCATTACATCCATCATTAAGACTTGAAAATTTGGCTACATTATTAGTAAAAACATAACATATTTAAAAATGAAGGAAGATGGGAATTAAAAGAAGAAAATTAAATAGAATTCTAAGATTATAATGATTAATTTTTTTTAAAAAGGTATTGAAAGATAATCCTTTGATGAACCAATATTGGAATCTATTCTATCTATTTCTATAAATATTATAGTCTCCAAAAAATGTTCTCCTACTCATAAAACACTTATATATACATCATATCCATAATTTTAAGAGTTTTCTAAATCCATTATTACTCCCTTAGTTGTTAGATACACAATAAAGGGAGAAGACATCAAAACCTATGTTCAAATATTAATTCAATAATTGATTACAAAAACTGTTATGAAGTCATATAAGAAGATGAAATTTTTATTCAACGTGTTGGAAAGTGGGATTCAGGAATTATGAGGATATTATAAAATTAATTCAAAGAATAATAATAATAATAATAATAATAATAATACCTAGGAGGAGAATAAATTTCATCAGAATCATCATCATCACTATCATAATTTTCAATTTTTTTTGATATTATCCTAGTGTAACATGATTAGATGGAATTAAAATCCTTATTAAATTAAGGTGATTATGCTAATGAATTTCATAATCAATTATAATAAAAGTACGATATAAATATAGATGTTTATATAGGAAAACAATTTGAGAGAGAAAATGATGAAGTAAAAGAGAAGGCTGTTGTTGGTCATTCTAGCTAAAATATTTTAGAGAAATATTATGATTCATGAGATTCATTATCCACTAAATATGGGGAAAATATATATTATATATTTCAAACAATAACATAGTTAACAAATTCAATTATATATCTACTAAACATCACGTAAATGTGAAACTAAATTAATAATTGTTTATGTAATATGTTGGATTCATTAATGTTTTTCACTAAATAATTTTTTCAATATGAGGTTGATATAAAGTGTATAAAATGAAAAATAGGGCTTACAAAATATAATTAGATCATTTGGTGAAATTGTGGACCCATGATTATCAGGACATAATGAAACATGTTGATTAGATTAACAAATACAGTAAATAATCATTTGATATTTTTAATTTGTTTGAGAACATATCATTAAATGTTTTTATAGAGTATTTTTTAGATCACTACAGTGGCCATTTAGAATCTAAATATCATGAGATAAATTGGATGAATGAAGTTGTTCAAAAGCTAAAATAATAAAATATCAATATACAATCAATTAATGATGAGTTTCTAAAGTTCTAAGAGGAAGATAATATGATCTATGTTATCTAATATGAGGTTTTAAGTCAAAAAGAAGAGAATAATATACTCTATGTCATAGAAGAGAGGATAGGAAGGATTCAGTCTTCAAAATATGAGTGTGAAAAGAATAAATAATATCCAATGAAGATGTAATCAATGTTAAATATGTTGAATTTGAAATAATTTAAATATTTACTCTAAACACTAAAGGTGTGTCAAATATATTTTGATTTAAATATAGTTATATTGACTTATTTTTTAAATATATTCTATTTATATGTTTTCCCATTATAAATGAATTAATTTTAATTCATTTATACCATTGATGAATTGTTATTTAAAAATATTTTTTTTCATATTTTGTTTTGTTGAAATTTTTTAGGAATACAAAACATTCCCTATTACCATTTGAAAATTAAAAAGGGGAATAACAAATTCTAAAGATATGAAATAGTTCTTGGATAATAAATTATGTATATGGAAGAAATTATGTATTGAATACCATATATTTATGGGGACTATTTTATGTACTCATATTTTATATGTGGTCATGAAAGATGAACAACAATATGTTGTCTGTAATGGGAGAGTTACGAAAATTAAAGAGAATTTTTCTCCTTATACTGAATTCATTGATGTTTATAAATAGACATTGGGTTTTATTTTGTTTTCAATGTTAAAAGATTTTCAATTTAAGTGTTTCGATTTATAATTTATTAAAATGGAGAGTTATTTTATTTCAATGTTCTTATTTCTAATTTTTCATTAATATAATATGAAAATAAAAAACAAACCTTAAAATATTATAATGGAAAAATTATATATATCATGTGTTTTAAAATGTTTTTGTTGATAACATCTATTAATACCAAAAAAAGATCTAATTCTAATATGAACAAATATAAAATTTATTCTTCAATCTGATATGTCAAACTAACATAGTGTATTGTCCATTATATTGTCTAATTTTTTATCCATAATTTTGAATAAGTGTTTTTTTGGTAGGTTGACTGATTCCACACCCTTTGTATGGACAAAATTTTTGATCCATTGGACTTACCATAGTTCAGTTCATCATATTGTCAAACTATGTTATAGTACACTATACTAAGAAAAGGTTTTAATTAGTGTAATTTAAATTATTAATGTAGTATGAACTATATTATATCATTATAATAGTGTCGTATAAATGACATTAGATTAAAAATTGTATCTAATCTATAACATGAAGATCGACTGAGTTCATTATAAACAACTATAAGATTCATGGTAATATGATTTTTGAATGATGACCATAAATATAATTGCATTCATGGATCATTGAGTTGATGAGTTTTTTTTAAATCAATAAATTTTTTAATTTTCACTAGCTAAACATATCATTAGTGTTCATTATAATCTGCTAGGGTGTTGTTTTATATGGATCTGAAGTGAAGAATCATAAAAACCATATAAATGATTTTCATTTTTATTATTATGTCTGATGAAGTATTATCACAATGTATTATAGGGATAAGAATACATGAAATTTTTATCTAGTTGATGAAGGGATTCTAGTGATAGTATTAATGAGAATAGATTGATCATTAGGCTAATGACTTCTAGGGTTTAGGATGAAAATGAAATTATGATATTCTTTTTGAGGGATTTCTTTGTGTGAAAAGGCTGACTATTACATTTAGATTGAAAATTTATATTATATTTGTCTAGTTTTTCTAAAATCCTTAAATATTGATGTAAAAGATCATAATTATATTTACAAGTCATTTATGTTGCATTGTTATATGAATTCAAATCACTTGTTTCTGGAAGGTTTATATTGTACAATACAATTTATATTTTATGGTTTGTTTTTATTATCTTTATAATATTTTTATTGGATTTAATTTGAGACTATTTAAAAAATATGATTTTTTTAATATTAGTTAATTCAAATACACTTTCTTTTATAATCAATATATTTGTAAAATGAAGTATTTTTAATTTAAAAGGTGAATTATTTTGTGTCAGAGAAACTTTTTAATATAAAATTCACACCCCTATTGTATCAATAAAAACCACTTTTGATTATATAAGAACCACATTGATATCTTAATATCATTCATTAAACAATCATTACTATAACAATTTTGAGGAGGAAGCCATATTTTTCTAATTTATTATATATAATCAAATTAATTTTTTGGTTGGATTTGTTTAAATGTATTTCATTTTTAAAATGATAATACCATGAAAATTTGTAAATATGTGTGCATGTTTTATAATTACCCTAAATATAAAGATAGTGTAAAAGGTAATGTAAGAAGAAGGTGACACCAAATATAGTGGTTTATTATAGGGGATCTTTATCAAATCCTTTTCATGATAAATATTTTGGAGCTATATAATGAATACATTGTAGAAGTAGATCGGGATAATATTTTGTGTATAGTGATGTTCAGTGATATTTATTACTAATTGTATTTTATAAACCTTATCAGTCATCAATAATTATTAATAAAGAGTTAATTTTTTTTTAATTTATTTATATTGATTTTTATCAATATTTTATTGAATAATTATGTTTTTTATGCAGGTGTCTAGATTTAATACTCATCTATAAAAAATTAGAGTTTTTAAGAGAATAATATTGAATATATTTAGGTATTAGTAGAATACATTCATTTATTTTATATAGAAGCATGTTTCATAAGTCAATATACAAATTTAACATGAAAAAAGATCATGTATAGAACCTACTCATTTATATAGATGATGATTATAATAAACTATGTGATGATGGATTTTACGTGTAATTACATGTATATTTATCATTGAATTAGATAATGGACATCATAAATGACTATAAAAAAATATTTTATTTTTGATATGATATATTATCCAATTATGTGGTTATTCACAACAAAATTTAGTATTTATGAATAACTAAAACAAATAAATAATTAGGGGAATCATCTTTACTTTCGAAAATAATTTTTACTTTATATAATGTAAAAAAATGATTCACTAATACCTCCCACATAATTTAATCCTTATACATACTTACTTCAGGGTATATATATGTTAAATATTAGAAATGCATTTCAAATTCAATTCTAATTTTAGGATTTTCTTTTGAAAAAAATTACACCACCTTTTTATATCCATCGTAACTATTTTATACTCTAATGAAATCTCTATATTAAAATGTCATGTTGTTCGAAAATAACAGCCCACTTTTACAAAAGATAGAATTATGATAACAGTACTACTTTGTCATAAAAAAAAAGGATCACTATTAATTTTTTTAAAATGGTTTCTTCCTATTATATTCTTTGATTAACTTACTTTTATATATTTTTTAGATTTTATAACTCAAACATTAAATGATATATGTTTGTAGTTTTAATATTGTTTCATTATAATTAGATTAGATATTTTTTAAACCACATAATATGTAATACAGAATTAAATGGGAGTATTAAAATCATTTAATTTTCCTAAAACATTCTTCATTACCATCATCTCCTCATTATTCTTTACATTGAATTAGTGTCTTTGTGAATTAAACTAATTTTTCATACTATGATTAAGAAATATTCTATAACACATTATCCTAGGAGTAGTTATTTTTCTTATATTATATGAGAGTATTATAATATATTTACCCAGAATAAAATCAAAAAACTATGTCACTTTATTAATTATAAATATGTAACTAGTTTTGTAACATATGAATTATTTTTTACCATTAATCATTTTAATTGACATTAGGATCATTGAAATATATAAATATTATTAACACACATTTATAAGTAACATTTTTTTTCAATGATTTTTGATAAATCCTTATCTCCTTAAGTTCAATAATTCATTATGTCTTTCATGTTTAAATAATTATCTGATTATATTATATAATTATGATAGATCCTTCAAAATAGATTTTCAACAAATAATCCAATTGAACATATAAAAATATAAATGTTACTTAACAATTATATTACATATAAATATCAAATATTTTCTAAAAAATAATGTGTATAATGAAATATTTTTCATTTTTCATTTTTTTATTTCTTATCAACCTCTTATAGATGATGTTGTGGATATCCGATTTTTTTATATTTTACTAATTAATGTTTGAAATTTTTTGAGGTTCAAAAGAAAATAAAGGAATCAAGGAAAATGATACCGATTAATCTATTATTTAAAACTCTCATGCATGATCACGTAAGGATGTGAGGATTCCTTCCTTGTAGAATAATTATTAAATGAAACTGTTATATATCCCAAAGATATTGGGTAAAGTAGTTTCATTTTAAAATTTTCATGATTCTAAATAGGATGTGATCATATGAGGTATAAGATCCAATTATATAGAATGGTATTAGTGTAACTTAATGTAACATACCCCTTCTCCCCAATTACCATTGGAATTGGTGGAAGGTGTTACAGGACTTATGTGACATCTCCATGATACCACTTGCTAGATATAAATTCCATGTAATTTATAATAAATGGGGGGAAATATTCCCATTAAAAATTAAACATCCAAAACAATATAATAATAAAAAACAATTATAGTATCATGAATGAGTATAATTAAATATAACTCAATGTTTAAACATGTTTACAAATAAATTATTCTATATAAGTTTATAAATTGGAAACCAAAAGACAAAATTGAAAGACACCAAACACGTCAAATAAATAGCACCCATTATTCTCCAAGATCAAAATATAAAATACATTTCCTAGGTATTGTGATTAATTACTAATGAAATGAGATACCATGCCTTTATCTTTGTCTTTATTTACAATATCTAAAAATGCACCAAAGTTCCCATACAAGGGGTGAGTATTAAACTCAATAGGATTTCATAAATGACACAAAAAAATTATTCCACTGGGAGGGAATATGTTATCACAATTTAGAAAAAACATTTAAAATAAACCAATTTAAAATATATTCCATCAAATATGAATGAGGTTAAAAACTAATAAAAAATTTCAGATGGAAAATAAAAATGAATTTAAATCCATTTCTCAAAATCCATTTGGCATGCTGATTACATGGTTCAAAAATTATACCAAACCTCACATGCTTACCCAGGTGAAAGATCAATAGTCATTAATGGTATCTTGTAGATCTATTATCTCATCATAATATTACCACTACCATGTTCCCTAATGTAACATTCCCCTTCTATATGGTATCATTAATGAAAAGGAAGACACACAAACCATGTAAGAAAAATTTCTTGAAATAAAATAATGATAAAATATTTCAAGTGAACATTTATTTTTCAAAAAAATTCTTACAACCCAATTACATGAATAAAATCAAAATCATATTTTAAAATAACCATTTTAAAAATAATTAAATGAAATAATTTCTCTAGAACAAACTATTTAAAAAAAATTAAATTCCATTAATAAAGAGAGTTTCTATCGAGACATCCATAGTAATTTCCTAATGGAATTAAATAAATCCTATCAATTTTATATCAATACTTTATGTTATAATCACAAGGATTCTATATTGAATCCACATACATATAAAATGTTTTTAAAAATGAAAAATGGATCAATACTAAAAAAATAGATTAAACAAAAAAACCATTCATGGATATTCTTTTCATGAACCAAAGAAATCATATATCATAACTATTGTTAGGACCCAACAAGAATATATCCCCATCCAACTAGATCTATGAATCAATGAATGGGAGGATGAAGAAATTTAAGTAATTTAATAATGACCAGTTACATACCAAGGAATCTGGGAAACCAATGTAGTTAGATTCAATGATAAATCACTCCAAAATCTAGAGGAATGATATCTCAATCCATTGGAATGGTTAGACTTTATTTTAGGGTAGGATTTACAAAAAATGATTAATTAATAGGGTGAAACACATTGAATCCAAAAAATCCAGATCATTCAGAATGGTGCGTGATTAGGGTGTATAAGAAGGCATGTCACGCGATATTAATTCCTTTAAACCTGCCTCACATCACTGGATCTCATCGTTAGAAAAACCATGAGAAATCAATAAAAATTCACATTTTCCAAAAAATTTATAGTCCCTCTAGGTTGAATATATGGATTGGCAAAACCATGAGCCCAACTATGAGCCTACTCAGTGCCCACTATTTCAGTTGCATGATTTGTGGGAAAGTCGAAAACAATTTTTGTTAATTATTCTAAAATTGTTCAATTACAATAAAATACAATAAAAAATCTTATAAAAATCATGAAATATATACTTTTTAGATTATATAATTAATATAAATAAATAAATTTTAATTACCTGAAACTGGGTGTACTATATTATCTAAAACATTAGTCTTTTTGTACCCAGATAGAATAAAAACATCATTGAATTGAATGTTTTCTCATAATTTCTAACCAGTTTCCTTCTATTGATCCAAAACAAATTCCTTAATTCATCCATGTTTCGATAAAAACCTCTCTAAACCATTCCATTTCCCACATAATGCATTCTATTATGTATTAAGAATTAACAATCGTACATGAACCAAAATAGATTCCATATCTAGGACAATATGATCCCATCAACTCATGTGGCTAGGATCAAGTTGCTACATCTTTAATTTAGATACATGAAACATATTATGCATTAAATTAAACCTTGGTGAAAAACCTAAATAATATTCCACCTCACCAACCATTTCAAGAATCTAAATCGGAAAATATATATAATAGATAACCTTATTTATTTCCCAAAATGATGACGCACAAGCCTTGTATATATTTTCAAGAACACGTGATCATTCACCATTAATGAATAACCATGAATGATGATACCCATATGATTTATGATTCCTCTATTTTTTCATCATTCTATTCTAGATCAATTTAGTTTTCAATATTTCTCTTGCAAATGGTTTTTTCCAATTACGGATGTCTAACTTTTTTCCACCCAACAAAGTGGAGATCAACATCATTTCCAAAACAATTATCAAAAAAGAAACCATATTTATCATGGTCACATAACAGTATTTTCTTATCCCATGAGACTCCAAAATCCATTACACATGATTAAAACATGTTTTAAGACGTTTATATCATCCAGTTGGATCCTCCCTCTAACTATGGATGATATTCTATGCTCATAGTAAACTAAGACCCAATGGATTATTATAAGTACTTAAAAAATGATATGTAAACCATGATTCTTTACATGATACTATCAAAACTAGTTATCCATGCCTCTGTAGCACTTTGTGGATATAGATTTTAGAAATGTATTCCACCGAATGAGAATATTATAAATGTATAAAATGGGAATACTTTTTTAGCTGATATAATATCTCCCATGTGTCATTGTTTTTATAAACAATCATTTTATAAATTTTCATAAAATACAATACTATATTCTCCCACATTCATATGTGAATTGATAAATATTATAACATACCCAGATATTGATGGTTCTCTATATTATCCTTTTTATAAGTAATGAATCTTATAGAAAACTACTAAACATTTAATTTCATGACAACTAACCAAAATAATAGTTTCAGAACATTATACATATTCTGTATTCTAAGATGACAAAGCCATATTTAATTTGTGTAGTAATGAAAATGTTTTTCATAACAATTCATTGGGGTGACCATCTGATCCCAAAAAACTACACATTTCCTCTTTAAAGATTCCATACACCATTTCTATCCCAAAATAAAGGACTAAACTAGATTGATTTTCAATTAATCGTCTAAATAAACTAATTACATTTATAACATTTGACCCCTCACCCATTGTTTTGGGAAGAAGCATATGGCTTCAATAAACTTATGTGATATCCAAAAGACACTAAAGTCTTTCAATAAATACCTATTGATTTATAAAAAATGCAGTATTATTTTAATTTAAATAATAAAACAAGCAATCCAAGATAACCATCAACAAAAAACAACTATGTGATGGATTAGTATATTTTAATGCAACTGAAAGTATAACAATTATAGTAATGGGACTAAAATATATCATATTATTAAAAGGAACCCAAAACCAACAAATATAAAAAACAAAACATTAATCAACTCAATTGACCCCAAAATTATCTATGATCAGACTCCACAATCTATTCACAAGGTATCGTGATACATCACTAATGAAATGAGATACATTTCCATTAAATTTGCCTCAATTTATACAATCTAAAAATATAAAAAAGTTTCCATGTATTGGGTGAGTACAAAACATTGTAGGATTTCAATAATTACATCCCAACTCACTTCAATAAGATATTACTTGTTAGAAAAATTTATATAAAAAAATTATATGTAATTAAATATTATATAGATTATATTGAATCTAAAAAAAGTTAAAGAAAACCAATTTTCATAGTATTTAACTATGTAAACCATTATAATGTTTTCTCAGATTCTATTTGGAATACCCTATAAATCAAGTAAACCACACATACATGATAAGGATAACGTGATATACTCATGATAGGTCTCTCTTGGATTTACCAATTCATCATAATCTATCCATTACCAAGTACCCCAATTCCACATGTGCCTTCCACAGGGTCATGATCATGATAATTAATAGAAGTCACCGAATTTATACCAATTTCAAGAAAAAAATATATTAAATCTATTTAAATAAAACATTACTTTAATTAAAATAATTTATACAAATTTCATTCCATTATTCAGAGAAAAAATATGATTTAGAATCATTAAATCTATGCATTTTGAAAAATATTAACTTACATAATTTTATAAACCATTGCTAAAGTTGTTTTCCATCATAATATTATCACCAATTTTACAATTAATTGTAAGAAATTCATTCAATTTGAAACCATTAATTGTTGATCTAATCAATATGAGTCGATATTAAATCCACTAACTTCTCAATCATTGTACAAAATGAAGAACAACATTAAAATTAAAATCTCATCTAGAAACATTAATAATAATCATTATATGTTGTTCCCCTTGGACAATAAAATCATATATCAATATGAAAGTCATAAAACAACATGAAAATATTCCTAATGGATCAGATACATGAATCCAATATATGAGAGAATAATATATCTAATGTAAAAACTATTAATACACACTTACCAAGAAATCAGGGACTACAATGCCATTAAATTCACTAAATGATCACACCCGAATCTAGAAGAAAGTTATCTCCATCATTTAGAAAGATTGAAATTAATGTGATGGATGGATTTAGTTAAAAAATTCCGATATGGTTTTAAACTGAGTTAGATACACAAATAAATAATATCATTTTTAACAGTTCATGGTTAGAGTTCTTGGTTAGGAAAATCATACCCAAATGATGTTCTATACATTACCTAAAATCACCCCTCACATGGATGAATCACCCTGTTATAAAAAATGTTACCCAACATTGGGAAACCCCAGTGTATATCCTTTGATGGATTCTCTTTAGTGGCCACACCATTTATCAAAATCGTTTACCTGACTGTGTGTCTTCACAGTT
This sequence comes from Viscum album, assembly GCA_963277665.1. NCBI lineage: Eukaryota > Viridiplantae > Streptophyta > Magnoliopsida > Santalales > Viscaceae > Viscum > Viscum album. The sequence continues at coordinate 1,067,790,069 of OY728136.1, forward strand.
CCCATCGATTTAGTTAGACAGTTTTCAGGAAGGTGATTCATGGTTTATACCAACATTTCTCAAATAACAAACCTCTATAAATTCCCCAAAACATTAAAAAACTCCTTAAGTACTACCTAAACATAACCCAATTTCTTTATATCCTTAAATTTAGTAAATATCGGTATTATTATATAAAACAAGGGGTGGAAAAATAAATTCTTTTGTTTAGATATAATTTTTTTAAACATTCATGAATTTTTATGAGTAAGGATATTGTAGTAATATTTATATAATATTATAATATACAATATATATTTTGGTAGAATTATTAAATCTAGATAATTGATAAAGGTTTGGTTGAATATAGTATGAGATATTTATATATATGATTATTCCGATAGTATTATTCGAAAAATATCCTTGGAAAAACAATTACTTTATAGGGACTTGAAACTCAACATTATTGTAAAACTTTGTTATCTTTATATAGAATTTGTACTTATATATTTATATCCCCAATTATTATTTGTAATATAGGCATCGATAATAATTTGATGGTTGTAAAGAAAACTAAAATTTTGAGAGATATGAGATATCAAAATCTATAATATAGAATATGGTTACTCCAACAATATATGTTTTCCTGCATCAAAATCTATAATAAATGTTATATCACTTCATATGATATAATAGTTTTTAATATTTTAATTTAGATTAATTTTGGGATTTAATTATAATATATTAATACACTATAAATTTATGAATTTAAAATATTGGATAAATTTTGTCAAGTATTTTTTAATTAAATTATAAATTTTCAATTTATCATAATTTTTTAGTAAATATAATAATAATTATTAAACAATAATATATTTAAAATAAATTTTATTTCAATTTTCTTTGCTTTACCTTGTATAAAATTTAATATTTAAGGTAAATATAATTTTATTAAAATTATAACATAATTTATGAACTATATATACATTATAAAATAATAATAATAAAAATTATTTTTTATAGGAATAATTCATATCATTTATAAAAAAAAGTATCAAGAAATTATTTAATATGGAATTCAAATTAAACAACACAACATTTTATTTGTAGGGCATGATGAAGGTTTAAATATATAATAAAATATGTGATATATAAATATAATAAATTTTTTACAATATTTATATGAATCGTTAATATAGAATTATAAATATTAAAAATTAATGTTTTATAAATCATGAATTTCAAAAATAAATGAGTTAAGATGAACACAAAGAAGAAGTAAATATAACATATATTGTGTTTATATTTAATACTTAAATGTAATATAATTATATTAGTAATATATTATTTTTGAATATTATTTTATATTGGATTAAGGTGTTTCTTATATTCATGTATAATAATTATATGATTATGAACCATGAATTAATATTTAAATTATTAATTTTTTAGTCAATTATTTGGGAATATAAATTACTTATTATAATATCCTGATATATTTTGACATATTATTTTTTAGTATATATAATTTATTTTATTTTTTTTATTACACAAAACACCATGAAAATTTTTTATTACATGTAATAATGAGTTTAGAATGTGTTACATGATAAAATGTTTTTATTTTGCATTTAAAAAACAGCATGTTTAAATAAAACATGACATTCAATTAAAAATATATTATTTAAAATATTATTTATCAACTAGCAGTTTTAATAGTGTGCATAAATAGGATTAACAAAAATATAAAAATATGTGGTTTACAACTATGAAAACAATTAATTATTTTGTCACAAATTAAATGGAAATGAAAATTAAACAAAATTCAAAAATAAGGGAAATAATTTTCTGAATTTTTTTTTCAACATAATCATGTTTGATACCACATAATTACAAAAATAATTATTTTTATGGATTTTAATGAAATTTATATACTAAAAATTCATATAAATGATTAAAATTCATTTTAATTGTTTTTTATGCATGATATATTAATAAATTTAATATTGTACAAAGATACTATTGTTTTTATATAAATATGTTTTATCACATTTCAAGCAGTTATTTGAAAAAATATATTTTGAAAAATTAAAATAGATTCATTCAAAAAACTATTTTTTTGAATTCACCATTTCAATTATATCTCTACTAATATAATTTATTTCATTTTAATATATTTTATATTTAATTATTTTATGAATTATTTTAAAATAATTGAAATATTTTTTTATGGAAATTTTTTTTTCATCACGTATGTGATTAATTTTAAATTATTTTTTTATAAATTTGTAAATGTAATTTTAAAAAAATAGAATAATGTTTTTAAACATCATAATTAATATTATATAATAACTACTAGAATTTTTTTTACTATAATCAATAATAAAAATATAAAAAAATATTATTGTTAGGGTTAAAACGGGTTTACAAGGGGTTAAAATATATAAGTAATAAAGTTACCAAATATCATTTCCCAGAACAATTTAATGGAATTATTTAGACCATATTAACTATAAGTATTATCAATAGCCCATTTTTTAGGCATTTTCTAATAGAAAAAGTGTGGGTACACAATTTTATTTTCCAAATTAACTATTGTAGAACTCACCTCACTTATATAAGTCCATCTCTCTCTTCTCATCTTCAAACATCCAAACCCCATTTTATCTACCGTGCATTACCTAAAAAGCATACTTTTTTCTCAACCCTCATCCTATTATCCTTTTTCTAGTAATAAGTATAATCTTTGATGGCTTTAGGTTACACCTAAAGTGATTGTCTACGGAAGACGTAAAGTATTAAACAATGTGTTCATATTGTAATTCATAAATTGTATCCTAAAAATATCCTTCAATTAAGATGATATTAGAGGAAAAATATCTATCATAGACTGATATTTTATTGTGTTATTATAATAACTTATATCCATCTCCCCTTCCATCCAATGATATACGCTAAAATTATTTTTTTAAGACTTATTTTTTGCTCGCAAACTAATTTTATTCTTTTTCTATCACCACCACTCATGGATGAATATAATTATGTATTAAATTATTATTTATGATTTTTATGATATTATCATAATTATATAACTGTAATATAATACATTTAACATTTTCATCCATCTTTTGATAATATGATAAAATCATTTTTGTATATAGTGGAATACCACCTTACTATGTGATGTGATTTGTTCGTAACATAAGCTTGACATATAAGCTAATTATTTTGATAGGGTTTGAAGGTGACTATTTGGGGACCTTAATTGAAGTGGTTTTTGTTTGATCTGATGGTTTATTGTTGGGGTATTTTGTTTGGCACACAATAATCATCGGGTTAATATCGTCACTCTTATAAGAAAAACCTAATGGTTTCCCCATATGTAGATGATTAAAAAACTAATTTCTATAGGAAGGTGATCTTTTATTTTTTTCAGACCCTATGACTCTTAAGGGATCACATTGGACAAGTGTATGAGATTTAATACTCATCTCATCAGTTTGAAGGGAATTATTGTCGTCAATTGTACTCTTTTAATGATTTAGGATTTGTTTGTGAATCTATTCATAATCCTGATACTATACTAGTAGGCCAAATATATATTATAGGTTAATTATCTCTATATAAAAATGACAAGGAAATATCAATTCTGAACCAAAGATATGCTGATCTTGTTAGTGAATATATTTGTATGTATCCTAGGTTCTTTATCTAGTTTCCAAAATAATGGGTAGATATATTATGCGATGTATCTATAAAATTATATGCTTCAGAATATATTTTCATATAAGAAATCGATTTATATTCTAAGGATGAGATTGAGCCATTGTGATGCATCTTATATAAGCTAATTATTATAGGAATCAAAACCCACATAGTTCATTGAACCAATGCATTTAACATCATTCGAAAAGTAAATATATATGGGATGTATGATTCAATATATTTCTGGTGGATTTTCAAAGAGCCATCAAATGTATCCAAGATATGGTGGAAATTATAGTTATCATAGTTCAACCACTCGTATGGGAATGGTGCTGATGTAAGTTTCATCATATTAGATAGGTTTATATCAAATCGTGTATCTTGTATTATATGCTATGATTATACTACTGGGGGAGATCTATGATACAAAAGTGGTAACCATCATATCTTTATAATACCAGGTGATCTACTCATCGTGTGAGAAAAATAGGATAACGAGTAATTAGTCTCACTGTATATGGATGAGGGGATTATGTGCTGAGATGGACCCTTGGAGGGATGTTATGGATATCATACCTTCAAAATGAATCCTATGTATCATGGTTATTTTATGCAATCAATGTTCTCAAAGTTCACAATATTTGGGCTTATCCACAACGGTTTACCTTTTGATTGGGATTTACAATCTGAGTTTTTCTTATTGTTGGGGCTTAAACACTAATGATTCCTTATTTTTGGGGCATACACAATGTGGTCTCTTTATTGATGGGGCTTACACAAGGAGGTTTCCAATATAATGGGCCTTATACAGTAATGTTGGCCTATTTGTAGGGATTTTAAGCTAAAGTTTCCATGTTGAGGGGGCTAACCAAATATGGTTTCTTAGTCATTTTTCATGATTTCAGCATGACATGTATTTATTTTCTCTTAACATACCATTATTTTCTCCCAAAGGTGTCAGATAGTATCGTCCTAACATGTTAGAAGGCATTCATATTATCCATTTTAATATTATTAATTACATTGCATAATCTGGCTTTTATATATAAGGTTATTTTTTATTATCAGAGTTATCTTCTCCAAAGGGTATCACAAGACCAATATCGCGGGTATTGGGAGCCATCACCTGACCTACCTACCTTATATAGATAGTGTCACTTGATATGGATAACATGATATGGTGTCATCGTAAGAGATAGATGACACATATGGAGAGAATCACGACTCATGAGAGTTAATGAGACATCTCTTGTAGGGTTTCACATTTCATGGATGACATGTCTACTGTGTATCACAAGATCTAGCTAGAATTCCCTAGGGCATCAAAAGATAAAGATTACATGTCCAGGTGCTTTTTCAACCCTGAACATCCCAAAACCATCACTTCTATATGTGTTAGGTTTCATTTTTGAGTAGCACTTCAAGAATTTTTTAATAATCCATGAGGGTTTCATTAGATCTTAGTGGCATTCCTGGGGAACACCTTATAACATTTATTGACATGTCTATGAGACTTCACATGATCCGAATAGTATTCCAAATTATAGTGGTATGGTCAATTAACGTGTACTAGTTCTATCACATGTCTTGTGTATTTTATGTGATGTTCATGTGGATCAAAACATGCATAGTTTTCTTAATTCTTTCAATTATTATCTTATTCCCTTCCTTAATAACTTGGACTCCATATATTTTATTAGTGTTAACTTATTTTATGTCTATAATGGTCGAGAAGGTGTTTGAGATGATTTTATCTCATTCATCTAGTTGTCTTATCATGATTTATATCTGAGAATATAATGTATTTATGAATGTTCCATGATATCTCTTTCTTTTCTCCAATTTATTAATTAATGGATTATATGAAGGTCATGTGATTAGTCACTCTAAGAAATTCTCTATAGTTCCTATACATATGAGTGAAAAGAAACCATTTCACATTAGTGTACCAAGATCACGAGTCGACTCGTCTTTACCTTTTTTCAATTTCAAGGTGGGGAAAAAATAAGCCTCACGATAATATTTTTTTTCAATTTTCATGGAATATATGATGTAGATCCAAGCTAGATTCAACGATTGGTTTTAGTGTTACATGTCTTTTTAATAATATTCTGCAAACTTGTTCTGAGTGTATCACATGATTTTAACCAATAACTTGTCCCTCCATCAATGCCTCTATTATTGGATAACTTCCAATTGATGAGGACTTGTTTGAAACATTCATATATTGTATAGGACCTCAATATTTTGATATTGACTTGCCAAATGGAACTCATGAGTCAAGGATAACTACCAAAAAGCTTTCTTGTGATCTGATATGACATTTATAAGAGTCTCACGAGACCATATCACAGACAAACCTAGTGTGTCGCATGGGTTTTATGACTACGAGAGATCTCTTATCCTTTCTTTTTGACCTTTTTTTATTAAACTATGGTACATAATTTTATGAATATTCAGTTGTAATATTTAGGGAAGTTTCTCTATTTTTTTATGAATCGCGTGAACAAATAAGTTACTATGAATATGTTTAATAATTATATAAAAATACATAGGTTTTTCCTCATAGAGGTGGATAAGAAGCGTAATATTTTCTGAAGATTCTTATGGACTTTCATGTAATTATAATGGAAGGTGTTTTTTCTATTTCATGATGATAAAAAATTTTCTTTGGGGTTTCATAGTTATTTTTGGATATATAGCGGTGAATCTTGTGGCATTCAGAGGTCATGTGTTCTCTTACCCTCTTCATTTTATTTCCTTTGTTTTATTCCATAGTTTCTCATAAGTATTGTGATTTTGTTTAGGTATTTCAATTTATTAATTACATTCCCATCAGTGATTCTTTTCAAAATTATTTCACTTTAAATAAGTCTCCACCATGTAGAAAGTCTCCTCATGTTTTCAAATGATTTTCAAATGGGTTTTCGGGTGCTCTCCCCTAAAAAATCACATGGACCTAGAGAACCATTTTATATTCCTTTTTTCATCCAACAACATTTCAGTATGGCCTTTACTAGTGTAGAAGGACTTTTCAAAAGGGGATCTCCAAGATTTTTTTTAAGATATGAGTTTAACATGGACCTTTCACATGACCTTATAATGGTCACATGATCATGATTCTATTATAGGATTTCATGATCTAAAGATCTTGGCCAACTTATCTTATCTTTTCATTGGCTAGGAAAATAAAACTAATATTAAATTATTTCTTCATTTGGTAATTTTTTGATTCTCATTTGGTGGGTGGGAAAAAATTCCCTCTCCTTAGAAGCGATGTTTGTAGGGACTAGAGATGAATTGTGAGGAATGTAAATACCCACATGATTATTTGTAATTGTCATGAATCAGTAACATGGTAGAGGTTTGTTCTACTAGGAGATGAATGGTATTCTATAGAATCCCCTATATATGGGGAGGGAGCCATTAATTGAACCAAAATATTTTTCACTAGAGATCCCTAATTTTTCCTCCTTCATGTTACTTGTCACATGACTTTTCTACTATCTTGATCATGAGATCTATTTTCAAGACATCATCACGAGATCCATCATTTAAGACCACACTTAATCACGCACTCGTTTGATATAACTACAATCTATATCTCATTAACTATTTTTACTTCAACCACAAGGATAGAAATTTTCATGGGGACTTCATTAGATCCATTGGATTGATCATATGATCGATCCAGTATCATGTGATTCATGTGACTATATCATGGTCATGTGTTCATGGGTCTCTAAGGGGTCATGCAATTGTGAAATTCTCTATGGGACTTATGAGACCCTTGATACCTTTGATGATCCAAAAATTCATGGAATCTATAAGAGTTTTGTGAATACATTGTTGATTCATTTGATGTAGATGATTCGGAAATAAATTTGTTTCTTTTCCTTTGAAAAAATTTTATTCTATATATCAGACATATACCAGATACATATTTTTATATGACTTCTAGTTAACATCTAGGGAGCAAATAAATATCCAATCTAAGGTCCATGATCACCAAGAATCACAATAATAGTCATCCATATAATGTTTATTTAGATAATGTTGTTTTGAATGAGTTTCCCTTATCAGGGATTCAGTATTACCCCATATCGCAACGAATACCTCTGTATGGGTTCAATCTATAAGTTAATTACACCATACTACCTTAAGTATTTAATATTATATATTGATGGGTGTTTTATTGTCCTGACTGCATTAAGAAAATATTTTTAGAGGATTACTTGTTAATTATAGATCAATACCATAGCTTCTCCAATATTTTTGAAAACTCTCCTCTAAATGCAGATGGTCATGATTTCACAAAGAAAGCTATTAATTAGTGTTTCTTGAGTATACATACCTCATCTCTATGAAATCTATTATGTGTGTGGTACTCAAAATTGGATCTCCATCCCGACGGTAATTTCTCTATTGAGTGGACATGAACCATATGGGTCAGAAAATGTTATTTGATGTTTTCTAATGATATATATAGGGTTAATTTTTATGAATCCTTACAGACATATGAATTTACCATCTATCACATGACTGACTTTCTTTTAGAGCTGATCTTTCATAGGCTCCATGGCACTAAGACCATTCATTTTTTCCATGGTGATGTGGGTTTCATCCTACGGGATATATATAATTTGAGTTGGATTCCTCTTATTGTATACTTATATGATGAGTTTCTCCTACCCAAAGAAGTCTAGGATGATTCTTAAATAGAATCCAGTTCTAGTGATGATTTTTATTATTATTGTGATGTATAAATTAAATAAGGATATGAAATTTCCCCCTCATATTTGTTTCACGGATTGGATAAATATATTTCTTCATAGTAGTGGAGTTATGAAAAATTCTATTTTTTACCTTTAGTGTTCTTCCCATCGTGTTTGTGATATTGATGGACAATTTTGGGAAATATTATTCTGTAATGATTCTACGTCGGGGGGATTTTGAGTAAACTCTAAGATTTCTTATCAAAATATACTAAAATGTTTCATAAACATCTTTTTCAATGGGTGGATTTTATTTAATTGGGATAACAGTTTAGAGATCTAATTCATTATGCTTATTATAGTGGGAGAACATGCTTAAGGACATTGAATCAATCTAAAATTAGTGGTCATTCCATGAAATTACAATCTCTTGGGTTGTATCAAAGAGGGTAGCACAACATACCAGATTAGTGGTCTCATCTAGTTTTTGTTTTGTTGTATAGGGGAGAAAATTCAATGTTATGATTATTATAATCCCACCTAGATCCCTAAGGCTTTGTCACACCCAATATTGTTTAAAATATTCAGGGTTATAGCCATTTTTCTAATCCCATCTATGATTAATGATTCACTGATCAAATATGACACCTTCAATTTCACTCCATTACATTCACTGGTTGGACCGATTATCGATTACGGTTGTAGATACCTTGATGAATTTTTATTTATGATCTCTATCTGGGATGTGGTTCTCACTAACATATTGGATGAGAAATTTATCTTTGAACCATATTCAACATATTAATTCACTAGTAATATTAGTGAAATTTATAAGGTCTACCCAATTACCATGGTCCATCTTCTTTGGGAGTGACATCCGAGAGTCATACTATAATTTTGGATGCATTCAGAACATGAATATATACAATTTGATCTCATACTTATGGATATTGATGAATCTATCATCCATAACAATGATTATTCCTAGGCATGGGTAGTATCTTTCCCATGCAGTGTGCTATAAAAGCTATATTGTCATGTGGATAGGCCTTTTTGAATATCAAACCCTATGTTTGTGGTGACAATGGAATTGATTGAATGCATGCTCAAGACCTCAAGGAAGAAGTATTATTCATGTGATGATTGAACTAATGGGGCATAAAATTATGTTCAGAAGTTTAGTCCTCTAGAATTGTCTATAAAAGACATGTCTATTGAGAGAAGGGAAGATGAGGTTTCCTCTCTAGTTTTCCTACCAAATCAGTTGGCTTTCCAGCTCCTACAGTTATAGCCTCATTAATCAAGGAGGCTCAAATTATTTGTATATTTATCTAGAAATATATTCACACTTTGAAATATAGTACACTCATTGATACAATTCATGATCAAGGGAACCACCATCAGTTGTTTTTTATGACATGGGGTAGGTTGTCTTTACTGAAAACCATTGTATGATATCTTGATAGAGATTTTATTAAATCAGTGAGGTCTATCCAAATGCGTAATATATTTTCATGTTTTTTAAAATGAGGCTCCTATGGATAGGTAGATGATGGAGAAATCCGAGGAATTGGATTATAGTTAGTTGACATCTGAATTGAAAGCTAAGATAGATGCATATAATGTGATGATATAAATATGCGAGGAGATTATTTATGGTTTGAGTTCAGATTATTCAACACTATCATTCTCATTTTCTAATGATCAAAAGAGTGTCAAAGAGTTACCTAATTTATTTTATTCCATCCATCATGGGTGGGAAGAAGAATAAACAAGGATACCAACACAGCAATGTCCAATTGTTGCTTCTCACCAATATCTTGTTGACCTTTCAAGTTTAGTCGATCAACTTTTATAATATTTTGTTCTTTACAGTGCATACTATATGAGAGGGACATTAGAGAAGCTCAAAAATGTATACATTACTCCTCCATTTTTCATAATATAAATGAATGAATCTTATGAATATTCAATATCACTATCTATTTCTATTCTCATTCATGGAAAGAATGACATTTTTTTCTGATATTATGAGAATCATCAATGCTACCAATATTTTATGTAGTGTCAATAAAAAATTAATTTCTTGGTATTAATGATTAAATAATAGTATATTTTTCTCATGAGGTGATCATGAATTTCCACCAACATGGGATTAATTATCTATGTATCGATTTTAGTTATCTTAAGATCATCTAATTTTTTAAAGGATCGTTCTGGTGGGACATATTTCCCAGCAGGATACCTTCTTTCTTTTATAGAATCTGATAGTATTTGTGAGAATATAATAAATTTTATAAGCCCATGTGATGGTCTTTAAAAGTAGTTATGTTCTTGAAGAATACATTGTTTGTGTACTGTAGTTTAGGGTTTTTTCTCGGACATAATATTCCTTAGTTTAAGGTATTTTGGCTCAGTCATAATAGTGTTTTAGTTGAAGGACATTAAACTATGACCTGTTATTACGTTAGTTCAAAGTCATTATTCGTTGAGATGATTTTGAATTAGTTTAATTATTTTTAGCTCATACCTTTCTTTGGTTTAGTTTATGATATTTTACCTTGGACCTATTATTGATTTATTATAAGGCCTTTTAGCATGTAATGATATTGCTTTATTTTATGTTATTTTATATAAGCCTGATATATATTTATATTCAGGACTTCTACCTTATACATTATCAATGATTTGGAAATATGGTCCATAGATTCCAGGAATGACTAAAATCACACTGGGTTTTTGGGTTATGTCATGGTGTTGTGAGGGATCACTATGATCTGAATGCCCTTTTTTATAGTGACACATTTGGTTGAACTACATGGAAGCATTTTTATGAGCCATATACATGCATATATATTCTATAAAAGGGTTCCTTGAGGCTGATTATCTTTTCTAGAGGCTATGGAGGATTTAATGATAAAAAATAGATTGAATGGATAAATACTAGGGATTCTAGGTGCACCAAGATAGTTGTAATATGTGTAATGTAAATCCTAACCCAAAATGTGATCTAGTTAATATACGATGGGGAAAAACATATTGTATATCCTATGAAACTTTTGGGTTATAGGTTCTACCAGGGTGTTTCTAGGGTTATTGATGATTGAAAATCCCTATATATTAGGCCCAAATGGATCCAGGGGGTTGGTTTATTCCCTTCTAAATCAATACACTGACTTAAGAGGGAGATATATTTTCCTTAATAAGGGATTTTAATGACTAGTCAAGACTCAATCAATTAGATGATGATGTTAGGTTTTGTGGGATGACAATCGAGGGAGAGTTTTAGAACCCTAAGACAATTCAGCTCTTAATTATGATGCTCGAGAGCAACCCAATTCTTTTGAAACATGATTGATGGGATACCAATGGTTCTGAAATGATTTTTTTATTCCATCTTTGAGAAGGGTTAACAAACATAGTGATGCAATATAAATTATGTCATATCCATTCAATTCTTATGGTAATTAGATTTTAAATCTCATTCCAAAGTCGATAGGTCATGAGTAATGATACAATACAATCATTTTGGGAATTACATAATAACATGGGGTGTTATATTCATTCTTGTTGATGACAAACACCTAAGAATAGAAAATCCACTTATACATTACCACGATTTCTCTTGTTGGTGGGTTTGAGCCCTTCTATAATGATATAATGGTCAAGTGTAGATACATATTTTCATTTTCAAGGGATATGAATAGTTTTCTATGACCCAAGTCACATTAAATAATGTAGTCTTATTAATGAAAATATTTAAAATCCACTAACGGATCAAGAGGCCTAAAATTTGTGCCACCATCTAGAAAATATATTCTCATGGAGTTGGATTGTGAGAAATTATAACCCGAACATTCTCCTCACTTAGGGGGTCTAAAGAGAATAACTTGGATTTTACTATGGATATATAGTAAACGCTCTATGATTTGTGAAATTAATGTATGCAAGGATTCATTTCAAAACAATAAAGATGATGATTTTAAAGAGACAATACTGTACATTGTATAGGATTTTCTTTTCAGGTGTTAATCCTGTAATGTTTTAATTCAATTTCTCTAGTATTTTAAGGTCATTCAAATTTGACCATTATAGGATTGAAACTGTTTTTACCAATGTACATGTACGTTAAGGTCATGTAACTTATAGACCTATATGTGATATGTTACATAAGCACCTAATTTGGATTGAAATAGTAAAATGTAATAATACTTCCTTTTGACTGCTAGGTGAATGTGGTTTGAATCATGGATCAAGATTATCATGTCATGAGTGATGATATAGGACTATCCTTATGGGGATCACTTAAAACACATTGGGATGATAAAATACACTATGGTGATGTCATTCTCATGATAATTAGAAATTACTTTACATTGGGACAAAATTTTCTAGTTGGTGTGTGCAATCCCTTATTCATTAATTATTTGGTCATGGAGAGAGATATCATTTATTTTTCTAGGGAAGAGATGGTTTTTGGAAACCCAAGGTGCATGAAACATGATGTATGATTTTAGTAAGAGGTTTCACAAAAATATGGTGAAGGAACCCCGTACTCTGGGTGATCATAGTAAGGCTCTTATGTTCATTTGATAAAGAATGATGAGGGTGATGGTATGTACAATTTTTTTAATTTAGGGAGAATCTTTCTTGGGTAGTCTAATCCCATGTGGTATAGACATATTTTTTTGCAATATTAATATCATACCACCATGAAATTTTCCATAAAGATTATCATAATGTGGTAATAACATAAAAAATAATGTGAAGCGGTGGTTTTATGGTTGGGAACATGATTAGAATTGCATGTGTCACCACATATATTGTTCAGATGGGGAATCCATACATATCTAGTTCTTGAAATCCCATGCAGTTTAACATAATTTAGTGAGGAAAAAGGAAAATCAATGTCAATAAATTTTAATTTGGTGGTTGGGACCAAGGGTGGAAGTCTTGGTGTCACTACATATCTCATGAAAATCATAATCAAACCATATGTAGTTCCATGGGGTCTTGTAATTTTATATCTTGTTAATAGGACATGGGTCCCCTAATGTGAAATTTTGGTATTGTGGTTTGGTCCAATAATAAAATTATGGGTGTCACTACATATCCCATGGTGATGTAGAATAAGGCCACATATATATCTTAATGAAGAACCTTATACATGTTTAACCAATATATAATGTGGGTGTTTATATTGATTTGTGGATATTGTGCCTGATGTTGGAAATCCAAACATCACAATGAATCCTATTAGTATAAGAATCATATCACATGTAGTTATTTAATAGTAAATACTCTATATAGGATTGAACAGTATTCATATATGGGAATAGTTTTCATTGATTATTGCATCTTCTCCTAGGATTGGTGATTTAGAATTCACTATGTATCCAATGATAATAGTAATGAAAATACACTTTATTCATAAGGACCCATGTAGTGTAAATCATACTGAAATGGGGATAATGGACCTATGTCAAAAAGTAGCAATGTAGTAGCTAGGATCGATTATGAAAGTATGAGAATCACTAAGAATCTTATGAAGATGAGAAACAATCCACAAATAGTTCTTAAGAAACATTACATATTAAAATAATAGAGAAAATACATGGTCTCCCATGACATGAAAAAATAGATTGGTTAATGTTTTGGTAGGTGACCAATACCACCTTTAGTGATCCTCTTAGGTGAGGTCCACCTGAGATGTAGTTTCATATCATGAATGGGTCATTAATTTTGTAGTTTAACAACATATAGTGAGGAATCATGGAATCACATTTAAGGTATTTCATTTAGGACCAAAATGTTCATGTCAAATGCGAATATTACTTGTTCATGTGAGGAATCCCTTGTGGAAAATCATTAGCTCACAAGATCTATACTCGATGTGAGAAAAAAGTAATGGCAAGGGTTCCTATCACTATTAATAGGCAATTATTAGTATGACAGGGTGATTTTGTAACATGTTTATAATGGGACATGATATAGGATAGAGGTGTCCCTACATATATCATTGATAGATGTGAATCAAGCCATATGTAGCACTATGAATCATGGGTAGTTTAACATCATGCCTGAAAGACATTTGTTGTGTAGTTTAATGTCATTTGGTAACGGATTTTCATTTCACATTTTATATCTGTGATAGGTGCAATATAAAACACTTGTTCATTATATATACTGTTAATGAAAATAATTAATTAATATTAAGATCCATCTAATGAAAAATATTGGGATTTAATTTTCCATTTGAGTATCTTCCTTTCATTGGGTTGAAGATTCAAAGTATACCAATTTAGTAATGGAATTTTTATTATTTTTTTTGTGGCATATATTATGTTACGGACCTATCATATTCATATTGTTTATATGAAAACCATTTGACATGGAAAATAATTCATTAATTTATTATCATTATATTTTATATTTTAATTAATATTATTTTTTAATGGGGCTTAGAATTCAATTTTTCCAAAGTTATAATGGTTTTGCTACATAATCTCATCCTTTATCATGATTTTTTATGATTAAAATTTTAATGATGAAATATGATGATATATCTAAAAAATTATTTGTTTTTATTTAATATAATTATTTATTGAGAATACTTATTTTCCATTAACTTATTTTCTTTTTTTTGTACTCACCAATTCAAAATAATGTCTTCATGAAAAATAATCTTTATTTATCTTGATATTTAAAAACCATATTTTTTTACCAAAACCATGTAATCTAAATATGTTTTTCAATTTTTTTTGTAATTATACAAATGATTTATTAATGAATTTTTTTACCCCTATATGATTTTATAGGTAAAAAATTTCAAATGATTCGTCATAAATTTTTCAAATCAATTTTTTTAGTTTTATAGATAAAGTGGAAGGAATCATTACTTAAAACATGTATGATAGGAATATAAGTTTCCACCAGAATGACCAATAAATATTTTAAATATTATTTTATATGATTAAATTATTTTTTTAGTTAAATTTATCTAAAAAATGTTATCCGTTTTAAAAATATTTTTTTAGTGGGGAAAAATGATTTTTCTCTTGAATTTTTTTAAATGAATTATAAAGATTATTTTAGATCGTTTAAAATATTATTTATAAATTAATGGTTTTTGAAATTATGTTATGTATTTTTATATTTAATTATTTATTTTTAATGAAATTTTATTTTTGCCAAGAATTGTTCAATGTGATCTTTCATATTCTTTTTCCATCTAAAATGATATCCTTTGATATCACTTATTCAATTATGGTGATATGATCCAAGTATAGAATTTAAATAATTTCTCTTTATGGATTATTATTATAATAAAAATATATTTTTGGAACTTATTTCTCTTCCATGGGTTATTATTTTATGAAATAATGATTTTTAAACCAATAAATTTTCCACATGTTCTGTTATGATGAAATGTTTATCAATCTCATTTATCTTCATGGGTTCAAATATATTAAATGTTTTATGATCTTTAGAAACATGAAAATGTTATTCATATTATGTGTGTGGTGGGAAATATATATCCATCCAATTTATTGGGTAAATATTGATATCTTATGAGATAAACATGACTGTAATGGGATGTGAACCCAGTTCAATAAGGGAAATTTTCCACTATGATCTTCTTTGGACTGATCCTTGAGATGCAATATGCATTATGGGGTGAAACCATTATAATATTATAGTTTTAAAAATCATTAAATATATATGAAACTAGTTTCAATGCTTATGTATATTCCACAAATCAATTCATTATACATATGACATGTTTTCATGGAATATGTGATTTCATTTACTTATGATTCATTTCTTATAAATTGCAAATAATTATCTAATTACTCATGATTACAATCATTGATATTAATGTTCTAGTTTTTAAATTTCTTACTCGTATCGTCAGGACCTTATGATCATGTTATGTTTATGTATCTTATTTTTTACCCTTATTGAGCATATGG
Organism: Viscum album; assembly: GCA_963277665.1. Taxonomy (NCBI): domain Eukaryota; kingdom Viridiplantae; phylum Streptophyta; class Magnoliopsida; order Santalales; family Viscaceae; genus Viscum; species Viscum album. The sequence continues at coordinate 1,067,806,441 of OY728136.1, forward strand.
GCTCACTATTTCTTATGTTTCATTTCTCAAAATTATGGAGAAATGTTTAATATAGGGTTTTTATATGAAGAGTACTATGTTGGATGATAATTATTTGAGATGTTTTATATCATTAAATAAATAATATGAATTTTCAAATAGTCCCAAAAGGAACTATATTGTTATGATCATTATGCATGTGTTTTTATAATTTCATGAATATTAGTCTAAAAATATTAATTATCCATATATGAATATTTATTGACTACACACTTCGTATCAAAGGGATAGAATGGAATTTTATTTTTGGTAACTCTAATGTCTTAGAGTTAAGAGAATCATCTTACGTGTTGAAATTGTTTCATGAGGAATGTGATGGAACTAGGGATGTGGCTGTGTCCCACCCAATAGTTGTATCACACAATGGAGTGCCCAGGTTGGTATCAATTATATTCCATTATAAATAATTACATTAATCTTTGGATTGAATCAAATAAAAGGTTTAGTTAACCATTAGAATATGTGATGATAAAAACATAGTGATACCCTTAGGGATATGTCAAAGATATGTTTACTGATATTTCTAAAGATTACTCTAACTGTTATTCTATATATAATATAATTTCAAGGAATTTCTTTAATGTATTCTGTAATTTTTTTCGTGAAACAGCATCCCATACTATATACAAAAATTGGATGTTTCATTTAAAAATTGATACATATGGGTAATATCATTGAAAATGTATCATCAATCTGGAATCGATCATGACTAAATACATTATAATGGTACTTGATGAAAACCTGGTTTGGAATTCCCCTAGGATTTGATTTTTAAAATAAAATACTATTTATGAACCATCTTTAATGATTTAAATTGGTGATGTGTATGAATGAACATAGATAATCAAATGTTTTTATAGATTAATATGAAAATATTAGGTTTTAGACACCCTATATGTTATTCATGATGATTTTGTTAATTTTTACTATGATTTTTTTTATGATTCAATGATTTTTTGCATTAGTTCATGGTTGTTTATAGATGAAATAATGTCAAATGTAAATATTAAGGTTTTTTATGTATATGAGCACAAAAATTTGATAACTGATATAGAGAAAGATGTAGTGATTTTTTGAAATCATCCATTACGATATATGATTAACAACATTTACATCAGCGTGACTCTTGAATTTTCAATTAACATTAAAATGTCCATTAATGATCATTTTTTTGGTAATGAATATATAAAAGTGATGAATCATGTTTCGACCTATCAAGAAGGGTGGTAGAAGAACCTATACAGATATATCAATTGAGTTGGAAGATAGTTTCTTTGTTGAAACAAGGTACTAGAGCGATAAATTGTTATGCGGTTAAATGTCTTCAATTTAGGTAATATGGTCAATATCCAAGTAGTCTCCATGAACCAAAAATTGTATTCTAGAAAAGATAAGGACATATATTATTTGAATCAATCAAATGGAAAAGTTTATGTATTTATGTATTGGGACTAATGATATGTTTCAAAAGGATTTTTTCAATATGGTATTTGGGTTATATAAATAATAAAACATAAATGTATTCTGTTACTTTTGTACGAATATATGTCACTATAAAAATTAAAATTATATTTATTTATATATTCACGTGTTTATTTGGTTATGGATGATCATATGTTCAATTTCATCAAAAAATATTAGGTATTATATGAAGGGATTTTGAAAAGACCCACTTTTATAAAACATAAATATCACATCTTAACAGATAAATATTCACAACATAACATAACATAACATTCCAGAATAGAATAATTTAGGTCTATTGAATTTTTTATATTTGACACATAAAAAATTGGCCAATAAGTGTTCAATTTCATCTCCCACTATGTTATTAAAAATCATGAATACTTATTATATATATCATACATAATTCCTTTTATAAAAACACAGGGAATGGAAACATAAGAAAACGTGACATCATAAGGATAGAAAGGGTAAAAAATGGTTATATAAATATATCACTATCATTTGGGTTTAATAACATGAGAATAAAATTTTAATTTCATACCCTACATATCATAGCATAGAAACATGAGTCCCAACATAATTATTTTTAGACTATATGACTTGAATCATAATGGAATCAAAGAAAAAAATCCATGATAACATACTATATTCATAAGTAATAGATTATTTGAGTAAAAACAATATTAAATAATTTCAATAGTAGTTTATGTATCCATTCTATGACTATCATAGTAGAATGCGTTCACTCCAAAAAACATGTTTTTAATCAATGTTTACTCCCAGAAATATCACACTATACAAAGTCTATTATTAAACTTGGTTCACACCACACTCTAGTCATATTAAACTCAAAAGATATAAATATATAAATATTTGAATATAGTTATATATATGTCCCACACCCAATATATATAAAATTATACATAGACATTCCACAATATCATTAAAAATTCATCATATCATAACCCATGAAATGAAAATGTGCTTAATAAACATTTCATCCTAGCATAATCAATAAAAAGGAAATATTCTTCATAATCATTTTATCATAGTATTACAAAAGGATAAATAATAATCCTTCATAATAATTTTGTCATGTTACATTCCATAAAAACATGTTTTATATGTATTTAAATATGGTACAACCATTTGAAGTGAAATAGGTTTCATAAACATATTTTTTTATAAACTAAAACCATCCATGTAATTAATAATATTATAATTCTAGGGTAATATCCCTGGTAATGAATAAGTGACATCAAATAATTCCCTAAAATATGGAAAATTTTTATAAAACATCACCTGGATGATTTATTGAAAAAATATAAATTTTATATTGAGAAAATACCTGATAAATCATAAGAAATTTTTGAAATAATTTTTATGAAAATAACCCTGGAAACATAATGATGATGTTTTAAAAATTATAAAAAAATTATATGTGGAAAATAAGAACTTCACTATAAAAAAATTCTTTTTAAATCAAAAAAATAATAACATATACCTATTACTTCAATAAAACAATAAAATCATATAAAGGAATCATAAAAAATCAATTAAAATATTTCAATATGAAAATTTATTTTTCTCTTTGAAAAAAGCTTTTTAAAAAATAGATCATTTTTGAAATCTTTTTAAAAATTGAAAAAAATTTAAACATCTGTAAAGTTAATTAAAAAAATACTTTGTGGTATTTTAAAAAAAATTGGGAATGATTTTTGAATACATGACTTTTGAAGGAATTGTTTTTTTGATAGAACAATGAAATATGATTTTTTTTATTACAACTATTAATTAAGACTATTGAAAATAGACAGATCGGGTAATAAAGGGAAACATTTAATATCTGTAAATTTCTATTGGATAAATTTTTTTATAAATTAATTTTGTGATAGATTTAAATAATTCATCATAGAAAACCTGATCATAAACAATCCTGATAAATGATGAGATTGTACCAAAAAAATCATACAACATTGTAACATTTGATCATAATAACCATTATAGAGATATACTCAAAGAGATATGTAAAAATTATTTTCAGGGTATTAATCAAAAAATACATTAATTGAATGTATATACACCACATGGTAGAAATAAGATTTGTCTATGGCACATGTCTCAGAGAAAAGAAAAGTGAGATGGAAATTTATTTTCATTACGTTTTGAATACATTTCTATACATTTCAACCAATTTTATAATATATTTTACTATATTTAAAATATTATATTGAAACATATTCAAATTTATTATACCATATATGATTCATTTATGACCTTTTATTACTTGTTTATTTACAATTCTATGTCAAAATCACGTTTTGGGTAATAGTTGCTTGTTTTTCATGTATGTTTTGATATATTTTTTATCCCATTACATTTGACATGGTAAAATTAAATATATAATGTTATAAATTATATAAAAATAAATTATACTTAATATATATATATATGAATTCATAGTATCAAAAAGAGTTAGAGATATAAATTAAAATACACCATTCAGAGTGATTGTTATTTGTACATAAGAATGAACATTTTTTCCATTTTCCTAACAGATTGAATGAAATAAAGATAAATAATATATTAAAACTCTATAATCATTTATATTTCATGTATAAAGAATTTGTTTATTTAATGATTTTCTTATTAACTTCCATCAATTCTTTTGTGATGAACTATTCGGATCTCATCACAAGGTTGTAGTCTTCCGTATAAATGAATTACATTATCATATTACCATGGAATAGAAAATAATATGGGTGATATGACTAAACCTAATATGGATATAGATTAAAATACCCTAAGATGGACATTATAGGAAAGGGTATAGTGAGATGTTCTGATAGGAATATCATACATGGGAGGAATTTTCCAAGGGTACTTGTACACACACACCTTCCCATATCGATGAAGAAGTTTATAGGAAAGATACAAAATTAAACAATGTATAGAGAATGACCATTAACGAAAAAACATATAGTGTGTAAATAAGTATTAAAATTTAATATGTTTTTTAAAAAATAATAATACACTCCCAACATGAAAGACATTGCAACCTAAAAAATAAGACAAATAAAATTCATAAAGATCCCATATCATAATCCATATGCTCTTACAAGAATATGTTGTTCAATTCACCATGTATCCAAATATTCGTCTATAATTTCTTCTATACTATATTTCATTTTCATAATACATGAAATGTGGATGGAAATACAATGCTGGAGTTAGTATATTCATACCCATTATTACGGCGTGAAATATGAAGGGGGTGAAATAAGAGAAATGATAGGAATTGATGATAGATATCTTACCCAAAAAAATATTGTACAAAGAATACAACAACATAGACTAAAGATATATAACCAATAAAATCCAAATGAGAGATAAGGGGACCCCTTTCTCAAATCCTATAACTGGTAAAGAGTCTTAATAGCACCAGAAGCCTATCAACAATGTGTATCATCACACGCATATGATTGAAGAGACATCTCGATAATGCAGCACCTCGCCATTGGGATGCATAGTTGAGGGGTGAAATATCTATGAAAAGGACCCATCCCCAGGAACAAAAAGAGGGTCCTAGTCAGTATATTTCTAGGGGACCCATTCCATATCGTAACATGAGGTTGAAAATAAAGTATTCAGTATATGACCCATGTATCGCCGAATAAGAGGGTTCCACTATAATAGTTGAGGCCCATACACTATTACCTCATTAGGGTTCCACAATTATTTTACATGAAGTTACCATTACATGAAGAATATCAGGGTGTCCCCATCAATGTCTAGTACATATTCCAAGCCTATATAGAGTGTGAAACTCTAGTAATTATGGACCCATTCCATGAATCTGATGGAGGGTTCCACACAATGGGGAGGTAGAGGAACCATGACCTATTCTAGTAGGAGAGTGACACTCTAATATAGAATTGTGAACCCATTGTATACCAGTTATAAGGTTACACTCTAATAGTCGAGGACCCATTCTTTGACATCATAGGATGGTTCCACATAGTTGACAGATAGAGGAACCATGCCATATTCGAGTAAAAGTGTGCCACTCTAATAGCCGATGGAGGACACATAGCCTTCAATGAATGAGGGTGACATTATGATATATATAATGATCTTTTTTATCACTACCAATATTGTGTGTTTTTGAAATAATAATCACACCTTGAAAATATCACATAATATCTCAGAAGATACTGTGGAGGGAAAAAGAATTCTCTACGTGGAAAAAATATGGAAAGGGTACTCACGATCCAAAATATGAGTCCTACGATGATGGTATGAGAGGATGATGTTTCTTCACAAGGAAATAAGTGGTACATGTAAAGTAAGGGGATCTATTGTTTTTATGGTTACACTCCAATGCCTGGTCATGTCAATGCGGGTGCATGGGCTCACTAATTGTATTGGACTACACATAGTGTAAAAGGTCAATATGGAATGTTTGAGCCACTCAGTGTCCTACCTGTGCTAATGGTCATGTCTGTATAAAATTTCCCCTATCTATGTGGATCTATAAATTATTTTTACATCAACATGGGAACCTTTACATGTTCATTGTCACATGTATTTTCCACCTATGGAGGTTCAAACGGCGTGTGACCATGTCACATGACATATGGTATTTAGTTATCCCAAAACCCTATCGTCATAGCTATAGGGTACAATATATCCAATGCCCATCCATAAATATTCCATTTAGTTATTATATTTCTATAAAGTTATATTTATTCTTATATATTCTTGATATATTTCCAGCGCTTTAGATCTCACCTCCAAAATTCTTAAAATAGAAGGATACATCCTCCGTTCATTATTTTCAGCTATTTCGTGGTCAATTTTTTTTCCTTTAAATAATATGGATTCTAGGATCAAACCGGACATTCCACCCATTTACCAAATATTCGTTTTGGATGTCATATTAACACACAATTTAGTTTTAACCAACAAATCATTCCAATATATCATTTATTATTTGATCCATTGGATTCATGTGGATCTTCCACGAATCTATGGGTTTGATTAATCTTGGTACCATATGTTACCATCAATCCATGGAACCATATCCTAATATAGATTAATGTTAATAATTATTGTGAGAATTGAACCAAAACTATGTTTAAAAATCACTTGATAATAATTCATGGACAAAAAACCCAAGTGGGTATATAAAGAGTCAGAAAAAATTGAAAAATCTATTTATATATGTACAAGGGTGCATGGAAAGGATTCAATTGGTGTGGATCAGAGAAGTATGATTAACACTCTTGAAAAATTAAATAAATATAGGCCTAATCCACAAATTGACATATCCTACATGGTTTTGTATCATTCTTCGATGAATATCACATCAATCAATGAAGAATTGTAGTTATTGCATTCACTACATCTCAATCAACCAAGATCTAGAGTATCATCATCATCTAATTCTATTTTTTCAATGATATTTTGATAGACACCACTAAAAACACCTAGGGTTTAGGAATCCAAAGTTGGGGTGTTTACCATAGTGGTACAGTTATAGAAAAATATTGTATATGTTAGTTTAATTCTTTAATTATATTAATTAATTAATTAATCCACTAAATGTATGTCCATATTCTCTTTTATATGAACGCCACATACCGACCTATTTTAGGTTTCCCCTACAGTACACATTTAGTTCCATACTAAACAAACATATCATATTTATGATTTGAAATTATGTATTTGATTCGTCACATTTTCATTAAAAAATAGATGACATTAAAGTAAAATATAGTTAATATTTTTTTTAAATTATTCTAATAAAACAGTTCGTATGAATTGAACGTCATATGATCACCTAGTTCAAAAAATATATTTTTTAATTTTCCAAATTCATACAATGAAAATATATGATCTTTAATCTATTCCATCATTCATGATTTTTATCCTCTAAATAATACCCTAAAAACATTTAAGTCTTTTATCCTACATATTTCTCCCTAGATCTATGTAGTTATCTTCATGATCTTGTACTACAAAAACATGTGAAACATAGGGATAGTCCACACATGTAGTGACATATCTTTCTTGTACTCAATTACTACCATATTCTATGAAATAGTTTCTCATCCATTGATGTCTAGCTCAAATCATTCGATAATGTGCATGGGGTCATGAACAAATTTCCTCAGCTACGACACCTAGAAGGTGTCAATAACCTACTCCAACATTGGGGGTAGGATGAGTTGGGACACAAACTCTCATAACCTATGTCTGTTCTTAAAAAACCTCATGAACATCCATGATAGTTTTCCTCCCTAGATGAATACCCAAAATACTTTTTGGGTCGGGACTCTCATGAAAACCTGGTCTCCCTAATCGATAAACAAAGGCCTACATTGTCAATATGTGTATGATTTTATCTTATAGTAGTATTTTCTCATCAACTCATAGATGACTATAAATTCATTTTTTATCATAAGAAACATCTATCTACCAAAAATATATGTCACAAAAATCTCAATCCATCATAAGAGTGAACTTTACGGCCTCTAATACAACATCCAAAAAGGGTTCATACAGATACTAAAATGGTAGATATTATTATACGTGAACTATACATAAGTAAAGTGATCCAAAAATATATAGAAAATTTCCAACACATTAGAACTTAGTTTATGATCCCCTCAATGATAGTGCGCTCAGTGTTCCCACATATCTAAGAATGGAAGTTTGTACTCATTCTCATATGGGTCCTTAATTTGTCATACATGTATCTTCACAACTATGAAATGAATTGAGAATCATGATCAGAGAATATAGTCAAGGTAAACCCATGAAGACAAACAATATCTCATATGTATATCTTTCCCAAAAACACCACTAAAACATACTTCCAAATATCATTGTATTTTGGTGACTTTGTGTGCCAGTCAACTATAACATAAATGGTTTCATGAACTATTCATGTGCATCGAATCCCAATAATAATGTACCTAGATATTCCAAAAAAAATAAACTTTGAAAACTCATGGGGTTGCAAAGAACCTAACATAATATGTTTCATATCCCTCACCAACGGATAGTTGAGTCACTAATAGATGAAATCATCCATGATCTATCTCATTTGGGTGCACAAATAACTATGTGTATGATCATTCTACCTTAATCCCACACTAGGATTTATTTCTAATGGACAATGGTGGAACTCCCTCATTACCTCATTCCCCATCATGACATGGACAATTTTCCATCCCCAGAAAATGATGATGTGATTACCTACTTCATAAAATATATCTAGTGAATTTTTTAATGATATATAGTCATGAGATAACTCATTATAGTTGTATCCCAACAGGGACTCTCAAACATGATCAAAAAGAAGATGAGTCAATGCCATTGACGAAATAAATGTTCCACCATCACACTCAACTAGTGTCAGTGGCATGTAATACACCTAGTCAGAGGGCCCATGCACTATAAGACCCTGATTCACTCATCTAATTGAATGTCATACCATGTTATCCTTCCCCATTTTATATAATATTTTAACATCATATGCTTTTTGGATCTCTAACTAGATATTATATATCATGTTCAGGACTCCGACCCTAAAGTCATATATCAGATTCTGATGGCCTGAGTAAACTATAAAGTACTATTAAATGTGATTGTGCCTCCACATCCTCATGGAATACACTACCAATTATAGCTCTTGTTCTCCATTCACATTGTTCTTATATTGGGGTTTCAAATACCTTAGCCTATATTTAATAACTTCTTATCTCGTCATCGACGCATAGCTGAGCCCATATCAATAAGAATCACAACACACTATTCACTCCATGCCTTCCTCTGGTAGTATGAAAATTCGATCACTCATCATCTATACCCTCAACTCCACAATGTATCTTTGGAAATACTAATTAAAAATAAAATTCTTCCTTTTTTCTATTAGTTCTATCACCGTGAATGAAATAAAGGGTATGTCACAGACAAACCTTTTATAATAACACACCAATATAAGTAAACATTGTATCTATGACATTGTTTGGGGTGGATCCCAAGACACACTTTATCAATCATCTCTAGGTCCATATAAAAATCATTCTCATAAATAAAATATCATTTGAATAAAATCTTCTTATAATTAAAATGAAATTTCAAAATATTTCCATAATTTTAGTTATCCAGAACCAAATATTGGACCCTTTTCAAAGGCACATAATTCTCCTCCTTTGGTATAATGGGTATCAATATGTCATAAATTAATTATACCAAAACATGGACCATGAATAGATGTTAGTTATAGATCATAAAAAAATAAGAACAATAGGGGAATTCAACATAACAAAGGGAATTAGTAGAAACACATTGTGTCTATAGAGACATAAGAATGGTCACTTTAGAATAACAGAATCAGAAACACTCAAATGGTGGTATTCATACTCGACATCGATCTTTGAGATGAATATAAAATGTCATTAATAGTCCAAGACATCATATATACTTGTCAAGGGGTACCTTTTCTATATCGTGGCAATGTTCAAGTTATGATAATCTATAGAACACCACGAGGCTTCATTATCCATTTTCATTAAAAACACTTGGGCTTCCCAGGTGGATACACTAACTCTGATAATAAAATCATATATAAGGTCCTCCAACAACAACCATATCACTATATGATTACTAGGAGCTATATTATATAATTCTAAAGATCTTAAAATGTTACTAGGAAGAAATTTGATAGATTACCTCATATAATACATTAGAGGTAGTGGAAAAATGTTATCTCTGAATAACTCTCTAAAATCATCCATGAATGAAGGAATTTGGATTCTTCATGAGCCTTCTACACCATGTGATACACTCACTATTCGATGGATGATTGGTTGGGGCATCCTGCTTGTAGTGACCACTCATCCCGCCGTGATGTCTATCTCACCCACAATGGACAATCTTGTTCCATTAGTGAGAAGGCATCTTAATCATCTATTGTGACAGCCAATATATGTTCAATCAATGGAAAAAAATCCATACACTATATTACATGACAGGGTTACATTTTGATGATTAAAATATACCACAATAACTTATCTTCACCAGATGTTATCTTACACTCCAAAAAATTAAAATGGTTGGAAAAATCATTCCCAGTAGGAACCTAATAAAAATGTTGCTACCATAAATACTCTACAGGGAGCTCCATATCTCTAACCACAAGTATTTATATGAATGATTGAAATTAAAAATATGTTTATTAATACTATGGAAAGACTAAAAAAACACTGAATATACATATAATCATCTCCTATACCTCTATGTCATACACCACCATTGCCTATAGCTATCCACAACCTCCATTGCAAGCTCAGTGCTCCTAACATGGGCCAATTGGTGATGGTGGTGGTGGAAGGATCATATAGTGTCTTCATCAACCCAAAACTCTTCCTCTTGGATCTACGACTTCTCTCCTAACAACTCTTCCTTCTTAGTCCACCCTTCTCTCTATTAGGAGATCTATAATCATGATGATTCCTCTCCTATAGTAGTGCATCAGAAATCTGCGTGTGCTTATCCATACATCTAGTTATGTAGTAACATGCCATGTGACCTCACCTGTCACATGCATAGAACCAAACCTCTCTAGTCTATCATAATCGTCTATTCTTCCACTAACCATGTTCGAAATCATCATTTTTTTAGGATATCTTATTTTGAAACGAGTTGACTAGAGTATGATAGCTTTGATAGATGAATCGACACTGTGATTCCCACTACTAGCTCTTTTTTCTTATATTCCCATTGACACAATTATCTCCTTCACTATTGCCAACTCCAACAGCCAATCATAGATGGGAATGTATAATGGTTCCACACTAGAACGTTTATATCTACAAATACCCAACCCAATCTTCCAAGCCTAGATGTACCCATCCTGGACCATGTCAAAGGAGTATCACATATGGTTTTAGAACCTTGTAACATACAAATCCATTCTCATGAATCCATTCTTTTGATTAAGAGTCACTAGAATCCAAAATGAGAAAATTAGGTGGGGTGGTAATAATTAAAAAATAACATTTGGATGCCAGACAATGTTATTTTATACTCATCATGAATATATGTAACAAGACTCTTCCTTCCACTAACTCATCCCTCATAATCCTAGATTCCAATTAAACAACCTAATCTGTCAGTGTTTGGACAAACATGAATACATGGACCACTTACACTGGCCAATCATTTTATACATAGTGACATGACTCACAACATAACCAAATTGTCCTATGGAAAGATAAATTATAGAGTTCCCTAAGAATGCACACAACCACACACTCTTATAGTTGTTCAATCTACTACAAAAAAATTTAGGGTGCTGCTACCTATCCACCAAGAGGTAGGATCTTTTAGGAGGAACCCTAAAGCGAGGAATCATCACTCAATGGATCATTGACCCGATCTTGAATTGGAAAACTAGATGGTTGTCATCATAGAGGTATCTATAATGCCTAATCAAGATATAACACTATAATGTTAGAATATATGTATAATGGGAAACTTATTTTAGATGGGAAATCAAATAAAGAATCATATATAATGCATGAACCTTTTGATACCTGCATCCAATGTATCTGTATGATGATTCAATAAGAAGGTAGTCAAGGTCCTAGTGAATGGAAACATTGACCATAACACCACAATTGGGTTCCCTAGCCTGAGACAAACACTATAGACACTTTGAAACTTGTTCTCTAAATCTAAACAAAATACTCATTATGGTATTACACCAAACGCCTTGCTAAGGATCGAACCACCAGTTATAACAATATTCAATGACCTGAACTAATTTTAATGACGTCACAAGTACCCCAAGACCGCCTATATGTGCTAGTATCTACTTGAATGATCTAAAATGCATTTATAGCTTGGGAGTACATTTCCAATTGTAACTATATGCAGACACCATTCCATATAAATTTAGAAGTATAGAGGAATAATTTTATAATAATAATATCTAGAGAATAAAAATGAACAAAAAAATCTCTAGTGTGTATAGAAGTGAGATAGTGTAATTTGAATTGTAATGGTAAAAAATAAACACAAAACAAAATTGATTTCCCAAAATGACAAAACATTAAATGTAAAATGATGATAACACAATGCATCTGATATCCAAGATCATAGAACCATACGTGGACCAATGAAGAATATATATATATATATAGGCTCTAATATAATCACTTATTATATATAAATCACCCCCATACAACATGAATCAAGAGGGAAAATCCAATGTAGTGATGAGTAAATACATACCAATTAGAACAACCTAATAGATGAAGAGGTAGAAGATAGGGATACAATTGGAATAGTTAGTAGAAAGCTCAACTCAGTGAAAGAGACTAAATAAAATCCAAAAACATGGATATATATGTGTGTGTGTGTTTGTGTGTGTGATGAATATATGAATCTCAAAAGAGATTGACGGGGTTGTCCATTTTATTTCCAAACATAGGGAAAGAGTCCCAACATCACCAAAAATCCATCAATGATGTGACATATTATATGAATCTATTTAAAGAGATATCCATGTAAAGACACACATCACCAATATTCCACATAGTATATGGGACACAATTTCTAGGTAGTGGACCCATTTTCTAGTACAACAAGAGGGTACTGTTGAGTAAATTTTTATTAGACCCATGCCTTGTCTTGGAAGAAGGGTTCCACTAACGTAATCATTAGAGGACCCTTGCACAATGGTAATGAATAGAAAAACTATAATAGTCAAGGAACCATACTAAGATACCATAAGAATGATCCACATAGAAAGTAAATATAAGGCTCATTCCCTTCCAAGAAAGTGGGTGCCACTCTCATTGTTCAACACCCAAGAACATCACCACTATAGGGTTCCACTCTAACAATATTTCACCCATTACATGAATCTATAAGAGTGTCCCACTAAATATATATATATATAATCTATGACCAATTCCAGTAGGAGGTCCCACTATAATTGTTGATAGAGGACCCATTCCCAACCATGATCAAGGATGGAAATATAATATTATAGGACCCATTCGTTGAACCATTGGGTGTGATGCACTTAATCTATAGGAAAAGAATACATTCCATATCATAAAATGAGGGTTAGACTCCAATAGTCCATCAAGGACCCATAAATTAACAATCAAGAGAGTGCCGCTCAGATGACTCTAACGATCCTTCTTAATTATCGATGACTTTGAGCATTGCTTAATTTATTTTTACTCATAACACACCCTATTCTATATGAAAATTCACTATGGATGGAACAATTGGGTTTTATATAGAAAAAAACCTAGAATGGTTTTGTATGAGCAATATCTTGAGTCAAATGAATGAGATATGTGTGGTTCGTATTTCCTCACATAGATTTAAGGGGTATATGGGGCGTAAAGGGGACCACACAACATGTGGTAGCACTCTCCTTAATGTTCATATCTTTTCCTATACATGGATCACATATCATGTGGGACTAAATGATGTGTCTATGGTCTAAATGGAATGTATGAGCCTCTAGGGGTCCCGCCTGTGCTCCTGGATGTATCAATGTAAAACTATCTCGGACTCTATACATTGTTAAATGCAATGTGATTCAGCATATTAAATTGGCCATGTGATACTTCACATATCTTTTCCACCCATGGAGGACCACATTCCTACTACTAAAGATAGAGGGGTATTATATGATGAATGTTCATCCATGTATACATCATCTAGTCGGTATTTTTACTAAAATTCTTGTATATTCTTATATGTACAAGATTTGAGCCTAATGCTTTTAATATCACATTTATTATTCCCAAATTAAATTGAAATGGCCTCCAGTAATTGGTTTCTTCTTTCCAGGGGTCGAAATTTGGTTCTGTGGATTGATTAGGGTTTTTTGAACATCCCGCACATTCTTATTTCCACTAGAATCTATGTTTTGGATCCCATGTCAACTAACCATTCACCCACAACGGAAGAATATCCCAATCCATCATTTATTTGTCAATCCATTAATTACATGATATTATATCAGGAATTCGGGGTACTGATCAGATTTAGTCCTTCCCATGAACATTGATCCATGGAACCATAGCCCAATCAGGATGTCCATGAAAATTGATATGGAAAAAACCACCAAAACAAAGGCGAATGATCATTGGCCATGAAAGCATTGACTATAAACACAATCAAGCATATCTAGGGGGATAAAAAATGAATATATAATTTAAATATACAAACGAGCGTGTGAATATAATACAATGGGAACAAATAAAAGAATTAAGAAAATCATGCTCAACTAGTTTAGTTAATTGAGTTATAATCCACAATATTTTTAGTCCTACTTGGTTTTGGATTATTTATTGATGGAGAACATGCATGCCAAAATCTATTTTATCATAACACCCCATACCAACACATTTAAGGTCCCATCATTGGTAAAACCCACATTCACGACTCAACCATGGACTTATATTTCTGTTCTAAGATTTATTTTATGATTTATCCCATTTTCATTAGTTAAATACACTTGGTAATATAACATTTATATAATATTTTAATAAAAATAATTCGTGGAGAATGGGGTAGTGAAATAACAGATTTTCTTAGTAGGTGGTTCAAAAAATACATATTGAAATAATATAATTTATTACAAGGAAAAAATAGGATCTTGAAGTTGTATATGTGATATAATAATAACATAAGTATAAAGAAATAATAAATTTCAAATATTAATATTAAATAAATTATTATATCATCCTGGTATAGTTCATGATGGACAACTAATAACATAGGTTCCTTAGGTGGTAGTCCACCGTACACATGAATGAGGATTTTTTAACCCCATTTGATTGAATATGTGATTAAATTTGTTTATTCTATTACAATTAAAACATAAAATTTTATAAAAGAAACCGATTTTATTATAATAGAATGGTATAATAAAAAATTATATATTTAGAGGAAGAAATAAAATAAAATTCTCAGTTAGGGATGTGACATCTTCTTCAGACAACATCTTTTTGTTTGAAAAAAATTATTATTTAGTTATATTTATAAAAAAAATTAGGATTTGAAGATTAAATGAGAGACTTGATGAATTTATATGTATAGGGATTCATTCAACTATTTATTTTTATAACATTATGGAAAGAATGATATAGGGTTTCATTTTATATGTGTGGAGAGTCTTACAGTTGTATGTTTTGAAAGGAAAATTGTGAAAACATATTTTACTCATGTCATAAAGATGAAAAGTGAGTCATTATCGAACCTATAAGTTTTTAGGTATAAATATAGCATTACTGATGGTTTCATACACTATTTGGGTCATTTTAAACTATTATATTTTTACATTAACACACGATAAACCAATTTTCAACATAACCACATTAAATAATTTTCTATTTATACTATTCATTAGGGTCAAAATTAGTTTGAAAATATTAGAAAATATGAATTATGAACATTTAAAATATAGATTCTGTATTTGAAAATTACATTAAATTATGTAAAATAAATAAATTTTAATTTAATATTGTATACACGATGAAAAAGATATTTTCCAAAGAAATTTTTTTCAAAAGTTCAAAATGTTTTTATATAAAAATTAAATTTTAAACTGATTGAGAATTAATTATTTGTATTAATAGAAATATAATATTAATAAATTTTCGTTTCATGAAAGTTATCTTTTTTTTCCATTTTTTTAACTTCTTTAAAGTAAATGAAATTTTTTAATAATAGTCAATATATTTTACTATTATTCAAAAAATTTACTGACTCAAATTTTTTTATAAAATCAACTATAACATAATATAGAAATTATTATTCAAAAAATGAATTAAAATTTATCAAATTACTTTTTAATAGGTATAACAAAATAATTTTAAAATAAGTGCACAGTATATGAAAAAAATTGACTATTAAAATACAGTTTAAAGTATAAAATTAAATTTATCCTTATCTATTGACTAGGGAAAAAAGAATTTTTAATTATGTAATGAATATATTATACATTAATTTTTTTAAATATTTAATATACTTTTATTTTTTAAATTTATTGATTTAAAATGTGTTTGAGTGAATAAAAATGTGTTTTAAGAAAACAATATCCATTTTTTAACATTGTTTTAAATCTTTATTAATAATTAATTTTACAATAAATAATTCATTATAAATAAATTTTTAAAACCCAATATTTTGATAATCAGGTTAAAACTATTCATAACCTGCATTCAAATGACTATAATGATAATATTAAATAAGAATATTTTAATAGTATGTCACTTTTTGTTTACACAAAGTGATGCATGTAATGCATTCTATATACATCAATTTCTATAAAATATTATAAAATTAGTGTCTTTGTAACACAATCTAAACATATCTATTCAGTTAACCCGTTCCATACTCGTTGTTTTTCGTGACACATGGTAAACTTTTTGTTTCATGTAACATAACCAAAACTATGTGTTTTTTGTATCACAACATTTCTAAAAGATTAAATTAAAAAAACATTATGTCATATAATATCTAGGTACTGTATATTTTATCAATATTAATTATATTTTGGGAATAATTTATAGAAATAAAACCCCATGGTTTAGTGGGAATTGATTTTTATGTGGACAGATACCATTAAATTTTGTTGGTATATGAATGAAAGTATTAAAAAACTTTAAAGGAAATCATATCTTTGATGATAATCTAATTATGAGATATTTATATTTAAAAACATTGTTATTAAAATCATTTTGAAAAAAAGGATAACATGCAATTCAGGTAAAAAAATGTTGCATCATGGAAGGTTATGGAGACTATACCCACAATCGATGGGTGATAGAGGAATAATTCATACAACTAAACTACAAAAATAATTTTATATGGTGGTAAATATAATGAGTTATATTTCTGAGTATGTATCTATATTCTTAGTATGTCAATAGTTTAGTGATGAAAGATAAATGTCTAAATTGATGACATCAATATTATCCATGTGATAGTGAAAATGGTAAGATCTAACATTGATTTTTTTCATTGAAATCCCCTAAACATCTAAAGTAGATAATACACTATGGATCATAATTTAACACCTTAAAAGATCAAACACATCATCATTATCAAAGAATAATTCTCTTTGCATAGGATTTATATGGTACAAATTATAGAATTTATCAGGTTGCATTAAACACAATATTATATTATATCTGATTGGGATCTGAGCTTTACCCCAATGTTGTGGATAAGACTTCAACATGCCCATGGTATAGATCTATGTTTTAGAACTATGTATCATCGTAAAACTAATGGTTTTTTTGAGGTTAAAATTAAAACCCAAGAGGATATGATCATATTATTGTTCATTTATTTTAATGGTTCTTCGTATCAACACCTTCATTTAGTTGTTTTTTCATTAAGAAATACATTTTAGATAAGAATTTTTATGGGTCCTTATGAATCTATTTATTAAAATAACTCTATTAAAACAATATCCTAAAATGATATTGCAGAATGAACGCAATTGGGGCTTCATCTATAAGTTTAAATGAAAGAGAATGTTCGATCCATTCAGCATCTTAACATTGTAAAAAAATATTACATAATGGTTATGGTAATAATCAAGGATTCTTTCCATTATTTGATGATTTTGATTTGGTATTTCTATATATTTCTCTATGATAAATGAAGTGAAAACTATTCCCTATGTATATCTATCCCATTTAAACTCATGATCTTTTCAGAGATACTATTTATTGTTTGGAACATCTGCTAAACCAATCTCATTTTCACAATATGTTCCATGTATCTCCCCCGAGAAAGTACATAACTGATCCATCACAAGTACAGAACTCAGAGAATGTACTACTAGATCGTTGACATTCATATAAGGAGCAACATTCTGGATCACACAACAATCATTCTAAAAACAAGACAACTCTCATGGTAAACATTTTGTGGAAAAACCACAAATATATGAAATCTATATTGGAATATACATATGAAATGAAACAATATAATCCTTATTTTTTCATCAAAAGTGAATAATTTAACGGGATAAATTTATTTTAACTAGGGTATAATGTGACACCAATATATTTTCTGAAATATTGATTTCTCAAATAAATATTTTTTTTTCATATTTCAAATTAAAAAACACATATTTATCATGGAATTATTGAAAAACATAGTCTCTCCTTTATTTCATTATGAAAGGATTTTATCCTTTGATACAGGCAAAATCGAGATTAAATGAAACGTGACATATATTTAAAAAATATTATTTAATACGGCAGTTATAATCTAGAATTATTAATGGTGGATATGAATAGGATTAAATAAATAAAAAAATATATTGTATAAATATAATTATATAAATAATTATTTGTTTATAAAGTATTTATAAATTAAAATTAAAAATCATTTTTATACTAAAGAAAACATTTTTAAGAAAAAACTGCATTATTGTGGAAATATTTGTTTTCCATAAATAAATTAAATAAATAAATTTGGTTGATTTTTATTGAATTTTCTATATGAAAAATTTATTCTATTATTTTAAAATTATTCTTATGCATTTTCGATCCATGATATAAAGAATAAATAAAATTTTATGGCTAAAAAATTATTTTCCAAATATGCAATTTTCTCACCTTTTCCTACATATTTTAAATTTATTTTCTCATTTTTAGAAAATAAATTTCAAAATATTAAATTTACTATAAAAAATAATCAAGTAAAAAATGTTTAATTTTAGGCTTTGTTATTTTATTGAATATGGTATTTTTTATGAATATCTATTATTTTTGGATTTTACATAGAATTTCAATTATTTCAAAGCATTAAAAAAATAAAATGATATTTAATATGGTAATAAAATAAAATTATTTTAATTATATATCATTTATTACATATAAATTCAAAGGAATCAATTTCATTATAATTCTCTAAATATTTTTTTAAAACATTTGGAATATACCTATTTAGAAAACAATTTTATCCTCATGGAAAGAGAATTATTTTTAAATAAAATTCCACCACATATGGGAAAATTATTTAGAATTTTTTTCCCATATTTGGAATAAATATAATTTATATAATATCATTAGTTCAAATAAATTTTTTTCTCAATTAATATAAAATTCAATAAAATGTAAATAGAGTGTTTATGATTAAAATAAGTTTTCATGGGTTATCCTAAAATGATAATGATTAAAATGATCTAGAAACTTGTTAAAAACTAATATAATTGTAATATATAGACCTTATAACTTTTAATTATAGATAATGTCTCATTTTTATGCGTTTCAAAATGTGAAAAAATGGGTACAAATTTTTATTTTGAAAAAATACAACTGTCCACTCACCTCACTTATTGAAGTCCACCACTGTACTTCTCTCTTCACACATCCAAATCCTATTGGATAATAAAACACATTCCAACATCACTACATAATTTCCATTCACTAATCATATAACCCATTATTTGGTTTTCATTCCAATCTAGGTAGTCCTTAGAAAAAATATAAAGTGATTGTTTTTTTAGAGGAAATTTTTTAAACTATGCATTTATATTATAATTATTCATCGAAATAAATATAATAGTTTTAAATTAAATTTACATAATAACACCATTATATTAAATAAACTAATATTTCATTATGTAAACATGAAAACATTGTCCATATTTTATTCCATCCAATGTTATATGAAATCATCATTCGTTAGTAAGGAAGAATACCACCTAATAAACTATGGTAATTTTTTCCATTACAACAACTAATGGTTAGAGACTAAAATTTAGTTAATTATAATATAATATATTTATTCTATTATTAAAATTATTGATTTATAATATCACATATAGTATTTTAGTTTCCATTCCATGGGAATAATATAATTTCATTTGTGTATATGTAGGACTGCTGGCTCCCGAAGGGATGTGACCCATTGATCACATATATTTTAAATGGCCAATAATAAAGAAAAATTTAAATAAAAATATCTAATTTATATATGTAATAAAAATTATTTTGAAATTTTAATATATTATTCACATTTCTCTCTATAAATCCTTCATTAAATTGATACATCTTTCATGCATATGTATGGCTTACCTTCATCATGATCAATGTTTTTATTTTTTAATTAGTAAATTTTTTGGATTAAGCTAAATAAATAAATATTAATTATAAATAATATTTATATCACAGATAAAATTAATTATATTATGTAATAGTTATCAATGTAAGAATACTAGTAAAATAACAGGGGAAAACATATATGAAAAAATCAATTATGGTTCGAAAAGTATCTTTATCATAGAATTGTACATAACTGGGAAATAAGAAGTTTTTAATTTAAAAATATAATATTATATATATATTTATATTTTATAATATATAATAAATATAATATAATTATATATATTGCACAATATTCTTCAATGTGTATTAATTATGTGTAGACATAAACTAAGATATTTCCATCATAATGTTTATATTTTTGAGATAAATTACACATGAACCACTTATTCCTTTTATTAACTGTGTATAAATACCATGAATTTATCTTATTATGATTCTCATGATAATAATTTGGACTTAAATATCCATTTTATGTTACAATTTTCACGGGGATTAAAATTCAAATAATACAAAGGTTGTAAGAGATTTTGGTATCAAATTTTCATTATTGAGACATACATTATGTTATGTATTATCATTATTTTATGATCTATATTTATAAACCAATTAACATGTAATAACATAAATTTTCTTATTTTCATTATATTTTATGTTTAATTCTAATTTATTGATTTTTGGGGATAATGATTCATGTTTACTAAATTGGTTATTTTTTTATATGATCACATTTTTTTATCATGATTGTTTATATTTTTGAATTTGATGCTAATTAATATTATTAATCCCTTTAAAAACACATTTTTTATATTAACATATGTTTATGTCAAGATAATATTTGTATTTATATCATTTTCCACTCTTTATGCTCTCAAAAGATGATGAAAAAAATTATAGGGAGAAAAATATATATCTATCTCATTATTTAAAAACCCTTTTTTGCATCCAAAACCAAATTCTTCTGAAAGAGTTTCTTACATTATCCAAATAATAAATCAATAAAATTTCTAGAAATTATTAAAATGTTTAAAAAAATAATGGATCTTTATTCACTTTTCCAAATAATGCATGTTTATATTTTCCCCAAAATGTGAAATGTGTATTTGTCTTAAACATGATTGAAATATATTAAATTTTATCAATTATGACCTCTCAACATTTTAAATAATACATTACATATTTCAATGAATATTATAAAATAAAATTAATTTGGAAATTATTTATGTTTTAATTTATTTTCTAATTGGAAGGGATATATTCATCATGAAATATTTTAAATTATTTTTAAAACATGCATTATATTTTCTTAATGAATATTTAAAAAAAATATTTCCAAATTATTTTATAAATTTTTATATCTGAAGATTTATTTAAAATGAATATTTTGTTTTTATCATAAAATAATCCATGTGATCTTTCAAAGTAATTATCCATCTTTGTTAACACACATTATTTAATTATTATTTTCTGATAATATGATCCATGGATATTATTCTTATTCATTCTTTGGATGGTTAATGTTTTGTATGAAAGATTTATATAGAACCAATTCTCTTCTATATATAACCCCACGGAAAAATGATTTTGATACCCGCTTCCTCTTTTGTGGGTTATGAATTAATGAAATGTTCACATGATTATGTGACATGTTTATTTTATATTGGTTATGTTATGATCAAATGTTTATGAAACCCATTTCTTATCATCAGTTATAGAATGCTAAAGGTTTTATGATATTTTGGAATAAATGTTTTGGGTTTTAATTTTTTGAGGTTTGGTACATATAAATCACTTCAAATCATTAAGTAAATATTGATTTCTAAGGATAATAATATGAATAAAATAGGGAGTGAACCCAATTTAGTAAGGTAAAATTTCCACTATGATAGTTCTGTGAGTGAACCATGACTACTACGATGGTTTGGGGAGTGAAACCATTAAAATATAATAGTTATGGACATTATCCATGTAAATTATAGAAATTATTTTATATTTATATATCAATGACAAAAATATTAGTATTATTACAATGTTATGTAATCATGGTTCATGTTCCTTGATTTTTTTATGAACCATGTCTTTTTAGTTTCCATTATTTTCACCCTTCATCATGATTTTAATAATTGATATGATGGGTATGTTTGTCAAATGTTATGATCATATTCTCATAACCTTATACTCATGTAATTTTTTTGATCCTCGAGGACATATTTGAGAAATGTAATGAATATTAGTTTAAAATGGTGTAATATATATTTAGAAAAAAATTGGGTTTCCACATTTATGATATGAATGTTAGTCAAGAATTGTTTTAGTTATTAATATTTCATATCTAATTTTTAATGACATTAGTTTAACGAATGTAACACGAATGTATAATATAAAATTTTAATTATTTTAATCATATTATGTGGTTTTAGATCCCAAATATTTTAGTATTTATCATTCCATTAAATCAATCTAATGTTTACTATATATTTCATCTCAAGAATTAAATGATGAAAATGAATCATGGAACCTTTTTATTAAATGTAATTTTATAAAATTTGACATGTAATTTGTGTGAATTGGTAGATGTGACAACAATTATAAATTTATATAGAATTAAATATAATGGTAATTCTTTCATAAAACACATTTGGTATTGTTATATAATTAATATATCATTTTTTCAATAAAAATATCTGTGTTTTCTAAAAAAATAATTTTTATATATTATGGATTGTAGTTTTTAATGACTAAATATTATTTTTTTGAAATTTTTTAAGAATATATTCAGTGAAATAACTTAACAACCACCATATAGTGATTATATTGTATATAATAAATTTATATAATATTTAGATTTTATATAAAATGTAAAATTTTTATTCATGTGTATATTAAGAAAATTATAAAATTTAGAAATTGAACAAAAAAATGTTTTTAATGATTTTTATAATAATTTTTAAAATAAAAAATGTGTAAAATTGTATTCATTAACACAAAATTAGGACACCCATATTAAAGAGAAATTAAAATTATTAATGTATGATCTTTTAATGAATTTTTTTTATAAGTTAGTTAAAATATTTATACAAAAAAATTTAATTGATAAATTTGAAAATATGAATGTAATATTATATTTTAGATTAAATTTAAATAAAATAGAACTCATATACTATTAATTTAATGATACACTTCTTAAGAACACTTAATGATTAAAATGCCTTTTTTCCTTCTATAAAATTGATTTTCTACACAATATATTTGTTTACAAAAAATTTAATTTTTTCATATTTAGAAATATAAATATAGTAAAATGATATAAAAATTGGATTCATCACATCAAAATTTGTTGATATGGGTCATCTTATATTTTTAAATATAATATAATTACAAATATTATAATTTTTTGTCGATTAATAATATTTAAAAGGGGTTAACTAATGTGACCTCGTTGTCACTATGTTAATATGACACATAGAACATATGTAATAACTATTTGATGTTAGAATGTATTACTTCATTTTCTCAAAAAAAATCCTACCTAACTCACCTTACCCACTTAACACCAACATTATTTCACTTATACCCATTACATAAATTTAGTTTCCATGGAAAAGCCCTTGTTTTCTACCTATAAAATGAACTCACTCCCACCCATTTTCTCATACCTATCCATCCACAATGTAATTATTCAAAAATTTACCTTACCAATAAATATATAAATCCCCATAAAATAGTTACTATGGATAATATGATTCCTCAAAATATTTAATAAGAAATAGTGAATGGTAAGAGTGTTTCTCTACCTTTTATCGATTCATGTAAATATTTTGTGATTCACCTTACAATTTCGTTGTTATTATGAATTCATAAGATAATATTCATCTTCTTAAAACCAATATAATGACCATATACTAATATTATTCTCTACTTTAATATAAATTTTATTTCATAGTCACTTTTATATAAGTATCTTGCGGCTAAAATCACTCTTTGATTCCTTCTGTTCTCTGTTAAATTTGATAAACTTACATTATTATAATTATTTTTAATTATACATGAGTATGTTTACTTGTGTTTATAAATAACCTTTTTATTTTCTAAATGATTCTCTATTGATGATATAATATATGTATCAATCATTTTTTAACATTTTATAATCCCTTTCATATATCATTCATTACGATGAATTCATTCCTTGATTTTCTTTATTGTGAACATGAAAATATAATATCATTCAATTATATCTATATATATGTAGCAGTATTATTTTTTATTGTGATCATCCATGTTTTAAATCAATAATCACTGTGATTTATAAATATTGATATGTTCTTATAATATTTGATTTTTGTGAATCACATAATAATAGACATATAAATGGGGAAACGTAATAGTGATCCAATGCATTTTGTAAAGAATTTTTCTATAGAGATAAGA
Source organism: Viscum album (assembly GCA_963277665.1). NCBI lineage: Eukaryota > Viridiplantae > Streptophyta > Magnoliopsida > Santalales > Viscaceae > Viscum > Viscum album. The sequence goes on from OY728136.1 coordinate 1,067,831,547, forward strand.
TATTTATAATATATTGGATCTGTTCCTTGGTAATTTTTTATTATAAATCGGTGAGAAAATTTTAATCGAAAGGATTCTACATGATAACACATATATTCATTGGTGTAATAAATTAGTCTCTAGAGATGAAATTTCTATGATACATTCAAAGAAAGCAAATATTTAGTTTTATGATACCTTTATGAATATACATCGTAATATTATTTTATGACACCATAATGGTGATAATTTTTTATTAAATTATGAATGTATCATGGTAATTTTATAGTAACATTTCTAGGTAGATAATCATTTCGTCATGATCATGTAATGAATAATTCACTTATGGTCGTGCTATACATTATATACTTACAATAATATATTTCCCCAAGTTTTTAAAACCATGTTATTACTATTTTAATTATGTTCCTATTTTTTTTATGTTCTTATGTTTTATTTATTCCTATTGTACTTATTATCATGTTATTAAATTATAGTTCATGTATTACCCATGAATATCATTTAGGATTTGTTTTCATTGTTCATCAATTATTCGGATATATTGACCACTTTTTTGATAAATATACGTAGTAATTATTATGCATTCATGGGATCTAGGATGACATAGAAATGAAATATTTTAAGAGAGTTGAATTTTTTTACAATTTCTTATTTGACCTATTTATACCCTTGATTATGTTTCTAGTTTCCAAAAATGATGGCCTCAAAAAGAATTAAATAAATGAAAAGTGTACTAATTTTATTAAGGAATTATTTTTAATACATTAAATGAAATTGTGGGCCATATAATCGGTATGAGAACAATATTTATATTTTTGTTGAAATTTTGACAATAAATATAACAAAAATTTAATTTATTTTACCTTATTTCATGATTAATATTATAAAATTACACATAATACAAACAAAAAATAAATAAATATAAATTCGGTGGAAATTAGGTACATATAATACAATATTTAACATTTGATACATGACCATTATTAAAAACATCCTTATCACGATTCTAAAATTCAATGTCTTGTAAAATAGCATGGGATAACCTAGTGAAGAACCAAAGAAAGGGGTGGGCCGTAAATCCCAATAAGAAATCAAACATGGCATTAGGTGATACATGATATATAATAGGAACATTTATATTACATTATAAGAGTAGGATTGATAATGTTTAACAATGATAGAATATATTGAATGATAATCAAAACAAGTAAAATGTGGAAAAAAATTAAAACACATCATCATAAACAAAGGTCATGAATAAAATGCCAAGATATCATAGTGGAAAAGCCCCATAAATGAATTAAGTTTACTATATATCCCAACATGATGTGTCATGAAACTAAATATTAACCAATTCATCGGAGATCTATATTATTCTGATTTCACCCATCATAATAATTTATTTGTCAAGCATGAGGTTTCCACATGGATCTAACAACATGGATTCAATCATCATTGAAATTTATTCAACGATCAAGGTGTGTGAAAAAAACTTATTTAATTCCCAATAAAAAATAATTTTCCAATATATGATAAAATTAATTTTAGTAAATTATAATGGTATGTACTACACAATTGTTTTGGCATAGAAAACCCTGAATAAATTTTGTTAGGATAAAGGCGTCACATAAAGATTTTGAAAAATGGTTTTATAAGAGATAAGAGGGAATCTCAATACAAATAAATCATATGGTATGTAATATAAAAGGGAGTAATCATATTATAAAATTTTTCATTAGAAATAGAATGCATTAGTTAATGAAGAAACATGAATTAATAAAACAATCCTAAATATATTTTGGCATGGTAACTAGTGTACATGAAAGATCATGGGATGATTAATGAGAGTGAATGGAAACTCTCATTATTTTTAATACTAAATGAACAGTAAGTATAATATGTAAGAAACTATCCAAACACATGAAAATTTAATTTAATATATATAACATTAAAAATTTTGTTGAATCGAAATGAGAAAAGAGAACTTCCATACTAAATTTTGGAACACTAACAGATTACGTAATGGAAATATTCTGAGGGGATAAATTTTATATCATTAAAATAACAACAATTGTATAGTGATTTAATTCTAATAAATGACTAAAAATATTAACAATTGATATTAAAAATACTAATTTCAAAGAAGGTTCTTGATTTGAATGGAGGAGAAGAAGGTCATATACTAAATATTTTTATGGTAACAGGAGTACATAAAGGTTTGTATGGAGTATAATGCATGTGAAATAGAGATATAATCATATATACATAAAATGGATAGTAATTAAGATATTTAATAACATATCCCAACATAGGAAAATTGAAATTATATGACATAACCTAAATTAAGAGCATCAATAAAAGAGGAAAGCGGAAGATCCATTACATTAGTGTGTGGCATGAAATGATTTATAGGGGTTTTCATGAGAGATTATGGGAACCTTTTATAGAATATTCATAGCGGAGGGAAGAGTATTTACATGATAAAATGTTTTTTCCCATTATTTCATCCAAATGTGAGTGGTTTTGTTTATTTTATACTTCCATGTGATGAATTAATACAATAATTCCCTTTCGTCGTTGGAGGCGAATAATACTCTTAATGAAATGATTTTAAAACCATAAAATATATTAATGGGTTTGAAGGGTTCATAATGGAATTATAAAATAAATCAAATAAGAAGAACATAATATTATTTTAATGTTAAAACATATATTTTGTCATCAATATATTTTGTAGTATATGTTAGATCACTTTTATTTCAATATTATTTCATATTAAATATAGTATAGTAATACGGTATATGTTTTTTACATGAAAAGTCGATTATCATATAAAATAATGAAATATTCTCTGTTGGATAATTTTGATGTTATTATAAAAAAATAATACTAATTTTCTATAAATAATTTTATAAATATTTGGTATTTCAATTTTTAAAATAAAATTTATATTTATTAACAAATGCATGGTCCATTGAGGAAAATATTTTTCATCCCCGAATAAAAATTATATTTAACTTCATAAAAATTTTATGATCATTTTTATTTTCATAAATTTATTTAATTATTATATTTTATTAAAATAAAATTTATTAAAAACTTCATTAACTCATAAAAAAATCTTTAATTGGATTTTCATATTATAAAAAATATACAATATCTATTTTATCATATCAGGATATAATTTTTATCAAACTAATTACTTAATCATTCATAATGAAAAAAAATAAGTAATGAATATTATAATAATTTCAATTAAAATTATATATATATATATATAAATTCATATTTTTTGGGTTACTTTTTTTATAGTCACTGTTAAATAAGATTCATGCTTAATTAAGATATTTTCCTTTTACTATGGTAGTTAATATTTACTAAAATTACAAGTCATGTTTTTTAAATATAATATTAACCTTATAACCTAATACACACTATTTTTATAAAAAATATTGAATCCATTTTATATAAATCAATTAATATTGCTGAAATAATTAAATTGAATATAAAACCTGCAACTGTGATGACAAGTAGTTTTCTGGAAAATACATTTTTTAAGGAAAATATTATTTTACATTATCATTATAACTAGTAATAGTGTATATATTTTTTCAATTAATTAATATATATATATATTATAAATATTTAACCTATTTAATTTCTCATTATATAATATATTAATTTATTATATTGGAGATATGTTCTTTATTTTAAAGTAGTTTTTTGATTTTTTTTATACAACAAATAAACATGTATTAAAATCTAGAATAAATATTTTTTAGAAGTAAAAAATTGTATTAAATATAAATTAGTAATATTTATGTTTCCTTGGAAAAAAATTAAAATAATAAATGGACTTTTATATTAATTCATATATCAAATGAAATGAGAATTTTAAATAAAAATTATATTCTTCACTATTCACTGAGAAATCAATGTTTTCAAAAAAATCAAAAAAAATTACCCTATGAATATTTTTATATGATGATATAAAATGGATATCATTTTATCATATTACATGTCAAAATGTTTTCGAAAAACTTATAATATTTAAAATTTCTCTAAAAATACATATATTGAAGAGAAAAATGTTATTCCAAAAAATTGATTTATTTTTTACGTATAATTTTTAAATATATTTATATATATATATAATAATAAATTAAATAATCTGAAACATATCCAAAAATTTAGTGTAAAAGTTAAAAAATTCATATTAAAATAATAATATTCTGTTTAGGTGTGTTTCATATCACATGGGTCATCGAATGAAGTTTTTTCTTTATAAAACATAGAGCATTACATTCTACCCCCATTTAATAATATTAATACTCAGAATATAGTCTCTAAATCAATAAGAAATGAATTTAAACCTTTAAATATCATTATTTATGTCCCAAATTGTAAAACGGTTTAATAAAACATCATATTCAATGGACCAAAAAACTATAAATCTATGATGAAAAAACATTCTTCATTTCTTCAGAATATGAAAACATTTTTTAATAAAAATATTGGAATACCTTTATCATTTACACTAGGAACAATATGAAATATTTTTTGTGACATGTATAATTACATATCATAAAAATATCATCCTTTTCTATAAACTTTGTGAACTAAAAAGGATTTTTTATACCTGTAGAAATGGAATAATATTCATATAGATCACATAATACACAAAATAATAACAAACAATCCATCTTATCTTTACTAAATCATAATAGTTTGGGTAAATTGAGATAATACCTTTAAATATTAGTCTCTAAAATTATACAAAAAAAGAAAAGTATAACATAGGTCATTACTTAAGTAAACACACACATATAACACTAATAACCTAAAAATAAAATAGTGTTCTAACATAAAATAATGAATAATTGTATTGTTCTTAAACCTATAAACATGTAAAATCATTCATCTTAGATAATTATGATAGGTATATATTCTTGAACCCAAATAAAACATCTCCAAATATATGGTGTATTACATGAGGATAAGAATATTTTTTTCTTGTAATAGGTTTCCAAAAATATAATACTAATCTTCAGACACATAATTCATTAAAAGTTGTATCAACTCTTCTAATAACATGATTACTCTTAGAAATATCACCCTAAAAATATTTACTTCCATCCCAAATTTTATTACAGATTATGGGTTATCATCCCCTCAATCATGTGTTTTCAAAAATAATATCCATAATAATGCATTTTCAACAACATCCTTATACTATTACAGAATCAATGCGTGATTCATGGTACAAATGATTAATTTCTTCTCCTAGTAATTTATATTTTATTTATAAAAGGAAAACCATTTCATATTTAGGATAAAATAAAATTTCAATAAATGAATACTGGTTTTTTTCATTAGATCATTCCCAATAATAGCAACATGATATGCATTTTTATTTTTTTATGATGTAAAATCATTTGAGGTGGTGATCTATGTTATTATAAAACATAAATTTTTTGTTAATATGGTATGAAACACATAATTAATTAGTATTGGATACATTTACATTATTTATCATGATCCATATTAGTATAATAAAATACATATAATATTTTTATTATATATTTATAAATATCATCATAGTTCATAACCCATTGAATAATCCATTTTCTTGGCTAAAGTCCAAATTTTCTACATTAAAGACAAAGATCCGTATAAGGTACATTTGATGGAAAATTATTTATGTACATTACATTATCAAATTTTACATGGAAATTGGAAACTATATTCCCTGTCTTTCAACACATAAAACATCTCCTAGTAGCTTTTGTAACATTTACCTTAGTTATTCTTTCAACACATTTTGAAAAAAATTAAATTGTTTATTCTTTACATTATCACCATTATTTCAATAACATCCATGGGATTTTCTATTCTTCTTTTTTGAATAAATTATTCAACTAATAATGTGATAGTTTTTATTTTTGATTTTTGATAGATGGTTTTGCATAATCACAATTTGTCCATCTTGTGCTCCACTCCAGTTGGGAATCTCAATTGAGAAATCATCACATTTTCCTTTACATTATTTTTTTACACAATTTATCCTATTTCCATACATTTTATAGAATAGAAGGATAATTAACAGTGATTATTTTTCAATTATTTAATAATAAAGGAAAATCTAATGACAATAAATAGAAAACCTATAAATTACATGTATTTCATATCTTATGAATCTATGGGCTTCAATATATGTTATCCATTGTCAATTTACTAACATATACTATTATGGGTGATTTACCCCACCCCCCCCCCCCCCAATTAATAATGGTTTGTATTGAACATTTATCTTTATCAAATCATATCCCCTATTAATGTCAAAATCATTGTGTAGCAAGGCCCATTGATGTGTACCAGATTACACCGAGTCAAGACCGACACCCCATTTCAGTGTCGTTACCCCCAGGTTAATTTCTTCCGGAACCATGTCCACATGCAGTTTTCATACAAGAATTTATTTTCATGATAGTGTACTAACCATATAATTATATATATATATATATTGTTTCTTATACATAGTCTTATCCGAAAGGCTTTGGTTGATTTTTTCATAACCCAATTTCCAAAATAATTATATTAATGCTTTCATACTTACTATAACAACATTGTTATTTATTATACATTTATTTATTAATTATCACCTAAAATAACAAAAACATAAAACCCAAAATATGAAGAAGTTTTATGTATTTTGTAATTAAAAACACAATATAACTGCTTGGACATGAGATACAACTACATTATTTAAAACATCCTTAACATGCTTCTAAAATTCAATGAATTCTGAAAATACACAATATATCCTGGGGAGTAACATAATAATGGTGTGAGTTATAAATATCAGTAGGGTAATAAACAAGGAATAAAGTGATACATGTTAGAAAATAGGATCATCATTATAGAATAACAAATAAGGGAACCTAAACAAGAATAATGATCCATGATATAACAATATGATCATAACATTGGATATTTTATAACAAATTAAAACACTAATTCATTAACATAAGTAAATTCTAAACTACCAAGACATCTAGGTGGAAATTTCCATAGTTGGAAATAGTTCTCTCCCAATCCTAACTTGTTGTATGATGCTACTCAACATTACCCAGTGAAATGGAGTGGTATATAGTATTTGATGCACCCATACCATTTCCTTCACTCACATTTTTAGTGTTCCACATGGATCATACATCATGGAACCTTTCATAATAATTATTTATTCCATTATTAATGAGTGTGGAATAACTATATTTAATTAAAAATTATTAATGTTCATGTTCATCAATTTGAACTCATTTGTTAATAAATAGGTATGGTATTCAGTACACAATTATTTTGGCATGGTAAATCAAAGAAAATTTTGGATATTAATATGAAATCACATAATGATTCATAGAAATGGAACTATGAGAGAGTATATGGTATATCATCATGAATAAACAAAAATATAAGTAATAGGGACATGTGAAAAAGAGTATCCCAACATTAGAAATTGGAAATGTAAGGAATCAGTTAATGATGAAATATAAAAAAATAAAATCGTGCTAAGTATATTTCTTTATGGTTTTAGGTGTACATAAATAATCATTGGAGGCATAATGAGAGTGAAATGGTGATATGAGATTCTTGAATTGAAATGATGAGATGAAGGTCTCTTACAAATGTTTTTCATGGTAACAGGTGTACATAATGATTATTGGGAGGTCAAAATAAAAATTAAAGGGTTATATAATAATTAAAAAATGATATTGATCGTAATAGGATATGTATGAAAATATACCAATATAGGAAAATGGATATTAAATTACATTACATAAAATATTTTCTTGATAAAAAGATGAGACTGGAAGATCACTTACTATAGTGTGTGACTCCAATGGATTGGGAGATATTATTGAGAGCCTGGGGGAACATTTAGAGGACAATGGATATCAGATGTCAACGTACGAAAAAGATATAATGAGTTCAAGTGGAGTGAATTAGGATAATGGGAGAGTTTATATAAGAAAACATGGTGATTTATTTATTATGTAGGATATAGAATCTACATTATAAAATAACCAAAACCAAAAACTATATCATGGTTTGGGACCATGGATTATTCCAAATTGATTAGTTTTAATAATTTTATAGTGTAATGGGATTAAAATAATAAAATAGCTCCCTAACTTTTGTGGAGGTGAGTAATATTATTAACGAAAAAAATTTAATACCATAAAATATAATAATGTTTTCGGTGGATTCAGAATGGATTTATGAAATAAAAAAACATTAAATCACATTTTTAATGGAAAATTTATATTTGGTAGTGGATACATATTATATAATTTATTACATCCTTTTTTTCCATTGAGATATCATAATATAAAAAGTATATTTAAATGGTATTTAATTTTTACTCAAAATTTGATTTTCTTAGAAAATAATAAATATATTACTAGTGGATAATTATGAAATTTTTGTTCAAAAAAATTTTATTTTATCTGAATAATAATAATAATATTTTAATTTATATATTTTGAAATAAAATATACACTTATTAGGAAATTATAGGTTGTTTTTACTTAAATGGGTTTTGAAACCTTCTAAAATTTACATTTGACATCATAAATATTATTTGATCAATTATATTTAATTAAAATTATTTAATCATTATATTTTACTAATATATAATTTATTTAAAAAATAAATTTTTAATCAAAACAAATTCTTTAATTTAATTTGAATATTATACAAAAATAGAATTTTTGTTTTAAACATTCATGATATAATTTTTATCAAACTAATTAAATTATCAACCAATCATGAATATAAAAAATTCAATATTAATAATAACCTTGAAAATAAGATATAAATATTAATAAAATTAGGTTTACTTGTTATCTAATATTTTTAAAATTATTTTCACCAATAATAAAGTGATTTTTCTTTTATTACGGTAATTATAATTTACTAAAGTTACTATTATTATTTCTCAAAAATAATGTTAACATTATAAACTTATATTAATTTTTTTATTTGAAACATGGAATTTATTTTATGAAAGATAATTCATATTGGATAATAATTTTAAATTAATATAAAACTCTCAAGAATTATGGGAATAGTTTTTTGAAAAATACCTATTTCAATGAAAAGATTAATTTACATTAATTAAAAACTATTAACATTCAATACATGGATTTAAATTAAATTAAAGAGTTATATAGTTTAATATATTCATTTATATATTTTATCATTAGAGGCCATTTTAATTAATTATAATTGTAACACCCCGAGCTTCCACGATACGCTTCTCTTTCAGTAATGCAATAGCTTGCATTGTACGCAAGTTCGAGATTCTAACACACCGCGACTAATCAAAATAGCCATTATGAATATTAATACCCACTGTTGTAATTATATATAATTTATATTTCGAAATGGACTTCATTTTTGGATTCGGAATGTCGAAATTTTCCTATGTCAAATTTTTTGTAATTTTTTGAGAACATCCAAATTTTTATGAATAGTGAAAAATACTTAAAAACAACTTTTTTAATCAAAATAATTTATAGTGATAAATTATACTATTGAGTGGTTTAAATAATAATTATAATATATTTTTACCATTATATCCAATGGTGGTCATTAGAATTAATTTCACTTTGGAATTGGACATAAACAATTATCAATCTTTTGATATATATTGTTTCTAAAAAACACGCTATTTGTTGTGTTAGTGGAAATTAATTATAAAATAAATTAATGAAACATATATGTTTGGAATTTTGTAAAATATACATCATTTTTGAATTTGGAATTTCAATTATAGATTAGGGTGAAATTACGGCATTGTTCTGAAAAAATTCAATTTTTAATGAATAGTGAAACCACTAAGTGGTAGTTAAATAACTGATTTTTCATTTAAATGAAATATTACCACTTCTGTGATTTGATTTTCAAAAATCTGACATACATGGGTGTTATTAGGAAGTAAAATGTGGTTCAATGGGATTAAAATAATTTTTTTGTGAATAGTAACTTTTAAGTTTAATTAATCGCGATTAAAGGTAATTAGTGAAATTTAAGGTAAAAATAGTATTATAAAAATATGTAATGACCATTACACTTGTCCTACCCCTATTGGATGAGTAATGGCCTACCAAGAAAGTCCATGGGTCAACTTGGGGACCCCATGGAGCCACTTTGGTAGGAAAATGACATTAAAAACTTTTTATTTAATGTTAAAATAAAAATGTCACAAACAAGAGTTATTTTACTAAAAAAATTAAATGGGGTTATAAAAGTCATATATTTGACTATAAATATTCATTAGAAATATAAAAAAATTTCCTACATAATGATATTGTTTATTTATAATTTTTAGACATTAAATAAATTAAATTATTTATGACACCATGATGATGTAGCGATTACCTCATTAATTAACGATTTTAATAAAATGGAAGGATAATGTAAAATCTAAGAATTACACTTGTCAAAAGCCTATTGGATGAGATAATTCTAACCCTTATCACCTTATCTTCGAATTATATAAGTGTGGGACCTTTAGAATCCGAAAACCATTATATAATAAAGTAACATTTCATTGCTTTCCAAGAGTACCCCTCCTCTCCTCTTATAAAAGGCCCCCACCTCTACCACATAATTCACACTTTCAAGCCATTTGGCTCGGCCAACCTCTGCCCAAATACTCTCTCAACTTCCACCTCTTACTCCTAGAAGCCTCACTTTGGGCATAACTCTTCCCAAGGAAGCCTTTGGCTCAAATCAAAAAGAGTTACCCGATTTTAAGGTAATGTCTTCTCTAATGTTGTTTTATTTTATTATTCTTCTCCACACCCATAAACTCTTTTTATTCATTTATTTTGTTAGAACACAAGTATCCTCAATATACTAGGATTTTGTTATAATAAGGATTAGAACTACACTTACACACACCTACATCTAATGGTAAAGAACATACTGTTTCTGTGGATGGCGAATTTCTGCCTCATGAAATGATGATTGTTCAACACTCATATAACACCTTCAAAGGTCGCCATTAAGATGTCACTATATTTATATATGATATATAATATGTTTATGTTTTAATTAAGCTTCTGTATTTTTCATTTATTTCATACCTTTATGATTTCCATTATGGGTAAAGGCGATATTTTCATTTTAGGAAGTGCGGACTACCGCCCCCTGAAAGTGATTTGAATCGTTAATACCATATGTGGGATATATAAAGGATGGAGTAAACGGTATTATACACTATATCATACTGGAATTATATTATACCTTTATATCATTATTATTTCATTCCATTAAATACGAAATAGAAATGAAAGTAGCGTTCATGTGTACGTACGGCTTACCGTCTCCATGAACGGTGCATTTCATTTCTTACCTCTAAATGTTACGTAATATTATGAATGAATTTATATACTGGATATATATGAGATATATGATATCTATATCATGAATATAATTCTGGATATAATGGATATTTCACCACATGAACAAATTTTAATTATAAGAAGTCTATTTTTGAATCTAGTACCAAAGATCGACAAAACGACCGTTATTAACTTAAATAATTACATAATGTTCATGACATGGTAATAAGTGATATAAAAGGAATAAAAAACATTAAAAAGGTTTTTAAGCAATTATAAATTAACTCTAGTTTATTATTCATGAGGTTAAAGAACGGTCGAGTCAAGACATGACGCAAGGTGAGGGAACTTCTTAACCCAATTTCTATTCTTTGGGTTAATCTCCTAATTTAAAATTATGTCATGATATTATTATGTCCTATCTTGTATTTGTAATTTATTTATGTGTACTTATAGTGAATCCACATAATAGATCTACTTTATTTAAAAAAATGATCTTAGTAGGGGTCTTCTTCTCAATCTCCTTTCATTGAGACATATTTTGTTTTATACACACCTTTCTTTTATACGGTGTATAATCCCCTTTGACTTTGACTTTTATTCAAAAAGGAATCTTTTTTTAAAAAGCGTTTTACTAAACTAAAAAAATGAATGTTTTTCTTGTCGTATGTATGCGGCGACAACGACTTCTCTTCTGCCGTGACCATTATTTGAGTTTCTGCTTCCTCTACAAGCCATAACTTTTTTTAAATTAAAAATAAATACAATGTTTTAATTTTATTTTAGTTTGGTATTGAAAATGGTTTTTAAAGTGTTTTTATTATATAAATGTGTTGTATTGATATCTTTTGATTGAAATTTGTAAATGTTATGTTTCCTTTATGAATGTTTTATGTGATACAATATTGTTATGGTTTATGATATGTTTAAACCTGTTCATATGTGGAATGCATTGGACTTAATAAGTGATGGGTGGAGCCTTCTATAGCTCCTCGATGCATCGGGAGGTCTCATGAGACAAACTAGTGTCTTGGCACGAGGCCTTGACAAAATCTTATTTGTGGTCTTGGCACGAGGCCTTGGCTACGTGGTTATGATAGTCTGGCATTATGTATTCCATCATTATGAAAATGGTTATTGATATTGCATGTGATTATTCGACCAGTAGAATATTCATGTGAAGAAGTAATTGGCATTATCTCATGTTACTTTTTCCATATTATGTTGAAGTTCAAATTTAAAAGGCTTTTGTTTTAGTTATAAATATCCTTAAATGTTTATGTTTATTGATGAAAGCTTCCGCTATATTGTTATCCTTACTGAGCATCTGAGCTCACCCCTTTCAATGTTTTAATATTTTCCAGGATGTGAATAAGTATTTTATGAATGACCTGTAGCGATAGTAAGAAGAGGATATGAGTGTGGACTATGGAGACTTGTTATTATAGTTTTTACTTTATGATATAATGTAAGACTTATGAATGTATCTAGTTTTTCCAAGGATACTAAACTAATCGGTCTTTCGAGACATGTTCTTTTGTGATCATGCCAATGTTACGAAGTAATGCACCGACTCTAGGTAGCTGTGGTCGGGGCGTGACAGTTGGTATCAGAGGCAGTTTAGTACTAAACATGGAAGCTAGATTTAGATAATCTCTGATTAGAGCACATAGCCCAAAGACAGACTTTGAGGATTAGTATAGAAGAACTTCCTAGAATTCTGTTGTTGTAGAGATTTTGTGAGTTTTCCGAGCAATACATCCCTGTCTGGATATAAGCAGGCAGAGGCGGCTCTGGCACAGATGTACCTAGGGGTAAAACCCGAAAACATCGCTTTGAGCTAGACTCGAACGGGAACTAGTGCATGACAACGGGCCTTGCTGCACTCTTGGTTACGACACTCCCGGGGGATATGATTAGAATAATTCTCATTTTCTTTACAAACCACTATGAAGGGTTATGAGTATATAATTCCTCAAAAAAAACATTTTTATGATTATGGATTATATCCATAAATAGTTCAATTTATGTTAATTATTTTAAAAGTATGGAATTATGTATTTTGATTCATAAACTAATCTAGTTTATGCCATTGTTTAGAAATGGTGCCTAGTGGAAGGATGTGAACTCTAGCAATACGTATGATCCAAAGCGTAAGAAAGATCATATCTTTCATGGTACTAAGCCAACATTTAGAAAGGAAATAATCTCCCATGTGTTCTCAACATATGAAAAAATAGTATCCTGTGTTAATAAGACAAGTAAAGAATTCTCTGAGTCTTATATATTTGAAGGGAAGAAAGAGAAGAAAATGATGTAAGAGAGAATGATCGAAAAAGGGACGTGGGAAAAGATGAATTTTCCAATATGTGATAACTGTGGGAAGAAACAAATTGGAACTTGCCTGAAGGGAATGGGAGTTTGTTATAAGTATGGAGAAAAAGGACACCAAGTGCGTGACTGCAAGGGTAAGAAAAAGGTTTCAAATGTACAATGCTTCATCTGCAAGGAGTGGGGACACTACTCAAACCAATGTCCAAATCATCAGAGTGTTCCCCAAATGATGTTATTGGATAATAATCATGTTATGATACTACCACATATGAGGGGGAATGATTAGAGTTCTTATGTTGTTATTAAGGAATTTTGTAATTTGAGTGTTTTATCAATGATGTAATGGTTAGAATAATTATGGAGTATATAAGGATTGTACTGTAGTACTATTTCATCAAGGACTTGAGATTGTGTGGAATCAAGAAAAGTGACTCCACAGTAGGTTAATTTTTTGGAAAATATATGGTTGAGAGAAAGATAAACCATAATATGGTTCTGATACCGAGATAGTGATTTTGGAATAAGACATGATTGATTTGGATAAATTATATTGGATATTCTTAACTTCCTTGAAATTGATTGATGATTTGTATACATTTTTGGACAGGAGGAGAATATCTAGTATTCTATAAGTACTAAGCGATCATGGTAATTCAGGATGGTGCAGTGTTTTAAAATAATACATGATGAAGGTGTTCACGTGTTGTTACACGGGAAAAAGGGGGATCTTCATTATGTTTACCTTCCTCCTAAAATATGGACTGTGAGTTGGACAGAAGCATTTTGGATAACTATAAAGGTTTGAATGGATTATGTTGAACCTTGTATAGTAATGTTTAAGGTTAAAACATTTCTGAATATTATTTTTGGAATATTATAATAGTTTTAGAAAAAGGACAACCTTCAGGTTGGGCGATAACCTGTCGCTTCGGACAAAGCTGCAGGAATCGAACCCACAACCATATTGTGACAGGCCTTTATGACCTACCACTAGCCTACAGGAAGTCCGTGGTTATTAAAAAATAGTATTCGTAATCTAAATGGTATGTGTTAATATTTTGACCCTTATACGATTAGGATAAATAAAAAAATTGAGTTCTATTATCTTCTTGAGTGAAAGATAAGTTTGTGGTTGAAATTAGTTGAAGGTTGAAACTCTACTTGTCAAGAATAGATATATATATATATATACCTATATATTATTCTATGAATAAATTAATTCTTAAAATTTAGTAAAGGGATATTAAAATAAAAAAAATGTGTTATCCTAATACCTTGTGTCTTGTTGAACTGGTGATATTTTAAATCAACATAGATTGAAGGATTTGAAGCCCTCAATTTGACACTTGTTTGTGATTGATTACCTCAATCACTCCCTACAAATATTTACGTTTTTCCTCCAATTATTTTTCTTTAATTTCCACCAATGTTCTCCTAATCGAGATCATAATTGGGTGGTGACTTTTTCATTTCTGTTTCCTTCTTATTAAGGCTAAATTTTATTAACCTTATTTTCGATGTGGGTTTTCCACAAAGGTATTTTCTATTTTCAACCTTTTATTTTCAAAGAAAAATTTCAAATTGCGAGGACACAATTTATTTTAGGAGGGAAGAATGTAACACCCCGAGCTTCCACGATACGCTTCTCTTTCAATAATGCAATAGCTTGCATTGTACGCAAGTTCGAGATTCTAACACACCGTGACTAATCAAAATAACCATTATGAATAGTAATACCCACTTTTTGAAATTATATATATTTTATATTTTGAAATGGACTTCATTTTTGGATTCGGAATGTCGAAATTAGCCTATGTCGAATTTTTTGTAATTTTTTGAGAACTTCCAAATTTTTATGAATAGTGAAAAAATTTTAAAAACAACTTTTTTAATCAAAATAATTTATAGTGATAAATTATACTATTCATTGTTTTTAAAGTATAATTATAATATATTTTTACCATTATATCCAATGGTGGTCATTAGAATTAATTTCACTTTGAAATTGGACATAAACAATTGTCAATCTTTTGATATATATTGTTTCTAAAAAACAAGCTATTTGTTGTGACAGCGGGAAATAAATAAAAAATTAATTAATTCAACATATATGTTTGTAATTTTGTAAAATGAACATCATTTTTGAATTCGGAATATCAATTATAGCTTAGGGTGAAATTTTGGCATTGTTCTGAAAAACATCAATTTTTGATGAATAGTGAAACCACTAAGTGGTAGTTAAATAACTGAATTTTCATTTAAATGAAATATTACCACTTCTGTGATTTTATTTTCAAAAATTCGACATACATGGTTGTCATTAAGATGTAAGATGTGGTTTAATAGGATTAAAATAATTTTTTGGTGAATAGTAACTTTTAAGTTTAATTAATCGCGATTAAATGTAATTAGTGAAATTTAAGGTAAAAATAGTATTCTAAAAATATATAATGACCTTTACACTTGTCCTAACCCTATTAGATGTGTCATTTCAGACCAATAAAATCCATGGGTCAACATGGGGACCCCATGGAGCCACTTTGGTAGGAAAAGGGCACTAAAAACTTTTTATTTAATGTTAAAATAAAAATGTCACAAACAAGAGTTGTTTTACTAAAAAAAATTTAAATGGGGTTATACAAGTCATATTTTTTACTATAAATATTAATTAGAAAGATAAAAATATTTCCTACATAAGGATATTTTTTTATAATTTTTAGACATTAAATAATTTAAATTATTTATGACACCATGATGATGCAGTGATTACCTCATTAATTAACGATTTTAATAAAATGGAAGGATAATGTAAACTCTAAACATTACACTTGTCCAAAGCCTATTGGATGAGAATATTTCGAACCCTAATCACCTTATCCTCTAATTATACATGTTTGGGACCTTTAGAATCCGAAAACCATTGTATAATAATGTAACATTTCATTACTTTCCAAGAGTACCCCTCCTCTCCTCTTATAAAAGGCATCCACCTCTACCACCACATTCACACATTCAAGCCATTTGGCTCGGCCAAACTCTACCGAAATACTCTCCCAACATCCCCCTATTACTCCTAGAAGCCTCAATTTGGGAATAACCCTTCCCAAGGAAGCCTTTGGCTCAAATCAAAAAGAGTTACACGATTTTAAGGTAATGTCTTCTCTAATGTTGTTTTATTTTATTTTTCTTCTCCAACCCCTTAAACTATTTTTATTAATTTATTTTCTAACAAAACCAGTATCCTAAATATTATAGGATGTTTTTATAAGAAGTATTCATGCTACACTTACACACACCTACATCTAATGGTTAAACAACATACTGTTTATGTGGATGGTGAATTTCTGCCTCACGAAATGATGATTGTTCAACACTCATATAACACCTTAAAAGGTGGCCATTAAGATTTCACTGTATTTATATAAGATATATAATATGATTATGTTTTACTTACGCTTCTGTATTTTTCATTTATATCATATCTTTATGATTTCCATTATGGGTAAACACGATATTTTCATTTTAGAAAGTGCGGACTACCGCCCCCTCAAAGTGATTTAAATCGTTAATACCATATGTGGGATGTATAAAGGATGGAGTAAATGGTATTATAAACTATATTATACTGGAATTATATTATACCTTTATATAATTATTATTTCATTCCATTAAATATGAAATAGAAATGAAAGTAGCGTTCATGCGTACGTACGGCTTACCGTCTCCATGAACGGTGCATTTCATTTCTTACCTCTAAATGTTATGTAATATTATGAATGAATGTATATAATGGATATATATGAGATATATGATATCTATATCATGAATATAATTATGGATATAATGGATATTTCACCACATGAACAACTTTTAATTATAAGAAGTCTATTTTTGACTCAAGGACCAAAGATCGACAAAATGACAGTTATTAACTTAAATAATTACAATATGTTCATGACATGGTAATAAGTGATATAAAAGGAATAAAAAACTTGAAAAAGGTTCTTAAGCAATTATAAATTAACTCTAGTTTATTATTCATGAGTTTAAAGAACGGTCGAGTCAAGACAGGACGCAAGGTAAGGGAACTTCTTAACCCAATTTCTATTCTTTGGGTTAATCTCCTGCATTCAAATTATGTCATGATATTATTATGTCCTATCTTGTATTTGTAATTTATTTATGTGTACTTATAGTTAATACACATAATAGATCAACATTATTTAAAAAAATGATCTTAGTAAGGGTCTTCGTCTCAATCTCCTTTCATTGAGGCATATTTTCTTTTATACACAACTTTCTTTTATACGGTGTATAATCCCATTTGACTTTGACTTTTATTAAAAAGGAATCTTTTTTTTACAAATCATTTTACTAAAAGACAAAAAGGAATGTTTTTCTTGTCGTATGTATTCGACGACAACGACTTCTCTGCCGTCATGACAATTATTTGAGTTTCGGCTTCCTCTACAAGCCATAACTTTTTTAAATTAAAAATAAATACAAAGTTTTAATTTTATTATATTTTGGTATTGAAAATGGTTTTGAAAGTTTTTTTATTATATCAATGTGTTGTATTGATATCTTGTGATTGAAATGTGGAAATGTTATGTTTCCTTTATGAATGTTTTATGTGATACGATTATGTTATGTTTTATGATATGTTTAAACCTGTTCATATGATGAATGCATTGGACTTAATAAGTAACGGGTGGAGCCCGCTATAGCTCCTCGATACATCGTCAGGTCTCATGAGACAAACTAGTGTCTCGACACGAGGCCTTGACAAAATCTTATTTGTGGTCTTGGCACGAGGCCTTGGCTACGTGGTTATAATAGTCTGGCATTATGCATTCCATCATTATGAAAATGGTTAGTGATATTGCATGTGATTATTCGACCAGTATAATATCCATGTGAAGAATTAATTGGAATTATCCCATGTTACTTTTTCCATATTATGTTGAAGTTCAAATTTAAAAGGTTTTTGTTTTAGTTATACATTTCCATAAATGTTTATGTTTATTGATGAAAGCTTCCGCTATATTGTTATCGTTACTGAGCATCTGAGCTCACCCCTTTCAATGTTTTAATATTTTCCAGGATGTGAAAAAGTATTTTATGAATGACCTGCAAGGATAGTAAGAAGAGGATATGAGTGTGGACTATGGAGACTTTGTTATTGCAGTTTTTACTTTATTATGTATTGTAAGACTTATGAATGTATCTAGTGTTTCCAAGGCTACTAAACTAATCAGTCTTTTGAGACTTGATCTTTTGTGATCATGCCAATGTTACGAAGTAGTGCACCGACTCTGGGTAGCTGGGTTCGGGGCGTTACAATAATAAAGAAATATTATTCATTTATATTATATTTTTGAAAAATGTATTTTAATCAAAAAAGTAAAAATGTATTAAAATTCAAAATCATGTTGGATTAAATTTAATAAATTAAATTAAATATAACTATGTAATACTTTTGGTACCCTGATATAAAATAAAAATAATAATTTTACATTTAAAATAATTCTTTTATCAAAAGAAACTATATTTTCATAACAACAAGATTGTATTGTATTCACTAAAAAAATCAATATTTTCTGAAAAATACCAATTTTTCACCCTATGATAATTTTTATATGATTATATAAAAAGGATATCATTTTGTAAAATAAATTTCAAAAATTTTATACATAATAATTATAATATTCTGAGAAATTATTTGTTTAAGAAAACATATTTTGAAGAGAAAGAGGAATTTCAAAAAACTATTTGTTTATTTACTAAGCACAAGACAATATATTTAAGAAGTATATATATATATATCATAAATTATTAATTCATAAGTATATCATAAATGTTAAGAGAATGGTCAAAATGGTCATTTTTAAATAATTATTTTTGTTCTTGTTTGGTGTTGCGTTTCACAGAGGTTATCGAACAAGGTTTTCACTTTTTAAAATTCATGGAGTTATAGGAAAACCTTATTGGAAACCATAGGGATATAAAAATAGGATTATACTAGGTTTATGAAAAATAAATAAATATTTTTTACGTATAGATGTTTCGGAATCCTAGAAATTAAACCAATGTTTGGATAATAGAAAGTGGACCGAACTATGGAACATTTGAACCATGGGGTAATGAATCCTAAAAATGTTGGTCGAGCACTAGAATAATATTGAATATGATGCAAAATAAGTGGGATTAAGAGTACAGAACCAGATAATAACTCCTAGGACATTTATTTTGATTATCATATTAATTATATAAATCATCTTGATGGAATTAGATCTAATATAATTATATATTTCAGAAGAAAAGTGAAAAGTACCGGATCTTAGTTGATTAATATTAGAAAAAGTTATGATTAAACTATCTATTAGAATTTTATTTTCAGTTTTATAGTTTCAGTTATCTTATTTCAAAAAAAAAGGGTAAAAAATGTATTGGCTAGTGTATAAAATGGATTCAATGGAAAAAAAGAAACAATTTAATTCCCTATGTTATATATGTTGGTGATAACAACATAATTATTATGTTAAATCATCTATAACATGTTGTGAAAAATTAAATAATCCTTTTAGAGTTTCCACATTTTCTGAGGGTAGAATAACTATATATTTGTCTACCCATGATATAATAATCTCCAACATCTAATAGACTATCTAACCCATAGATCCTAAAAAATTGATCAATGTTACTAAAAAACATATTCTATAATACAATATACTATGAAAGAGAAAGCTAATATTGATATATATCAAATCGAGGGGGCATATCATCTGTTATTAGAATTTATTAGGTACATGAATCCAAAAGATTATGTGTATCCTATTGAGTGAATGGATATATTGAAAAACATTTTCAAGATTCATTTTCCCTAAATCTTCTTAAAAAATGGAAATGGATATCCACATGATTAATAAAAATATTAATGAATCAATGATACATAATGTAGTGAAAGATTTAAGTCTTGATTGATATACCTTATGTTTTATAATTAATATTGATTGGTAGATATGTCAATTATATAAAATAAAAAGACTATTTATATGAAATTATTTGTAAATATGTACATTAAAAATTATTAAGTGATAGTGATATATAATATAATATTTGAAATGTAAGTCTATGATACATTGTGTTATCATATAACACAAGACAAGAAAATATGGATTGAGAAAAATATTTAGAAGAAATTTGAACATGAAAGGAATATTGAAAAACTAAAACATCCCATGTGAAAATGTTTCAGATGAGGCACTTGTGGAATTTTATTTATGGATGTTGGATGTGTTAAAAAAATTTAGGGGCTTTCCAAATTCCTCAGAAAAATCAAGGTGATTAAAATTCAAAATTTTCTAATGAAAATCAGCATGGTTAGATTGTCTAAACAAAACCTATGGTGTAATGATTCAATTATGGGGAGCATGGAAACTATTCCTACCAGTCCTTGAACACATGAATGATATAGGGAAACCCCAATAAATCCCCTATTTGTGGTTTTTTTAATAATTAGTTTTTATGTTAAGGATAAAAATGAAATCATTTATGCCACTCTAGTCATTTAGTCAAATATCAATAGTACTATTTCATTATCATTCTACAAAATAATTTTTGTCAATGAAGATTGCAAGGAAATCAAACCAAACACTTGTCTGTTTGTAGTATATTTTATAGTTATAACATATGGACGGTTCATTCAAACAGAAAAGGTATATAGTGATTCCACTATTTATTTATTTTCTTGATCAAATCACTAATATAGTAGACATTCCAATGGAGAAACCTAACATAATAAAATGTACTAATTGGATAACATTGTATAGTGACTTGATCAAATATTGAAATGAGGAAATTTCAGTTGTGATAAAGAGAGATACTAACACTATTTTAAATGTAGGGATAAATTTGTCTGTGGTTTTTCAATAACTACCTCATATACCACTATTATGAAAAGGAATATTACATAAGTGGAAAATAGAAATGAAAAAAGTTAAGAAAATTAAACAATGTTCAGTTGTAAATTAATGTCTTTATTGTGGAATTATCTAGAAATACACTTGAAATAGATGTATAAATATTAATTAAATATATACCTACATCTAATCCTATTTTGATGAACATATATAGAGTGAAGCTCACGTAGTTATAGGAATAGAAGAAGTGAATTCAAGATTTTTTTAACACGGATTCATTTATCAAAGCATGTATATTTGTTGTGCACATATTATATATGTAATGAAATATGAAAAATAAATTAATTTATGAGTAAATTATATTAAACTCAATGGAATCATAATAAATAATAAATAAAATATTTTAATAATTTATGATTCTTCAATCTAAATTCATAGAGATCATGTTTTTTCAATAATTAACATTATTATGGAGTTTAAATAGTATGAATTGAGTAATTTGTAAATCCAAAAGCAAACATTCTGATCATGAAATGTATATTAATAGTTTTTTTATGAAATTTGGGTTTATTATTTATCCTTATATATTTATGATTTTGATGAATATATTATTTAGGGACTTATTTAATAAATATGTGGTTTAATACATTACTGATATTCTGATGTTTTCCCATTATTTTGAGGAATATGATGAAAAATATAGTTTTATATTATGAACTATATGGTATCATTTGTTTTTTATAAATTAGGTACATATGAGTAATGGTTTCTATATGTGGAATTCATGGAACACGTTGTTCCTTCTGAAGGAATCATTGTGGATCTGGATAAGAGTATTATACTAGTGGACTGGCCTTTTTCTGACTACAACAATGAAAATTAATAGTTCCACCTCCTATAGGGATACTATATAAGATTTTTAAATAAAATATAAATATATTATAATCCTCTAACTATAATGACAAAAAATATTTTTATGTTATAACGAATAAGTCAGTGTGAATAAATCATGTAGGAACATAATAATCATCTAGTTAGTGGAACTATGTTTACATTAACTATAATAACTAATCATTTATCATTTATAGTGAAAGGTAATTAAAATTACTTATATCTATGCTAATTTAGAATGATAATGAAATTTCTTATAGGTTTGGAAACTGAGGTCTCATGAGGAAAAATATCCTACAAATGATTGGTAGTATTCCATTTTTGTTTCTACATTAAAGAGATAGAGATACTACATTTATGAGAATAAACGTAATATATATATAGAAAAAAAACATATAATGTACGTACGCACATATAAATAACCAAACATGAAAAAGGATATGGATAGAGCTTATAAAAGAATATAAATTTTCAATTCAAAATAACCGAGTTAAAGTGTACCGGGTCCCTGATGTACTATGTATAAAATAATCTGATGTTCCTGTAGTGTTGAGAACATATAGGTATCCACGGGACCGAGACATGTTAAATACGAACATAGATGTTTTATGGTAATGGAAAATCTCAATCCCAAAAAAAATTATTTACCATAGCTTCTTATTAGTGTGGATCAATAATTTGAAAGTAGATGATCCTATGATACAAATGAATATTGAAGTGATAAAATATGGGATGTTCCATGAGCTCAACTAGATAAAAAGTGTGTAATATATCATAGAACAATGATATGTATAAAATATATTCAAATATTTAATAATGAAAAAATATATAAAATCTGAGAATTGTATTCACGATATATCATTGATGAAGAAAAATGTATCGAGATATAAGTTAAATTTTTGTTCGGATAAAATTAAAAAATAAATTACCAATTATATGACTGGATTTTTTGTATGTTATCAAGTGTTGGAATTTCATAAACATTCTATTGGAGTGTTGAAACCATAACCTAGACCTTTATGAATGTGGGACAACATAACTATAGACATTATTTTTGTCCTTCATAATATGAAAAATAGTAAAATCACTACATGTTTAAAAATTAATAAATTAAATATGTTTGTGAATTTCATATTTATATGATATAATTATTCCATGTGTTCTTTTATCATATTTATATAAAACAAAATGGTGATACTTCATGGTTTTTTTATAATGGACAATAATTCATATATAGATATTACATCAACATTAAATAATATTTTTTACATAAAATTACAAAACCACGCTATGATGGTAATGGTTTAGTATCTTTAGAAACCAGGAAACATAAACAACTAGTTCATAAAACATCCACATTGTCTCCATCTTATTTATTCATAAGTAGACTCTTTTTTGGTATATCTTACTTTATAAAAATAATAATGACATGGGGAAAATAATCATATGAATGGGTGAGCTCAAATGCTCAGTAAGGGTAAAGAAGAGAAATGTCATTCATATCATAATCATAAGAACATAACATTTGAAAATATTATCCTTCATATAAAATATCAAAATAAAATTTCTTTGGATAAATTATAAATGTTCAATATAATCCCAATAGTCATGAAATAAGACATTAAATATTGTGTCATACACACATAAGCATGTAAAATAATTTCATATTACTCAACACTCATTGTTTATACCATCATAGCAGACATTGTACATTAATGAATTGAGTTCCCTCATTGTTGCATCCCTGTATTACTAAACTATATTTACATCTTATTCTTGTCATGTTTATCTTATATCCCATGAAATAATATGGGTTCCAAAAACATCATTCCCTGAAAATTTATATACAACAAATGGATTTCATATGTAACATTCCATATTAAATAAAATTAAATCATTGTAAAAAAGGTATAGAAACATAATCCAATTTAAGGAGTGTCATCTTATATAGAAAATAATTTTGACAAAACACTTGAAAATAATTCATTAGGAAAAAATCCTTTATTCATCAAAAATGTTTTCCTTCCTTGAAAGGCCACAAAATTTTAGAAGAAATAATTTTATGTGAAAATAACTTTATAATATTTTAGGTAAATATTCAAGGAGTTATGTAATTATGGAAGCATAAAAATAAATTGATGCCATACAATTTAAAAAACATTGTTATCATACATTTTCAGAAAAATTAAAAAACAACGTCTTACCAAAAACCACAAAATATTTCATTCATACCATTTATTAAAAATTTACCAGTGGGAAAAATTAACAATTAAAAAAATTATAATTATGTAAGGAATATATTGGAATACATATTTATGAATTATGGAGGTGGTTGATAATTGACCATAGTAAATACTTATGAATAAAAAATCTCAAAAAAAAAAATAAGACTAGCCACGCTATCTACTAACTTTTGTCAAATATCATTCATATGTATCAGAACCTCTTGTATAATGATTTATATAATGTTACTGGATTACTCAAGATTCATAAACATTATTATGATAAAAGTTATGTTCATATTTTCTTCCATTTATTAGTAACATTTAATTGTTACTTGTTCTTCAGGTATTTAATACTTTATGTTATTATGCATGTTTTTTAGATAAGTTCTTATTCCACATATTATGATATAATTATATCATTTACATATATTATTAGTATAATATATATCATATAAAGTCATTCAGTTATTTTATATAATCATTCATTGAAGAAGACTAGGTAGTACAAATCTTATCACCCTGTGGAGATGGTAAACTGTACATATGCACGAGCGACGATATCGTTCCCATAATTGTTGAATGTTATTGATGTTAATGGTGTATATTAGATAAGAATTAACTTAATTTTTTACTAATAATTTATATTTATTATTTCCATCATTATACCAATCCATGTAAGGTGGTTGTGAGAACCAGTTTAAACCACGACGTGGAGACGGAATGTTTTACGTAAGCATGCCTGATGATTTAATTTTTCATAGGATAGTTAGAAAGTTTAATATATTTGTTTCATATATATTATAACACACCTATATATATATATGAGTTATAAATTTTTTATTTCATTATAATGAAAAAACTAATGAAGATAAAGTAGAAGAAAAAAGAAGTTTGAATGAATCAATAAATGATATTACCTCGTCTTTGTTGAGCCTACTCTAAATCTTCTCTTATTGAATTAGAGTTAGTCTTTGAAGATAACCAGAACCTATAGAATGAATATAGGGAAGTTGAGAAGGAATAATGTAGATGATATTAGAGATTATGGATCAAAACTATGATAAGTGGTGAGGGAGGAGGTTCCCTTTTATAACTGATGTGATGATCTATTTTGGAAACTCCATAAATAATATATTATAATTAAATAAAACCCTGCCTAGAAATAGCCAAAATGTACCAATTTAGTATATGAGGTGATATAGTGTTGTAATATCATCAACCAATATATTTTGGAAATGTTATTTTGTCAATTTAAACCATATATTTTTAATTTAGACATATTTATTCCATTTACTTTTAATTGTGGTAATAACATTCTAAATATTACATGGTTATTCATATTCTCTTATATTGTGTTAATTAAACATAGATGGTTATTTTATGACATTTTATATCTTATAATTATCACTATGTAATTTTTAAACACTATTATGATTTTTATATAATTTAATAAATTAATATTTTTATAAAATATAAATAGTGTCAATTTTGACACTATTCATTTATTTGACATTAAATAAAATTCTCAGAAATGAAAAATTAAAAAAAACATTATTAACATGTCATAGTCAATTATAAAATTATTGGATCACATTAATTAGTTCATATTATATTTATTTTAATATTTCTAAAACCATTTATTCGATATTTCTATTAACTAAACAATTTTTACATCACTATTGTGTCAACATTAATAATAATGACTTCGTCACTAAAAATTATAATTAAATTTCTAGGTATTATTTAATTATATTTTCATTTAATATACTATATATAGACTATATTATCTCTTAGTTATCCAAATATTAAAATTAGAATACTTATATAAAAAGAGATTGTGACATTTATTCACATTCATTACTTTCTATTACATTCATGTCATACTTATAAGTATGTGGCCATTATGTTATTCCATTTCATAAAATAGTCAATAAGGTTCAAATATAGTCATCAAATAGGATTTTTAATCGTGTTAAGATAATTTTATAATATTATTTTTACCCTTAATTACACAATATACTGTTGACCATGGTAAAAAAATTAATTTGAAAAGTTACTATTCATAATGCCCAAAAAGTAATGTAGCCTATTAAAATAATGTGGACCTACTGATTCCAAAAAAAAAATTAATTCATTTTTGAAAAAATTTCAAACACAAATGTTTTAGTAATTAATTTAAAATAATTCTCATTTTTGTAATGATAAAACGTGTTTTAAATGATAAAACATTACAAAATATTAAAAAAAATTCCTATGAAATCAATGAGAAATGAATGATAATGGAAAAAATTATTTTGAATGATAAAAGCATATTGTATTTATACTTTAAATCTATTCCATATTATAATTTAACCATATTAATTATCTCAATCAAAAAATTTGTTTTTAATTAAAATTTTATGTCTTCTTACTATTTATCAAAACATGAAAGTTATCTTTAAAATATCAAAAAAATTTCCAAAGTAACTTTTTATATCCTGATTCAAAATAAAATGTTTATATTATCATAAAAATATATTTAATGTGTCAAAATCTTAATTTAAAATGTGTTTTCCGTTCAAAGGTTTAAAATTATCATTTAATAATATAATTTTATACATAATATATGGCATTATTCATACTTATTGACTAAAATATCATTTGGATGAATATTAAAAATATTTTATTAAGTATATAACAGATATTAATGTCATTAATTTCATTACCAAAAAATAATTCACTCCAAAATAAAAAATCTAATTGATTTATATTTTTATTAATAATTGATAGAGAATGAATTCAAAATACATTTTCGAAAGTTAGTTATAATTACTCCATCCATCATAAAAGCTAAGATATAATTTAAATTTATATAATAAGTCAGTCTCCTTGTTCATTTAAACACATGATTGCGTGAAATACATGATAATAAAAATATAAATTATTTAAATAAAATATTTCAAAAAAACACATTGTTAGTACATTTTACCCACCCCCCCATTAAACTGAATTTTTTCCTAAAAATTTCTCTCTTGGAAAAAAATAGATGAGGATGCATCTCCCTCATCAAATGCCCCAGTTTCCAAGTATCTTTTTCCAATTGGTGGTTTTCCCATATAACATTATCCAAGAGAGTTGTCTTGATTCGTTAAACATTTTCTCTATCATCTAGAATCTCTATTAGTAGTTCTTAATAATAAATATCATTCTCTATCAGTATGAATAATAATATTTGTACATGTGAAGGATCAAGTATATAATTTCATAGGAGAGATACATAGAACACATCATGAACTTGAGAGAGATTGATTGGATGCTCCAATCATTAATCTACATTCCCAACATGATCCATAATTTCAAGAGGACTGATATACCTAGAGCAAAACTTTCCCTTCTTTCCAAATATTATTACTCTCTTTTAGGGTGATATTTGTAATAACACATTATCAACCACGTCAACCTATAGGTCATTTCATCAGTTTTCAGCATAACTTTTTTTTCGACTGAAAGTTTCTCTTATGTTTTGTTGAATAGATATGACCTTTTATTCCATATCATCGACAAGATGAGGTCAACATAGATTTAATTCCACATATTCATCCATTCTTGTTGGAGTTATTCACTTCATTATATATATGGATTCATAAATATCCATCTAAATACTAGTGGGAAAGCTATTATTGTAAGAAAATTCCACCAATAGTAGGTGCTGATATCAACCACCATTGAAATCCAAAGAAAAATCTCTAAACATGTCTTTTAGAGTTTTTATTGTCCTCTCAGACTAACAATCTATTTATGGATGAATAGTAGTTCTGAAGCATAAATCTGTATCTAGAGAATGCTAAATACATCGTGAGATCGTTGAGATAAACCTAGGGTCCTGATAAAATATTATGGAATTTGGTACTCCATGAAATCTTACCACTTTCTTTACATATTTCATATAAAGCTGATCAAAAGAGAAATCCTCTCTAATAGAAATGAAGTGTGCCGACATCGTAAGGCGATCAAATTATCCCAGATACCATTAATTCCTTTTGGATGTTTTGGGATGTTCAATGACAACGTCCATAGTGACGTTTTTAAATTACCATTTTGGTATAGGTAATGGTTGTAACATCCCCTTTTACTTTTTACTCTCAGCCATAACATTAAGAAAAACCATGCATTGGGTGACATATTCATCAACATCTTTTTTCATGTCATCCCACATGAAGTACTCTTTCAAGTCCATATACATCTTATTTCTTCCCAGGTGAATAGAGAATGAAGAACTATGAGCCTCATCCAATATAACCTTCTTTAATTCTGATATGGGAGGAATAAAAACCCTGTTCTTGGACATTATTTCATCATAATCAAGGTTAAATTTAAGATAATTGCCACCTTCTTTTATAACTCTTCATCTTCCATATTTTAATCTTTAATCATCACTTTCATAGATGGTTGAACATTCATTTGAGAAATATAGTATTTCTCCCCTTAAATAAATATTCCTAGATTCATCCTTTTCAAATCCATAAATATTGGATCTTTTGATATTCTCGTCATTGATAAGCTGGAATGGTCTTTTTGACTCAAATCAAAATCAACCATGTTCGCTTTCCCATTGTGGTAATGTATTTAGCAGTAATAATCTTTAATCTAATACAACCATTTTCTATGGAGAATATCCATATCCTTTTGTGTGAAAATATACTTTAGGAAATTATGTTCAGTATAAATATCACACCATTCACCATAAAAAAATACCATTATATTATTAATGAAAATATTACCACATGTAAATCTAAATCATGAGTTAGGTAATTTATCTCATGAATTTTCAACTACCTTGATGCATAAGCTATCACCATATAATGTTTCATGAGAACACATACATGTCGCTTATTGGATGGATCAGTGTTGATCACAAATGATTCACCACTACCAGGTATTTTCAGCATAGGTGAAATGGATAACCATCTTCTTAACTCTTTGAAATTAACCTCACAATCCTCCAACCAAACAAACACAACTTCTTTCCCAGTCAACATGGTTAGTGGATTAGATTATTGTGAAAATACATTTCGAAAACATCAATAATATCTATGAAAACTAAAAAAACATCAAATATCAATTACCTTTGTTGGTCTTGACCATCTTTTAATATCCTATACTTTTTTGTATCCATAGATATCCCCTATCTTGAGATAATATAACCCAAAAAATGAAACTTTTGAAGCCAAAATTCACACTTGGTAAATTTGGAATAAAGATTCTCCTTTCTCAGGATCTTTAGTAAAATTCTCAAGTGATATTTATGTTTCTTTCCCTTCGAATTAACAAAAATAATATATATAAATACTACCACAAACTAATGAAGATAGTATCTAAAGACTAATTTCATTAGATCCATGAAGATAGTGGAGGAGTTAGTAAGACCAAAAGGCATCACTATAAATTCATAATGTTTATACCTTGTAGGAATTTTGTCTTTGGAATATCCTCCTTTTTGACACATAATTGAGTATTTAATTAATGATGATCTATCTAGTAAAAGTATTAAGCTTCGCATAGGTGGCCAAATAAGTCATAAATGCGTGGAAGATGATGTTTTTTATTGATTTTGATATTGTAAAGATCATGATAACCAATAAAGAGTTTCATTGATTTTAATTTATTCATAAAAAATAGAACAATTTCTCCCCAAGGTGACACACTAGGGAGTATTAATCCCTTATTAATATTCTCTTAGAGTTTCTTCATCAAATCCAGTAACTTAATTGGGGCCATTCTATAAGGTTTCCTTGAAATAGTCATAGAACATGGTATGTGTTCAATTGAAAATTCAACATCACAATTGGGTGGAAGACCTGTAAATTTCTCTAGAAAGACATCATCAAACTCTTATACGGTGGGGTATACTTAATCCAGTGTTTTTATCCAACAATTGGAGATAAATAACCTTCACTTATTGGAATCAAGTACTCTAAGATGAAAGAAATATCTATGGAAAGTTTATATTCTTCCTTGCATCGATATATGATCATAATTGATCAAGAATATGAAATGTGACTTCCCTTACTTGGAAATTGAAATGAGTTCCATATATATAAATCCAATCCATGCTAAAAACCACATCATATTCCACTGTAGGATGAATCATAGGATTTTAAACAAGCACATTCCCACAAGCTTCAACCATATAAGAATTATAAACTTTTGATGCCACATTTGTTCCATTAGAAGTTACAATGGCTAACTCAACATCTAATTGTTGAGGTAATACAGAGATACCCAAAAGAATTATTTATATAAAAAGTGTGGGTGGATCCAAAATCAAATAAAACATTTTCTACTTTAGATTACATGGTATGTGTACCTTTTCCCACTTTATTATAATAATTCATTTTGACGATAGTGATTGAATGTGACTATTCTTTATATTTGTCCTTGAGAGTTTGTTGACGCCGATCATCAACCATAACCCTTGTATTAGAGAATTTATTAGAATAAGGACCCATTTCCATGAACATGTAACATTGAAGTATAGGAGGTGAATTCTACATAGCCTTTTCATTGTTTGTATCATTAGAAATTTTTTCCCATAACTTTTTCATTCAACTTCCTAATGACCTTATTTTCCCACTTAAAAAATTTACTAGTTCTTTATGAAAATTCCTTCCATGATTTTTTCCACACTATGATCATATGGGAAAACTCATCTTTATTTAAATTTGGTCTTTATATTTTCCTTTGAATTTTGTTTTAACTTTTTATCAAACCCATTTGACTGATAGGTTACTCCAATCTCCATTTCATTCTTGTGAGCACATCGAAAAATTTCCTCATAGCTATTGATGTTCCATATCGATAATGCCCTACATAGAATCTGTTTTAAGACACTAAATAATCAATGAATTTTAATCTCGGGTGGGATAATAATTTGAGAAGCGTACATTTATAGTATTGTAAAATTTTCATTGTAGGTACCAACATTTTTATCATCATTTTTCTTAAGTTCAATGAACTCCTTCTACATCATTTTTTGAAGAATAAAAATGAATTAATTATTGAAAAATAAGTTCTTCGACTCATCCCATTCCATGGACTCATTTTCTTCTCTTTTCATCATATTAAAGATAATATTACACCATTTATGAGCTTCACCTTCCGAACGATAGGCTACATAGTTGAATTTATCATACTCTGAACCTTGTAGAACTGAAAATATTTTCTCAGCGGTACTGATCCATTTTTAATCCACTAATAGATCAGAATAATCACTGAATGAATATGGAAATTGAATCATAAAAGACTCAACATAATGTTTCTCCCTTATTTTCTCGTTTGTAAGTCTTGTATGATTCATAGCTTGAGATATTTGTGTGATCATGGATACAATATTTTTCGTTCGATATTCCATAACGTTTTGTTTCTCATGTGGATAATCACTGCAGTGCCCTCCACATTTAGCAATAATGTTGTTCCTTCAGGTTCAAGCCACCGACTAACCACCATGATGTATAGTGTGAGAAACACTAATCATAAAAGAAAAACCACATAATCAAGAAAAAAATTTCAATTTAGGACAGATTTTTTTTATCCATGGTTATTCATGAACATCTCTGGATCACTTGGATAGGATCGAAACCTATACTTAGAAATAACCTTATGGTTCTTACTAAGGTTCTCTCATCCTAGTTTACAGAGGTTAAAAATAACTTTTCTCTAATACCAACTATAATGTCCCATACATTACATTTAAATATTACTTTGAACATTGATGAATATTTATTACATAACATAAAAAAATCACAAAAGTACTATATAGGTTTACTACCCTTAGAATCTCATAAACATAAAAAACTAGTTCAAAAAACATCCACAATTTCTCCCGCTTATTTATTTATAACTAGACAACTTATGGAAATATATTACATAATAACCTTCTTCATGGCATGGAAAAAAATAAACATCTGAAAAGGTTGAGATCAAATGCTCAGTAAGTGTATACAAGGAAAATATAATTCATATCATAATTATAGGAACATAACATTTGAAAATATTAGCGTACATATGAAAGATAATAATATCATGTCATGGGATAAATCATTAAAGTTATATATACTCACAATAGTCATAAGATACGACATGAAATTTATTGGCAAACACACAATAAAATATAAAATCAATTCATGTTAGTCAAAGCTTATTGTTGAGACCATGCTAGCAGACAAAGTCCATTACAGATCTGAGTTCACTCCTCATTCCATCCATATATTTCTAAACCTGATTTACTTGACGTTCCAGTCATGCTTGTATCATTAAATATAAATCTTTAATCACTCTATTGGATGGAGATATAGGTCCCACCTATCTAATAATGAAATTATTTTTATGTGTGCCATAAAAATATAAAAACATTTACCATATCCTAACCCAAGAAATAAAATAGGTTTCTTAAACAACATTCTATCAAAATTGATATGTAACAAATAGACTTCATAAATAACTATCCATCCTAAAAAAATCAAATCATAGTAACAAAAGATATAAAATATAACCCATTTTAAATTGTGTCATCATAGATGGAAATTAACTTTGGGAAAAAACATGAAATTAATTCCAGAGGTAAATATTAATTCTTCATAAAAAATGTTTTCCTTCCTTAAAATGAAACACGATTTATAAGAAATAATCTTATGTGAAAATATCCTTCTAATCATGTAGTGTATGAGTCAAGGAAATAAGGAATTATTAAAGTGTAAAAATCTGATCATTCCATACAAGTTAAAAAACATTCTTCTCGTACTTTTGCTGGAAAAGTCAAAAAGTACCTCGTACCGAAAACTACTAAGGATTCCATTGATGTGATTTAGTAAAATTTTAGAAGTAGTTAAAATTTACAGTTAACAATTATATATGGATATAATTAATATTTTGAAATATATATTTATGAAACATGGATGTTGATGATAAATATACCGTGGTAAATTCTTACAAATAAAAAATCTAATATAAAAACTAGATTAATAATGTAATCCATTACCTTAGGTCGGATAGGCTTCATATGTATCTAAACCTACCACATAATTATTTATATAATGTTTACTAGTTTATTGAATAATAATTAAAAAATTTATGATATAATTTATGATCATATTTTCATATTTTTGTACGTAACATTTCATTATCACTCATTATTCAGAAATTAACTACTTTATGATCCTATGCATGTTTTGTTGGATAAGTTATTTTAACTATATTTAGGATGTAGTTGAATAATTTAAAACATGGTATTATCTATGATATAACATATTTATTCATTAAATTCATTTATATAATCATGCTTTAATGAATATTAGGTTGAACCAATCACATCTCACCGTGGATACAGTAAGCCGTATGTACGCACGAGCGACGATATTGTTCCCATAATTGTTGAATGGTATTGAATTGAATGGTGTATAGTATATCAGAATCCAAATAATTTTATGTCAATAATAAATATATTTATTAATTACATCACGATTTTCATCCATTTAAGGTGGTTGTGAAAAAAAGATTACACTGCGGCGTGGAGACGGTAAGTCGTAAGTAAGCACACATTGTGATTTATTTTTTTCATCGGATGGGTACAAAGTGGACTATGGTTGTTTCGTATTTATAATAACAAATCATTATATGATTTATTCTATTGTTATTACTTTATAAATAAACAACTAATGAAGAGTAATTAAAAGAAGAAATATTTTTGAATGTATCGGTAAATGATATTACCTCTTCCTTGATGTGCCTCCACTAAATCTTCTCTAATAGAACTAGAGTTGGTCTTTGAAGATGACCAGAACCAAAATAATGAAAATAGGGAATTTTAGAAGGAAAATGGGTAGGTTATATACAATCTTTAAGGATCAAAATAAAATGATGAGGTGAGGGAAGAGGTGCCATTTTATTTTTGGGGCGAGGGGAACTTTTGGAAACTCTGTAAATAATAATTTATAATAAAATCATAAACATACAAAAAACACCGAAATGTCCCAATTTCTAAGATGATATTACATAGGGTTGTAATGGCATAAAAAATTAACATTTTGACAAGTTATTTTTTTAATTTAAACCATAACTTTTTAATTGACACAAAGTTATTATATTTAATTTTAACTGTGGTAATAAAATTATAAATATTTAGTGGTTATAAATATTTACTTATATGTTATTAACTGACCATAAATGTGTATTTTATGACATTTAAAACTTATAATTATCACTATGTATTTTTTAAATATTAATATTATTTTTAGATAATGCAATAAAATTTAATTTTTATAAAATATCAATATTTTCAATTTTGACACGATACATTTATTTTATTTTAAATAAAATTATCCCAAAAGATAAATTCTAAATAAAATATTTAATACACTGTTAACATGTAATAATCACCTAGAATATTCTTGGAGCACATTAATTCGTTCATATGATTTTTATTTTAAAATTTAAAAACCATTTATTTGATATTTATATTAACAATATAATTTTGACATAACTATTATGTCATTATTAATGGTAATTATATAATCCAAAAAATTAGAAATAAATTACAATGATTTAGGTAAATCAGATAAATTTCAATAGAATATCTATAGTCGATAATATATCATATTTATCCATATATTTAAATTAATATACTCATATAAAATGAGATTGGGACATTTTGTACCATTCATTAGTTTTTTTACATTCATGTCATATTCATAGGTAAGTAGCCATTAAGTGATTCCATTTAGAACAATAAATGATAAGGGTTGAATTTAGTAATACAATATAATTTTTAATGGTGTTAAGGTAATTTCATAATATTATGTTTACCCATAATTACCAGATTTAACATTAACCATTGCAACAAAAAATAATTACGAAGGATACTATTCATAATGTACAAAAATAAAAGTATCCTATTATCATAATTCGTACCAACATATACAAAATATAGAATCCATTTTTCAAAAATGAAAATACAAATATTAATGTAATAAATTTTAAATTAAACCCATTATTGAAATGAGAAAATGTGTTTTAAAACTAAAAACATTACAAAAGATTGAAATGTTTTTACCTATGAATTCAATGTAAAATTAATGATAATGACATATATTATAATGAATTACAAGAATATTTTTAATTTTTACTTGTAAAACATTCTATAATTTAATTTAACTATATAAATTATATTGATGGAAATTTTTTTTAGTTAAAATTTATCATATTTTTATTATTCATCAAAACATGAAAGTTATTAGAATAATATCAAAAATTTATCTAATGTAAATTTTTTTATACATATTTAAAATAACATGTTTATGATGTCATATTGAAATTATTAATGTGTCAGAATGTTGATTTTAAATGGGTTCCCCATTAAATGTTGTAAAATTATCCTTTTAAAAAATAGGTTTTATACAAGAAAGAGGGTTTTATTCATAACCTATGATTAAAATATCCCTTGGATGAATATAAAAAATATTTTATTATGTATATAACACATATAAATCTCAATAATTTCTTTAAAAAATTCAATTCACTCATAAATATAAATATCTAAATGATTATTATTTTTCATAAATAGTTGCTAGCCAATGAATTCACAATGCATTTTCCTAAGTCAGTTTTAATTATTCTCGTTATCCTAACGGCTATAATATAATATAAATTTTTTTATAAGGGAATCTCACAGTTCATTTAAACTCATTATGAAGTGAAAATAGTTATATTAATGCATAAAAATTATTAAATGAAAATATTTCATAAAAGCATATGGGTGTTACATTTCTATTATCAGTTGTCTCTGACTACGTTATATTTTTTAGTCAATTTTTTTAGTGAAGAAACTAAAGGATATGAATATATATATGTTAATGTTAAAAGATTATACAATAATAAAATTGACCATAACTCTTAGGGGACTGTTAATAATTTTGGGGACATGATAAGGGATATCTCCCTTTATTTTCAAGGGATTTGGGAACTGCATCTTTTTGTTGAATTAATTTACACAAACAATTACCACTCATGTTTTCAAATGGGTTAGAATGAAGTAATTTTTGGTAAAGTGTAATTAACATTAACATATTTGGATGATTTTATAAAAGGATGAAACTTCGGAAAACCCCTTTTTAAAAAGAAAATATAGAAGATTCATGTATTCAAGAGACAAAACAAGGATTCTTAGATTCCTCAAAATACATATGCTGCAAAATGATGGAAGGACAAATAGTTCCACGTAAGGGATAATTTTTTCCATAATGTATCACCATGGTTGTGATATATACTATTAGGGAATATTTTTATATTGGACATAATTTACACTGAACCATTTATCATTCTGCGGAAATTTCTAGAAGTAGCATAGCAGTTAGCATCCCCCCTAAATCATTCAAATGTCAACAATGTCCTCCACAGGTATATGATATAGATGTATATGTAAAAATCGAATTATATATGTGACATTAATGGTGTGTAATTTTAACCTAATCAATTTATGTAATGATTAATGAATCTCAGATCTTCATAAAATGGAACCAATGTTGAGGAACATTATAACCCAACTAAGAAAAGTCATATTGATTAATCCCATATTTTAAGAGGCAATGTGGGTTCCTTAGAAATAATTTAAAGAAAGACAAAAAAATTTCAGTATGAATATAACAACAAAGAAACTTTTTAAGGGGGAGAATAGATGACCCAAATATTTTAACATTTATTTCTCATTTAAATGATTCTAAAATTTTTAATAGATTTTCCACATGTATCACTGACGAAAATATCTATCACAAAATATTTTATAAAATTAATATAGAAAATTTAATGGTTTAATTGGAGAGTATAAATTATGGTTAAAAAATTATAAAATTGATATTTAAATTAAGATAAATTTAAATCATTCATATAATTCATTGGTATTACAATATAACTAATCAATCATCTTAGGAATAAAAAAATATAAATTTTGAAATAAATTTAAAAAACATAATGTTTTGTAATATTTTATATAATTATTAAATATTTATTTTATTGAATGTTTTATTAGAATATAAAATTAAATAAGTCATCAAACATTCTATATTTATTCACATAAAATTTTTAAATTTAGTAAATTCATAGAAGATATTTTTTATATAGATTTATCCATGTGTATATTAAAAATAATTTCCAGGAATTTTTTAAATTGAACCAAATAAAAGTATTTTCATTTTTATTCATTATTTTTCTATTTAGATAGTTATATAAATTTCAATGTTTCTATAAAATTATGTTACCCAGGTAAAATATCATTTACCATTATAAAAAACATACTTTAAAAAAATATATTTATAAAACTGTTCTACTTTTTATCCAAATAAATTTAATTTATATTTTGTAAATTATAACATTTATATTGTGTTTAAATTTAAATTCACATAAATTAACAATAAGAATGTTTTTAAAATAGTATTAATATATTTATAAATTATTAAGAATTAAAAACCAATTTTGTACAAAAACTATGTTGTAATAGATTTTTATTGATGTATAAACATTTAAGATATTATTAAAAACCTATTATTTATTATTAATAATTTGATACAATGTCTATGGAGATGTATGGGTGTGTTTGGGGCCCATTCAAAGATTCTATCAATTTATTTTAATGAGGTAGGGTGAGATACATGGTCTGATCTAACCGTGTGAATCAACCATTCGAGACCTCTTTGTACTTAAGGAGGCAACATAATTTTTCTACAATTGTGTGGGTTGATGACGTATGATCATGTGACTCATCTATAAAAACTCATATTTCCATTACACATGGGCTACATATATTTAGTTAAACTGTGTTGTAGCATATACAAGGGGGTTCTCTAGGAAGATGCTACATCGTGGTTGGAACATGGTTTGGCCCCCCACATGACCAAATCATGGGACCCATTATGAAGGGGGATTCTTCATTTTTTCCCTGACATGTTTTTTATCTCAATTAATCCTCCTACGTCTTGTTTCTAGTAGACCACACACCATAGGATCTCCCTTCTCCTCTCTAGTAGGTATTTATATATATCCCTAATATGATCTTAGTTACTTCCACCATGGGATGTGTTAGAAAGAAAAGTGTATTATAGTCACTCTTATTCCATTAGTTTATAGTTTCTCTTCTCCTCTACAGATATATTTTTTTGCGGCTACATTTAACCCAAATTTAGCTAATTTGACGATTCTAACAATTTCTCCCATTGTAGCTCTATTCAAAGGATGAAACGAGATCAGGAGATATCTATTAACCTAATGTAGGTGGTCTACCTTCTATAACTATTTATTTATGATTATGTTGCATGTAGTCCTGCCATGTGTTGTTCACATCAAGCATAGCCTCTTAAATTTTGAGTTAATGTAATTTTTTTCCCTTCATCCATATGGAATTACCTAATCATGAATCAACACTGTTGGTATACACCCTTAGTATGAGAATCATATTTGAATATTTTCTTCCATAAGGGACCAAATTCAATATTTCAAATTAAATATTAATCATCCCTTATGTGTGTTCCCTTGTGATAATTTTTTTTGAAGTACGAATTGAAATATGAATTAATTTTCTCTTATAAGGCCTTCATCGTTTATTCTTTATGAATTGTTCGATATTCAATATTATATGTGCTTTTTTAACAATCTATTGTGCATATTGAATTATTCAATATTTTTTTGAATTAAATAAAATTAATTTGTGACGACCCGTCCCCCGGGGCACGTGTCCTAACTACCCCAAGCCCACCTTCCATAGGTTCGGGGCTAGTGACTAGCACCAAAGGCATGAATCCCTATAACTGGAAGGCATTGCTTTTATGAAACGTAAACACACACACAACCGGAGTATAAGTAAAATCAAACACTAAGTAAAGAAATATAACAAGTCTGCTGAAAGTACAAAGGGTCCCAGAAATACATGCCCAATAGTAAAGTACATGAAAAAGACAGAACAACAGGAAGGTGTCAAGCTGCTCCTAGTTCGTCCTCTGGAGTCCCTACCTAAAGGGTAGGTACAGATGGCCACCTCAGTTCTCCACATCCGTCTGTCACCTCCGGTACCGTCTCGTCGTGATGTCCACCTCTGGGTACCCTCTCGTCATCAGGTCCACCTTCGAGTACCGTCTCGTCATGAATTCCACCTCTGGGTACCTTTTAGCTCTACATGCCTCAACAACAATCAGTGATGTCCGTCGTCTGCAACAAACACAATGTAGTGCTGGCGAAGCCCATGCAGGTGTGAGTATACGATACTCAGTAGGGACCCCGAGACCCCTGAAGGTCTCCCTAAATCCACAAAGGATAAACTACAAATAAAATATAAAATCACGAAGTATCATCCAACACTACATAGGTATATATGCCCATACATATACCTAAGTCATCAAATCTAGTACAACTCCATCTCACGAGCTCATGTACAACCCAGTCCACTCAGGGATGTATAACATAATCCACACAGGAAATTATGATCCAATCCACATAGGAATTCATAAATTAATCCCCCTAGGAAAATAAGATCCAATCCACACATGATATCAAGTCAATCACATCGAAGATAATGATTGAAAGTCAAGACTTAGCTCAAACAAGGATTTTAATCATGTTGTCGAAACCATAGCTATTGGGGAACTCCTCCTCTATCGAGTACAGTGGGCCTTCCACTACAACCAAGTGCTTCCCACTAACCTTGAGCTATTGTAGCACTCCACCTGTCGAGTACTGTGAGCCCGCTGCTACAACCAAGCGCTTCCCACCATGGGTCTGCCGCTATAACCAAGCGCTCCCCCTCATAGCCTATAGAGGTACACCTTCTATTGAGTACCACGGGTCTGCCACTACAACCAAGCTCTCCTCTACTGTGGTCCTGCCTCTACAACCAAGCGCTCCCCACTGGGCTTTCCGAAACACTCCGAGTCGATCGATCAGCAGTCATAAAGCCTCAGCCAGCTCTAGGGTTCCCGCACACAGCACGCTCATTCCGGGAGGGTCCACTCCATGAGCCAAGAGGACGATACATCAAATATCATGTAGACTAGAGTTTATGTATCTCAAAGTTTCATCACATCAATAGGAACTCAACACGACAGACGGCGCGTCAATCGGACGCCCGGTCTGAGAGTTATTGGCATTTTTTTCCTAGGGGCCCGGTTAGTTTTTACGTCAAAACCAACCTGACCATTCTCCAACTGCGTCCAAACCTTGAGTGGATTAAGTAAAAAGGTCTGTCTCACTATGAGGAAGTCAAAAATGTTGATGACACGTCAATCAAACGTCTGGAGCTCAAGTTATAGGTGTTTTCGCTCCAAGGGCCCAGTCGGTCTCGTGGTCGAACCTACCTGTCGGTACATGATGTTATTTGAAACCTTGATTGTAGTGTACCAAAACAGCCGTCTCGATCCAAGGATCCCAATTCAACTGACGGTGCGTTGATCGGAGGTCTGAAGCCCATGATATGGGAAAATGACTAAAAACATTCCAAAATGGGGGTTTTGGGCTCAGACCGACCCGGACCGAGACCCCACGGGTCAGCCTGAACCGGGTCGACCCAACCCGGGTCGGGGTCCAGCCCAATAAGGCGCGGCCCAGCCTGGATGGTGGGGCCCGGCCTAGTCGGCACGACTCGGCCAGGCCCAGCGCGGGGGCCCGGCCCGGCCCGGCACGGCCGGTCCGCCCCTGTGCGGCCGGTGCGGCTGGCATAGCCGGTTGGCCTGCCGCGGGCACGGCCCACGCGGCCAGTCAACTTGGTCGTTTCGGCCGAGCGAGAAATGAAAGGGGGGGGCGTGATGTTCCCCTCATGAAAGATGAAATTGCCCCTGAGTGGGAGGGGTCACTCTTTCCAGCCGGGGGTTACGGAGCCCGGAATTTCTGAAAACGGTCGGCCGTATTGGCCGGCCGGTGTACCACTGCGGATCCCGCCATCTATGCGCTGGTGGCTAGTGGTTCTGGCCTCCCCTCCCTGCCCCGCCGCGACCTTAGGCCACAGTCTTGTCTGACCTGCACGGCGCGACCACGTCGCGCCCCTCCGTCGCGGACCGCCCTGGCTGTGGCCCTCCATGCTTCTCCGACCGAGGCCTCTTTCGACCTCAACGGGGCGGTGCGATAGCGCCACGCACCTTCGCCGGGGTGATATTCCTCATTCTCGTGCGGTGTTGTTGCACCATGCCTCTTTCATCCCAAACCGCAATGGTGAACATCAACAAAGGGGGAGGATGATCGTCCATGTTCATGTGGTCCGACCTCCTCCCATAAATATTATAGCAAGTGGACCAAATAAAACAACTTCGACAAGCAGACCGAAAATTAATCCATTAAATTTGAGCTTCAAACCCCTACCTTGATGAAGGCATTCATCAGTGTCGCGGTAGATGGCATTGTGGTTGATGGGCGTCCTTCCATCAATGTCGGGAAGGATAAAGTAGAGAGTGGCATCAGCGTTCTTCGTTCTTTGTTGGAGGAAGTTGGAAAAAAATCCAAGTGTTAGGGATCGTGCTTCACTACTAACGTTTTTCCACTTGAAGAAGCCATCCAGAACTCCTCCACCTGGCCTCCTTTAAATAGGAGTGGAGGGTTCGTCGTTGGAATGCAAGTCATAAATGGGGCATTTATGTCATAGGTCCCTCACTAAATTAAACCACCGTGGTGGAAAATTAAAAAAGGAGGAGGGATCCCCATTAATTAAACACATTGGCATTTTAATTAAAGAGAGTGAGGGAAGGTTACTCATAAACTTGAGGGGTTGAAATGTCATTAAAAGGGGTTGCGGGTGTGTTACACAATTAAAAGCGCGAGGGAGGTTTTAAGGGATTTGAAGTGGTGGGGCTCGTGTGGGACCCACCTCACTAATATCCTTCCAAGAGGAGTTAGGATGTAGTGGGTCCCACATCAACTTCCACGCATAGGTTATAACTAATTAGAATAGAAATAAAATTTGTAGCACAAATTTTTATTTCAATCATCAGTTAACCCATTTATATAACAACCTCACCTGAGCAAACGTAACTCTAGAAAAGGTCTTCCTAAGAAAAAATCGGCGTTGCAGTTTAATCGGTGCCCTCAGATTTCGATTCCGAGCACCTTTTCAAAAGTTAGAATAACCCACTCATTTGTTCACAGAATGTACCCGAGATAATCTATGGGAATTGATTCCGGGAACAGCGGGCCTCGAAATCAGGTGCCATCAGAAACTGCGTACTCGTAAAATCTCAAAG
Source organism: Viscum album (assembly GCA_963277665.1). NCBI lineage: Eukaryota > Viridiplantae > Streptophyta > Magnoliopsida > Santalales > Viscaceae > Viscum > Viscum album. The sequence continues at coordinate 1,067,874,569 of OY728136.1, forward strand.
AAAATTATGAAAAAATTTCTGTTGAAATTTACGGGTCTTTACATTACTCCCACCTCTGTAGTTTACATCCTCATAATGATACATCACAAACTAGGGGAACAAGAGTGGTACTGAGCATGCATCTGAGCCTTCCGCTCACATGTGCTCTCCTAGAGGTTCTCGTTTTTCCAGTGAAGCGCACCTGAGAAATCGACCGTCCACGTAGGACCGGCTCCTGTCGGTCCACGTTTTCCACTAGAATCTCTGTGAAAGTCACGCCATCATCTACATCCAACCCCCCGTGGTCGATGATGTGTGAAGGATCATTCACATATCTCTTCAGCTGAGGTACATGGATGATATCATGCACCCGGTGCAACTGAGGTTGAAAGGTCAAGCGATAACCAACTCTCCTACCCTGTTGAGGACCTAGAAGGGTCTGACGAAGCACAATGATAACTTGTCGCCCCAGCTAAAACTCTGTAATCCACGTCGTGCTGAGACCCATAGTAATATGTGGTCGCCATCCTCGAAATCTAGTTGTCTCTGCCTCCTGTCAGCATAAGACTTTCGTCGGCTCTGATCTGTCCTCATCCGCTCTTGGGTGACCTAAACCTTCTCTGATCATACAAGTGCTGCTAAAATTTCTTCTATGCCGATAAGAGAAATCTTGTCTCATCCCTAGCATTAACCACGTTCATTGCCTAACATAGTCAATACCGACATGGATGATACTAATCCATACCAAGGATGACGTCGTAAGGCCTCGACGCTACTACCAAGAGATCCAACTGTTACTCTCACCTCCAAGGGTTGAGTCACACTATCGACATTAGTGTGTGGTCACTAGGTCTCCTCCAGCAGGTTTCTCAAAAGTGAGGGTCAAGTCAATGGTTTTTAAACCGGAACCTCTTAATAACAACATAAAGATAGGACAGGAAAGTAAACTCCACAAAGATCAAAGACACACAAAAAAAGGAAACTAGAAGCACCAAGATCAAGGTCCCATGCTTAGAACTAGTCCCGCTCTTGTCTGCCAGCTTCCGGAGCTCTATAGTCAAATGCTTCAGCTGCCTGAAGCTGAGCTCTCCCATTTCCACCTGTTCCCTGCAATCGGGGTGGACCTCCCGGTGGTGGTGGTGGCGACCCCTCGAAGCGTCTTCCACCTCCAGCTGCATGGCCAGCTCCCCTGCCTCGGTCTCCTGTTCCTTGTGATCCTCCCCGAGCGAACCTCTGCCTCTTCCAAGGAGTTCCTTCGTTTATCTGCTGGTAATCTATATGACGGGTCGGACAGTCACGTGCCATGTGACAAACCACGCCACAGGAGTAACACTGTCTGCTCCTGGTAAGTCATTCACCACCCCGGGTGCCTCGCACACACGATCTTGTGTCATGCGGTCGAACACCTGTAGGCTTGGTCCTCTTGCACCTCTGTGTCATTTGTATACTTCCCACTATAGAAGACTCTTCCACGTGTCGGCTAGTGGTAGGTCCTGCTGTTGGAGACTGCTCAGCAAGGAAACTCTTCACTATGAGGGATCGCTCTAACACCCCTGTCTGCGTCGAGATGCTGTGAGAAACAACAGAAGCTCTAATCTCATGCTTGAGCCCCTTCTTGAAGGTTCAGGCCCTGAAGAACGTGTCATGTACCATATCTGTGGAGTAACGCGATAGATCGGTGAACCTCGGTGAATACTGCACCACTTTCATGCTACCTTGTTGAAGATGAAGTAGCTCCTGTATGCACACCGCTCGAAGGGTGATTGGTACAAACTCTGTCTGGAATAGGCTCTCGAAGTCTTCCCACAGAAGTGATGCCTCATCGTTCACCTGGAGCATCAAGCTCCACCATCTACTTGCTGTCGCGTACAAGATACTCGCTGAAAGGATCACCATGAATTCTGCTGGCGTCCCTATCAATCTAAAAACTCGAACAACAGCCTCCAGCCAATCCTCGGCTTCCAGAGGGTCCGTCTCCCCACAAAACCTAGGTGGTCTCTAACACTGAAACTCGTGCAGTGCACTATGGCAACGTGCACTCTCAGCATCTGGGGCTAGTGGAATCGGTGGCTCGGCGGGTATAGGTACCGTCGGTGCCTCTGCTGTAAAAGGGCCATGCACCGAGGCCTTGTCGCTCGGTCGGATGTCGTCTCCCACAAAGCTCGAAACCCTAGCTGGCTGCTATTGTGGGGACATCTTGAAAAGGGATAGGTGCGCCACGGTCAAAAAAGTACACCTGGTGAGCTGAAACAAAATAATCACAATGAAAACTTTTGAAACACACATCCAATCAATGTTTTGTGTACTGAGTTAGAAATCAGAGGTCAGGGTCCTGGTGTATTGATACGTCGACCGCCGCACCAACACGGGACTCCCTGGACTGATAACCAAACTCAATACCCTTAACACTATTGATTCACATAGAAGAACGATCAGAGTCCTGAGTTCTACGGTAGAACCAATCTCCTCTGATACCAATTTGTCATGACCCATCCCCCATGGCTTGTGAGGTAACTACCCCCAGCCCGCCTTCTATAGGCCAGGGGCTAGAGGCTAGCACCAAAGGCATAAATCCTTATAACTAGAAGGAATTTCCTTTATGAAATGTAAACACACACACAAAAAGTGTACAAGTAGATGAAAACACCAAGTAAATCAATATAACCAGTGTGGTGAAAGTACAAAGGGTGTTGGAAATACAAGCCCAACAGTAAAGTACAGGAAAAAGACAAAACAATAGGAAGGTGTCAAGCTGCTCCTGGTTCGTCATCTAGAGTCCCTACCTGAAGGGTAGGTACATATGGACACCTCATCTCTCCACGTCCGTCTGTCACCTCTGGTTATTGTCTCGTCATGAATTCCACCTCCGGGTACCCACTCATCGTTAAGTCCACTAATGCACCCGATTTGTGTATACATTTCCACATATATAATTGAAAATAAAAACATGTTTTCAGAAAATATCTGTTGTTTTATGAAAATTTTCTTTGAATTTGGTGAATCTATTTAGTTTCAAGTGCTTTCCGGCTAGATACACAGATCAAGGGATGTTTGTGAAAATTTTGAAACTACACTGCGTGTACTTTTATACACGCCGTATACATCCAGACAAGGACATGGACCAAAGCAAGGAGTTCACGCCCATGTCACCAGGAAAAGATACACGCCATGTATGGCGGCGTTAAATTCCATGTACCACTTTCTAGAAGCAGTGGTTACTGATAAAAGTCTACACGCCCATGTGGCCGTTGAAAGAGACATGATATATTTAAATGTCTACACTCTGTGTCTACTGTTCTAGAAGGGGATGGCGGCCAAACTTTTGATAATAAACACCGTGTATGGCGGCGCTACATGCCGTGTACACTCAACATGCAGGCGGAACCATGTTCAAAAGTCAAAGACAGTGTGTTTGGCCACCAGCCAGTGGAGAAATTGGCGTCAAAACGCATTGACGAAAAGTACATGGCGTGTACTTTCTATACACACCGTGTACATTGTTTTTCTATAAAAAGAGGCCTTGGCCTACAAATTTTAGGAGAGTTCGAAACCATTGGAGGAGAGAAGAAGATATGTTGATACCATTCCCGAGACACCATGGTGTCATAGTTCCACTACTCCACCTTCCTACACCCTACCTCAATGCTTACACGATGAATCTTTCAGGTATCACATGTGTCGTTTCCCCTCCACATTCTATGTGTAACTAAACCCCTCGTGTTGGGGTTGTGGATGAAGGGATCATAATTTGTATGTTGTTTTATATAGTTGTGTTTTATCATTGTAATTCATCTTACTCTTCTTAATCTACTGTTAAATATAATTGAGAATTCCGACCCGGACCAAGGGAAGAATTCCTAGCGATACAAAGGAAAAGTAATGGTGAAAACACACAAGATCATTGGAAGGATTTCAAAGATTCAAATAATGGACTGAACTTAATAAAGAATTAAGAACACTAACTACTGGACCAAGGAGTCAACTTCCCCAGCTGCTGACCCCGCACCTCTTCCCCCACCCCCTCTAGCTTCTCCACCTCACCCACCTCTTACTGACCCCACTTCTTCTAACATTCCTTCTTTTGTCCCATCCCCTATCCCACATATGCCCACACCCTCGGTCGATCTGGCCCTTTCCCTCTACCTAGCCACGATGGAGGAGAAGTTAGTTCGTATCATCAGCCGCTAGGACACCATTTCTTGCCATTTGATTCATCTAGACGACCGCCAGGACTGGATGGAGCATCAGTTGGTGCATATTGCTCAGCATCTTGGTGTCCCACTGCCTCAGCCACCAGCATCTGCCTCCGTTCATGACCCTTCTGCTGCTTCTCCACAGTCTCCTGCACCGGCCACTAATTCCTTTCTGCTGCCTACGGTGAGCCCTACTGCTACCACTTCTACCGAGCCAGGGCTTGCTGCTGAGATATCTTCGTCGAGTCCAGCACCTGCGGCTCCTACTTCTTCAGCTCCCCTTCCCGATGCAGAGTCAGAGCCTCCCACATCCTGGCCTCCTGTGCCATCTTTTTCGACCGATTCTGTACAGGATGAAGCCTCCCCTAAGGAGACCCCATGATAGTGACATTTTTCTTTATCTTATATATCTCTTTTGTCATTTTATTTGCTATGGTGTTATGCATGTTCGCATTTTTCTTTTTCCACGCCAGTCATAGGTATCATGGAGCACCTTCGGCATCAATTTTTCACGAGGGGAGTATTTTTTCAGTTCTATTTTCTTTCTTTTTTGATTTACTTCTTCCACTTCATTCCCTCATTTTGCCCCCATTTCTCCCCATTGCCCACCCTTTAAATTCGTAGGGCACTTGGTGGACGATGTGCAGTATTAAATGTGGGGGAGCATCTATATCTTTCACCTTAGTCTTTTCCCTTAAGCTAACCTAGGAGACATCATTATTAGACTCTATATTTGAAAATGTAAAAATATTTTGGTTAATCAATCTTATAAATGCTAGAGTTATCAATAGGAACTTTTGGAAATGTTGTATGCTTATTTTAGTTATTAAGTATTTTAAAATGATTTTTGATATAGTTTCAATTCCAACCTTTCATCCTTGATAAAATTATATTAATTAGGCTAATCATTTATATGCATGTCATGACCTGATTGTCCCTTTATTATTTTTCCACTCATGAGAGGTATTTTAAACCCTTTTTTGTATTTCTTTTCTAATACCCTTTTTCTTGGGAGATTCTTATGATATGCATCACTACCAGAATTTGAACGTTTTTATTTTCGAAACATGATGAAATTTTTGAATTAATTTAACATGATTGAGGAATTATATTGTTTCAAACCCTTTATCTTGAGTCCTACCCTACATTTAATCTTCGTTAAACCCATACAATCCATGAAAACCCTTTATAGGAAGCCACATAACAAGCCTATTTCCCTTCCTACCCTATTTCTTTTTAAACATTGCATGATTATTCATTTAAGCTTTAAAAAGGGAGTTGTCAATACATGGCATATTTTTATGTACAGCCATCAAATAAAGTGTGGGGGAGTGTCTCTTAATTATTTAGGGCAGAATGGGTTCAAAACATCTACTCATTGTATTCATAAGGGTTTAACTGGTGTTTTGTTGTTTTAAAAAAAACAACAACAAACAAACAATAAAGGGGAACTTATGCTTATTTTCCCATGAACCCTACTTGCGTAAGGAAGATGGTGACGATTACAAAAGCATTTGACTGAGCTTTTGAAGGATGTATTTTCTGTACGCTTTACTTTGAATATCATCCAATGTTGTTTAATGAAATTAGCATTCATTTTTCAAGCCTCAGAACTTATTTTCACATCTTAACCTATAAACCCTTATCCACAAAAACATCTGAACCTTATTGATAAAGCCCTCATGATTTTTGTAATTAAATTTTTCTGATGTAGAGAACAAGATATATTAGAAACCAATGGATAGAGTGTATATACCTTAGATTTAGCATAACTCTGAATAAAAATATATTGAGTGTGGAGTGTTACTTTTACTAGTACGGTAATTCATTAAATGACATGCTTATTTTTGAAAGTTTGAAAATGTGTTGAAAGAATATGAGAGTAGTTAATTGCATTATATATGAGGCATGATTTCAATATCTTATGAATTTAAATTTTTTGTGCCTTTTAGAATTTTTCCTCAGTAACTTTATCAGTTATTTGTTTGATTAATTAAACGCCTTCCTTTTAAAGTATAGCCTCTATTAATTAGATGTTGAGATTTTTTTAATGGCAAGAAAATGACTAAATGTGGGTGAATTTGATGAACCCAATTTTTTTATACATTTACAAATATATAATTGACAATAGAAACATGTTTTCAGAAAATATATGTTGTTTTATAAAAATATTCTTTGATTTTGGTGAATCTGTTTACTTTCAAGAGCTTTCTAGCTAAATACACAGATCAAGGGATGTTTGTGAACTTTTTGAAACAACACGGCATGTACTTTTATACATGTCGTGTACATCCAGACAAGGACATGGACCAAAGCAGGGAGTACACACCCATGTCACCAGGTAGAGATACATGCAGTGTATGGAGAAGTTACACGCTGTGTAACAATTTCTAGAAGCGGTGGTTACTGGGAAAGTCTACACACCCATGTGGCCATTGAAAGAGACACGAAGTGTTTATATTTATACACATCGTGTCGGCTATTCTAGAAGGGGTTGGCGGCCAAACTTTTGATACTAAACGCCATGTATAGCGGCACTACATGCTGTGTACACTCAACTTGTAGGTGGCACTGTGTTCAAAAGTCAAAGACGGCGTGTTTGGACACCGGCCAGTTGAGAAATTGGCGCCAAAACGCGTTGATGAAAAGTACATGGCGTGTACTTTATATACACGTCGTGTACTTTACTTTTCTATAAAAAGAGGCCTTGGCCTACGGATATTTGGAGGGGTTCAAAACCTTTGGAGGAGAGAAGGAGCTCTGTTGCTACCATTCCTGAGCCACCGTGGTGCCGTAGTTCCACTACTCCACCTTCTGACACACTATCTCAACTCTTACACGATGAATCCATCAGGTATCACATGTGCCGTTTCTCCTCCACTTTCTATGTGTAACTAAACCCTTGGTGTTGGGGCTCTGGATGAAGGGATCATAATTTTTATTTTTTTTTATATAGTTGTGTTTTATCGTTATAATTCTTCTTAGTCATATTAATCTACTATTAAATATAACTAAGAATTATGACCTGGACCAAGGGAAGAATTCTCAGTGATATAAAGGAAAAGTAACGGTGAAAACATCCATGATCATTGGAAGGATTTCACCGATTCAAATAATGGACTGAACTTAATAAAGAATTAATAACACTGACTACCGGACCAAGGAGTCAACTGCTCTAATTCCAATCAAGAAGAACAGGACCAAGGATATCTTGTAACAAAATGATATCCAGAATGATTGAATTATTATGAACAACACGATCATTTAAACAATATGCATAAGACCTCCTTAATCACCGCAGCCCTGACATGTCTTTTCTTCTCATTTTAAAAGATCATTAAATTTACCCATTGTTTTCTTTCAAACTGTATCAATTTATTCAAAGTAAATCAATTTAGTTTCAATAAAAACCCAAAATCAACCCAATCGATTCTAAATTCTGCATACGTCACCTAGTTAAGTATTAACTCAATTGAATTCATGCACGCCACGGTTCCCTGTAGATCGACACCGAACATAATCTATACTAAAGTTCTAGGAATGGGTAATTAATTTAGGACACAAAAAACTTCGATCAACGATAGCGTGGACCAAATTTTGGTTCCGTTTCCGGGAACACCATTTGGTTTTAGTGCTATGATTTAAATTTTGTTAATAATTGATTTAAGTGAAAATAAAAATCAAAAATTATCATAAATCGCTTTTCTGATCCCATTTCAAATTTTCTCTTTTATTTTTCCCTTTTACGCCAGGTTTTTGTTTTTGTGTTGTGCAGAGATTAAAGTGTATGTTTAGACGTTTTACACAATCCAGAAACGCAGAGTATTCAGAATTAGTTCCGCTTGACCCGGAAATCGAACGGACCTTGCTTCATCGTCGGCATACACGGATAGAAACTCACAACCATCAACCACAACCCATGGAGAACAAGGAAGAGGGAGCACCAGCCATAGATGCTGTGACTGAGCATCAGTACCAGGATCAACAGCCTCCCACTACTGGTCTATCGGAGCAACCCCCTAGAGCCTTCCTGGAATTCCTCCCAAGGGATTACCAACGGCTGCTGCAGAAACTCTTCCCACGGCCATACTTCGCCCCTTAGGAGCAGTTCATGCAAGCTCCACCCCGTCAAAAACAACCTCCAAGACGTACCCTTATGACGTATGGACTTCCATCAATTCACAAAGCTGATACGGGCATCATTCGTTCTCCGGTCCAGGCCCAACACTTCGAAATCAAGCCTGCTATCATGCAGCTAATCCAGAACACAATCCTATTTGGAGGCCTGGCCAGCGAGGGACTGAACGCCCATCTCTCCAACTATTTGGAGATTTTCGACACCTTTCAGTACCATGGCGTGTCAGAGGACTCCATCCGTCTTCGCATATTCCCCTTTTCTCTACCGGATAAGGCGATGTACTGGATCAAGGGGTGCCATAATGATCTATCCTCACCTGGGAAGAGCTAGCCCAAGCATTCCTATCCAATTACTTTCCACCATCCCAAACGGTGACACTCCGGAATGAGATCCATAACTTCCAGCAGCATGACTCCGAGTCGTTATACGAGTCCTGTGAACGCTTCAAGGAGATGTTACCAAAATTCCCCCACCATGGAATCCAACTCTGGATGAAGTCTAGACCTTCTAAGGTGGACTTTCCACGAATACCAAATCTGTGGTGGACGCTTCTGCTGGAGGCACGGTGATGCGGAAATCCCCCGAAGAACAATTCGAACTACTGGAATACATGTCAGCCAACAGCTTCCAGGGGCACTCCAAGCGAGGGACTCAAAAGCGAGGTATGCACAATCTTGAGGATACCACTATGTTAGCTGCTCAGTTGGATGTTGTGTCCAAGAAAATCGACGCATTGAACCTCAAAGGAGAATCTCAATTTCATGAAGTGCACCATCCAACATGTGGAGATTGTAGTGATAACCACATCATGGGAGAATTCCCGGGTTTGACTGGAGGCCCTTCGATGAGCGAGGTGAGTTATGTTTCCCAAAATCAAGGGGCCAACCAGTACTAGCATTACCTGAAACTGGTATGGAGGGATCAACAGAACACAGGTTGGGGCCAACAATAGTAGAATCATCCGCCCCAGCGACCACCCAGCTACAACCAGCCTCCATACCATAACCAATACCAAAGGTCGCAAGAACCCCAACAGGGTCCTTATCAGCAATAAGGTTATCAAAACCCTCGTCCACAGCAGCCACGATAGCCACCTCCTCCACCGGCTCAACAACGACCTCAGAAGGAGAACACCTCAAGGTTAGAGGATCTAATGACCAAATTCATATCAACTGCTGAGACTCGGTTCCAAAATCAAGAAGCTTCGATTCGAGGCTTGGAGAATCGAATTGGCCATCTGGAAAACCAACTTTCAGGGAGACAGCCCAGTACACTACCAGGGAACACCAAAAAAAAACCCAAGGGAGGAGGCTAATGCAACCATGCTCCGAAGTGGAAAAGAGCTCCAACAGAACCAATCAGCACAGAAAGGTGCATCCACACCCAGTGTTCATGAAAAAGGTACCAATACTGACCCATCCTCATCCAAAAGCCTGCAGAAGGAGGCATTGCAAAAAAAAGAAAAGGAAGTAATCCAACCATTCAAGCATGCCATACCTTTTCCGGAAAGATTGAAGCAGAGGAAGCTAGACCACCAGTTCAGAAAATTCATGGATGTGTTCAAGAAGCTACATATCAATATCCCATTTGCAGAGGCCCTGACTCAGATGCCCACCTACGCCAAATTCATGAAGGAAATCCTCTCGAATAAGAGGAAGATGGAGGATTTGGCGTTATTTCACTAACAAAGGAGTTCTCCACGGTGGGTCAACATTCTGTTCCTCCCAAACTCCACGATCTAGGTAGTTTCATCGTTCCTTGTACTATTGAATCTTTCGAGTTTGGGAATGCCCTATCAGACCTAGGGGCCAGCGTGAACCTCATGTCCCTCAGAGTTTTCAAAAACCTGGGACTTGACGAGATCAAGCCTACCCGCGTAGCCCTTAAACTTGCTGATCGATCCATCAAACACCCAAAGGACTACTAGAGGATGTACTTGTCAAGGTGGGTAGGTTTCTCCTTCCCACTGATTTCATCATCCTAGGCATGGGGGATGACTAGGAAGCACCTCTTATACTTGGAAGACCTTTCTTGGACACTTTGAAGGCACTCATTGATGTGCACCAAGGAGAGTTGATTTTCTGGGTATGAGACGAGAGAGTCTCCTACAATGTTCTCAAAGCCATCAAGCAGGCATCATCGTCCGATCATGAGGATTGTTATGCAATAACTACCATGGATGACCGCCTGGTGGATGATCTAGTATGTTCTTATATTTCTGTTAATATTACCATTCCAGATATTCATGTTGAAGAAGATCCAGAGAACTTGCAACTCCTAGATGGCTAGGGCGGCCACTATTGTGACCATTATGCACCGTAAATTTCTGGTAAGCATGTTAAGTAGGTCGAGCCAATTACCTAAAACAAAGTCAATTCCTGGGAGGCAACCCAAAGGTTACACGCCGTGTCCCACTTATTTACACAGCATGTACTTATCTTTTTAACTTGTAATATTAATAATATAAATCTATAGAATAACTAATAAATAACTGGGTATGGTGCCGGTGCCGATGCCAAAGCCTCTGGAGTTTATTCGAGCCATTCTCGGATTGAATACTCCTGACCAACCTTTGGCATGGGGTTCCTCCTTTTATTTACATAGCGTGTGTGGTATTTTCCATATATATATCAATATAAATGTGTTTAATAAACCCCATGATTGGAATGGACCGGTTGGCTAGAATCATAATCCGGTTTCACAAGACTTGGGTTCGAATCCAGACAACCGTCCCATTTCCATCATTTATTCTTTAAATAAAACCAAATGACGTGTATCCCGATATACGCCGTGTGCACCATAATTCATCATATATAAATTTAAAACGTTTTAAAAATAATAAATTTCATGCGGGTGAAGTTGGCGGATTGGCAGAGTCTCGGAATCAGGTTCAAAATGCCCGGTTTCAAATCGCACTAATCTACCCGCTTCACCCCCATCCATTCCTAAATAACAACCACAGGCCATGATTTTTTTCATTTCATGTGTATAGGCCATATATAATAAATATATATATAAAATAAATATGAACAATAGAACAACCTTTGCTCCAATTGGTGGGGGCGGTCGTTCGAATCGGCAGATTGCCGGTTCGAATCCCGCCCCAAGCACGGGACCAAAGGTTTTAATACTCTTTTTCTCATTTTAAAATACACGGCATGTATTTCCCGATATACGTAGTGTATAGGTTTATGTATAATAGGATTTGTAGATATATTTATTTTATTTTAATTATAAATAATAATTATTATATAGTTCACTATAATAATTTTTTGTAAAAAAAATGGGATACACGACTTGTACCAAAGACACACGCCGTGTACCTTGGCTATATAATCTGCGGTCCACCCAGCTTGAGGCCGTGTAGCACAGCCTCCCCTTTTCTCTCTTTTCTTCCCGTTTATTCTCCCGAATGCCACCCGAACCCCCCTTTACCAAATCCGTCGATTTGGGGCATTTCATGTTCTGATTCTTCTTACATTGTGATCTTCGATCCAGGTACACCATTCTGCACCCTATGTTTCAAGTTTTTAGACTCGTTTCGGATGTTTTCGGATTGGACGACCATTTAGATTCCGCCAGTACATGGCCACGAAATAAAGAACACACGCCATGTACTTCTGTACATGGCCGCACACAAAATATTTTGAAATTTGAATATACACGGTTTGTCTGTTCGGTACACAACATGTCCTTTTCATCATGCTCGAGTATACCTTTGCACATGGCCTCACCCACCATTTTCATACACAGCGTGTACGTTTTGTTCACAACGTGTAGACCATTTCCCTTGGCACCTCTGTGTGTGGCGCATAACACATCCTGTCACCCCATGTTCTAGTACACAACGTATGTGTTCGGTACACATCGTGTCCGTTGTTTCTGTAGTCGGCCCGTGTCTCACCCTCTACATGGCCATGTTCATTGTGCGCAGTCCACAACGTGTCCAAACTACACGGCATGTATTGTTTTCTTTGAACTGATAAAAACAGGGTCGTGTCATTTGTTCCACATGACCACCGACACTTTGAGTGAACACGGAGTAAATGTTCTCTACACGCCGTGTACTTTTCCATGGTATTTTTTTCTCCCATGGCGTGTCTGTCCAGAGAACACGTGAATCTCTCTATTTTTTACTACACATCATGTACTCTGGAGTACACGCCGTGTACTTTTCTTTTTCAGTTTTCTCACATTTTTTTTGGTTTTTTTTTTCTTTCCTTTTTCTTTTTCTTTTGTTTTCTTTCTATTTCTCTCCATTTCAGGATATGGAAGATCACGATCATTCACGTGGGAAGCGGCCAGCCTCCACTACTGATGGTAAGGAGTCCAGTTATCGTCGGATCCGACTCCGACCACCTACGCAGCCGAACCCTAACGCTCCAGTCTTTGAGATCCCTCAATTGGCCGTTGGCCACAACTCACTCCCTCCGATGACACCGGGCCTTCTTCTATTGCACCAGCTGCCACTTTCCATGTACTATCATCCTCAGCAGCAGGTCCCTCTTCGAGAAAACCTTCCACCGAGCCACCTTCTACTTCGGCAGATCCACCTTCAGAGCCAGACGTTTCTGCCGCACCGGCACCTAGGTCGGGACGTGCAGGTGTTCCCTATCCCTGCATGGTATTCTCGATCACCAACTTCGCATACGATAGGTTCTGACGCTTCTCTCATCGGCCGATACCATTCAGTGGCTGGTAGCTCGACAACAGCATTCCATAGCAGCTCGGTATTTGGGAGGAGTTGGAGGTGCTTCTTGGGCGCACCACACTCCTCGATATTTTTCAGGTCAGCACTCCTGTGTTCCGTGATTTATTTTTGGAGTTTGCGGCTTCGTTTGAGTTCGACGGAGCGGAGTACCAAGAGACACCTGGCGATGCGGTTCCAGTAGTTCGATTCCGGCGAGGCGGCCGACGTTTTTCACTGATGATGACGAAGTTTGGCCTAGGGTGTGGCTTCTACCCCCATCCTATCACCCCACCCTCTGTTTCTGACTTGACCCCACCCAAGCACTCTTACCTCGTTGCCATGTGGCGGGAGATCGATGGGCCTGACCACCGGTACTCCCCCACTTCTCAGAAGAGCACTCTTATAGCCGACCCCGTCCTTCGCTTCACCCACCGGTGCTTCAGCACCATCCACTTCGCCTTCCATGAGGATATGGGGGTCGTGACCGGCCATGACATGGATTTTCTTACCTGTGTCATCCGGCATGCCTACTGGGACCTCCCATATCTTACCGCCTCCTATATCTACTCCATGTTTACCAACTGCAGGGAAACCTGAATGGCGGGTTTTACACCACCCTTGTTGCCCACCACTTTGGGGTATTCGAGCCCTCATTGCCTCATTATTTGATAGGTTCACCACAGCAGATGGACTTCCTCATGATCATTCGCATGGGATTGGTCCGTAAGCAGGGGGTGTCTACATCCTTGCTGAGGCTCGAGCCCCGCCACCTACTGACCCCCCTACCCCAGCTGCTGACCCCGCTCCTCTTTCCCCACCCCTCCAGCTTCTCCACCTCACCCACCTCCTACTGAACCCACTTCTTCTAAAATTATTTCTTCTGTATCATCCCATATCCCACCTACCCCTGCACCCTCGGTTGATCTGGCCCTTTCCCTCCTCCTAGCCATGATGGAGAAGAAGTTAGTTCGTATCATCAGCATCCAGGACACGATTACACGCCATTTGATTCGTCTGGACGGCCGCCAGAACTGGATGGAGCATCGATTGGTGCATACTGCTCAGCATCTTGGTGTCCCACTGCCTCAGCCACCAGCATATGCCTCCGTTCATGACCCTTCTGCTGCTTCTCCACCATCTCATGCACCGGCCACTGATTCCATTCTGCTGCCTATGGTGAGCCCTTCTGCTACAACTTCTGCCAAGCTAGGGCCTGATGCTGAGATATCTTCGCCGAGTCCAGCACCTGCGGCTCCTACTTCTTCAGCTCCCCTTCACGATGGAGAGTCAGAGCCTCCCAGATCCTAGCCTCCTGTGCCGTCTTTACCGGCTGATTCTGTACAGGATGATTCCTTTCCTGAGGCGACCCCATGATACTGATATTTTTCTTTATCTTATATATCTCTTCTGTTATTTTCATTGCTATGATGTTATGCATGTTTGCAGTTTTCTTTTTCCTCGCCAGTCACAGGTATCATGGATCACCATGGGCATCACATTTTCACGAGGGGAGTATTTTTCCATTTCTATTTTCTTTATTTTTGGATTTACTTCTTCCACTACTTTCCCTCATTTTTCCCCCATTTCTCCTCGTTGCCCACACTTTATCTTCGTATTGCACTTGGAGGACCATGTGCAGTATTAAATGTGGGGGAGAATCTATATCTTTCACCTTAGTATTTTCCCTTAAACAAACCTAGGAGACATCATTATTAGACTCTATATTTGAAAATGTAAAGCAATTTTGGTTAATCAATCTTATAAATGCTAGAGTTATCAGTAGGAACTTTTGGAAATGTTAGATGCTTATTTTAGTTATTAAGTATTTTAAAATGATTACTGATATAGTTTCAATTTCAACCTTTCATCCTTGATTAAATTACATTAATTAGGCTAATCATTTATATGCATGTCATGACCTGATTGTCCCTTTATTATTTTTCCACTCCTGAAAGGTATTCTAAACCCTTTTTCGTATATCTTTTCTAATACCTTATTTCTTGAGAGATTCTTGGGATATGCATCACTACTAGAATTTACAAGTTTTTCTTTTCAAAAAATGAAGAAATTTTTGAATTAATTTAACATGATTGAGGCATTAGATTGTTTCAAACCCTTTATCTTGAGATCTACCCTACATTTAATCTTCGTTAAACCCATAGAAGCCATGAAAAACCTTTATAGGAAGCCACATTACAATCCAATTTCCCTTCCTACCCTATTTCTTTTTAAGCTTTGAATGATTATTCATTTATGCTTTAATGAGGGAGTTGGAAATATATGGCATATTTTTGTGTACAAACATGAAATAAAGTGTGGGGGAGTGCCTCTTGATTATTTGGGGCAGAATGGGTACCAAAAATCTACTCATTATATTCATAAGGGTTTCCCTTGTATTTTGTTGTTTAAAAAACAACAAAAAAACAAAAAAGGGGACTTTATGCTTATTTTCCCATGAACCCTACTTGCCTAAGGAAGATGGTGACGATTACAAAAGCATTTGACTGAGCTTTTTAAGGATATATTTTCTGTACGCTGTACTTTGAATATCATGCAATGTTGTTTAAAGGAATTAGCCTTCCTTTTTCAAGCCTCAGAATTTATTTTCACATCTGAACCTACCAACCCTTAGCCATAGAAACATCTGAATAATATTGATAAAGCCCTCATGATTTTTGTAATTCAGTTTTTCTGAAGTAATGAACAAGATATCTTGAAAACCTATGGATAGAGTGTATATACCTTAGATTGAGCATAACTCTGAATAAAAATACCTTGAGTGTGGAGTGTGACTTTGACTGGTAAGGTAAATCATTAAATGACATGCTTATTTTTGAAAGGTTGAAAAATGTGCTGAAAGAAGATGAGAGTAGTTAATCGCATTATATATGAGGCATGATTTTAATATCTTATGAATTGAATTTGTTAGTTCCTTTTACAATTTTTCCTCAGTAACTTTATCAGTTATTCGTTTGATTAATTAAATTCCTTCCTCTTAAAGTATAGGCTCTCTTAATTTGATGTTGATATTTTTCTTGAGGGAAAGAAAATGACTAAGTGTGGGGGAATTTGATGCACTCGATTTGTGAATAAATTTCCACATATACAATTGACAATAAAAACATGTTTTCAGAAAATATCTGTTGTTTTATGAACATATTCTTTGATTTTGGTGAATCTGTTTACTTTCAAGAGCCTTCTGGCTAAATACACGGATCAAGGGAAGTTTGTGAAAATTTTGAAACTACACGGCGCATACTTTTATACATGTCGTGTACATCCATAAAAGGACACGGACCAAAGCAGGGAGTACATGCCCATTCCACAAGGCAGAGATACATGCTGTGTATGGATCGTTACATGTCGTGTACCACCTTTTAGAAGCGGTGGTTACTGAGAAAAGTCTACACGCCCCTATGGCCGTTGAAAGAGACACGATGTGTTTAAATTTATTCACTCCATGTCTACTATTCTAGAAGGGGCTTCCGGCCAAAATTTTGATACTACACGCCGTGTACACTCAACTTATAGGTTGTTCCGTGTTCAAAAGTCAAAGACAGCATGTTTGGCCACCTGCCAGCGGAGAAATTGGCGCCAAAACGCGTTGACGAAAAGTACACGGAGTTTAGTTTCTACACACACAGTGTAATTTATTTTTCTATAAAAAGAGGCCTTGGCCTACGGATTTTAGGAGAGTTTGAAACCTTTGGAGAAGAGAAGAAGCTCTGTTACTACCATTCTCGAGCCACCGTGGTGTCGTAGTTCCACTACTCCACCTTTCGACACCCTACCTCAACGCCTACATGATGAATCCGTCAGGTATCACGTGTGTCGTTTCTCCTCCACTTTCTATGTGTAACTAAGACCCTAGTGTTGGGGATATGGATGAAGGGATCATATTGTTTATGTTTTTTTATATAGTTTTGTTTTATCATAGTAATTCATCTTACTCTTCTTAATCTACTGTTAAATATAACTGAGAATTCTGACCCTGGCCAAGGGAAAAATTCTCAGCGATACAAAGGAAAAGTAATGGTGAAAACATCCATGATCATTGTATGGATTTCACCGATTCAAATAATGGACTAAACTTAATAGTGAATTAAGAACACTGACTACTGGACCAAGGAGCCAGCTGCTCTAATTCCAAACAAGAGGAACCAGACCAAGGAAATATTGTAACAAAACGAAATCCAGAATGATTGAATTATTATGAACAACACAACCATTTAAAAAATCTTCATAAGACCTCCTTAATCACCATAGCCCCGACACGTATTTTCATCCCATTTTAAAATCTCTTTAAATTTACTCGTTGTTTTATTTCAAACTGTATCCATTTCTTCAAAGTAAATCAATTTAGTTTCAATCAAAAACCAAAATCAACCCAATCGATTCTAAATTATGCATACGTCACCTAGTTAAGTATTAACTCAATTGAATTCATGCACGCCACGGTTCCCTATGGATCGACCCCAAACATATGATATACTAAATTTATAAGAACAAGTAATTAATTTGGGATGCATAAAACTTCAATCAACGACAGCATGGAGCATCCACCTCTGAGTACCATCTCGTCGTGAAGTCCACCTCCGGGTACCGTCTAGCTCTACAAGCCTCAACCACGATTAGTGATGTCCATCGTCTACAGCCAACACAATGTAGTGCAGGCGAAGCCCGTGCAGGGGTGAGTATACGATACTCAGTAGGGACCCTGAGACCCCTGAATGTCTCCCTAAATCCACAAAGGATAAACCACAAAGAAAAGATACAATCATGAAGTATCATCCAACACTTCTTATGTATATATGCCCATACATATACCTAAGTCATCAAATCCAGTACAAATACATCTCACGGGATCATGTACAACCCAGTATACTCAGGGAATTATAACTTAATCCACACTAGAAAGTAAGATAACATCCACACAGAAAAGCATAACTTAATCCACCCAGGAAAAGAAGATCCAATCCACACGGGATATCAAGTCAATCACATCGATGATAATGATTGAAAGTCAAGACTCAGCTCAAACCAGGATTTTAATCATGTTGTTGAAACCATAAATACTGGGGAACTCCTCCTCTATCGAGTACAGTGGGCATGCCTCTACAACCAAGCGCTCCCCACTAACCTTGGAATGTTGTAGTACTCTAACTGTGGACATGCTGCTACAACCAAGCACTTCCCAGCATTGGTCTGCCACCACAACCAAGTACTCCTCATCAAAGCCTATAAAGGTACTCCTTCTGCTGAGTATCGTGGATCTGCCTCTACAACCAAGACCTCCTCCGTTGTGGGTTTTCCGCTACAACCAAGCGCTCCCCACTGGGCTATCTGATACACTCTGAGTCGATCGATCAGCAGTCATCAAGTCTCAGCCAGCTCTAGGGTTCCCGCACACAGCACGCTCGTTCCGGTAGGGTCCGCCCCACGAGCCAAGAGGTCGATACATTAACTGTCACATAGACCAGATTTGATGTATCGCAAAGTTCCATCACGTCAATATAAACTCAACACGATAGACGACGCGTCATTCAAATGCCCGGTCTGAGAGTTATTGGCTTTTTCGTCCCAAGGGCCCAGTTGGTTTGTATGTCAAAACCAACCTGAACATACTCCAACTGCATCCAAACCTCGATCGGAGTAAGCCAAAAGTTTTGTATCACTATGATGAATCCCACAATGTCGACGACACGTCAATCGGACGTCTGAAGCTCAAGTTATTGGTGTTTCAGCTCCGAGGGCCCGGTCGGTCTTGTGTTCAAACCATCCCGGACGTACCCAATGTTCTTAAAAATATTGAATGTTTTATACTGAAATGACCGTCTCGATTCAGGTATCCCAACCCAACTGATGGTACGCCGATCGGAGGTCCGAAGCCCATGATATGGGAAAATGAATGAAAACAGTCCGAAATGGGGGTTTTGGGCCCAGACCGACCCAGCACGAGACCCCCCCGGGTTGGCCCGAACCGGGTCGACCCGACCTAGGTCTGAGTCCAGCCCAATAAGGCACGTCCCGGCCCGGGCCGGCAGGGGGGTCCGGCCCAGATTGGGCGGCCCGACCCGGCGCGGGCGCGGCCCGCGTGGCCAGTCATCTCGGCCGTTTCGGCCAAGCGGGAAAAGGAAAGGGGGGGGGGGGGCTGCCCCCCTCGTGAAAGAAGAAATGGCCCTCGAATGGGGGGGGGGATCCTCTTGCCCGTAGAAGGTTACGACCCCTGGAATTTTTGAAACCAGCAGGCCAAATTGGTCGGTCGGTGTGCCACCGTGGGTCCCGCCTTCTATGCACTGGCGGCCGGTGTTTCCGGCCGCCCATCCCAGAACTGCCTTGGCCTTAGGCCGCTGCCTTGTCTGACCGGCATGGTGCGACGGCGCCGTGACCCTCCGCCGCGGGTCGCGCTGGCCGCGACCCTCCATGCTTCTCCGGCATGGCACGACGATGCTGCACTCCTCTACCACTCCCCCGCTCCAGCCACGACCTCTTTTGGCCTCAACAGCGCGGCGCGACGACGCCGCGCACCTTCGCGGGGGTGATATTCCTCATTCCCGCGTGGTGTCGTTGCAGCGTTCCCCCTTCATCGTAAACCACAACGGTGAACATCATCAAATGGGGAGGATGATCGTTTGTGTTCGTGCGGTCCAACCTCCTCCCGTAAATTTAATAGAAGGTGGCCCAAATAAAACAATTTTGACAAGCATTCACAAATTTAATCCATTAAATTTGAACTTAAACCCCTACCTCGATGAAGGCATTCGTCGGTGTCGCGGTAGATGGTGTCGCGTTTGACAGGCGTTCTTCCGTCAACGTCGGGAAGGATAAAGTCGAGTGTGGTGATGGAGTTCTTCGTTCTTTGTTGGAGTAAGATGGAAAAATCTCCAAGTGTTGGGCTCCGAACTTCACTGCTGGCGTTCCACTGCTTGATGAAGTCATCCATAACTCCTCCCCCTGGCCTCTTTTAAATAGGAGTGGTGGGTTCGTCGTTGGCACGCAAGTCATAAATGGGGTATTTATGACATAGGGTCCCACTAAATTAAACCACCACGATGGAACATTAAAAATTGAGGAGGTATCCCCATTAATTAAAGTCGTTGGAATTTTAATTAAAGAGAGTGAGGGAAGGTTCCTCATAATCTTGAGGGGTTGACATGTCATTAAAAGGGGTTGCGGGTGTGTTACACAATCAAAAGCGCGAGGGAGGTTTTAAGGGATTTGAAGGGTTGGGGCTCGTGTGGTCCCCACCTCAATAATATCCTACCAAGAGGAGTTAAGAAGTAGGGGGTCCCACATCAACATCCATGCATATGTTATAACTGCTTAGAATAGAAATAAAAATTGTTGCAGAAATTTTTATTTCACTATTCATTTAACCCATTTATATAACATCCTCACCCGATCAAACACAACTCCAAAAAAGGTGTTCTTAAGAAAAAACTGGCATTGCAGTTTCATCGGTGCCCTCGGATTTCGATTCCAAGCACTGGTTCAAAAGTTAGAAAAAACTCGCTCGTTTGTTCACTGAATGTACCCGAGCTAAACATCGGAAATTGATTCCCGACACACCGGGCTTCGGAATCAGGTGCCGTCAGAAACTGCGTACTCATAAAATCCCAACGAAAATTAAGAAAAAAATTTCCTTCAAATTTATGTGTCTTTACATAATTGGAAAGAAAATTTATAATTTTTATATCAAAATTTCTTGATGAGAATATGTGGTCTTAACTACTAATCCATTCCATCTTATGAGCCAAGTGAGGACATGGGTCCAAATATATTGACACAATGGATTGGAATAATATGTTTTAGATTTTTAAGTATTGGTAATGTGAGGAGAAATACTTGTAATTATATGGAAATGCTTCTCAAGAGTTTTATTTATACCTATGAGTGATATTAGTTCCTTATGAGAGGCATCATGGATATTCTCCTTTGAAATAAGGTTATAATATGACACGACTTCTACTCAGTCCCCTTTGCAAGATACCTATATGTCATAGAGGGTTATGTTTTCTCCATGTTGTGCTTGATATGAGGGACTCCATTTTTGGATCAACTTGGACGAGCTATATGGTATTGTGTATCTCAACATATCATGTAACAACACATCCGATTCTTTAATTTATCACCTTGGAAATGTTTTAGATTACCATAATGGATTTTATGGATTCTTTACTAGACTACATGAGATAGGTTATTATTAATATTAAATTATTTTAATATTATCATTATATTTTAGTCACTTGTCCGTTAAGATATATCACTTTCTTGTGGAAATCCAAACATAATTCTTTTTTTAACACCCATATACACACTTAACTACATTTTGATTGGATTATTAGTTTTAGAGACATCCACATTAGTGTGAAGAATTTATTGGATGTTGTTTATCAAGTATGAACATGGAACTTTATGTTCTATTTTGTTATTGCCTTTATATTATTATTTTTGGCACACTACTCATTTTATATTTCACTGAATGTATTATTATATACTCCATTAATAGTGTCCTTATATGTATTTGTCATAACATACATGGACCACCATATGTACGCAACAATTCTTATTTATTTCGGTTATAAATAAAGTAATGTGGCCAGATTTTTTCACTTGATTATATATTTTAGTATATATAATGGGAGTAACGGATTGATCATACACTAACAATTATAGTAGATAAATCTTTTGGAATTTTTTATTTTTTATAGAATGTTATAAATTCATTTCTATAATGTAACAATTGTGCCCTATTTTTTAAATTCTAAATGACATGTTCATCATCATAATTTTTTAAACTATTCATGATCCTTTTTCATCCTATTTACTTCTCTAGATGTTTGTTTACTATAACCCCACTTCTTGTTTCATTCATTTTACAATGCTTACCACTATTATACAACATTTCTTACACTCTAATTAGTAAGGGAATAGTATCTACATGGGAAAACCTAGGTCAGGACCTGTTGGATGTTATCCTCTAGCATGTATTGAGGCATGGTTCAGGTCATATATCCATCAATCTCAGGGAACCACTTAGTGGCTTTTATGGTATGATTCTACAAAGTAGTACTAGGGATACATTAAATTTTTGGAATATTTTTTTTGGTATTATGGAGGATAATAAGTGTATTTGTATTTGGTAATGAGTTTTTATTGGGAGTAGCTAACCCATGTATAGAGGAAAGAAAAATTACCTTCAATTTATTATTTATGACATTTTTTTCTTGATATTGTTATTATAATTTCACTGTTGGGTAATACACATGTTGTGTGATGTTAATATGGTTAAAACTATTTTGACTGAATTTAGTTACAATACCATAATGAGATGATGATGTATAAAATTCTTGAATTATATTAGGAAGCATAGTTATTAAATTTCTTGTAATATTTTATGCAATATTTATATTTCCACAAGAATTTCTTGTGTTTCATGTTATTTTTGTGTGTTCCATGTATTTTTAAATTGTGGTGAGAAATAATTTCTATATGGGTGACATAATAGGCATTATTAAAGTTCCAAAATATATCTAAATGGACTTTTCTGGCATTTATTGACATTGATAAAATAATTATCTAATTATACAAACTAGATGTCATGATTGATTAATGAAAATAGATATTTACGGGGTGAGTGCCACTAAAAATTTGGGAAGGTAGTTCATAAAATTAAATCACTATAAATGATTGGGTATATAATGTTACCAGATTTAATGGTCAGATAGTTGATACTTGATGTGGAAATTTTAGTTTCTAATGTGTAAGAGCCTTTATAAATATTTAATTGGTGAATAAATTAAGTGGATTGAGATATAAATACTAAAATAACTAATAAAAAATATTAATAAATTAAAATTTTAATATAAATGGTTCAAATAAATGGGATTCAAAGGAAAATGTAAAGCATGCTTTCTTTGATAACATTCATTTTTTAGTCCATATATTGAATCCATTATTGAGTTTTGCAAGACTATGTGTCTAATCTGATATCACTAGTGGGAAGTATGTTGTGTCCCCTATGAGAATCCTACAAGGAGTCTTTATTAGAGAGACATTTATTTAGGAGAAGTCTAAGGGGTTTTATTCACTTATATGATGGATAGTTCATATCATTTCTTATCATCAATATTATTATCTGTTATAAAAATTATATGGGTTGTACTATTGGAAAAGGTATAATTTATTACATAGTGAAATACTCATGTTTTACACATTGAAAGTGGGAAAGTGTATGATCCAGAGGTAGTTGTCTCTTTTCCACCCATATAACCACCTATAGGGCCACATGAGGCAAATCATATGGATCTAACACTAGGGGAAAATGATTAGTTCAACAGTAGTATTCTCCAATTTATTATATATATACTATGCCCTCATCGACCTTCCAGTATTATTGAAGATATAACTTATTATTCTCAGCAGTTGCATCACACCACCTTTTTGGTGATGGAAGACGCCATGTTGTCGAGTAATTTTTGTAATTCATAATTTCTATAATCATTCATATTGATATTTCCCTAGAGTGGATGGGCTTTCTAGTTAACAAAAAGATATGTAAGTCTACTATGGGTAGGCATAATTTCATCTCTCAACATGATCGGAAACATGGTATGGTTCGAGAAGTCTATGAGACCACCCTATATGACCACTTCTTCCCATATACATTGATAGAGGAACATGCTAGAGTGTTTTTTAATCTAATGTATTATTATATTTCCATGATATAGTATTTAACATGTTTCACCAGGAGTCATCATTTTCCTTAAAATTTTACTAGTGAGGATATGGATATAATGAGATTTTTGAGGATGGATTTTTTTACACCATACAATTATAGGTTAATGTATTATAGTTTGAATTTTTTTTTGATATAGTCAGACATGATCTCATTATAGATTATAGCATGAGGGAAACCGGTGAGGTAAATCATGTAAGTTTAGTTTTGAATCACGAAAATGGTTTATTTAGAGGCACAAATAATAGTTTTGAAGGAGCATGAGAGGCTAGCACGAACCAGGTGGCATGAACCAATAGAATTTTTTTTTATCACTAGTGTTCCATGACATTAAATTAAATCCCCAGTGTTTGAGTAACTCAATTGAGTATAGATCATGTTGTAGTATGTGTCACATATAGCTATAATTTCCATCATTTTCTATAGAATCTAATGAAATTGGATCGTTACCGATTCATATTCTTGTTATATGATCCAACTATCAATATCTTTCTCTAAGGTGGTTTTCTACTGGCTGATCAGGCCAATGAGGTTTCCATAGATGAGGTAGTCATGCTTCAAAGCATCAATGTTAGTAGTGTAGACCTTCACAGGTCAACCAGGTTTCATCCTTGTGTCATTGTTTATGTCGTATCAAAACAGTGCATCCCACCTATGAGTAGAAATGTTTGTGGACTTATACAATATGAGGTAATATTCTATGATACACTATTGTGTTTTCTTCCCATTTTAATACAGGTTAATCAAAATCATTAACATCTATAGATGTTATGGAATTTCTAAACCTTGAAATAGATTAATCCAGTGTCCAAATGACTCTCTAAACATTAATAGAATTTGGATAAATTGTTTAATTATAGTTTAAAATGGTCCCCTTCAGTAAGTTGGGTATTGTTTCATATGATGATTCTTCATCCTAGAGATTAAGGGCTTCAACATGCTTCTTGATATAGACTATATAGTTCATAATACACCACAAGTTGATTTAGATCATCGGTTGGTGTCTATTCAAAAACATGAAGGGGGAATTTATAACAATAAGGAATAATTGGTTATCTACCTTTGTCAATATATATGCCAGCATTCTATGCTGGGAAGATAGACACCCCAAATTTCCAGTCTCTTTATGATCGATCAAGGAATACAAATGGTAGAATTCCATCTTGTTGTGGGTTGTTTAAAGGATGTCTCCCTGGACAATATCTCCATCTTACTTCCCAAGAGAGTGGTAATGTTCACTATATTACAAGTTAAAAATGTATTATATGTATCTTTTCATCCTTATAGGATGTCACCAAAAGTGTTTTAAAAAAATAACAGGATGTTTCAATACATAATGTAAATGGGTTTTATCTAACCCATCACATCACTATGGGTTTCACCTATCATTTTCTCCCAAATGTTGGAAAACAACCATAGGTTGTGAATTAATTATATATGAAAAAACATGAATATAGTTATGAAATAGTAGAAAATGCCTCATATTGGTGACCAATTAAACCGACTCTGAGAAATGGTAGTTTTTTTCTAGGATCAATTTTAGTCAGGGTTTTCATGAGCTGCATATGAAGAAATAAGACATTAAATTTACATCGTTCTAGAATAAGAACGAATTTTTCCAGTATCTGGTTATACTATTCAGCCTTAAGAATGATCAATCAGAATTTATGGCTATAACTTATCTGGGTTTTTGTTTTTACATAGATGAAATTGTAGATGTCTTTATAGAAGAAATCATAGTGTATTATCACATTAAAGACAACCATTCCAATCATCTTGTTATCGCGATGAATACAATATTAGAGAACCAGTTTTATGTGATGATCATAAAATTATACATTAGGATCTGTAAAAGTGACTTCATGGGTGATATAATCTTACTAGAATGTGTACCTATTTACAAAGAGAAAATTATAATAGTGGTGTTTTCGAAACATTCCATGAATTTTTTTAAAAATATATATTCAATTAATGATGATTGGCTATTACATATTATTAATTTAGGATTTTCGCCGCATGATGTTCTTTTACTATTCATGACAAAGAAGGGTTTGAAATTTATCATGTGAAATTCTTGTGACATAGATATCCTAGAGTTAAAGAGTGGACTTACTTTATATTGATATTTATTATTCGAGAGATAATCAGAGGAAATATTACATACAATGTTGATTCATTGATCTAGTTAGGATATTTTCTCATATAAAGTGATCACTTTGTACCATACAGGTCCCACTAGCTGGGGCCTCATGAGTGGAATAACCCTGTGGAAGAACATGATCTAGCATTCATGGTCTATGATTTATCCTTTTATAGGAATTATTTATTGTGTGAGGAGTTCATTTTTTACACATATAAAAGCATCATCAAATACATATCCACATTAGGATATGTGAATCTATGTATGTATAGGTAGGTGGAGTACCTGAAGTCCGTAGACATTGAAATTTCTTTTACACTTAGGAAGGGTAATGTTGTTCTAGAGGAAGTATATTAGAAGGCTCAAAAATTGTCCATCCAGTAGGATATAAAAAAGTTTTTGTTGATGGAATTTTTTCCTACATTTACATGGAAAATATGGAATTCCATGGACTTCATGTTTTAGAATCTCTAATAGTGACATCATCTATTCTAGAGTGGTTGTGGATGTGACTACTATCTCATTCTGAGGGCCCTGCCAAGAAGGAAATATTCCAAGGATAAAACCCACCACCTATTTGGGATGTTGATGAAAATGAAATCCTTATTTTCTATGGATGTATTTGGGTGACTTATGATACACAATAAGAGTTTATTTCGATGTCTCATGGATTAGTGAGGGAAACTCACTGAAGGACTATAATAATTTACCAAGACATTTTTATTTAGTAAAAGTGGCCAGTTATGGATAGGTAGATTCATTGTTTTCACTCATTACTCCACCTATTAGCAAGTGAAGGCTGATCACTATTGACCATCTAGGATACTATAGACTGAATTCATTTAGGATTTGAAATTGAGTGAAATCACTATGTATTTTGTGATCGTATTTATAAGATCTATTAGAGGTGATGAGGAAATATGGGTGATCATGAAAAGGTTGAACATGGTAACCCCTTTAGTACATATCTGAGATAAATTATCCATTTATGATATTGGTATAAATTAATATCACAAATATTGTGCACCATAATAGAGTTACCTATTCTATTATATCGTAACAATACCCGTGGTTTGTGCCTATATTCTATGAGGGGATATAAAAATGAATTTTTTTCATAGGTTATCATGACTATAGATTATCACCCTCAGACTGATGGCCAGTCAGTGAGAAAGATATGTGTGTTATCAGGCATTCTTAGGGTAATGTGTCCTCAATTTTGAAGGTTTATAGGAGAAACATATTACTCTTGTAGTGTATTAGTATAATAAATTATTCTAGGAAATGATTTAGATATATCAGTTCCATATCCCTATAGGGTATTTTGTTTCATTCACCCCTATATTGATTATAGGATGATAGTGGAGAACTACTGTTTCCTTTTGTTGTTAAGGAGACTTTAGAGAAAGAAAACCTAATTCAAAAAAAATATACATCTTTGTATATTGTAAATGATTATTCCAATTTTCAACATAGATATCTATTTTTTGTGGTGGGACATAAAGTAATTATTCATATATCACCAATATTGGGTCATAAAAAATTCAGAGATAGTGCAAGAAATCACAATGTTATTTCTGTCCCTTTTTGATAGAGAAAAGAGTTCGGATGGTATTCTATCAGTTTCTTTTACCAATAAGGTATCTTTCTAGGGGAGAAATTTTCAAAGTATCACATATTTTTTGGAATCATGATGAATGGTTGCATACATTTGACCACTATGAAATTGAGATGGTGGAGAATGTGTCCATTGAGGAGAATCCAATACATATCACTGATCAGGGCATGAAGGATCTCTGGGTATGGTCATTTCCACTGGTTCAGGTGTTACGGAAACATGCATGAATATATGACGAGAACTAAGACTAAGAGGCTGACATATATAGAAATTTTTAAAAACATTTCTCGTATGACATTTAATGTCCCTTAGAAGGGAAACATGGGGAAGATTATTTTTATGGAGGGGAGGTTTCCATTTCATGGTATTTTTTATAATTACATAATTTTATGTTGTATTTCAAAACATATCAAATTGATTTTAATAATAGGCTCTGTTTTCTATGGAGTTGTTTGGGTGAGTATCAAGATTGTTCAAAGACACTTAATAAATATTTAAATTAGTATAGTGAGCTGCACAATATGAAAAAAATGAGTGATATGATTGTGTATAAAAAATTTGTGCCCTCTTTGTATAAGAGGCTACATGGTTTCTATGAAACCATCTGGGTTGGGGATCATGACCTTGTGATTTTTCTTAGACATCTCTTAGATCCATTACACAATGGTTTCACCTATTTATTCCAACCATATATAAATAGCATGTGAGGGTGTACTCTGGGAAGTAGCAACCACATAGTTGGATCATGGTTTGACCAACCTTGTAATTGAACCATGCAACCCCATGTTAATGATAGATTTTTACAATTCTACCATTAAATGTTATTAGAATGAATTCAAACTATTATATCTTATGTATAGAGTACCACACACCCAAATCCATCTCATGTTTTCCCTAATATGAATTTTGGTATCACAATCGTATGATCTATGTTACATCAATAGTCAAATGCTATATAAATATAAGTGTTAAATCTATACAAATAATTCATAATTTTCCGTTTTATCTTCTCATTTGTTTCACTAATTCATTTGGACCTAATTTTCCCCATATTGTTTTAATTTCATGATTTGGGAAAAATTTTCCATTGGAGCTTGGTTTAAGGGGAAACAATATACGAGGAGAGTGGTACAAACCTATATTATATGGTATAACAACATTCTATATGTTTATTTTCATTTATATTATGCAGTTTTGTGTAATGTGACCTAACCTTTCATCAATGCCTCATAAATGTTGAGTTAATTTATTTACATGTTTTTAAAAAATTCTATATGGCCTTTGATAGTGGTGAATAAACTTGTTAGGCTATTCACTTTGAGGTGATCCACTCTTTTGGGCGTATCATTAATTATGGGACTCAATTCCCATTCCCCAATAAATATTTAAACATCCATGAGGTGATATCCCTTATGATAAATTTCTTAATTAATGAATTAAAATTATATATGAATGTCAATGATTAGGAATTCCTGATTTTTTCATTATGCCTTATACCATATGCCTTGAGATTTAATTTTTTTTCCTCTTTTCCTTATGGTTATTTCCGTTTTCTATAGATTTGGGTTTTAATAAAATGAATTGGATATATTTTTTATCATGTAGAAAATGAAATGTCTAGATGATAACATGTGATCTTGACTACATAGCCTTACTTATAAATGATCTAGGAGAAAACATGGGTCCTAACATTAGAATTTCATGTACATTCCCACAGTGTTTTGAATTCACAATTGTTGTATTTACTAATGGAAATACATGGTATAATTTTTATGGAATCTACGGGAGGTTTATTTATACCCAAGAGTTATATTAGTTACAATGGTAATTAATTGTGGAAATATCATTTAAAATATGTATATTACATTCCTTTATTAATACTTAGTGTCCAAATTGAGGTACCTAGACGTTCTAGAGGGTTACACTTGCTCCATCTCGAATGTAATACAATGGAATGTATTTATATATTTCCATGGATGGGATTATTCACATGGGGTATATTGATATATCTTGAAGAGGCAATTGGGATTCTTTCACTAATAGCATTGGATGGGATCAAGATACAAATAGTGGATTCAATGGTTCTGTTACCTAGATTACAAGTGAACCCATATTATTAATATTATTATTTAAATATTGTAATTTTTACCTAATGTCATTAGAAAACATATTAAATCCCAAATAAAATGATTTGGGTCTTCCTACACATGATAAATTATTTATGGTGAACAAGTTCACAACTTAGTACATTTATACGGATTCCTTTGGTTCAAAGAGATCGACTTTTGAGGAAGCCAACACAAGCCATTGAGTATCTGGGTGAAACCAGGATTTCCATACTATTTTTAGTTATTTACTTACTATTACTATTATTGGATCATATATCATATTATATTTATTTATCTTGATTAATATAGGCACCATTGGTTGTGGGCAACTAAGTATATATCACACCTTATTTGGGACACCTTTGGTACTAATGTAGACTACATGATAGATTATACAGATAAAGGGAAGTGACCAACTTCTGATGCCTGATTCTGAGTTCTAGGATAGAGTATGTGAATAGGGGACTATGTCAATTCTAGAGATGCTAACAATTTTATCTTTTGGCCTTTTTAAAATTATATAGCATGTGGTATATTCATGTCCCTCTTATATCCCTTGTACCATTTTCCCCTGATATAATACATATCGATCATCATTATTTTCCAATTTATTCATGATTAGTTCTCTTATTGTTTAATTTTTTGGATATTAACTATTTATAAATTTTCTACTTGTTCATTTCTTTTTCCACTTCTTACCGCTGTTATATATCATTAGGTTACACTATGAACAATGGTTGTATTATCCCCCCACAGAAATACCCTAGTACCTCATTTCTACTTTAAATCCTTTATATTATGAGGTTTTATGCTTCTGATCATGTAGAAAACTTTCTCAAGGATCTAGACAGTGGATTCCACTATGGGATGATATAGAATAATCTTTTACAAATTATATTTATGAATATTAAATTTAATTTTTTCTGATATTGAAAATTAATTGGATAATGAAGAGATAAAATTTTCATACATCAAATTTAAATTTCTCTTTAGGGGAATTATTTTATTTTTAGAGATAATATAATTACCATGACAAATATTTAATAATTATTAAGAATTGTTAAAATTATTAAGCAAATGTGAACAAATTTTTATTTAAAAAAATTATGTATATATATTCTATAAAAACT
Organism: Viscum album; assembly: GCA_963277665.1. Classification (NCBI taxonomy): domain Eukaryota; kingdom Viridiplantae; phylum Streptophyta; class Magnoliopsida; order Santalales; family Viscaceae; genus Viscum; species Viscum album. The sequence goes on from OY728136.1 coordinate 1,067,905,303, forward strand.
ATGTAATATTGTAAAGTCATACCTATATGTCCCACAAAACATTTCACACCAAATTGAACAACCTCACCTAACACACCTAACACACTTTTCATTCCATAATTACTAGTTACCTAACAATATATTCCATGAAAAACACATTTTTTTTCTTTTAATAAATATCTAACCCCCACTCATTCTTGCATCCTTCTCCACCAAAAAGTAATTAATAATGGAGATAAATTCTTTATTCCATTAATTTAAACTTATATAGTGTTTAATGTTTTAATGATTCCTCATATTATTTATGAATTTACTTATCATGGTAAGGGTTCTACCCCTCCACTTTTTGATTCATGTAGTTTATTTTTATTTAGGCATTCTGTTTTGAAGAATATTATGATTCCAACTATACATATTAAATTATTCACATCCCAATTCATTCAGTTATATTGAAAAATTGGCCTTATATCACATTTGTACCCTATTATATTTCATTTATATAGTTACTATGTGGAACAAATCAATAATTTATTATCTATCTATATTTTCCAATTCAAGATATACATTTTTTCTAAAAACAATTAATCCACTATGGTAATATGTGATTATAATTAACCACTTTAATATCAAATTGATTCTCAATTGATAAGATCCTATTCATATATCTCATTTAACCAATTATATAATCAATTTTATATGTACATTATGATTTCAATATCATTTCATATTTTTTTGAAATTTTAATTGAGTACTCTCCTACAATGGAATGGTGTCCATTTATATGTAACAATATTTTATTAATTGTTGTATTCTATGTTTTAAACTAAAATTCCATACTAAATGAATATTAGGTATTTTACTTATAATATTTGAATAATGTGGGACATATAGTGAGACGTGTATGAAGGGTTTTCCTTAACAGTTATACAATGAAATGGGAAATGAATTAATATATAGAGATGATATTTTTATGATACGTTAGTAACATACCTTAGAGATTATTTATGATACTATTATGAACAACCTTGTTATTATTAACGGTTCTCCCAGATTGAGATCCAAATCATTTATTAAGGATTTATTCTATAAATATTTCATGGTTTACATACCTTAAAAGAAATACATAGTAATTTTTTGTATTCATTAGGGAATAACATTAGTAATATGATTTTAAAACACATTATTTGGGAACATAAGAAATAAGTTTATAAATTTATCTTGAATAGGTTGTAACCATATATCCAAGTTAGGAATCATGTATTAACGATCATGTCTTTGCTCATATACTCACAATATTATTATGCCTCATGTAATTAAAATCATGTAACACCTATTGAAATTACAATCATTTTATTCTTATTTTCTTATATTAATGTTCTGCCTCACTTCCATAAGTTTAGGTAATGAATGCTTTCCTACAGTTCATGTTTTAATATTATGTCTTAATTATACCCATGATATTAATTTATTATCTTTTTTTATTACATATCCCTAACTGAGTATTATTTTCACCGTTTTCCTTTGAATAATGACCCCTGGAAATATTATGCATCTTGGTGATCTCATATGGACTAATAGATAATTCCTTTAATAGAGATATATTAAATTCATGATTTCATATGTAATACATGCATTCCATGTATTATGCTCTTATTTTCAATTTCACATAAACTAAAAATGTTATATGTAATTCATCATTATAATAATTTAGTAAGGGAGTTATGTTTAAAAACTTCTATGAATTTATTCGTTATTTTAATTTTTTTTAATATATTTATAAGTTAAATATTTTATTTTTAAAAATATTTAGTGATATAATAATGAAAAAATTTGACACTATTGGATCCATTATCATTTAAAACATGATTTATTTTTTAGTCATTATTTATACCATTCATTTTTATGTTTTTAATTTTAAAAAAATTAATATATAAATTAATGGAACTATTTTATGATTGGAACATGGTTGACGATAACATTGTGAAAAAATAGCGAAAAAATAAAATTTATTGTATGTGGTAATTTTCATTGTTACTGAATGGTTTGAATAACTATAAAACTACAATGATGAACTCAAATACACTCACATTGTCAGTCTATGGTTTGTGGAAATTTATGTCCAAATAAAATAGCTTAACAGTTATTATTTAAAATAAAATTTTACATAAATTCATACCATTTATTTAACCCCAAATCCTCTTATTTTTTCATCTAATTAAACTCAAACTCCCCATATGCATGTTGAACCATATCCTCCTCCACTTTAGCTTTATTTAAGTGGAATTTTTTCATGGATTTATTATTAAAACTATTATCAATTGATTCATTTCCACAGTCATGGATCATATACCACACTTTTTAAGGATTCATTTGTAATATAAATCTATAGTGTCATATGTTTTCCTTTTAAAACATTTTTATGGTGAGTATTTTTATTCATAGGAGATTTCATTGTCTTCAATGGTTTCTTTATCCCTATGAAATATGGTCTAAAATATTTTATAGCTATATTAATTAGTTTATGGTAGGTTATTTAATATGTAATCTCCGTTTAAATAAATTTAATTATATTATTTTATCATGGTAATTATTTATTCCAATGCGTTTCATGTGATATTTTAAATCTTATATATATGTTATCATTTGTTGGATGTTGTTCCCCTATGTTTTTGGTGTTTATATTGCATTTAAAGGAATGTATATATTGTGTAATTATTATTTTAATGAAATAACCCCCATTTAAATGATTTAATTGATCAAATGAACCACCGTGTTGGTGGAATGTAATATGAGAGCATTATTATTCATGTGGAAGTAATATGACAATAATTTCTATGAATAACATAACCTACATAGTAATGAATTTATCCTCAAACAATGACTCAATGTGTTGATAGAATTTATAGCTTTTCACTTGCATGGGAGACAATTTCCTTATATTCATTATGATATGTCACAATTATAGTGGCGAAAAGTTGTATTTTCTATGTTTGATCATCAAGTAGTTTGATGATATTTGATTTCCCAAACATTCGTTATCATTGGGAAACACCATAGTGATTTTATTCAAATGTGTGCTTCTATGGTTTATATATTATATATTTCGAAGGTTCTGGGCACACTAGAAACTGTGGTTGGGAAGGGAACCAATTTGACTTTTACTTGGATCAATGATTATTCCAGGATTAATACGATAATGAACACCAGTCTCCAAAGAATATAATCAATGATTTAGATAAAGAATAAAGAGTTAAAAATCCTTTAGAGGGAATCCTGCACATCATGATTATAATTAATTTAATTAATTTCTTAAAGAAAAAAAGTACCAATATATTTGGTATTTTTCTTATTTGATGATGTTGACCATCCGTAATGACCCTTCCAAATTATCACATTGTGCTTGTAAGGAACCAAACTAGAATCCCTCAAGCGGTGATCCACAGATGATCTGATGGCCTCCAATCAACACTACCCGTTCTCCGGGTGGTAGCGTAGTGAATCGAGTGTCTTGTGTCATTCGTTCTATATCACCTATTCTTTGGCCTTGAAAAACATATCTCATTCTTGAGAGGGGAGAGAAGTGTATTCTAGGGAGAAATTTTTTGTCTCAAAAACTCTCAATTCAACTCGCTTGTGGTGTATTGTGGTTTATAGAAAAATTGGCGTACTTTCCTATTTATATACATAGAATTTTAGTTACAATATTTACTTTCGTAGAAATAATTAAATACATTCATGAACACAGAGAAAACCCATGAATTAAATAATAATATTGCGTCATTATTTATGGTCCGTCAATATGTAAGAAATGAAAATATAAATAAAATTCCGCGTCACAAAATAATAGCAGTGTTATTTTAATTTTTTCCAAAAAGTTAAATAATTATTTACCAACTTAAAAATAATTATTTTACAACCGGATTGACCTTGGTCCACTCAAACTCGACTTCTATTTATTAAACACCCAAATAAATAAATAATTTATTCTCTTAAATAAATATTTCATTTACAAAACAAGTAAATAAATATTTATTTAATGTTAAATAAAATAAATAAATATATTTAATTTAATTTATGCAATTTTATTAGAATGAATAAAATTTTTCCACCATCTTGATAATAATAATTATTTCATTAATTAAATTCAAATATAATTTAACCGAGACAACCAAAAACACTTATTTTTTGACCATCTAGGATTCATTCTCATTGGCATTAGGCGGGCTTGCCTAAATTCCAAGAGTACAGTTTAGCAATGGGTCCAAGAACCCACAAAAAAGAACGTAATGTTGTAACAACGACATCCACATTCAAATGATCACGGTTTAATATTATCAATTTGCAACAATATCTCATCATGTAGGTATCATGACTGTGCCATCAACTTTTATGCTTGATACGTCATTTTTTGCCTACCTAAAATGAACTCGTCGTTAATACTTGGCCATGGAATTTCCCATAATGGTTCTATTCCAATCAAAGTAAAAAGATATCTACTTCCTTAAATGGAAGGGAAAATCCTTCCTTGACTTATACATTAATAACATGTCACTCATGATGCAACCAATGTACCCTACGTCCTGAAACTATCTACGTGATGGTTTTCTTGAGTAAATAAATGTGAATATTCCCAGACATGTATAAATGATAATCTTAAAGTCTATGGATCATTACACACACTCTCAAATAGAAATATCTGATGACACGAAAACAAGAAAAATTAGTACTAGGGGGTCTGTTCTCATAATCTCTTATCATAGAGATTACCATGTGGGAACATCATGAGAAGAAGTCTCATCTGCTTACGAGTACTCTCACTTGACGATTTGTATGCTATGTGTCCAATTATAGCATGTCATTCAACCGCAGAACTATATTTAAGAATATTTTTATAGATTTTCAAGGTTCTCATCATATTGGGGAACTACGATGAACTTATCAATGCAACAAATACTCTAGGACATTATTACATCATAATCAGGTAGAAAAACAAGCAATATGTAATTATACATTAAATATCCATGTAATCAAAGTAAAAACATTTGGTTCTAGGAAACCAACTCTTACAAAATCCCACATGGACTATAGCCATCTACCTACTTTCAGTCCTCTAGACCACACCTGATGATCATGTTTCCTTTGAGTCAAGGCCTTAGTCAATGTAGAGACCCGAAGCCTGACGTACATGGACATTACATTACTTTTGTGGAATACATAGTATATTACAAAAACACACACACACGGACCATAATAGTTTAGTGTCTTTGGAAACTCGGAACGTAATCTTCTAATCATGGTGAAAGATCTTCAACATCTCCCATAAAGATATTCCCTTTTTTTCTTACCTAAAACCTTTCTTTATATCCTGGGGAAAAGAAAACATAAAAGGGTGAGCTCAAATGATCAGTAAGGGTAAACAAAATAAATATCAATCACATCATATTCATAAGAACATAACATTTTGGAAGTCTTAATCTGAAAAAGAGAGCATAATTTCATAACATGGGATAAATCATAGTAGTGAAATGAAATCCCAATACTCATAACTTAAAACCTGAAACATTTTGTCATACACACATAATCATAGAGAATTATATCTTATTAGTCAAGACTTATTTCCAAGACTATCTTAGTGGACAAAGTCCATTTCTGAACCGAGTCACCCTCGTTTCAGTCCTGTTTCACTGAACCAGTATAACCTACCATTACAGCCATGTCTATCTCACAAGATATAAAATCATTACCCAATACATTTGAGGGAGATATAGGTCCCACCCATCTCATAATGATACCATTCTTATGTGTGCCACAAAATCATAAATCATACATCATTGCATAACCCATGTAATACAACTGAGAATCTTAAACATCATGACATCATAAAACAATTCATATAAGATAAAATAATGCCATCAAAACATAATCAAATCAATGTAATAATAGGGATAAAAACAGAACCCTTTATTATCTTAGATGGAATATAATTTTGATAAAACATTTGAACTCCATTCTTGAGGAAAATATCTTTTCTTCTTCAAAAACATTTTCCTTTCTTAACAAGTCATACAATTTTAAACTAAAAGAAGTTGATTAAAAATAAACCTAAAAACTTTTCAAGGATGCTTCTTGGAAATAATTTTTTAAAAATCAATTCATGTCGTATAAGTTAAAAAAACATTCTTCGCATACTTTTGTTGGAAAATTCAAAATGTACCTCGTACGAAAAACGACAAAAGATTCCATTCATATCATTTACTACAAACTCGCAGAAGGGTAAAATTGGATTTAAAAAATTGTATCTGGATGGAAATAATATTAAATATTGAGGAAACATGGATTTGGATGATAAAATACACCCCATTAAATACCAAAGTATAAACAATCTCGGATAAAAATGAGATTGTGATATTTCCCTTACCTTAGGTCTGATATGATTCATAAGTGTCTGAAGCTCCTATATAATGATTTAAATAATGTTATTGACTTATTCCAAAATCATACTCATTGTTATTATATCATATATGGTTCACTTATAACTTTATATTACCTTTTCTTTTGTAAATTCCATGTTAAAGAAGCATTTTGGGTAAAATCGTTTCATTTATCGTAGGTGTTTGGAATTGTTGTTCTTGACATTATTAATACTTATATCATGATTTACATACTTCAAGAATATAAAACACGATTTAAATATCATATATATTCAGTATATATATATATATAATAGATAGATAAATGAAATTAAACACACCATTCATGGAGATGGTAGTCCGTACGTACGCATGAACGTTGTTTTCCTTTCCTTGTTGTCTTGATTGGAAGTAAGTAGATGACATACACACATATATATATATATATATATACATAAATCCAGTAGATTTAACATGTCATATATTTCATTATTATTCATTATATATACTTTATAATCATTCTGTAATGGTTATCATGGATAATGAATCTCATCGTGTCGTGGAGACGGTAGTCCGTACGTACGCACGAGCGATGATATCGTTCCCATGGTCGTGGAATTGTGTTGAAGTGTATGTATACTATTTAAGTATTAATATCACTCTATAATAATCATATATAGTTACTCATTACACCATTATACCCATCCAATTAAGGTGGTGGCGGAAAAATGGATTACACCACGGCGTGGAGACGGTATTCCGTACGTACGCACACGCGGTGATTTCCTTTTTCCGTAGGATGGATAGAAGGTTAATTAGAGTTGTTTAATATTTATAATAACATATAAGTATATAATAAATACTGATATTATTATTTTATCATGAAACAACTAAAGAAGAAGAATTTGAAAAGAAAGAAATTGAAAAAGATCAGTAATGGATATTACCTCTTTTTGATGCACCTTTTCTTAACCTCTACTTAAAGAACTAAGGATGGTATTTGAAGAAGACCAGGACCTCTAGGATGATACTAGGGAAGTGGAGAAAAGATTTTGGCAGGGTTTGGCCGAGCTTGAATGCTCAAATTCGTGTTAGGAGGAGAGGGAGGAGGTGCGCTTTTATAAGGGAGGAGAGGGGCACCTTAGGAAAATATCAAAATATTATTTTATATTAAAGTCAATTTCGGTTTATAATAGTTCCAAAGGGTCTTATTTCGAAGATAAAGTGGGTATGGGTCTAAATCATCTCATCCAATAGGATTTAGACATGTTTAGGTTATTATTTGAACTTTATTAATTAGATTTTACTCTAAGTTAAATAATTTAACTTTTACCGTGTCTTTTTGTTTTCTAACACTATATGGTTAATAAACTTACTATATCAAGAAAAACGAACCCCAAGTTGTTTATTATTAATATATATAATCTTATCTAAGTCATTTGGCCTAACCTTATATTTTTTAGAATAAAATAACAATTAATAATATAATATTTGTTTTAAAAACTAATTTATGTCATTTTTTACACTATTTGGTACATGATTTTTATGAAATTCATAACAGAATTATAATTCTAACCAAGTTACCTAAATCAACAATAACATGTCATAGTAACCTAGAAAATTAGTTTAAGTCATAAAAAGTCTCAAATTACTTTTATTTGGGCATTTATAACATCAATTATGTCAATATTTCATTAATAAGACAATTACTGCATCATCTTTGTGTCATAATAAATGATAATTATTTAATCCCTAAAAATTATAAATAAATTCCTATGATGTAGATAATTGTATTATATTTCTTTATACTATTCATGTTCTAAGTTTCATGTAGTTTATCACTAGATTAAAATTATTATACTTATAAGATTTTAGAAAATGACATGTTGTCACATTCTTTGGTTTTAATAATAATTAAATTATTTTCATTGAAAAAATTTAATTAAATGAATCTAATCCGACCCTTAGGTGATATGGGTCGACCTATAGTCATCCAATAGGATTTTGTCATTTTTTAGGGTAATTTTAAAATATTATATTTACCCTTAATTACCCAATTTACCTTTAACTATGGTAAATAAAATTTACCGTAGTTACTATTCATAATTCCCAAAAATAAAAAGTAGCTTATTAACATAATTTGGATCCACTGAATCCAAATATGGAATCCATTTTTACAAATTCAATACACAAAAGTTGTATAAATTAAATTAAAATTAATCCCGTTGTCGAAAGAAAACGGGTTTTTCTTTAAAACATTGCAAAAGATTGAATTGATTTAACCTACGAATTCAAGGTAAAATTAATGTTAATGACATAAATTATATTAAATGGTAAAAATATATTCTATTTATACTTTAATACCATTCAATATTATAATTTAACCACATAATATATTACGATGAAAAAAGTTGTTTTTAATTAAAATATAGCGTGTTTTTACAATTCATTAAAATATGAAAGTTATCGGAAAAATATCAAAACATTATCTAATGTAAATTTTTATATCCTGATTCAAAAGAAGAATTTTATTTTATCAAATTGAACTTATAAACATGTCAAAAACTAGATTTAATGTGGGTGCGCCATCAAAAGGCGGCAAAACTGCATTTTTTTAAAAATACTTATTTTACCCGAAAAATTTATTTTGTTCTTATACCATGTTCTAGAATTGTGTAAGATGAATAATAATGTTATAAAATTCAAAATTTAGTTAAAACTATTCATAACGGCTAGCTCATAACAATATTATAATAATATATCGTTGTTTAGTAAAACCCAGTATTGCGTACAACACACACTATCGAGGAATGTCGTGATTGCGTGTAATGCAAGCCAAGTCAGGATTACTTGTTGAGCAAGAATCTTTCGTTTTTTCATATAACAGAATCCAATCATATTTCATTTATACATTAAATATATATATATATATATATACTCAATGTTGCGTAGAATAACTATTATCAAAATTGTGTGTAACACGATCCAAGAATAGTGTTGCGTATACTACAAGCTAATACGGTGATGCGTATAGCGCAAGGTAATCTTGGTGTAGCACAAAACATTAATGAAATTAAAATAATATTTTTCATAAAATTTTTGGGTGTTACATTCTACCCCCCTTAAAATGAATTTCGCCCTCAAAATTCATCGGGGTTATAAAGGGGTTACTACTCGAAAGTTTGTTTAATAGAAACCCACATCGTAAAAAGGAATACCAAAACATGGCCTTAAAAACTAAAGTATGAAGTGTAATAGTTACCCAAATTAACTCGTCATTGGGTTTCCACGTAGGAGAACATAGGTGAAAATATGGATATGGAAGAAAAATCTAACCATCAGGTTCTGATGGAGAGTGGTAGAGAACATGGCTATGAAAAAGCCAATAATCGCAAAGCCATAAATTTGTGATGATCTAGGGTACTATCTGATTCATCAGATATAAGATCACTAGGACAACATTTTTGGTTTTCAATATCATTTCCCTAAAGTGGAAAAATTTGAATTAGAAGAAATACTTACTTGATTTTGGTACAATCTCACTGTTGTACATGCTTTGAATAATTTCCACTTCATCTCTTAAAGAAATTAAGTTGAATTTGTTATTCGTGAAGTGTTAACAGATCATGTGATAGAATGATGGGTCATTCCATCTGTTTCAAACAAAAGTTTAGCAATAGTTATCAAATATACATAAGTCCGTCTTTGGTGAGGTTAATCATATACGATTCCAAAAATGATCTTATACTTCATATATAATACTGATTAATAAAATTAAACTATTTTCTACTAACCAGGGACTTTCTGTAGGCCAGTGGTATGCGATAAAGGCTCGTTGCACTTTAGTTGTGGGTTCGATTCCCATAGCCTTGGCAGACGCAATGGGCTGTCACCCATCCTGCAGGTTGTCCTTTTTCTAAAACTACATTACTATAACATCCCTTAAATAATATCAAAAAAAAGTTCTATCCTTAAACAATACTAACTTATGTCCAACATAATCCATTCCAATCTTTCGGCTTATCTAAAATACTTCGGTCCATGCTCATAGTATAAAGAAAACAATTACTTGAAATGTCATCAACCAAGCATGTAAATACCATCATTTATCCCCCATATATCTCGTTGGTCACATTCCAATCATGTGAATACCTTAATCATGTATTTTCTTGAAAAATGAATACCTATTAAACCTTAGTGAAAACATGAATGCTGTCAAAAGTTAACTCTTACCACATACCAAAATCCAAAAATTCTATATACTCAAACCATGATATAACCTTCTCCTTATATCATTCATGATCTCATGAATACTATCAATCATTTAATTTTATGCTTATCCCTTCATTATGCGCATATCATCTTCATTCCAAAAATATCTGAATAACCTTTCATGGATACTGGTAGCATTAATCACACACTTTCAAAACTCAAGGAAAGACAACAATGTAACAATCCTTAGATGTCTCTTTATTCCATAGTACCATGAGATTATTTATACAACATTACACATGATAAACATGTAATCATTCCACTACATTCTTAAACCATTGACCGAGTTTCAACAATTCATTCATCTCACATATCATTTGTAGTCTCTTCATCAGCATCAACAAAAATACTACCCATACGACCATACTGATTCTCTTCATGAGACTTTACCTTAGGGCACTGGTTTGCATAATTCCCGTACATTCCACATTTAAAACATTTAACCATTGTTGATGTCTTAGAAATACCATTATCCTCATCCCTGGTGTTAACTGATCCTTTTCCTTTGCACTTACTGGCTTTCTGTCCTTCTTTTCCACACCCAAAGCATCTTCCAGTTATTTTGAAACATTCTCCTTGATGCCTCTTCCGACATGATTTACATAGGGGAAATTGAACTTTCATTCCTCTATGATCATCATGAAACTCCATCTTTCCCTTATTAGCCGAGTCAGGAACCTTACCAAATTTGAGTTTAATGATCATATTATGAGATTACTGATTCAGCATAATAATGATGGTTGGACTTCCAAATCCCATTTCATTTGGTTTCTCATGAACAATATCATTCCATTGTCCATAATATCCTCCATTATCATGAATCATCTTGTTTCCATCCATTTTATAAAACCCAAAAAGAATAGTGTTAGAGGAAAAAATCATAACAAAGGGGGAGTAACATCAATATCTAAAATCATAGGTTAAATTCTATGATCGTTACTGTAGTTCTAGGATTATATCCTATACTTATACTTATCCTTAGGTACATCCCTAGACATACCTTAGAAATATCTCTAGGGATCTCACTAACGTTCTCACGTCCTAGTTTCCAAAGGTTGACTAAACCTTTCCTCTGATACCAACTGTAGAGACCCGAAGCTTGACATACATGGACATTACATTAATTTTGCGGAATACTTAGTACATTACAAAAACATGCACACAAGGACCATAATAGTTTATTGTCTTTGGAAACTCAGAATGTAAACTTCTAATCATGGTGAAAGATCTTCAACATCTCCCATAAAGATCTTCCCTTTTTTTCTTACCTAAAACCTTTCTTTATATCCTGGGGAAATGAAAACATAATTGGGTGAGCTCAAATGCTGAGTAAGGGTAAACAAAATAAATATCAATCACATCATATTCATAAGAACATAACATTTTGGAAGTCTTAATCTGCAAAAGAGAGCATAATTTCATAACATGGGATAAATCATAGTAGTGAAATGAAATCCCAATAATCATAACATAAAACATGAAACTTTGTGGCATACACACATAATCAAAGAGAATCATATATTATTAGTCTAGACTCATTGCCAAGACTATCTTAGTGGACAAAGTCCATTTCTGAACCGAGTCACCCTCGTTTCAGTCTTGTTTCACTGAACCGATATAACCTACCATTCCAGCCATGTCCATCTCACGAGATATAAAATCTTTACCCAATGCATTGGAGGGAGATATAGGTCCCACCCATCTCATAATGATACCATTCTTATGTGGGCCACAAAATCATAAATCATACATCATTGCATAACCCATGTAATACAAATGGGAATCTTAAACATCAAGACATCATAAAACAATTTATATAAGATAAAATAATTCTGTCACAACATAATCAAATCAATGTAATAATTGGGATAAAAACAGAACCCTTTATTATCTTAGATGGAACATATTTTTGATAAAACACTTGAACTCCATTCTTGAGGAAAATATCCTTTCTTCATCAAAAACATTTTTCCTTTCTTAACATGTCATACAACTTTAAACTAAAAGAAGTTGATTAAAAATAAACTTGTAAACTTGTAAAGGATGCTTCTTGGAAATAATGTTTTAAAAATACATTCATGTCGTAAAAGTTAAAAAACATTCTTCTCGTACTTTTGTTGGAAAAGTCAAAAAGTACCTCGTTCGAAAAACGACAAAAGATTCCTTTCATATCTTTAACTAAAAACTCACCGAAGGGTAAAATTGGATTTAAAAAATTGTATCTGGATGGAAATAATATTACATATTGAGGAAACATGGATTTGGATGATAAAATACACCCCAGTAAATACCAAAGTATAAACAATCTCTGATAAAAATGAGATTGTGATATTTCCTTTACCTTAGGTCCGATATGCTTCGTAAGTGTCCTAACCTCCTGTATAATGATTTAAATAATGTTATTGACTTATTCCAAAATCATTATCCTTGTTATGATATCATATATGGTTCACTTATGACTTTATATTACCCGTTCTTTTGTAAATTCCATGTTAATGAAGCGTTTTGGGTAAAATCGTTTCATTTATCGTAGGTGTTTGGACTTGTTGTTCTTGACATTATTATTACTTATATAATGATTTAATTACTTCAAGAATATAAAACATGATTTATATATCATATATATTCATTATATATATATATATAATAGATAGATAAATGTAATGAAACACACCGTTCATGTAGACGGTAGTCCGTACGTACGCATGAACGCTGTTGTCCTTTCCTTATTTTCTTGAATGGAAGTAAGTAGATGACATACATATATATATACATAAATACAGTAGATTTAACATGTCATATATTTCATTATTATTCACTATATATACTTTATAATCATTCTGGAATGGTTAACATTAATAATGAATCTCATCGCGTCGTGGAGACGGTAGTCCGTACGTACACACGAGCAATGATATCTTTCCCATGGTCGTGGAATTGTGTTGAATTGTATGTATAATATTTCAGTATTAATATCACTTTATAATAATCATATATAGTTACTCATTACACCATTATACCCATCCAATTAAGGTGGTGGTGGAAAAATAGATTACACCACGGCGTGGAGACGGTATTCCGTACGTATGCACGTGCGGTGATTTCCTTTTTCCGTAGGATGGATAGAAGGTTAATAAGATTTGTTTCAAATTTATAATAACATATCAGTATATAAGAAATACTTATGTTATTACTTTATCATGAAACAAATATAGAATAAGAAGTTGAAGAAGAAAGAAATTGAAAAAGATCGGTAATGGATATTACCTCTTTTTGACGCGCCTTTTCTTAACCACCACTTAAAGAACTAAGGATGGTCTTTGAAGAAGACAAAGACCTCTAGGATGATAATAGGGAAGTGTAGAAGTGATTTTGGCAGGGGTTGGCCGAGCTTGAATGCTCAAATTGGTTTGAGGAGGAGAGGGAGGAGGTGCCCTTTTATAAGGGAGGAGAGGGGCACCTTAGGAAAATATCAAAATATTATTTTATATTAAGGTCAAATTCGGTTTATAATGGTTCCAAAGGGTCTTATTTCGAAGCTAAAGTGGGGATGGGTCTATTTCCTCTCATCCAATAGGGTTTAGACAAGTTTAGGTTATTATTTTAACCTTATCAATTATATTTAACTCTAAGTTAAATAATTTAACTTTTACCGTGTCTTTTTGTTTTCTTACAATATATGGTTAATAAACATAATATATAAAGCCAAAATAACCCCAAGATGTTTATTATTAATATATATAATATTATCTAAGACATTTTGCCGAACCTTAGATTTTTAGGAATAAAATAACAATTAATAATATAATATTTGTTTTAAAAACTAATTTATGTCAATTTTGACACTATTTGGTACATGATTTTTATGAAATTCATAACAGAATGATAAGTTCTAAACAAGTTACCTAAATCAACAATAACATGTCATATTATCCTAGAAAATTAGTTTAAGTCATAAAAAGGCACAAATTAGATTTATTTGGGCATTTATAACATCAATTATGTCAATATTTCATTAATAAGACAATTACTGCATCATCTTTGTGTCATAATAAATGATAATTAATTCATCCCTAAAAATTCTAAATAAACACTTCTTATGTATCTACTTGTATTATATTTCTTTATACTATTCATGTTCTAAGTTTTATGAAGTTTATCACTAGATTAAAATTATTATACTTATAAGATTTAAGAAAATGACATGTTGTCACATTTTTTGGTTTTAATAATAATTAAATTATTTTCATTGAAAAAATTTAATTAAATAAATCTAATCCGACCCTTAGGTGATATGGGTCGACTTTTAGTCATCCAATAGGATTTTGACATTTGTTAGGGTAATTTTATAATATTATATTTACCCTTAATTACACGATTTACCTTTAACTATGGTAAATAAAATTTACGGTAGTTACGATTCATAATTCCCAAAAATAAAAAGTAGCTTATTAACATAATTTTGATCCACTGATTCCAAATATGGAATCCATTATTTCAAATTCAATACACAAAAGTTGCAGAAATTAAATTAAAATTAGTCCCGTTGTCGAAAGAAAACGGGTTTTTCATTAAAACATTGTAAAAGATTGAATTGATTTAACCTACGAATTCAAGGTAAAATCAATGCTAATGACATACATTATATTAAATGGTAAAAAAATATTCTATTTATACTTTAAAACCATTAAATATTATAATTTAACCACATAAGATATTACGATGAAAAAAGTTGTTTTTAATTAAAATATAGCGTGTTTTTACTATTCATTAAAATATGAAAGTTATCAGAAAAATATCAAAACTTTATCTAATGTAAATTTTTATAACCTGATTCAAAAGAATAATCTTATTTTGTCAATTTGAACTTATAAACATTTCAAAAACTAGATTTAAAGTGGGTGCGCCATCAAAAGGTGACAAAACTGCATTTTTTGAAAAATAATTATTTTACCCGAAAATTTTTTTTTGTTCTTATAACATTTTCTAGAAATGTGTAAGATAAATAATAATGTTATAAAATTCGAAATTTATTTAAAACTATTCATAATGGGTAGTTCATAACAATATTATAATAATATATCGTTGTTTAGTAAAACCCAGTATTGCGTACAACACACACTATCGAGGAAGGTCGCGATTGCGTGTAATGCAAGCCAAGTCAGGGTTGCGTGTTGCGCAAGAATCCTTCGTTGTTTCGTATAACAGAATCCAACCATATTTCATTTATACATTGTATATATATATATATATACTCAATTTTTCGTAGAATAACTATTATCAAAATTGTGTGTAACACGATCCAAGAATAGTGTTGCGTATACTGCAAGCTAATACGGTGTTGTGTATAGCGCAAGGTAATCTTGGTGTAGCAGAAGACATTAATGAAATTAAAAGAATATTTTTCATAAAATCTTGGGGTGTTATAGTCAAGGGGTCCACTATTTTGTATTTCTTGGGAATACTTCTCACTACTACTTCACCTTTATGAGAAACATCCATTAAGATATGATACTTCTGAAGTATGTGCTTCATCTGCTGATGTGACCTTGGCTCTTTTGCGAGAGCTACAGGTGTAGTATTATCACAGTATAGTGTGATGTGATATTTACTGCATGTTATTACATATAGATCTTGGATGTATCAATGAAATCAAACAAATTCTTTAGCTGCCTCGTAAGTGATGATATACTCAGACTCTACTGTAGAATCTGCGGCCACAATCTTCTTTGTGCTCTTCCAACAAACTTACTTCAATTCAATGTGAATATGTAACCCGTTTGAGAATTCATTTCATCTTGATCAGTATGGAAACAAGCATCTACATATCCTATGAGGACTAGTTCCTCATCTCCTCCATAAACTAGTAACATATCCTTAGTAAGCCTCAGATACATCAAGATAGTCTTGACTACAATCCAATGGTGGTCACCTAGGTCATCTTGATATCTGCCAACTGAAGTCAATACGTAGGCTACATCTATCCTAGTACATAGCATGACATACATGACTTTCCCAATCACTGATCTATATAGATTCCTTCCCATTATCAATATATTCTCATGTGTCTGAGGACTCATTTTCTTGGTAAGATGAATGCCATGTGATGCTGAAAAAAATTCCCTCTGGGATTGTTCCATTCTGATTCTCTGTAGTATCTTATCAATGTATGTACTTTGACATAGGCCCAGAAATATCTTGGATATAACACAATTTATATTTATCCCAGTAATATACACTACCATTCCCAAGTACTTCAAGGAGAATCATTGCTTCAACTATTCCTTAATAGATTTTATAGATAGTATCCCATTTCCAATAAGTAATATTTCATCAACATATACTATTAGGAAGATGAAAACAATCCCACAAAACCATTTTCATACACAAGGCTCACATTCATTCTTTATAAAACCAAATAATATTAGGGATTCATCAAAACAAATGTTCCATGACCTGGATGCTTTCTTTAATCCATATATAGATTTCTACAACTGGAATACTTATTGGCATCCTTTGGAGTCATAAACCTTTCATGTTGTGACATGTAGACATCTTCCTAAAGGTTTCCATTAAGAAATGTTGTTTTGAAATCAATTTTCCAAATATTATATTCATGGTAAGCCACAATGGAATGTAGAATTCTGATGTATTTCAGCATTGCAACTGGTGAGAATGTTTCATCGTAGTCTATTCCTTGACGTTTTTTAAAAACTTTTGCAACTAGTCATTCCTTATAGGTATTGAATTTTCCGTCCATTTCCAATTTCTTCTTGAATACCCATTTTAAATGAACAATATTTAGATCAACTAGATGATCTACCAAAACACAGACATAATTTTGGTACATGGAATCCATTTCAGAATTCAGGGATTCTTGCGTCTTAGAAATTTTTGTGCCACTTACTGCTTCCATGTATGTAAAAAGATCATTATTATCAACTAATAAGGAGTCACCTTCCTCAGTAACTAGAAAAACATAACATTCCAATTCTCTATCCTATCTTGTACTTTTACACAGTACATGTGTGTCTGGAACATATTCTTCTTCCACGGGGCTTTGTAGAATCTGTTCCTGTAACAACTCTTGTGTACCTTGAGCATCAACATCATCAAAGTCTATACCACTCCCACTATCTCTTTTGGAGATGTTATACATCCCATGGAATATGGAATGCCTTGAAAATATAACCTTTTTTTCCAGGGATTTGTATTGGTAATATCCTGTTTTTTTTTTTGGTATCCTATAATGGTAAACATTGTGCCACAGGGAGCGAGTTTCTTATCTGAAGAGGCCTTAACAAACACTATACCACCCCACACATTTAAATTCAATAACATGGATTTTCTTCCACTCCATAACACATATGGAATACCATTTAATGATTTAGTTGATACTTTTTTTAGTATGTGTGTCATTTTTTGTGACGTATATCCCCAAAAGGATAGTAGAAGACTAACATGACTCATCAATTATCTCACCATGTCTAATATGGTGCGGTTTGTTCTTTTTCTCACACCATTCCATTGAGGAATGTTTAGAGGTTTGTGTTGGGATTAGATCCCAATCTCTCATATGTAATAAATGAAGTCTTCATTAAGATATTCTCCACCTCAGTCTGAGTGAAGTTTCTTAATCTTCTTACTATGCTGGTTCTGATATTCATTTTGTATTCTTTGAACTTATAAAAAGAATTCGACTTATAGATAATTAAGTAGATATATCCATATCTACTAAAATCATCAGTAATAGTTATAATGTATCAGTACCCTTCCCTTACTTCAACTATAAATGGTCTACACACATCTGTATGAACCAATTCAACACGTTCTTTTTCCCATTAAACATTCCCACTAAATGGGGATTTGGTCATTTTTCCTTATAAACATCTATGACATAAGCCATGTTTTTTTACTTCCAAAGAATCTAAGTATCCATATTTATGTATCTTTTTCATTTGTTTCTCGTTAACATGACCCAGTCGGTGATTCCAAAGTTAGTTTGTGTAATCCAACACATAAAGTCTGTTGTATAAATGTGTCCTACCAAAACAAATGATATATTTGTAAAAGAATAAAAAATCACTTCCAAAATTGAAAAAAAAATCACTCTGTATCTAATCAAGATACAAAAATAATAGTTTTTAGTAAAAGAAAGCAAATAAAAATAACCCTTTAATATAATGATCATCCTAGTTGGAAACGTGAGGTGGTAGTCCCTGACAACTACAGTAGCAAGTCTGGCTCTGTTGGCTACACATTGATCTACCTCCCCTCGATTAATATTTCTAAATATAAATGGTTCTTACATTTTTATGCATATGTGATCACCACAAACTATATATAATACCCAATTTTTAGAAACTGATATATTGTGTTCTATAACAAATGCACTTGAAGCTTCCCCTTGCTTCTTTTTTTTGGTGATGTTCTTCTTCCAGTGTCCCTTTTTGGCACATGTGAAACAAATAGTCTCTTGTTCCCATGCCTCCCCTTTGATCTTCCTTTTCATGGAAGGTCATGAAGAAGATTTAGAATAATTATCATTGATTTCCCTATCCATTTATTCACCATAAATACAAGAGGATTTTTTAACTTCATATCATTGTCAACATAGTGAATGAGGATAAGAAATATGAGATAGAAACTTCTCAATGTCGTTCATATTAAAATTGACAACAATGTTAGATAAAATCTGAGGGAGTGCTGCGAGAATGAGATCGGTGAACATTTAATTAGGTATTTTAAACCCTATAACCTCCAGGCACTCAATATATCCAATGAGGATGACTACATTAGGCCCATATGGGGAACCTTTTCTAAGCTCACTCTGAAAAAGATCCTTAGAGATCATATACCTTTCCTATAATTATCTCTCCTAGTAAAGACAATATAGGTGCTCGATCATGCTATAGGAATCCATGTTTTCATGAGACATCATGAGCTCACTAGACATTGATGATAGCACAAACTTTGAACATCAACCACGTAATTCATATGTTTCTCAGAGATTATGAAATCCTCATCACTCGCTTATTTGGTAGGCAAATTAGGTGATGCTGACTCCATCACGTAAGACTTATGTTCATTGTATAAGATAACATAAAGGCGTCTAAACCATTTTTGGAAGTTTTCGCTGGTGAGGATGTTGTCTTTATCCAAAATTGATCTTAGGGATAGTGTGGTTGAGGAGTTTTTCATTTTTATTCTACAATTAAAAGAGAAAATCATTGTTACTTTCAAGAATACATTTTAGGAGAAATAATAATTTTTATAATGTCACCCACTTTTTTAGTAAGTCCCAAAAGCCCTCACCATTGAACTTGAAATGTCTAGTTTCAATGCCATTCTATTTTAAATGACTTATATTCCTCTCAACATAACCCCAACAAGGGTTCATCAAGATATTAGAAGGAATTTAGGTAGCTAGGTCTTTGCCAACTATAGGCTTGTAGCTCTATGATATGTTTAGTGGAATCTCCAGTCTTGAAATCATGAATTTGGATTTTTTCAACTCTTGCATCCAATATTACACCAAGTCTAGCAACAGATACACCTCTTGATGTAATATGGTCATTCTAGCCTGAATCCTTTCTTAAGGTCATCCTATATAAAATTAAGTGTCCCAATAATGGTTGGTCAAAAACATATTTTTACTGAGTTTTTCCCTTAATTAAGTAACCCATGGATAGTTCGGACTTCATATTTCATTTGAGGGATTTTATTATCTCTTCTACATGAATAGATTATTATCATTATCACACACTTGTTAATATTATGTGGGCCTTAATTAAGGGATTAACAATATATTGATAATATTTACACATAAGTCTAGTTTATCTTAGTTATATCTTGCTTTCTTGTTTAATCCATTAATTATGTGATTGTTACAACCCATCCATAATGATAAACCATCCAATTAAATAAAATAAAATAATGTAAATGGCATGATCATGAGCTTTTATAATGATCTGTTTATCTAGCAGTTGATAAACTAACCATGAACCAGGGGAGAAACACTTTTAACCTTTTGGGTTTGTGTTTACAGCTTCCACCTGTCAACCATTGTATCTCCTGGTATGTGTTTTGTCTCAGCTCTAGTTCCATCCATTACATATACCTTTTTTAACTCACATGTATGTGGGGGGTAAAAATGGGTTTTAAATCAAA
The DNA here is from genome assembly GCA_963277665.1 of Viscum album. Lineage (NCBI taxonomy): Eukaryota > Viridiplantae > Streptophyta > Magnoliopsida > Santalales > Viscaceae > Viscum > Viscum album. The sequence goes on from OY728136.1 coordinate 1,067,926,134, forward strand.
GAATCATTGGGAATGCATGGCCTACAGATTAATTTGGAGAAGGATCATAGACCAACAAATTTAATTCAAATAAATAAATTAAATGAAACCATCCACACACAAAGGTCTGAGTCTAGATCATGATCATCCATACATAAAATGATATTTAGGTATAAATAAAACTAGTAAACAATTATTTATTCGTTCTTGTTTAAGATAAATCATGATTGAATCAATTAATTATCATCTTTAATTAATCAATCCTTTTATCATAATCCCTTTTCTAAATTTCCTTGATATTCACATTCATTATAAATTTAAACAAATAAATTCATTTAAAATTTTCTTTGTACGTAACTTTTACCTTGGAGGCAGCACAATGAATTCATATTCATTACTACATAATGATTAGAAAAATACATTACTAATATGTTAAATTAAACACATATATATAAAACACTCATCACGTGTTGTGCCTCAACATTATGCATGCACGATGGTACATTTATAAAGGGTTTGTATAATATAATAATAAATCTTTGTAATATTAATTAGTACACGATGTGTAGTTCCAAATACATGACGTGTATAAATTTTTACCATCAATTTGATGTACATTATAGGGGAACCGGTGTGTGAGTATACTTAGGAAATCATCTAAGTACATGGTGTGTCTAGTGGGCCACACACCGTGTTGTTCCTCATTATATGGTCTCCAACTAAGAAAGACATGTACAGGGTACATGGTCTAACCCTAACCCGAAGAGACTACATTACGTGACCATTGGGCCACACGTCATGTAATTTGGAAACCATGTGCCACGTGTTCCTGGTCAGCACATGGAGTCATTTATGACTTAGAAAGACTCAAACACTTGTCTTGGTTTGGAGAACTAGTATGATGCATTGATTCTTGACTACAAGTTGTGTACTTATAAATACACCACATGTGTTCTAGTTTTGTTTGGCCAGGAATCTTTGGAAACTCTGGAGGATCTCCTTTATTTTATTCTAATTAAAATTAAAAGAAAATATCATTTCTATAAGGTGAATGATAAAAAAATCAGTGGAATAGATTTTGATATTCATATTTGCAGAATGCTTAACTTGAATCGAAACAAGTAAATTTTTAAATGCATAATTCATCAACCAAAAATGTAAATAATTATAAACTATGATGTAACTTCCCTTTGATTACACATGAAGGTCCCACGCGCAGCGGAAGCGTGGTTGGGATGGGACCCAATTTGATTTTTACCGTGATCAATGATTATTCTGTGATCTACATGACGATGAACACCAGTCTCCATGGAATATAATCAAATATTTAGATAAAGAAGAAAGAGGCCTGAAAATTTTATAGAGGATCTTGCACATCATGTTTGTAATTAATTTAATTAATTTCATAATGAAAAATAATAGCTGTATTTTTGGTATTTTTCTTCATTAATTATGTTGATCATCTTGAATGAACCTCCCATATTATCTTGTTTTCCATGTAATGATCCAAACTAGAATCCCTCTAGCAGTGATCCACTCATTCTCTGACAGTCTCGGATCGACACTACTAGTTCTCTGTGTTCTAGAATGGTGAATCTAGTATTTTTATTGGCCGTTCTTGATCACCTGTTCTTCGGCCTCGAAGAACATCTCTTGTTCTTGAGAGGGGAGAGAATATGATTCGAGAGAGAAATAGTTTGGCTCAATAATTATCAATTCCTTAGGTGTGTTGTGTGGTGTGCTGTATGTAAAAATAGGAATAATTTCCTATTTATAGACATGGAATTTTAGTTATAATATATAATTGAATAGAAATAATTTAATACATTCATGAAATTAAAGAAAACTTATGAATTTAATAATAATATAGCATCATTATTTATGGTGTGCCATCATACTAAAAACAGAGTTATAAATAACATTCTGTGTCACAAAATAATAGCAGCGTTATTTTAATTTGTGCCAACTAGATAAATAATTATTTACCATCATGAATATAATTATTTTACTACTAGTTCTACTTTGGTTTTCTCAAACTCCACTTCTATTTATTGAACACCTGAATAAATAAATAATTTATTATCATAAATAAATAAAATATTTACAAACTAGTAAATAAATATTTATTAAATGTTCAATAAAATTAAAAAATATTTAATTTTATTTAAGAGATCATTTTGAATTGAATAGAATTTTTCCACGGTCATGAGTGTAATATTTATTTCATTAATTAAATTCAAATAGAATATAACTGAGACCACCAAAAACACTTAGTGTCTGCCCGTCTGGGATTATTTCTCGATGGCATTAGGTGGGATTGCCTAAAGTCTAAGAGTACTGTCTAGTAACAGGTCATGGAACCCAATAGAATGAATGTAAAGTCGCAAGAATGAAATCCACATACAAATTTTCTCAATGTAATATAATTCCTTTGTCGCAATATCTCATAAAGCAGGTTTCATGACCGTTTCATTAACTTTTATTCTTGATAAGTCGATCTTTGACTACCAAAAATAAACTCATCATTACAACATGGACATGGAATTTCTCTTGACGATTCTATTTTAATCAAAGGGTCGAGATATCAACTTCTATAAATGGAAGGGAAAAATCCTTACTCGATTTATCCATTAATAAAATTTCACTCGTGATGCACCCAACATACCCTACCTCACGTTAGCTTTCTGCATGACAATTTTCTTCAGTAAATCAAAGAGCATAAGTTGCGACATGTATTAATTATAATATTAAATTATGGGGATCATTACATGTGCTCGCAGATAGAAATATCTGATGCCACAAAAACATTCGTATTTTCTAATAGCGGTTCGGTTCTCATAATCTCATAACATAGAGATTACCAAGTGCCAACTTCATGAGAGAAGTCTCATCTTCTTAAAAGTACTCGCACCTGACGGTCTGCATTCTATGTGTCCCATCATAGCATGTCATCTATCTATAGAACTATATTTAAGAATATTGTTAATGCATTTCATGGTTCTCATCATAGTGGGGAATTTTCATGACCTTATCAATGAAAAAAGTACTCTAGTACATTAATACATCATAATAATTCATAACAATGAACAATATGTAATAATAAAATAAATATCTATGTAATAAAAGTAAAACCAGTTGGTTTTAGGACACCAACTCTGACATATTTTATTGTTTTTTATAATGAAACTAATGGTGTCCCTATATTGGATTCTCGATCCAACCCATGATGTATCTAACGTGTGTTATTTACAGTAATTAGATATCTACCAATGTTACAGAATCTATTTTACTCCCATTTTAATGTACTCAACCAATAATTTGTATTATGAAGCTATATAAAAGTCATAATAACCCATTTGTGAATTATAATTCCATGAAAAATAAAATAATAATAATTAAATTAACATGTAACATAAATAACGAAAAATTAATCTCTCCCATAGCCTGCATGATTCCCACTACGGAATCCACATATATATATTGTACATTCATAATTTAATTGAAAGTATTATAGGCCTATTTAAAAAATGTAAATAATTTTAATGGACCCATGTTGGGAGATATATGAAAATTTAAGGCAATAAAATTAATTAATGTGAAACTAACACTTGGTTGATCTGATAATGTTAACTAAAAATACGCATTGACATAAAACCTACAAAATTTACAATCTACTTCCAGAACATAATATCCAACACTCTAAGAGTGGTAATAAGTGAACCAATACTAGAAAATAAAAAATATTATATGTATGTGAAAAATATGTCATTAGTCATTATAATATAAACATAATCATATGATTATGTATTTAAATAAAATATCATTTTAATACAAGTTGGAAATATATTATAAAAAATAGGTGTTCATTTAATTTTATATAATGTTTAATATATAGATAATCATTTATTCCAAACCATGAATTTCATTTGTATTAAATTAAAATAATTATATTAAAATTAGTTCTCTTCTCAATGCCTTTTTTTAAACCTACAAATAACAATTAAATGTGGTTTGGATCACACTTTGGAATAACAGTAATAAATAAGAAAAAAAATGTAAGATTGATATAAAATTGAATATTTATAGTTAATAATGAAATAAATACACTCATATTACTATATGAAATAATTATAAAAAATGACCTTATTAGAAATGATTTTATATGAGGGTCATAATAAAAACTAATTCAAAATGAACCCATGATCATATTAATCATACATAATAAATTAAAAAACATATATAATCTTGAATGGAAACTAATATATGATGTTTGTAAACTAGGATATTGTTTTGCCACTATGAAACAAGAATGAAACTATATATCAAAATGTTTACCTAAGACCTCATATTTCCCAACCAAGACTATCTAGGGGACTGAAACCAATAGGTATATCATAGTTCATCATAGAGACACTAATTTGAAAATTATACTAAAATAGTGAATAGTGTAAACCAAAAATTCTCACCAAACAACACATTGCATACTATATCACTTGAATAAAAAAAACATAAAAAATAACAAATTATGATATGAAAGACACTTTATCTATTAACACAATCATATAGAAATCAGTGAATTTCAATAAGATATTAAAACTTCCATCCAAAACCATTAGTAATTATATTCTATTTTATAACCCAAAAAACACCTATTTAATGTCTATTCATGATTCAAACATCCCATTTAATGTTATTAATAGGTAATCATATATTGACTTTTGAAATCCACATAAAAATATTTGAAATTAAAGACAAAATATCACATTTAAATAACCAATATATAAACCATTTTTATATCCAATACACTTAGAAACATATATATTAGTAAGAATAAACATCAATTTAATATATCCAAATCTATTTGAATTAAAATATTTTTATAAAATTTTAAGAATATGATATTATGTTATGATGAACTGTTTAAAATAATCACCTTTTTTGTGTGATTCTAATTGAAATTTTATCTTCTATATATATTATTATTTCTTACTAAATATAAAACATCATAAATTAAAGGATAATTGTGAAATTACACATGAAAATTTCAATAGATTTCTCCCTGAGTTTAATCACAAAAATTCACATTTCCAACATTCAACATTTTAACCTACTAAGGGAACATTATGGGTCAATTAATATTTCTTTAGAAAATATTATATATATAACATTTATTTTTTTATAGTTATAAATCATTTATACATGAAATAAAAGGATTTTTTTGTAACCAGTCATTCCTCATTATAGAATTATTAGAAAATCACTTTTTGAATAATCATCTATCCAACTATTTTATAATGAAATTCTGCCAATATATTAGAAATATAATATTTATGAAAAAACCACTAAACCCATTTAATAATATTTTCCATTACTTACTCATTGGAATTTCATGTAGAAGGATTAATTATTTAGATAATAATAATTTGACTAAAAATGATGACTTTATAAGGTCAAAAAAATTCCATAATTATTTATATGAGATATCAAATTTCCATAGATATTATCATAATATTCCTTTGAATAAGTTATTTTTTCATAAAAAAATTTCACTTTTGAATTTCAAAATTATATTTGAGAACCGAATTCCAATCATCATAATATGAGCTACAATTATATTTATTTATTTAACTCCATTGTGTGTTTTTGAGTCATTAAATTATTTTTCGATATTATAGTATTAGATTTTTCATGTTATGCTTTGAACCACCAATATAGATTCATATATATATATAATTTTTTTTCAAACATTGTAAAATATCTATTAATTTCATCATATCTATGTATACTATCATCTTCCATTAATGTCATAATTTATTTCAATGATCGTAAAATATATTAATTATCTGAATCATGGGAATAATATTTTAATTTTTATTTCAGTATATATTCATTGGATATACATTCAATTTATAATGAAATATTATTTGGACTTATATCAAAAATTCTATATATATTTTAAATCACTACTATAATAAAAAGAACATTACATAGATGAGTCTATGACACTATCACCCTATGTCTCAAATACTCTTAGTTTCTTATTCACTTTTCTTCTATGATATTTCCTTCATATATTTCATTTTATCATTAACAATTGTCAATTAGGTCTGATATCAGTCGATTTTTTTATTTTTTTTATTTTTTTAATAAATCTTTTTTTCACATCTATATTTCTTACATCACATGTACATAGATGTAAAATATATTTACCAACAATAATATTCATAGTGTTATCTAGAAGATTATATTGATTTTCAATTTATTTTTATGAAATAGATTCTGATTAAACAATTAATTTATTCATATATTTAAATAGTTTCAAAACATTCTCACTTAAGATTGATTTCTACGTAATTACAATTCTTGAAGTACAATCAAATGGTATACAAATATGTTTATCCTCATTATTATCATCTCTATTAATGTAATTTTATATTTAATTATATTTTCAATCAAATCATCCAAAATTATTTTGGTTATATGTTTCATTTAAAATATCATTTTCCTCAGGAATTATTATTCCTTGTGAATGATATACATTATCAAATCTGAATGTTGTTCATTTTTTAACTGTACCTATACAATATATATTAAAAACTATTTATAGCTATCATGAATCCCTAACACATTTTAGAAAATAATTACCATGGAATGAAATAAAAATCTTGCTATTAAATATGAAGTATAACACTTCTAATTTACTAAAATATTTTTGTTTCTAAAATGAGTGACTTTGTGTATTCTCAAAAATTTTTAGTTTTTATGATATAATGTTATCAAAGTATATATATTGTAACATCCGAGGTAAATAAAGAACATGTTATTTTTTATATTTAAAAATATTTCTGAACTAAATATTAATTCTACTTTAAAGGGGATGCTATGTCTAATGGCGTAACTAATACACAACAATGGGTTTCTTTGAAATCTTATGTTGGGCACTAATAATATAAAATTATTATTTTAAATGGTTGTCAACCCCTAGATCATGAATTGGTAAGAATGGACATAACTAACTAAAATATTATTATAAATGTTTGTTTAATGTTTTTACATTTATCCATAATAACATGGAGGCTTAAAATAAGAATGAATCTAATTTCAAGCATAAATACTCTTATATTCTTTAAAATGTCAATTTACTGTCTTTTAAGAGAGAACCCTCATTAAATCTAGTTTTAGTCACTTTTATATGTTATATTTGACAAAATATAATTCTTCTTTTGAATCAATACATAAAAATTTACATTCGGTAAATTTTTGATGTTTTTTTGATAAAATTATTTTTCTAATGAATAGTGACAAATAATGTATTTTTATTCAAAACCAACTTTTATTATAATTTATTAATACGGATATATACATTTTTTTAATTGGTTTTAAAGTGTAATTAGATTATATTTTTTACCATTTAATACAATAGTGGTCATTGTAATTATTTTCACTTTGAAATTGGTCATAAATAAGTGTCAATCTTTTGACGGATATTGTTTCTTAAAAATATGCTATTTGTTTTGAAAATGGGAATTAATTTTAAATTAATTAATTCAACTTATATGTTTTGGATTTTTTAAAATAGACATCATTTTTGAATTCATAATATCAAATATTATTAGTCTAAAGTTTTGATATTTTTCTAAAAAACATCAATTTTTGATGAATAGTGTAACCACTAAGTAGTAGTTAAGAAACTGACATTTTCATTTAAAATTTTTTTTACCTCTTCTATGAATTTAATTTCTAAAATCTGACATACATGGTTGTCATAATTAAGTAATATTTTGTTCAATTAGATGAAAATAATTTTTGGTGAACAGTATGTTTTGACTTTTATTTATAGCGGTTAAAGGTAAATAAGGTAATTCAAGGTAAAAAAATATTATAATAATAAAAAATAATCATTACACTTTTTAAACCTTATTGTATGAGTCATAGCTGACCATGGGAATCCTTGGGTCGATTTTTTTACCCCGTGGAGCCACATGGGAGAGATAATGACACTTTATTTTAATTAACATAATATAAAGGGAAAATGACATAAATAAATATATTTTAAAAAATTAATTTTTACATGAAGTTATGTTAGTTATAATTTCGACTATAAATATTCATTGGATAGATAATAATTTTTCCTATATCATGGAATTTTTTTTTATAATTTTTAGACATCAAATATATAATATTATTTATGACACCAAAATGATGAAGTATTTACCTCATTAATAAATGATTTAAATAAATAAGATTATAAATATTAAAATAATACCCAAAACCTGTACAATTATTATTGGATGAATATATTTCGACATGAGTCATCTTATCTTCTACCATAATTAGTTTTGGTCCTTTAGAAACTGAAAATACCTATATAATAAAATAATATTTTCACACTTTCCTAAAGAACCCATCTTCCTGCTTATTAAAATCCCTCAACTCTAACCCATTCCTCACACCTTTCAAGACCCTTGGATAATCCAAACCCTACCAAATTAATCTTTCAACATCCCTCTCCACCTCCTACAATCCTTACCTGAGGCATAAGTCAGTTCAAGAAGTCATTTTGGTTCAAACCAAAGGGAGTTACCCAAAATTAAAAGTAATGGTTTCACTTATCTTCTTTTCCATTATTTTTCTTCTACAACCCATAAACTCTATTTATTAATTTATTTTATCACAACAATGGTATCCTAAATATACTAGGATGTTTTTAAGAAATTTATTTGAACTGCATTTACACACACCTCTATCTAATGGGTAAAGAATATATTGTTTCAATGGTTGGAAAACTAACACTTCACGAAACGATGATTGTTCAATTATCTCCTACCTCCTCTTCCATTGGCCATTATGATGGAACTGTATTTAAGCTTATTTATTTGTAATTTATATCATACCTTTTTGGTGTCCATTATGACAAAATGTGATAATTTCATTTGAGGAAGTGCAGACTACAACCCATCAAAGTGATATCACTCGTTCATACCATACATGGGACATTTAAAGGATAGATTTATTGAAATTATATAATATATTATACTGGGATTATAATATATCAATGTATCATTATGTTTTCATTAAATTAAAATACGAAATAGAAATGAAATTAGTGTTCATGCGTACATATGACTTACTGTCTCCATGAATGGTGCATTTCATTTCTTATCTCCAAATTTTATGTACACTTTTAAATACATAAATATACAGGATATATATGATATATATTATATCTAAATCATGAATATCATTCTGGAGATAATAGACTCTTGAAAACATGGACAACATGTAATTATAAGGTGTTTATTTTTTACACAAGTACCAAATATCGACAAAACGACCATTATTAACATCAATGATTACATATTGTTTATAATGTGGTAATAAGTGATATAAAATAAATAATAAAATTTTAAAAGGGTTCTTAATCAATTATAAATTAACATATATTCATTATTTAAGAATAACAAGGAACAAAGAAGTCAAGTCGGACACGAGGTAAGGGGTTTCTTATCACACATTTAATTTCATGAGATTTCCATTATTCCCCACTAATTTACTTCATGTCGTGTAATGTGTAATAATATTTGATATATATTATCATGATAATATTTATATTCATGTTATTCTGTGAATAATTTGGTGGTTTTTAACTTTAGGTCATATGACTTGATTGATTACAATGTGGTAAACGATTTTTATCTCACTATTTATTCCCATGAGATTCGTGTTATATTAGCCCATATTTGCTTTTATGTATTGTATGTACTGCCCATGAGTGTATTAATTGTGTAATATAAATTGATTTATGGGTATTTAAATATTTATTTTATGATTCTTCTATCATGGGTTGTATGTTTCGTAAGTTAGAAAATTAGTAAGGGAACTATTTAACCTTGTTTCCATTCCTTAGATTAATCTTCTAATTCTTAATTATGTCATGATATGATTATTTGTGAAATAACTATTTATAAATTAATGTTTTAATTTCCACTCCCCATTGCGTGGATATAATTTTCATACACATAATAAATCCATTGATAAATTATCATGTCATCGATATGAACATGATAAGATTAAATTTAACATGATTTCTATTCATTGAGTTAAACATCCTAGTCATTGGTTTTGTATTAAAAAGAACATGTGTGAATTTCCAAGGATTTATTTACACTTAATATCCAATAATATTGAGTGTATTTATATTTTTCAAACATTATTATGTAATTTATTTATCTTTAATCTAATGATACAGTTTTTATAAGGGATTTCATCTCAATTTACATTTCATTGAGACATCATTGACGTTATGCAGCATTTCACTTTTATATGGTGTATATATTATCCATTGGCATATTATATCATGAATACCATTATTCTCATGATTTTACTAGGTTCTGATTAAATTTATTCCTCAATTATTTGTATTCAAGACTATCTCATTTTGTTAAAAACACTTTAACTAAAATATTGTTTTGAATGTTTAAAAGATTTATTCTTCTAAATATTTCTCATTAGTGTATATATTTTAAAAATTTTAATTAGGATATATTTATATAAACATTAATATTTTCAAATGATAATTCATTTAAAAGAATCAAAGTGGTATGGGATACATTGATTCAAAAATCCCTTTATTAAATGTTTTAAATTGTTTTGAAAATGATTTGATAAAGCATTGATTATTTCAATATCTTGATTTGATATACTATGATTGGAATGTGTAAATGTTATATTTCCTTTATTATTGTGTTATGTTTTTGGAAGATGTTGTTTTTATTGGGCATTGTTTATGTATACGTTTGGTTCTATGATAATCCTAGGGAAGGTGAGCCCGAGATAACTCTCTAATGCATTGGGTAACCAGAAGGAGGTAAATGTTAATGTTTTTTCTAAGAGATTTAGGGAATATACTGTGATGGGTATTCCAAATGTGACTCCCTATGTAGATGTGATAGCTACAATGTAAGTATGTTATGAATTCCATACGTTACCTTTATGATTTATGATTTGTGTGGGTTATTCATAAATCAAATGATTTCTTAAAGTATTTTATGACTATAAATTATGGTTTCATTGATTTGTATTTAATGATGGAATAATGTTTTCCTCACTTATTTTATAACCCTTACTGATCTTTTTATTCACATCCCAATTTTTTGAAATGTTTTCCGCAAGACGTAATGATGAATACGGTCAAAGATGGGATCAATGAAAAGTCATGATGTCTAATACATGAAACTAGACATGTTTCATTTTAAGATTTTTTAATTTATGGAAAAAATGGATAAATATTAGTAGCATCTACATTTAATTTTCATGTTGATATGTAATAGTTATAGCCTAATTCTCTAAAACCCTAAACCTGAAAAGATCCTCAATGTGAATTATTCATTTAATTCGTTATTATGTTGTGTTTAAGGCTTAATCCTTATAGATATTCCATTCCATAGAAATGTTTTTATAAACTCTATACATAATTTGATATTTTGTTTCTTTTAAATATTCAATTAAGTGAAATCATATTTAAGAACATTTTAATAATCATCCAACATGAAGAAAGTATGCAAACATGTGTTTATAAAAAAATTATTCATGTGATCTCACCAAGACTCATAATAAGCACCCTAAAAAAGTGGTTGTCTTTTGGGATAAAGAATTTTTAAATACTTAATGGAATAACCAACCATAAAAAATAATATTCATATAAACCTACATAATTAATATAATAATGAATACATGGTGACAATATTTTATTCCATTTATTCGATCATATAAGTAAAAAAATACTGCACAATAATTTGTTTAATTGTAATTCCTGGAAAATAAAATTATATTTTTTGAACACCTTGTTTATAGTAGTCTATATTATATAAATATAAATTAGAATATACATTAATGACATCATACTATAATAAAAGTTTATACTACATTGTTTTAACTTTATTACAAAAATTCAAAATAGAAATATAGTTATTTTACATAGAAGTTAAAAAATGTATAAAAAACTAGTATAAAATAACATAAAAACATGTATATATTCAACTATGTGAGGTATTCAAATTCACCAATGTTAATATTTAATAATATAAACCCATGTTTAGTTATATCAAATATTTAAATTTTCTAATGTAATGAATTTAAAAAAATTTAATCCCTTGGTCTACCTGATCCATTAGTGATCTATCCCCTTATATCTAAGATCACCTAATCATATCTCTTTGAAAAAACATTGGTTACATTATCCTCAATATCCATTTGTCACATAATCACAAAATACTATTATTATATTGTAAATACCATATAATTTACAATGACCACCTAAATACAATATATTAAATTATACTCTCTGAATTTTACAATATAAATCACGCTCAGTAATAATACAATGAAAAACCCTCTACAAAAACCATTAGATTGTATAAATTAAGCCACAAAATCTCTATGAGTTTGTAGAACTGTTTATATATTTTGGAATAAAAAATTTAATAGAATGATTCTGTACTTATTAGGGTATGCTTTAATTACATCAAGCATGTATAATTGTTTCTTTTATCATATTTTTAGTTTGAATTGTAGTGGTCCAATTTAGAATCATTATAATTCTTTAATGGATTTTATTTGGTAAAAAGAATAAATATTCATTTGTTATAATAAGTACATATCCATATTGTATGTTTAATGAGTCTTCATCTAGTATACATGGTAAGTATGTATCTGATGTAAATTGATTAATTAGATTTAAAAACAATACATCCAACATTTAAAAGACTATTTATACATCTATATTATGTAATTTATACACATCTATATGATTTATCTCATTTATATACATATTATACAATTGGATTCCTTATCTATAAATTAATATTCTTTTGTACAAAATCATTACACTTTATAATATATAATTATTGATTTTTTTTAAAATCTTATGTGTGATTTTTTTTAAATAATAAGGATTTAATTATTCTTTCAACTAAAAAAAATCACCTTTTTGAAAAAGAAAAATACTCAAAACATAATATATATTCATTGATGTAAAATATTAAAACAAAATTACTCCTTATAATATAAATCTAAACTATTATTCTAGGTCCCCTTTTGTGGTTTTATAAGGCAATTTAAAAGGAGCATGATATTTAGTAGGATTAAGTCCAGAAATGTTAAATAATAAATTATTAAAAATTATAAAGAGTATATAATAATTTTTGAAATATAAACAATCATTAAATATTTGTATTAAATTAGTATGTTAAATTATGAATTTTTGATTATTTCAATTAGAAAACTTTCATGAATTGATTATTCTTTTATATAATGGATCTTAAAGACAGTAATCATCTTTTTTATAATATTTTCCATTTTATCTATATTCTCTTCCATGGATTCAAACATTCAAAGACAATATCATAATAACAAAATATTTTTATTCAATTTAGAGATAAATATATTATTTTTAATATAATTTGACATTAGATCAATAAATATAATGAAGATCTATCACACATAGATTTTGATACTGTACGAAATCATTAAAACAAATTCCCATTCACTTTTGATACTAAAAATTTTCTAATAAATATCATTATAAATTTTTTAATCATATTCACCAACAAGAGTACAAAATTTATCATTTTAGCACCATAAAATAATTTCCATTATGATTTTTATTCTTGTATTCATTTTAAATTACTGTATATATGAATCTCATAAGATTACATGATATGTCGTTAATATTCATATTCCCTTTGATATACATCAATATAGTTCTTATGAATGGAATGACTTCTACGAATCCATTGGGGTTCATGATTAATTATTTAACCTAATTTATCATCATATATGTTTTGTTTGAACTTATTCACATTGTATAATTTGTGGGATTATTAGATCCTTCTGGTAATAGGCCTTTTATAACACATTTTCATTATGTTTCTACTTTAAAATTCATCAATTGGGAATGTTATTTAATATCATCTTATTCAATAGAATTATATATATATAATTATCTAATAGTTTAATATTTTATTTCCTATTCCAATGAATCATAGTACGATAATATATGGTGCATTTAGACCTCATATAACTGAGATGTTAAAGAGATCGATTTATTAATGGAAAATTATTATATGCATAATGAATATTTGGGAGCATTATCAAATTCTTATATGTTTAAAATCATCCTTTCCATTATTATTGATATGGATACGTGGGATTATAATATATCTTGGTAACCAAATCAAAAACTCATTTTCATTTCTCATATATACAATATTCAGGAAACCTATCATAATTCTTATAATATTCTTAATAAATTGCTTCACTTTTTAAAAAATTTAAGAAATAGAGAAATTTTACATACTACTACTAAAATTGATAGAGGAAAATAATATTATTCTCTTATAAGACTGAAATTAAGAATTTCATATTATACTAAAATAGTAATAGACTAAATAATGCTATAGAGAATTGAATGGAAAGTATGTTCTTGTTTTCTTATTGGATGATAATGAGAATATTCTATTTGTTTCTCATCATTTTCATAAACCATTTCTATTTATCAAATTAAATATTTGTAAACAATAAATTTCTTTTCGTTATCTATTTATTTCATTATTATTTTTAATTCTACTATTCTATAAAAAAATATAATTTCAGTGATTTTTCATTGGAAACATCATACCCAATGGTTAGTTCACCATCTATATTTTATTTTTTCAGTATTAATTCTGAAATGGTTTCATCAAACGTTACCTTAGTTTTCTTCATTATTTGTTCAAGATATATTTGATACGTTTCAGCATTGTTAATCAAATTAACATTCTTCTCCAAATTTATATTTCTTCAGTTGAATAAAATTTGGATTATTTGTTGATGTACCTTTTCTTAGTAAATAAATAAATAAACCACATCATCAAAACATTTTCGTAAATAAAAAAAATTCTTCATCTCTAATAGAATAATATACATTATTGATAATATCAATGTTAATTAAAATTAATAAGAACATATGTATGTAATTTCATATATAACTATAACATCAACATTACAGTTCATGTTCTAAAGGAATTGATATAATTCCATAAAAATAGTAATTAATTAAATTTAATATTATTTTAATAAATATTTAGATCATAAATATTTTGAACATTTAAATTATAATTATCAAAATTTCATGGAATTAAAAAGTTTGGAATACAAAAATAAACTATTCTTATTTCCATGGATAAATAGTACATTTTTCTTAATTATTCGTTTATAAGATGAAATTTCTTCTCAATTTGAAATAATTCTATCGATAAAACTTTGTTAAGATGTTACTCAGTTAAAAAAGGTTCTTCATATTTAATAAGGATGAAAACATTATCCAATATCCGTTTATTGTTAATTATTTTTGACATTTTAAAAATATTGAAACTAATATTTTTCTATCCATCAATATCAATAAAAAACAAATATAATGTAATATTATTTTATTCTACTCATATAATTATTTTGATAATCATTTTTGGTTACATGATCAAATTCCCATCACTGGAATAGTATGGGATATTCTAATAATAAATCATACCTTGGAAATCTATAATGATATATTAGTATTTCCTAAAATATATCTCTTGTTATAAAATCACTTAATTCTTCAATGGAATTTTAAATATGAAGTTGAATAAATTCTAAAATATTACAAACAAACCTCCAAGAAAAATTAAAGAATGGGAAAGATCCTATTAAAAGTTCTTTATGGTATCAGTGATAGAAGAAATTAAATCGATCCCATTTTACTATATATAGGTAGAGATAGGATCTATTGGAATTTCAAAATATCTAATGCATGATATTTGACCCTGGAATATGATTCCATAAAATTATTTTAAAAAATATACATTTTAAAAAATTATATTTTTTAATAAATTTATTAAAATTATTTGTGTCTATAGAACATCAATAATATAGATTGAACATACATAATTTGTTTAAAAAAAATATAAAATTTCATTTTCAAATGTTATATGAATAATCTTGGATTATGTCTTTATAGATTTTAAAAATATACTATCTTAATAAATTTTGACTGTCTATTTGAATACATGAATTCATAAAATTGTTTGAGTATTAGGGTGATTCTAATAAAATATCAAATCTACCATATTCTAATTAAAACAACCATCCAATTAAAAATATTA
The DNA here is from genome assembly GCA_963277665.1 of Viscum album. Lineage (NCBI taxonomy): Eukaryota > Viridiplantae > Streptophyta > Magnoliopsida > Santalales > Viscaceae > Viscum > Viscum album. The sequence continues at coordinate 1,067,942,291 of OY728136.1, forward strand.
TTTCATTGATTTTCATAACAAGGTAGAAAATTGACAAAAAAATCCAAGATATTAAGAGTGTAACATAGTTATGCGGTAGGGTAAATTATAATTATATCACTGACAACATCATATAATACATTATAAGACTATGTCTACTATATTAAAATCTATCATAATTAAGAATTTTTTTAAAAATAATTAAACCTATTGTTCTTACATTATAATGAATGATAAAATAATATCCTATCCTTTGATGTGTTCACAATGAATATTTTGTCTTCTATCTATTTAATGTAATATTAAAATAAGTGAAACAATATATATTAATTATTAACCAAAGAAATTCAATATCACTGATTCCATATATTTCACCCAGAGTGTTATCACTAAAACTAACACTTCCACCATTCATATTTATAATCTATTTGAATAATTATTGTCCATGATCTTCCTTGAACAACCACTATACATGTAACTTATATTATTGTAACTAGTAATCATCCTTTATCTATAAAATTAAATTATTAAGGATGTTTAACCAGTTATTATTGGGTCGGGAATTAAAGAAATTTGAACATTTAGAATCAACATTTAAACATTTTTTATATTGAGAAACTACCAATTCATTATAAAAAATATATCCATTAATACAAATAATAATTATCTAAAATTTAAAAAATTGGTTTATTTAATTCCATCCTCATTGAATTTTATTATAAAATGTTTCATTCTTAAGAATAAAAAAATTTATCAAAAGATGTTGTTTTTAAATAAATAAGAATTATTGATGTATTTCTATGAGATATATACTATATTTAGATATTACATAAAATTTCCTTGCCCTTTGTAATTTTTTGAAACTTTTTTTAAGTATTAATTTTATAATTAATTTTTACCACTATGTTCTATTAATAAGGACCTGATCTAGGATTATATTTTTAATCTAGAAACAATGAATTTTTATAAATAACTAATGTATGTTTAAGATTTATTTATCTATATTAAGCATGTTATTAATTAGAACAATCATAGTGTTTTATAACTATAAAGGCCCGGGATTTTGGGGTCCATTACTTGGTAAGAATCTGATTACGAGGTGTTTTGGGTGGTCTGGAAGGCCATCCCAGCTTCTCTGGGACTCCCAGAGGAAGCCTCGGCCTACCGGTAGACCTAGCCTAGCGGTGGACTTGGGGTACCAGTGGGGCTCGGCTACCAGTAGCTCCCGGTTACCGGTCGCTCCCGGCTACCGGTAGCTCTCGGCCACCGGTGGCTCTAGGCGACTGGTAGCTCTTGGCTACCGGTCACTATAGGCCACCGGTGGCTCTAGGAAACTGGTAGCTCTAGGATACCGGTGGCTTTAGGCCACCGGTAGCTCTCAGATACCGGTGGCTGCCGCCAACAGGTAGCTGTCACCAACCAGTCGCTCTTGGCTACCAGTAGCTCTCGCAAACCAGTAGCTCTCGGCTACCAGTACCTGTTTCCAATCAGTTGCTCTCAGCTACAAGTAGCTCTCGCCTACCCCCACTAGTTTTCCAATAGCGCATCCTTTCTGCACTAATTGGTTTTTAAACCATGTTTTGACCCCTTTAAGCCTGTTTTAAAGCCCATTAATGCCCATTTAAATTAAATTATTGTTGAGGTACCCCTTAAATGAAAAACAACACGAGGTGTGTGTTAGTTTAAACCACCCTGAAAGGAGGGGACCTTTAAGTAGCATGTGGGGTGTCTCAACTGTGTGGCCAACCCACGATCCCCCTTCTTACGCGGTTTCTAGTTTTTTATCCATCCTGGGAATGCTGTATCTCAGCCTTTATAACCAAAGGCTTTTCCGTAGGTTTCTTTTCTCGATCATCTGGCTCAGGGTACCCTACCTCCCAACGAGTCGTAACCCTGTTGCTCCTATTTCCCTGTTCCCACGTGAGGACTTAATGTCGATCCTTGATCCATCGGGTAGGTGTTTCACCTTCGTCTCTCTTTTCTATGTATCGTGTGGGGTCGGTATGCTACTGCTTCTGTAGAATTGGATGAACTAAACATTAATAAAGTTAAAAAATGGATTCTAAAGTATGAAGGGGAGGGGTGTGATCGATGATGTTGATTTATTTTTCTACTCTTTCATGATTAATGATTTCTGAATTGTGCGGGCTTACGCCTACTGAAAATCATGTCAGTTGGTGGTCTTTCTCTATGAAATAATAAACCCTTACCCCTTGTGATGTTTAAATGGATTGTATTTTGCTGTGTAAAGGAAATTGGTTAATTATTTATATTCGGATAAATAAATTGGAAGCATGAGGATCAACTCATTTCCTATGATAACCCCGGTTTAAGCCCAGTGGAATTGAAATCATGAATTGTGTTAAATCTTTTAAATCTGAAAATACATGTTGAGTCTACCTTGTGTCGGTAGTATTGTTTTGTTTTTTTCCTCCATGGTTGGATAGGGGCTTAGATTTCTGGGGTGATGTGGGTGAGGATGGGATCCTCTTTTTGTATCACAATTTGGGGTGGGATCATCTTCTGTTGTGAAACCTTCTTATTCATAGTTCTGGGAACTTGGGAATGTATCCAACATTGACATGCATTGGTTTCAATACTTGGAGGGGTATTGCTTGTTGTGTTTTTACAAGAGAACTGGGTGTGAATGTTTAAATTTTTGTTGGGTGTACTCGTTCCTTGGCTTGTGCTTATTCTTACTAGTTTCCCAAGTAGGCGCATAGTTTTATTTAAAAATTATTAATGAACATGAAAGCAAGGATGAGACAAATGTGGATTTGGTTTGATGTGATTTATGACTTGGGAATGGGTGTTGTTCTCTTCTCTTACGAATGAATAGTAAGTATACTGTTATTTAGTCTTGCTAAAGAAAAACCTAGATTGGGTGAGTTCTTGTTAACTATACATATACTTGTAGTTTTTGTGTTTATTATTCGTGCCCCACCCAAGTTTATCACTTAGGGACGAACCCCCCCAATTCATGGGGGAGGGTGTTTTTCCCAACACTCCTATGAGTGGCAGGTTATTAGCTCCTTTTCTTCTCCTTTTCCCGAATAGCCCAATACTCTACGGGCAGTCTGTGATGGCCTGATGTCCATTATTAGCCCCAAAATCTTCGGGTAGGGTAGTGTGGTGGTTCTCCCAGGTGTGTGCGGTGGGAAGGTGGTTTACCAAGTATCTTCGGGATGGGGCCCATATGTCTTCAGGCATGGCAGTAGTTATTTTAGCCCAGGTGTGTTCGGGCGTGGTCGTGGTTGTTCTGGCCTTGGTGTTTGCAGGCATGGATATGTGTGACAGTTGTGGCCCAGGTGTCTGCGGGTGGGTTAGTTGTTGTGGCCCATGTGTTTGCGGGAGGTATGTGTGTTTGTGGCCTAGGTGTGTGTGGGCGAGGTATGGCAGTGGGACTGCGATGAGAATTGCGGGATTGGTCCGATGCATAGGATGTCTTTAATAACTAGTGGGAAAGTGGCTCAGGGTACCCAAACATCAATGTTCTATTACTATAAATTACTTGACTTGTGTTATTTTGGGAGTGTACCTTGGATTGGCTTGGGTGGATAGTTTCCTTGCTAGGTGCTTGGTTATGTATTTTCTTACAGGGCATTAGTATTCCTCTGCACTTGTGTACGAGAGTCTTCGGTTTTTCCCTAAAGAGTATACTTGTATGCTCGCCCTACGTATATAAAACTACATTCAGGTTTCCAGGAGGACTTCAGGGATCGTGCGAGATCGTACTAGCTTGGACCTTTGGGGTCTTTTCTATTGTTGTTTCCCTTTTTCTTCGTATATTTTTACCTTTGGAGTTTTGGTAGTTGTATCTTTTACCTTTGAACATGCATATGGCAATGGTTTATTTTTAGCCGTATTTTCACTTTAAGTTTTCATATTGTTGGATTTACTATATTATCTCCTGATCCTGTTAAAAGAAAAAGGGTAATGCCTTCCTTTTAGTGTGTGATTCTATACCCTTGGTGCTGGTCTCCACTCAGGGACCCATTCAAGGCGATTTTCAGGGGTCATTATCTCTCCTTCAACATAAATAAGGAAGGCTCTGGCAATCTGCTGACCCTTCCCTCTATTTGGTGAGGGCGGGTCATGACATAATGGTATTAGAGGGAGGTTGATAGATAGGATGGAGTCTGGAGTTAGAAACAGTGAGGATTGCATGTGATGGTAGGGAAATGATGTTGGGTGACCTTGGTGGATGATTTAGGCCAGGAAAACCCTTCTATTACATGGGATTTTCGCCCCCTCCCCCCCCCCCCTTGTGATCCGATCAAGGACTCTAGACCTACCGAATGACCAAGTGAGGCCATGATGATTGCAGGGTAGAGACCCTAGGAAAGGTACATGACTCTTAATGACTTGTGTTCACATGTTTCTGGGGTTTTTTGAGAATTTGAAATAACTATTATGTTTATTAAGTTTTAAGAACAATATCCTTTACTACTTGGTCTTAGGCATTCATTGTTTACCTTGGAGCTATGGAACCCGAAAGAAGACCATGAGTTGTACAGGCGATCGAGGTCCAGGAGGTTGACTTGGCCGATCAGCAGAGGGCTGATCGAGAGGAGGAGGACGACCAGTGGAAGCAGGTGCTTTGAGCCTTCCAACGACAGACCCTCGAGAAGTACGAGGGTAGAACCTCTGACATGAAGATGGAGGGCTGGCTTGAGGAGATAGTGACAGCCTTCAGCTTGATCCGGGCTCCGACCGAGCACTGGGTTCCTTTAGCCGACAGCAAGATGCGAGGAGCAGCTCGTCAGTGTTGGACGCTCTACCTGGGGGAGAGGAGAGAGGCTAAGGTAGAATGGGATGATTTCGAGAAGGATTTCCAGGAAAAATTCCTCTCTTCAATGATGAAGGAAGAGAATAGGCAGGAGCTACTCTCCCTCTAGCAGGGGAGTATATCAGTAAGGGAGATGGGGATCAAGTTCAAGGACCTCCTCCACTTTTCTCCGGACCTCTTTCCAGATGAGGATTCTCGGGCGAGACGTTTAGAGGAGGTTCTCCGACCCACCCTCTAGTACGTTGTTACCCCATTCACCTTGCCGACATACTCGGAGGTCTAGAAGAAGTCAGAGGTGGTGGAGAGGATGCACACACTGGGAAGTGTGTCACAAGAGGGGATTCAGCTAGGCCCGCCAAAGGGAAAGGCTGTCAGCACCAGACCTCCATCATCAGGACCCTCTAGGTTCTGACCAGCAGGGAGTAGGCCGCAGCAGTTCCAGTTCCAGTCCTACGGTCCTCGCCCTTCCCCATCGGGCCCAGGATGGATGTGCTTCTTCTTGTGGGAGCCATGGACATCTCTGGAATCAGTGCCTGGACCGTGTTCAGTATGGTAGTGGCAGACAGGCCCTACACCCGCCTCAGAAGCAGCTTCCAGCTAGGCCCTTCCAATAGCAGCAGCAGGGGCAGCGAGCTCCCGCTCATCTGAGTGCAGAAGTTGTAAGGGGAGTCCGACCTCAGGGTACTCCTTAGGGACTTCAACAAGGGCATGGTCGGGGAGGCGGCCGACAACTGAGGGGCAGATGAGTTGGGCACCGACAGTTGCACGATGCTGAGGCAGCAGTTCCAATGGGACCGAAGGTTTTTCGAGGTACGATCAGTTTTTTCAGTACCCTTGCTTACACCTTGTTTGATACCGGAGCTTCACACTCCTTTTTTGCACCCATTCTGGCCCGCACTCTAGGTCTAGATGCTGAGAGACATCTAGTGCTCCTGGGGATGAGCACACCAGTCGGAGGTCATACCGACTTGTTATATGTTTGTAGAAGATGCAGACTGATGATAGAGCCACGTCAATCAGTTAGGGATCTACTACTGCTACAGATACAGTCATACAATGTCATCCTAAGCATCGACTGGTCGTTCTCTATGTGTGCTATCATCGACTGCTTCCGAGGAAGGGTTGTGTTCTCAGACATGGGTGGCCGACATGTTACTTTCACTAGCGAGTGGAGTGGACAGAAGGGTAGTAGGCGAGAAGAACCCCTCCTCTCCTTGATAGTCGAGCTATCAGTAGAGTCAGTGGATGCTAAGATGGTGGAGGTACCAGAGATATTCATTGAGTTAATGGACATCTTCCCTGAGGAGGTGACGACTCTACCCCCTCAACGTGATATCGAGTTTGGAATAGACTTGCAGCCTGGTTTTTATCTGATTTAGATGGCTCCCAACTGGATGGATCCTTCAGAGATATGGTAGTTGTGGATTCATATTGCTGATCTAATGAAGAAGGGTTTTGTTCGACCGAGTGCTTCACTGTGGGGTGCTCCTGTGTTGTTTTTAAAGAAGGCGGATGACGGTCTAAGGCTGTGCATAGACTACAAGAGGCTGAATTAGGTAACGGTCAAGAATCGCTACCCTATTTCAAGGATAGACGGTCTCTTTGACTAGCTGAAAGGTGTAGGATGGTTCTCGAAGATCTACCTGTGGGCTGGGTATCACCAGTTGAAGGAAAATGAGGGAGAATTCTCAAAGATAGCCTTCAGTTGCAGATATGGGTAATTCGAGTTTGTAGTCATGAATTTCGGCATTACAAATGCTATGGCTGTGTTTATGGGGCTTATGAACTCCATCATCCGAGAGTATCTGGATCGGTTCTTATTCATGTTCATTGATGACATCCTGATCTATTCAAGATCAGATGAGGACTATGCGGAGCACCTGAGGATGGTTTTGGAGGTCCTCTGACACCACCATCTCTATGGGATGTTGTCGAAGTGAATGTCCTGGATGCGAGAATTGCACTTCCTTGGGCACGTAGTGTCTGAGCAAGGGGTAGTGGTGGACCCATCAAAGGTTGAGGCGGTGGTTTCTTGGGCAGCACCCAAGAATGTGGCAGAGGTTCGTAGTTTCCTCAGGCCGACAGGTTACTACCAGAGGTTCGTACCCAACTTTTCTTGTGTTACGGTGCATTTGACAGCCTTGACCAAGAAGGACCATGTTTTCGTGTGGAGTGTACATTGCGAGGTAGCCTTCATCTATCTGAAAGAGAAGTTGGTTAGTGCCCCAGTGCTGAGACTACTAGAGGAAGGGGCAATGTATGAGGTGTTTTCTAATGCTTCAGGGAAAGGCATCAAATGTGTGTTGATGCAGCGACAAGGGGTGATCTCTTATGGGTCTAGTCAGTTATTCCCTCAAGAATGTATTTATGCCACCCATGACCTGAGGCTTGCAGTTTTCATTTTTTCACTAAAGTCGTGCCGGCACTACCTCATCGAAGAATGCATTTTGGTCTTCACGGATCACAAAATCTTGAGGTATATCTTCTCCCAGCGGGACCTAAACTTACGGTAGTGAAGGTGGATGGAGTTCCTCCAAGATTAAGACTTCGAGATATTCTACACTTCAGGAAAAGGGAATGTAGTGGCCGATGTTTTGAGAAGGAGTTAAAATAAGGACGTGGTCCAAGAGTCAACAGATTCTTGGAAGGCGATGGAGGAGTTGGATGCCTTGCACCTAGATATGGGGATGGATAGTGGTAGAGGTTGCCTATATCAGATGACAGTTCAATATTCTCTATTGTGGAAAGTGGAGGAGTCTCAGGGGGGAGACCTAGAGTGCGAAGTGATGCGTGACCGAGTTGACCAGGGCAATGCTCCGGAAGGGTGGATGGAAGATGGTCAAAATCGGATTCTCTTCCGAGGGAAGGTGTTTGTTACAGAGGCGATGCGTGGAAGGGTTCTTATTGAGTTCCACAACTCACCCTTAGTGGTACACACAAGAGTTTCCAAGATGTACTAGGGTCTGAGGGGGTAGATTTGGTGGCCCGGAGTAAAGTGATGAGTGGCATATATTGTGGACAAGTGCCTAGTGTGTCAGCAGGTAAAGGTTGACCACCATGTTCTGGGTGGGTTGTTGCAACCATTAGATGTCCCTGAGTGGATGTGTGATGGTATCTCGATGGATTTCATCACGGGACTACCCAAGGTGAAAGGGGGTTGCGATGCCATCTGGGTAGTAGTGGACCTCTTGATGAAGACGGCTCACTTTCTGGCGATTAAAGAGTCGAGTTCAGTGGACATTCTAGCACATAAGTATGTGGACGAGGTAGTGTCGTTGCATGGAGTTATGAGTTTCATAGTCTCAGGCAGGGATGCACATTTTACCTCTCGAGTCTGGAGGAGTTTACACCTTGCTTTTGGCACGCATCTGCGCCTTAGCACTACTTTCCACCCCTAGAATGATGGGAAGATAGAGTACACCATCTAGATATTGGAGGATATGCTTTGGGAATGTATTTTAGACTTTGGGGGATCATGGGAGCGACACTTTCCTCTAGTAGAGTTCGCCTACAACAATATCCATCACTCTAACATTGGCATGGCTCCATTTGAAGCCCAAAATGGAAGGTCATGTTGCTCACCCGTGGGCTGGAATGATGTTGGAGAAACATGTGTTCTTGGCCTGGAGGTGGTGCAGAGCACGGCAGAGAAGGTTCGTCTTATATGAGAAAGGATGAAGGAAGCTCAGGACCGGTAGAAGTAATATGCCGATGATAGGAGGAGACCCTTAGAGTTAGAGGTTGGGGACCACATGTTCTTGAAGGTCTCCCCTCGGCGTGGACAGCGGTGGTTCTGCAGGGGAAGTAAACTTTCTACCAGGTTCATCAGACCCTTCTAAGTGTTGTGGAGGGTCAGTGAAGTGTCTTATCAGCAATCACTACCACCGTCGCTACTGAGGATACACGATGTATTCCATGTGTCCTAGCTTCGTCGATATCTACACGACAACTCCCACATCATCGATTGGGGAGAGTTAGATGTCGAAGATGATGAAACCATCATAGAACGACCAATCAAGATCGGAGATCGTTAAGATAAAGTGCATCGTGGTTGAAACATCCCCTTCATTGGTGTGTTGTGGAGGCATGGTGGCCTGGAAGAGAGAACATGGGAGCAGGAGGCCGAGTTACACGTTCAGTACCCAGAGTTATTTTGACTCCCTTGTTATTTTGTTCTGATATTTTAGATATTGTACCTTGTGCTTTAATATATGAAATTCTTGTTTTACTTAGCTATTATATGATCTATTCCTTGTTCTATGTGTGTCTGTGTACGAATGTGTGATGATGGGAAAACCTGACTGCTAATCTGGATGCATTAGTGTGGATGCAATTAAACCCGTGCAGGTGAGTCAGTGCCGCCCAAGGCGGATAATATCCCGACTTGTAGGAGGGGACTCCCTAAATCATGTGTTGGACAGTGTGATCCTTATGCTTGTTGTGAATGTTTGTGTCTCTTGGGGGAGTATTCCTGGATGTAGGTGGAGGGTTCTGTTCCATCTTTTGAACAACTATGGGGTTTTCCCCGGATAAGTATCTTTAGGGGGAGGTTGTTTGGACCCCACTTTTCTCCTTTCTAGGTTGTTCATATATTCTCGGGGACGAGAATAGTTTGAGAAGTATCTGATGTAATGTCCCAGGTTTTTGGGGTCCATTACATGTTAAAAATCTATTGTTGAGGTGTTCTGGGTGGTCTGGAAGGCCATCCCATCTTCTCGGTGACTCCTAAAGGTAGCCTTGGCCTAACAGTAGAACTAGCCTACCGGTGACCTTGGGGTACTGGTGGCCCTCAACCACCGGTTTCTCTCAGCTACTAGTGGCTCTCAGATACCGGTCTCTCTCAGCTACTGGTGGCTTTCGCCAACCGGTAGCTCTCATCTACCGGTTGCTGTTGCCAACCAGTAGCTCTCATCTACTGGTTGTTGTTGCCAACCAGTAGCTCTCGGCTACTAGTTGATGTCGCCAACAGGTAGCTCTCGGCTACCAGTAGCTATCGCCAAAGAGTAGCTCTTGGCTACTAGTAGTTTTCACCAACCAGTAGCTCTCAACTACCGGTAGCTCTCACCTACCCCCACGAGTTTTCCAGTAGTGCCTCATTTTTGGGCTAATTGGTTTTTAAACCATGTTTTGACCCCTTTAATCATGTTTTAAATCCCATTAATGCCTGTTTTAATTAAATGATTGGTGAGGTACCACTTAAATGAAAAAAACCATAAGGTGTGTGTTGGTTTAAACCACCCTGAAATGCGGGGAACTTTAAGTAGTGTGTGGGGTGTCTCAACCATGTGGTCAACCCACAATCCCACTTCTTACGTGGTTAATTGTTTTTTTAACCGTCCCAGGAATGATGTATCTCAGCCTTTATAACCAAAGGCTTCTCCTTACGTTTCTTTTCTCGATCATCCTGCTCGGAGTACCCTTCCTCCTGATGAGTCGTACCCCTGTTGCTCTTGTTTTCCAGTTTCCACGCGAGGACATAACGTTGATCCTTGATCCTTCAGGTGGGAGTTTCACCTTAGTCTCTCCTTTATCTGTATCTTGTGGGGTGGGTATGCTACTGCTTCTGTAGAATTGGATGAACCAAACATTAATGAAGATAATAAATGGATTCTAAAGAATGAAGGGGAGGGGTGTGATTGATGATGCTGCTATGTTTTTCTCCTCTTTCATGATTAATTATATCTAAATTGTGCGGTCTTACGCCTACTAAAAATCATGGCCATTGGTGGTCTTTCTCTGTGAACTAACAAACCCTTACACCTTTTGATGTTTAAATGGATTGTATTTTTCTGTGTAAAGGAAATTGGTTAATTACATATATTCGGCTAAATAAATTGGAAGCACCAGGATCAACTACTTTTCTATGATAACCCCGGTTTAAGCCCAGTAGAATTGAAATCATGGAGTGTGTTAAATATTTTAAATATAAAAATACCTATTGAGTCTACCTTGTGTTGGTAGTATTGGTTTGGTTGTTTCCTCCATGGTTGGATAGGGGATTATATTGATGGGGTGATGTGGGTGAGGATGTGATCCTCTGTTTGTATCATGATTTGGGGTGGGATCCTCTTCTGTTGTGAAACCTTCTTATTCATAGTTCTAGGAACTTGGGACTGTATCCCACTTTGACCTGATTTGGTTCAAATACATGGAGGGGTCTCTCTTGATGTGTTTTTACATGACAACCAGGTGTGAATGTTTAAATTTTGGTTGGGTGTAATCTTTCTTTAGCTTGTTCTTATGCTTACTAGATTCCCAAGTAGGTGCAGAAACTAATTTAAACATTATTAATGAAAATCAAAGCATGTATGGGAAAAATGGGGATTTGGTTTAATGTGAGTTATGACTTGGGCATGGTTGGTGTTCTCTTATCTTATGAAAGAATAGTAAGGATAGCATTCTTTAAGCTGGATGAAGAAAAACCTAGATTGGGTGAGTGCTTGTTTCCTATACATATACTTGTAGTTTTCGTGTTTCTTATTCACGCCCCACCCTAGTTGAGCACTTAGTGCTGAATACCCCCACATCATGGGGGAGGGTGTTATTGCCAACACTCCTATGAGTGGTTGGTTATTGTCTCCTTTTCTGCTCCCTTTCCTGAATAGCCCAAGACTCTATGGCTAGGCTGTGATGGCCTGAAGTCCATTATTATCCCAAGAATCATTGGGAAGTGTAGTGTGGTGGTTGTCCTAGGTGTGTGCGGGCAGGTGGTTTCCTAAGTATCTTCGGGATGAGGCCCATGTGTCTTCTGGTGCGGCAATAGTTCTTCTAGCCCAGGTGTCTTTGGGCATGGTAGTGGTTGTTCTGGCCTAGGTGTTTACAGGCGTGGTTACGTGTGACAGTTGTGGCCTAGGTGTCTGCGGGCGGGTTAGTGGTTGTGGCCCGGTTTTTTGTGGGCGGGATGTGTGGTTGTGGCCTAGGTGTGTGCGTGTGGGGTATGGAAATGGGACAGTGATGAGAATGGTGGGATTGGTCCGATGCATAGGATGTCTTCAATAACCAGTGGGAAAGTGGTGCAGGGTACCCAGACATCGATGTGCTATTACTATACATTACTTGACTTGCGTTATTTGGGAAGTTTACCTTGGTGAGGTGTGGGTGGTTAGTTTCCTTGCTAGGTTCTTGGTTATCTATTTTCTTACATGTCATTAGTATGCCTCCCCACTTATGCACGAGAGTCTTTGGTTTTTCCTTATTGAGTATACTTGTATGCTCACCCTACGTACATAAAACTGCTTTCAGGTTTCTAGTAGGACTTTAGGGATCGTGTGAGACCGTACTATCTTGGACCTTTGTGGAAGTTGCTGTTTTGGTTTCTCTTTTTCTTGTTATATTTTTACCATTGGAGTTTTGAGACTCGTATCTTTTACCTTTGAACATGCATAAGGGAATGGTTTATTTTCAGCCGTATTTTCACTCCCAGTTTTGGTGTTGTGGGATTTACTATCTTATCTCCCGATCCTATTAAAAGAAAAAGGGTAATGCCTTCCATTTAGTGTGTGATTCTACACCCTTGGTGCTAGTCGCCACTCCGGGGCCTATTAAAGGTGGGTTTCAGGGGTCATTATCTCTCCTTCAACATAAAGAAGGAAGGGCATGCCAATCTACTAACCCTTCCCTCCTTTTGGTGAAGGAGGATCATGACAATAACAATAAAATTAATTTTCTCCAAAATTGAACATATATTGTCACTTATTCAAAAGTATTTATATTATCCTCATATTATGATATGAAGATATTTTTTTATTACAATGAAGTTTAAATATATTCATCAATATAATATGGGTAATTATAATTTAACATTTTGTATGTAAGAGAGATAGTGGATATCATTTCAATGTATAATGAATTGTTATTTTTAATTTCACATAAAATCGAATACCATTCATATTATTAGTATTATAAAAATAGAAGTATGTACATGAAAATCACCCACTGGTATTCCATGTTACTAAATATTTATAGTCCTTAATATCTTTGATATTTAAATATTTATTTTATATTTTAACATTACACATCAACATTGGATAATAAATTTTTATATGACCGAATATATTTCATTTATAACAAATGAGATCCGATTTATATTTATTTTCCTTTCATTTTTTGGATTTTTATTATACATATAATAAAAATATTTATTCATAACAATCCAATTTATTCTCATAGCCAGTATGGAAAACACATATTGAATTTCTTTTTATGAAAAAATGTATTATTAATGTTTTAATTTACACCTAGTCAATGATGATTTAAAGGAATTCTCACTGGGCAAATAATTCTTATCTATTACAGTTCCTAATGATGAATAAAAAACAACACCATTATTTATATTTTCTTTCTTATTAGTGAATTTAAATATACTCTTATATTTAATAAATTTTCCAGTCATATCATCTAAGAAAAATATTGTTTGATGTTTCATTGCATATATCAGTGCCCATATAGATTCCCATTCAATGGGAATCATATTTATAATTTTTTATATAAGATGTTTTAATGTCAAAATCATTATCACTAAGGGATTTCAAACTATTTATGGTACATAGTAATATTTTATGTTTTTGACCAATATATTACCATTGAAGGAAATCAAAATCCAGATAGTTAACATGAAGTATAATTATTATTGATTCCAAAATAATTGATGTTCCAAAATTAGTAGGTTGATTTTTTTAAAAAATAACTCTCTCATAGGAAGATATTTATGTAATTCCCATACCCTAGTTACCTAGAGTCGATGTATTATTACATAACATTAGAATGGTCTGATGAGGTCAATTATTGAAATACCGATTAGTTTAGTATCCATGGAAGTACTAGATGCATAAATTAGTTTTACATTACATCATGAAATAAAAAAACGACAACATTGTGTCCCCTTCGAACCCACTCATATCCCTTAGCCTATCCCTAAAAGTCAATAATAATAGACATCTTCAAATTCTGGGGAAAAGAAAACATACGAAAGAGGTGGGATGATATTCTCAATAAGGATAACAATGTAAGGTAAACATTCATAAATATTTATAAAAATTTATGAAAATGTATAAGACTAAAACATAAGACTTTTAAACATAAAATTCAGTATAATTTGGGAAATATAAATAAAATAATTCATTTTAATTACTCACATGTATATTGTCTTAGTAAAATAATAAAATGTAATATCAATAGATAATTTCATAATGATGGAATTCATAATTCAGAACATCATATCACAAAGTCAATGCCTCGTGCCTATACTACAAATGTGATTTTGTCAAGTCCATGTGCCAAGACCCTAGTTTTTCTCATGAGGCCTACTGATTCATCGACGAGCTATAGAGGGATCTACCTTCCATTTAATAATTCTAATGTATTCCTCATATGAAAAGGTCGAATCATAATCTATACATTATTATTAATACTAGAATATGAAATGCCAATATTTTAACCACCACCCATGAATGGTATAAAAATAGAACATCCACATTCAAACATAACTCATTAAACACAATATAAAATATTATGTTATAATAAATCAACCCCAATCAAGAATAATGAAGTATATTGACATAGATGAAAATAATCAGTAAAACTAATTGAGAGAAATATCCACTTTTTCTTGAAAACATTTAGAACCCTCACTATTTATCATGAAGATATTAAAAATATATTCTTTAATCAAAGTGTCCTATAAAAATTAGAAAATTTTAAAAGGAATTTTAATTTTAAAATATTATTGTACATATAAATAATTCCATAAAACCATTTTTAAAACATGGTGACTAATGAGAAATAATTAGAATAATAAATCTTTAAAACATTTAAAATGATATTTTTGTTAGAGTTCCAAACCAAATTAGAGATGCTTGAATATAAATAATTTATGATTAAAATTAATAAAAAAATATAATACCGTGAGAATAAATGGATTCATGATATAATCTGTCAATGTACATTATATATTCCATATAAAAGTGAATTCGTGCATAGAAACAAATAAGTATCAATGGAATGTAAATTTAGATGAAATACCTTTTAATGAATATATCCATATATTTAGGATAATTTAATGACATAATTATGTGTGTAAAATATAAAATACACTCAATATGATTAGATATTTAGTGTAAATAAATTAGTGTTTATTCACACAAATTCTTAAAGAATCAAAATCAATGACTTGGATATTTAACTCAATGAATGGAAATTGAATTAAGAGTACCCTTATCAAATTAATATCAATGACTTAAGAATTTATCAATAATTTTATTGTGTGTATCAAATTTATATCCACAAACAGGGAGTGGAATTAATACATTAATAATTATATAGTGATTTCACACATAATCTTGGAGTAAAATAGTCATTGAAGAATGCGTAGAACCCATTGAGTGGAAATTGATATTAGAAATTCCATTACCGATTTGGTAAATTATTAAACATACATTCAATGAAATAAGATTCATTAAAGGAAGATTTAAATACACATAAATTAATGTATATTACATAAATAATACAATTGTGGGTATTACATACACCACAGAAAAAAAATAGTTGAAATAGAGCATTAATCTCATGTGAATAAGATGTGTGATGAAAACCCATTACCATGTACTTTTCCATAGTAGAGTACAGGTTAAAATTCTTTATAATGGTGAAATATTTTTATTAAATAATAATATAACCACATACATAAATATGATATTATATAAGATCTTCTAATCTAGCTTTATTACTGATGTTTCAGTAGTATCATTGTTTTGGGTGTAAACTGATTCGTTTTCCATTATATGTCTTGTTACGTAAGTCATATTTGCAATGTGGAGGATGTATTTGATTCATATAAAGTATGATATCATTATCTTAAACATTTTTTTAATCATCAAATGAATATTATTCTTGAATGGTTTTGCTGGGGAACAAAATCTCATCGCGTCATAGAGACTGTATGCCGTACGTACACACTTTCGACAAAATCATTATATTAGTGGTGAAATATTATGTAAATAGATTTTATATTACATATAAATAATAATTAACATGTTCTATTTATTATTTGAATCAATTATTAAAATTTATTATACCCGTCCAAATAATTATGTGTTTAATAATAAACTACACCACAATGTGGAGACGGTAAGTCGTACGTACACACGTATGGTGACTTTGTCCTTCATTGGATGGATTGGATAATGAATATGGTTGTAACATATATATAATAAACTTAAAAATTTGTATAAGGTTCTAGAGATATTATTTTGGTATGGGAACAACCTAGAAGGAGAATGTGGAAGAAATATAGAACATTGAAATAGGTGATGAAATTATTACCTTTTCTTTGGGTGATTCCATTATGATTTGATAAAAATGGATCCATAAGTTTGATTTATAATCAATATTAGGACTATACATTGTATTAAGGGTGGTTGGGAAGATTTTTTAATAGGGTTTGTATGAGCCAAACGACTTTGGAGGTGTGATTTTTAGAGAAGGGTAAGTGCCCTTTTAGAAGAGTGGTGAGGGTCACTTTAGGAAAATATTGAAAAATTATTTTATTATAAAATAATTTTCCATTTATAATGGATCCAAATGGATTTATTTAAAGGATAAGGTGGGTATTTTTCTAAATCATATCAAACAATAGGTTTTAGACATGTTTAGGTCACCATATTATCCTTATATTTTATATTAAATTCGTAGTAAAATTGTTTAACATTTACCATGTCTTCTTGTATAATTATTTTACGTGGTAATAAAAATACTAAAAAATGTCAATAGATCCTGAAGCGGTTCATTAATTATATATATATCATTATATAAGTTCTTTTTCCAAACCATATTTTTTTAATTTTATATTATTTAATAATATAGTATTTGTTTTAAATACTCATTTATGTCAATTTTGACACTATTTTGTATTTAGTTTTTGTAAAAGTCCAAAAAATTTGATTAATTTGAAAAAAAACATTAACTCTAACCGAACATGTCATATTAACCTATAAAATTATTTTAACACATCAAAAGTCTCATGTTACATTTATTTTGATATATATAATATCAATTATTATAATCATTAATTAATAAGGTAATTACTTCATCATCATTGTGTCATAAATAAATTTAGTTATTTAATTTCTAAAAATTCTAATTAAAATATCATTATGTATAAAATATTTTGGTATTTCTAATTCATATTTAAAATCAAATTTTTCTTATTTATAACCATATATTAAAAATAGTTTACTTATTAATCGTTGATTTTAACAATTTTAACTCTTCTTTAAATAAAATAGTAACAAATGTTCTAATCTAATCCAAGTTGTTCAAAAAGACAATATTTTATTCATAAGGATTATTTTGGTTGAAATAAACTTATCCAATATAATTAGGACATATTATTGGGTAACTATAATATCATTTTTATGTTTAATTACCGTATTGAATTTTAACTGTGGTTAATAAAATTGTAAAGATACTTCTCACAAAAAAAATTATTTTCAATATATTGAACCTCATTTTACTTACATACTTCAACTGTGTCTCATAGATATTTGGAATTAAATTCACATAATAGGTAAAATTATGTTTTATGAAAATTTTCAAATGTTCCTATAGGGTGAGTAAAAGATGGTAAATAGATAAAAAAAATTTATATATCTAATCTTATTATAGAATGACATAAATGAATTGCATTGGAATAATATAGGTATTATGTATCTATTTAGACATTAAAATAAATTTAAAATAACAATAATTATTTGAATAAAATTTCAGCTTTAAACAATAATGTAATGTTTTTACTATTCATTAAAAATGAAAGTTTTCAAATAAATACCAAAAAATATGACATTTATCTCACATTATTAAAAACTGAGCTGAAATCCATTACATTTTTATTTAATCAAGTTGAATGTATTTTATCATCCAATATTATGGTTTTAAGAACTTAAAAACATAAAACAGAACTGTAATCATATTTATAATATAATATATTAACTTCTTATAATATCTTATTACCTTTTTTAATAATTTTTATTTGTTTTAACTATTTTGGGTGTTAATTGCATTTTTTTGAGTAAGTTATGACATACTATTTTTTATTCACAATTCAATCCTATTTTACTCATATACTTTATATAAAAATGATTAAATTATTATATATATAATTTATTTATGTACATATGATAATCCACAATATTTGGATATAGGAAATGAAATTCAACGTTCATGTAGATGGTAGATCGTACATAATCTTTAATGGTTCATTCATTTCTATTCAGTATTTAAAATAATGAGAGGTAAATAATATATATGATAATATTAATAACCCTTTTATTCCATATATGTAAGATATGTTTATTAGTACCATCATTTATACATTCCACGTATAACATCAACAAATTACATCTCTTTGAGGAGACGATAAGACACTCTTCCAAAAATGATGTTATCATATTCCCAAAAAATGGAAATAATAAAATTACGTGTTATATAAAATATAAGTAATCATAAAGAAATTATATATATATCATATATTAACAGAGTATTTATCATAATTCCCAACCATGTGATGTGGTAATGAACAAATGAACAACATCATTTCCTGAGGTGATAGTTTGACATATAAGAATGGTAACTTCATTACCCTTTGTAAGGATGTGTGTGTAAGTGTAGTTACAACCCCTAATATAAAAACAGATATGTTTAAGGTGGAAATTATTAGATTATATAGTCAAGTAATAATAATAAATGTAAGAGTGGATAATTAAATAGAACAAAATGGATTATTTAAAAACATATCCTCTAATTTGGGTAAATCATTTTGGTATATGCCAAAATCCTTAATTGATTTTGTTTATATATAAATAATTGAATAAAATATTAGGGGAGGTATTTTGGGACATTATTGTTGTGGATTTTGGTCATGCCAAGTGTATTGAGATGTGTTATTATACGCTAAGGGTGAGTGACTTTTTATAGCAGGGAGGAGTGCATTCTTGTAGATTTTATAAAATGGAATTACAACCACATTTTCTCCATGTATAGTGACCCAAATAATTACTTAAATTGGATAAAAGGAATCATAGGGTCTAAATTGTTCCTGATTTTTTTAAAAAAATTATAGGTCACTTGTTCCCTTATGTTTAATGTTTAGTCCATTGTGAAGCTATTTTTCTCTTATTCAATGTAATTAATTTTAATTACATTCACTAATATTTTTGTTATAAAAATAATTTAATTTATTATAATCTATAAATTATTCCAATTACAAATAAATAATAAATTATTCTCAATTCCAATCACATATGTTGTATGAATTAATTGAAATTTAATCCCATAGATGGGACGACAAAGTGGGTTTATAAAGTAAACCTTTTTAACATTTGGAAACATTTTTATAAACAATTTCAATGTGAATTTGATTACCAAGTCCCGAATTGTATTAATAGATTTATAATTTATCTTTGTAATCTTTGAATCCAAACACAAATATCAATTAAATTTATAAATAAATTATATAAAAAAGATGTTTTGAATTAAAATATAGAATTTATCAACATTCATAAAAAAATATAATAATTCATAAAAATAAAACAATTTACAATTACATAGTTTTACTGTTACAAATTAAAAAATTAATTTTATGTTGAAAAAAAATAATTCAAAACATCCAAAAAATAGATTTAGATTAGGATTTCCATTAAAAGGTGGAAAAATCTCTATTATAAAAATATTTTTTTATATATATAATCATGGGTTGTTCAAATATTATGCTTATGAAATATATTTGATTAATAAAAAAATATTATATTTACTATTTAAAATAAATATTTCATTAATATAATTCAATAATTTTTATTATTTGGGATAATACTAATATTTTAGTATAAAAATAAAAAATTTCCCTTTATATTAAAGCTGTTTATATATGTTTTTTAATTAACTATAAGAAATGAATTCATTTAAATTTGTGTAAAATACATATTATCCTAATTTAGTTAACCCAATTCGTAATCTCTCATTTAAAGGATATTTCATATATTATTATTTTGAATAAATATATTTTAATAATATATTATTGTTCTGAAAAACACTTTCTTATGTGTAAAGATAGTCATTTTAGATACTCATTGATTCTTATGATGTATCTTATTCAGTATTGAATGAATTGTAAGATACATCGTTGATTGAATTTATCTATCATGTTAATTATATTTTATTGTAATGGGATAATATATTCCCTTACACGCTTAGTGTTGAATTTCAACATGATATCTATGACAATGTTCTTATATTTGGATATTGGAGTGTTACATTCTATGCTATAGAATTAAGTTACATTATTTCAATTAAAAATAATCCATGGTAAAAAAATTCATATTTCTTATGATGAAATACCACATCATTGGATGGTTTCATAAAACATTTTCTTGAAAAGGGAGAATGATAATTATAAAGGACACATGGACTACAATATTTCTAGGTCTCTATGTAAGTGAACATTAGTGTACATTGGACTTATATACATGGATGGAAATCATAAATATTTTTGGGGATTGATTTAGGTCATGAATCAAAAACAAGTGAATGATCAATAGAAATTTTAGGGCCTCAAGCCTTAAATACATGATGATTTAAATGAACATTATTTAAAAAAATCATAGGGTATTGGGATAGAATTTATTGAACATTTTCATATTGATGAGTAATTATTTTACAACATTTTAAAAAAAGGAAACATACATATTTGATATATTTGAATAAAATCAATTCCATCATTTGGTTGGGCGGCACTAACTTTCAAGTTCAACCATTACTTCAAAAAATGAATATACATAAATTATCTTTTGATTCCTGAGCCACTAATATATATTTTTTGTGGATCATAAATCCCCTAAAACAGGTATTTATGTTTGTATCAAACGATTTTCCAAAACTAATATGGATAACACATTTATCTTTAACCCTAACAAAAAACAATATGGGTTCATAATTAATATTTCTACCTAAAATTGTTTATATATAATTATGTAAAGATTAAATCTTATTGAATATAAGTGAGTGGTTGGCATTAAACTGGTTGCATCCTTTAGTAATGGGTTTAAGGCACACAACCCTTACAGACAAGATGGTTTTTCGACCGAAATAAATTTTTTACTTTTCTAAAACCTAACTAATATAATTTACAAAATAAATATCGTTAAAATAATTGAATTTATATATTAAATAACCTTTTATTAATGGTTTCAATATGAACTTAATATATAAATATATCATCTATTTATTTTAACAAAGGTCATCTTATGGTTTAATGCATCACGTAAGGTAATCATTTTAATTATTAATTCTAACCAATCATAATGGTTTGTAATAGAAATGTGACTTATCTTAAGAATATCCCACAATACTATCAAACATGGTTTGTGGTAACGTCCATTTTCATGTATAAGGTTATGATCGAGTTAGGTCTGACACACCATGTTAGAGTCGTTACCCATAGGTACATACATTCTAGAACCATTTCAACTTGTTGTATCCAAATGGGGATGTATTTATTTTAATAAAAACATAATATATACATTACCATAATAATAATATTCTCTTTATTAATAATACTGAAATTCATTCATAGGTTTATGTTCTCTAATTTAGGTTAACCTAAATCTATATCCAAAGGATTATATTAAATATATTTGATTTCAACTGTAGTGACTCAACCCAATATTCCTTTAGCTAGCATATATTACCATTACATTGGTATGATTACAATGAATAAAATCTATAAGGACTAAAGTGTTTATTAGTATTTTAAAACCAATTACAAACATTTTGGTAGTATTACAAATGAATACACTAACTCAAACAAAATATTTTTTTAGTATTTCTTTATTCCCACTCAGCATATCCTTTTATTTAATTATTATTACAATTCCTTTTTTCGTTGGAAAGGAAATAAAATAAGGTTGTTCTCAAATAGTCAGTATGGGTTATGTATTAAGGAATAAATAATGAATCAATTAGAATACAAAAAATAAAATGGTAAATAACTTAACACACATTCAATGTAATAAATTAAATAATAAGAGATTTAATAAAAAAAAGTGAAAAATTATATAAAACACAAATGGATTTGAAATAAAAGATACTGAATATTAAATACATAAAATAAGAAAAAATGAACTTGAAAATAATTTAAAAATATAAAATTGAATGTGATTATATAGATAATGTAAAGTCAGTAATCCATGATATGAAAAAAAATAAATTAATTCTCACTATTTTCAATGCATAATTATTTGATTTCATATTTCCTTAAAACAATATATGTTTACTATCAATATCTATTATCAATAATTAATAATGTTATATGTAGAAACTAATATATTCTACTTGTAAACCAACTAGAAGGGTTTATCTCTACGTAATTTCATCTCATGAGACTATTGATGCATCATGGGGATTACATAAACTCATCCCCAACCCACCGAGTATTCATTAACCAGCCTCTAACCCATATGTATTGCACTAATATTTTCTCTCCCTGTATAGTTCATGTCCAAAAAATTATGTATATACAATATAATAACCAAACGTCTTTATAAAATAACCATCTTTAGTAATGTATACATATTTATAAATATTTCATAATTCATGACAATTAATATGAAATTAAACACTTAATATATAAAATGATATATGGTTTATATAAAAATAGTATCCCATAAATGTTATGGACAAATATTGTAAATTTAATTTTTAATATTCATAGAAAATTCCATATTTTATTGGGACTGAATGGAATCTATTTTTTGAATTTCAATGCTATCATTGGTTAAAGAAAATATGAATCCATCAAGAAGAAGAATAAAGATTGTCTTAATATAAAAATTTTTTTGTGGTGTAAAAATAAATGGTTGTTGCCATTGATTAGTGTATATATTATAAAATTATCTTTTAATAACATTTTTTAGGAAATTCATCTTTTTATTTTAGAAATAATTTTACAATACATTTCATTGAAAACCTCATTAAGAAACATTTTTAAAAAATTCCTGTTAATAATCCAAAAAATTTGTTAATAAATATTGGATGGTTATTCAATATATGTTGTAAAAGGTAAAAATAACATTCATTTTGCATGGGAAAATGTCAGAAAATTGACTTGTTCAGAAAGAAACCAGAACATTCACCTCAAAACGTTTGTAAAAGAAATAAATGATTAAATTTTATTTAATAAATCAATTTGGATGTGTTAAAACACATGGTAATCATTTTTAGGAAATAGTGAATAAATATGAAATCAGTTTTTCTAACTAAAAATGGAAATGAAGTCGAGTTTTCTTCAAAAAAATTTATAAAACATTTTGAGTAATAAAGAGTGTAATAATTTAATTGTTACCTAAAGAACATCATTATTAGAAATAGGAGAAGAATGTTAAATTTTACTATCAATTAATTATTGACTAGTTTTATTTAGTATAAATTCATGTGTAAACAATTTTGAAAAAAATTGGTTTGTGAGGTAATCCCTTGAAAAGATCCTAACATTGTTGTGAGAATAAATAAATTAATAGATTATGTGTTTATAATGTAAATAAACATAAATAAAATGGAAATACAAAAATATATTGTCAATAATTATTACATATATATTCATATATTAACTATAATGAGGAAGCAATATTCAAAATTCAAAAGGAATTAGTTTATTAAATTCATTACAACTATGTAACATTTAATTAAAATCACATTGGAATAAATAATTAAAATTATAAACACAAAACCTTGAATATAAAATAATTCATGATATAATATATAAATTTTTTTTGTAGATAAATCACACAAAAGAATTAAGTGGTTAATATGACTTTTATCTCACAAATGTAAACAATGAGATGAAAATCTATTACATTGTATTTCATGTTGGGTGAATGCCCTTTAACCTAATGTGTAACTTTTTAAAAAATGTTAATGACATATAAAATAACAATAATATTATTTATAATATCATATATTATTATATTATAATATATTATTATCCATTTGTTAACAATGTGTTATAAATTCAACTATTTCATGTGTTAATTGCCTAGATTTCTGAGTATGTTTTGACTAGTTATTTTTGTTATTATTACACAGATAATTATTTAATCCTCTAAAATATGTAATAAATGATTTAATAATCATATATATTCATTATATATGTATTTATAATTATCCAAAATATTTTGATATAGGAAATGAATTGCACTGTTCATATAGATGGTAGGTCGTACATACACATGAACGATACTTTCAATTTTTTTGTATTTTAGAGAATTTAATATAAATGATATATAAATTTATATAATAATTAAATTATAATTTTTATGTCATATATTATACATATTTTTATTAAAACCATCCTTTATGTAGTCCATGTATATTGTAAATGAATCACATCGTTTTGAGGAGGTGGTAATCCACATATCCATAAATAATGTTATCATTTTCTCACAAAATGGAAAGCATAAATGTATATATTATATAAAAAACATAATAATAACAAATACATAACAAATATCACATATATCATATATATACATAATTTCTATCATAATTCACATCCATTATATTTGGTAAATGAAAAATGAATGACATTGTTTCTTGATGGGCTAGCTTCTCTTATATGAATGGTAAGTTTGTCACCCATAACATTGAAGTTCATGTTGGTGCAGGTATAAACCATATAACAAATAAATATAAGTATATTTATGATAATAGTGAATTTATATAAGCATGTAATAATATGAGACGAAGGATTAGAGTAAGAAATAGAACAAATGTGATCATTGACAATTGTAAAATATTCTCTGGGTAATTCCATTTGGATTATACCAAAAGACATCCATGATTTAATTTAATTCCATAGTGATTAATATATTATTATGTTATTTATTTTGAGATATTATTTTAGATGTTATTTATAATTCTAATGGTCTTGATAGGTGTTTAAAAATTAGAGGCGTGAGTTCCTTTTAATTGTGGAGGAGTAGTGGTATTTTTGTATATTTTTGAAAAGGGAATTACACCCATGTTTTCCAATGTAATGTTTTATAACAAAAAAATAAAAAAAAAGTGAGCATAGGGTATAAATATGGCAATAAAATGTAATTTGGAAAAGTCTCTAGTTCATTTTGACCTTTATGATTATGGTTTAGTCCCTTGTTATGCTGATTTTTCTCTTAATAGAGATAATTAATTTAAATTATATTTGGTGCAATTTCAAATAAAAAACTTTGTTTAAATTTTTAGATATTATAAATTATTCTTATTACAAACATTGATTCAAATATGAAAAATTTCAATGAAAAAATTTTATGAAATAAATTTAAATTTAATCTCATAGATGAGATTGAAAAGTGTGATTTTAAAGTAAATATTTTGAAATGATTGAACATTTTGTTTAGAAATGTTCAATTTGAAATTGATTCCAATAAACAAAATTGGATTAATCAATTTATATTTTATATTAATAAATTTAAAACCAATCACAAATATAACTTTACCTTATAAAAAAATTAGATAAAAAGGAATAATTAAATTATAATTTTGTGTTTTTCACTATTCATAACAAAAATTTAATATTTCAAATAAATAAAAAATCATTTTCCTAAAATAATTTTAAAACAAAAATTTAAAAAATAATATTTATTTTGACATATTATATTGGAAAAAATTTAGGAAATTTGATTTAATATAGCTTCTCAACTAAAAGGAAGAAAAGTGTCCTTTATAAAAATATAGGGTTGTTTGTAAAATTGGGTATATTTTTACCTTATGACTATAGAATATAGTGGATAAATATATAAAATATTTAATGGAATATATAACATACATATTTAATTAATATCATTCACTTATTATATATAATTACAATAATACACCATTTTTAGTATAAAAAAATATTCCTTTTATATTCAATTGGTTTAAAATTTCATTTCTAATTTATTATTAATCAATGTATTAATTTTATATTTGAGTAAACTATAAATTTTTATATGTTAGATAATCCTATTCATAATTTCTAATTTAACTCATATGTTATATCTAATTATATTAAACAATATTGTTTAAATAAAATATTATTTTTCAGTAAAACTAGGTCATTTGTGGAACAAAAATTGCTGAAAAAACTATTTTTTGTGTGCATTGCACACTAACTCAGTATCACATGGATTGAATTCAAAATCGTATATTTATTTTATTAGAAAAATTTCTATATTGTAATATCTTTGGATATTTTATTCCATTATACGCTTAGTGGTCCTTGTCACACATTCTATAATATACCAAATTTGTATTTTAGAATTTTGGGAATTTATACAGAACCAATGAAGAATATATTAGATTTATTATTTATTTATGAAGTTAACTTATGAAAATTTAGATATTTTATATTGTTTATTTTTTCCAGAGAATTTTTTTTGAGGTCTTTGTGGTCAGTTCCCTAGACTATTATAATGGGAGTTCCTATCAACTATTAAAAAAGTTAAATTAAATGCTATTAATAAACCTAAATAATTATAAATATACCCATTTACCATTTTTTAAGTTATGGGAATGATTCATTTAAAAAAAATTAATTAAAAACATGTGGTTTGTGTTTACAGTTTTTTGATAATCATGAAGTAGTTTTGTTTTATGATTTAATATTTTCTATATTTATTTTATTCAAAACATGAAAAAAAATTCTTATAAATTTTACATTATTGTTTAAAAATTAAAGTGGGTTTATGACCATCATTAAAAAAGATATTATCAAATGAAAACTCATAATCCATGAAGGTGGTGAATTGACACATAACAGACGATGTGTTTTTTATAATAAAAGTATAATAGAAGATATTTTATGATGGATATTAAAATAACATAATAAAACTATAGTATATATATGACCTAATTGTTATCATATACCATTTTATAGGTGTGTGAGTTTAATGTAGAATAAAAAAAATTAAAAGTGAAAGAAAGAGGATTTTTCCTTTTAAATATCTCCACCGTGGGAACATCATTAGGGAGCTTGAGTAGGAATTTTTTTTAACAATAGATCTTGGATATGGGGAGGAGGCCCCATAATGGAATTTTGGAGAATATTGAAAATATAAAAATCATAAGAGGTTAGAGGATAAGGGATGTTGAGGAGTGGTGTTTATAAGTGAATAAGGGTGTATTTTTTTATTATTTTATATATATTTTTTCTATTTTGGATCAAAAATATCAATAGTATGCGTTACAATAAGTAAATACAACAACTAGATTATCTGTGTATTAGATAATGGGAACTTATATCATCCATGACTCAAATGTGATTCATAAATGCATTTAATTACTTATACTGTTAAATACAATAAATTACTGTATTTCACTATTCAGAAAATATTCTACTATTTTAGAATGATACAAAATATAACCCCAACCATTTTTTGATGTGTATATTTAGTAAATTAATTCCATATTATGAAAATAATATTTAAATATGAAATGATTGTTATATAATTAAAATTATCAATTATCAGAAAAAATTTATTTTAATATTATAATTGATCATATAACCCTTTGAAAAATTACATATGGCTTCATAAATTTATCATTTAATTATAATAAGAAATTATTCTAATTTATGAAAATAATTTCTTAAATAATTTTTTTATTTATAAAATTTTCAATCAATATCTAAATTTTACAAAAAATTCAACAGTTAATTTTTTTGGATCATTTATTTACATATATCCTGACATAAATTTTTTATTTATGAGATTCATAAATTTTATTTATACTCTATTAGTTGATACTACTCTTATAATATATATTTTCTTTATTTGTAACCATTACATAACAATTTCTATATTTAGGTTACTATTCCAATGGTATAAATTCGTTAATTTTTATATATACTTCATATTTCATTTATTATTCATTCAATTATCCTTTATAATAAGTTTATATAGGTATGTTTATATATATATATATATATGTTTATATATATAATTTTATATTTAAAAAGACTATTTTATTATTAACATAATTTTATATTTCTATAGTTTTGTTCATGAGAACGATTTTTCAGGTGAGTCGAGCATATCCCAATTTATTACTTTGATTATCTTATATTCAATTTATTGACTCACTCTAATATTTGAAATTATTATAGGGTTATTAGATAACTGATTTTTCATTATTGATTTATGAGAATAAAATTTTTATTGTTTCCCAATTTAATATTTTGGATTTATAATATATGACACAATTATAGGTACGTGATTTCAATTATTAAAATTTTGGATCATTACACTGGTCCCCCTTATGAAATTTCTCCATTGAAATTTTGTTTATTAAACTATATTGTTAAAATTTTATGGTACATATCCTTCTTCACATCCTCCCCTTCTAATGTTTCCTCTTCATTATTTTGGATTCCCATTAAATATTGACTATTCGAGTAGTCTTATTGCATAGAATGTTATCTCTATGGTCCAAGATCTTCACCAGCATATCCTCATAAGAGAGACCATTTTTCTATTTTAAAACCTCTAAATTCATTACATGTGTGGGATCTAGTATGTACCTTTTCAAGATAGATACATGTAATATATAATGTACATGTTAAATGGTTGGTGGATGTGCTAGTTGATATGCCACAACTCTGATATGATAAGAGTCCCAAAGCAGCCAACGTACTAAGGACATGTCATTAATTTCACTCAAATTCTCATAACCCTCTTAAGTGGATATATAAGGATGAAATTTTTTTCCACATTCTCAAATTATATGTCCTGTAGATTATTTTATTCATATATATTCAGACATCTTTTTGATGCCTGGATATGTTCTTGAACGGTTTTCAACTTTTCTAAAATTCCTCAACTATTTAAGGCCCCAAAATTTAAATTTCACGGAATTCATTATATCATGCTATTTTATACATCTATATCAATAAATATTTTCTCATAGGGACAATTTTATTCTTCAATAGAAACAATTTTTTAAAAGAAATTTGCCAGTGAAATATATTGATCTCATCCTCCAATGATGTCTATAAAACATGATTTCAATATGACTTCATGTATCTAAATAGTCTACTCAGATTGAAAATCTTTTTGTACATGATAAGTTGTAAAAGTATTCAAATAAGTATTTTGGGTTTGTTGGAGGTTCTTCTAAAATATAGAGGTAAATATTGGATAAAAAGAGGATATAATTGATAATAGTACACCATTTATCCTCACCACTTCATTGATGTATATCAATGAAAGGTGGTAGACTGTGAAGTCCTGATGAATTAAGATAAATCATGATAACTTTATAATAATATCAACAAAAACCCATATACTATTATTTCTCCTATATGCTTGCATAGGTCTGGAGAAACATTCCATGGTGATGTTTTATCATTTCCCTATAGCCGAGGGTACTATTTTCATCATACCCTTATAATTTTTGATTTCATCCATCAAATGCATAAATACAAAGATAATTGATGTACATTCAATAATTTAAATATTTTTATTTCCCCGCCAATTGGTCTCCTAAAGATATTTATACATCACCATGATCCATGGGAGAGTATGGATGGTATTGATATTTTATTCCTTTAAATATCCCTCCTTGTCTCGTAATTTGATGGAACACATAGACATGAAACAAATCATACAACTCTATCCTCATTAATTTTTAATTATTAGGATTTATATATTCTGATAGTTTCATCCTTCTCTTGAATTTCAACATAATCTATTTTAAATTCATCTATCTTTTTTAAAATGGATGGTTCAACAATTATATAAAAAATTATTGAGATTTTTTCTTTCATTAAAAATTCCAATTTCAATCTTTTTCATGTCTATGAATATTGGACCCTTCCCAATTCTAATTATTTATAATGATACATGATCCTTTGTAATTTGAGGAATAACCAATTTACATGATTTACTTATATGGTAGTAGATTGATTAGTCATAATACATGATTATTTCTGAACATGTTTTATGTTTCATATTATGGTCTTTATGTGTAAATGTATATTTGAGGTTATTATGACATGTACATATCTTAGAAATATCCCTATAGAGATAATGATTCCATATTATTAATGAAAATATCATTTCTACTAACTATAAATAATGAATTGGATAATTCAACTAATTAAAATTCAGCTACATTGTGTTTCTGGCTATCACATTATCATTTTTCATCACCATCCAACATAATCCCTACTTTTATGCATCATTATAGACCAAAATGAGTTCCCCACATATCAATACTGTAAGTATAACTGTAGTGATAAGACTAATTTTCATCTCTCTATAGAGGTCATCACATTCACACATCTAGAATACCTTAATCGCTTCTAAGTAAGCCTAGTTAGTGGGATTCAAAATCATGAGTTGTTAATTAAAAAATCATCAGTAATACCCATCTAGACTATAATGTATGTTGATCTCAATTACATATGCTGACGTGGGCTACACTTCCATTGCCTTTATCTAGGATAAGTCCACAATTTTTCATTATTTCTTATAACTTCTCCTAATAATGATATTTTCCACCTTAATAACATACATTTACTATAAATTCCTTAAATATTTTACCCTCACACATCCATTATAAAATAATTTAAATTACCATTCTATTCACTCTTTCTCGTAGAGTATTTCATAATATCATCTATAAGGAATACCAAAAATATGAAAGTGTAATATCTAAATAAAATATTCATTGTGACCATTAAAATTGTTTTCGAGTTATTTCATCAAAAGTTAATCACAATGAACTCATAGTGCACATACCTCATTCAAAATGTAATCTTGGGTGTATTTCCCATCATCTACATTAATTTGTGATATCTCTACTAAAGGTTCACCATATATTAATACATGGTCATATTTAGCTGATCCAAAAAGTCATCTATAGGTTTAAATGGATACTCTTTATTTATTATGGTTTTGATGACATAATTATATTAAATGTAGAGTCATAATGATCCATCCGTCTTCATTACAAAGATGACAAGAACACCCAATGGTTAAGCACTTGAGTGAACACGTCCATTTTTTACATTCTTTTGAAATTACTCATTAGTATCTCTAATTCCTTGATATAAATCCTCTATAAAAGAATCAAATTTAGCATATTTCAAGTTATGAGATAAATTTATAATTCATCTTTTTTTCTTGGAAAACAAACATACATTTTTGTAAGGAACAGATGAGTGTAGTTCCTCACAATGGGAATGTCTTTGAGTATGATTATATCATTTGACTCAATAATTATATTTATTTATTTATAATTCTGGATTCATAAGGATATTTATAATAACCTCTATTTATCAAGAGTTGATATTTTATTTTCATATAGACACCCATTCTGTTCATAATATAACATCAAACTCCACAAATGGAAGTAATATGATATATTATTAATGGATCAGTCCAAAAACATTAACAAAAAAGGTGTTATATAATTTATATGAAATAATTAACCCATAATATGTTCTCAAAGACAACTCAACCTTCATATTTTTAGGTGGTGTTTTAATAGTTACACAAAACATGTTGGATATAATAGAATGTGTAGATAAAAATATCAAAAATAATGTTTGTTGTTATTTAATCAACAAAAAGTGTACATTTCCCCACATTTATTTTGGGATTAAACTAAATATATTTGATATTATATTCACTTATATTCTACCTTGGAGGTTTTTGTTTTTTATTTCATCTAAAAAACTATGTTGTAAGGACTAGAATGCATAATGACCACATTACTTATAATTAAAAGGCTAAAATCCATGTTGTGTATTGATTTGGACCTTCCATTCATCTTCTAAAATAGTGTAATCATTCAAAAAGTGTTGGAAAAAGTATCTTGATAACCCTATCTTATACATTTTAATAATCTCCAAGATTTTCTTAAGAATTTCCCAGGTTTCAACTTCCCACACATAAAACATATATGATTTTGGGTTTTATATCATTAATGGGAATTATATTTTAATCCTATAATATTGGACTTCACTTTATTCATTTTATCTTTGAGCCCGAGAGAAAAATAAGAGGAACCAATTTTAATATTAGCCATTATGGTGCATTTTCCAATCCCCTCATAGTTATCAATGTCTCAAATCACCATGGATTTTTGTAAACTCAGGTTTAATCTAATAAAGAATAAATCCACCTTGAATTTAGTGTTCTTGGAAATTCCAAAATAATAAAATTCATGTCTTTCTGTTTTTTCTTTATATAAACCAATATATTAGTTTTAAATTTTCTTCATTCTGAAGAATTTTCTATTCATATTAAGATGGAGAGATGAGAAAAATATTTACTGAAAAATACATTCCAAAATACTTACCAATCCTTATAAACAAGTTTAAACATACATATTGAAATTAATCATTGGCCAACATTGATATACTTACCCATAAAAATAACAAACCATATCCAGGAATTTCAATTCTTCATAGAATTTATGGATTGAGAATATCATTTCAATAGATTTACTAATTTATTCTACGACAAGGATATTAGAAGATCCACTAATGATATGAAGAATTTGTTCCATAATGGATCCAACCAAAAATTTTACTTTGTTAAAAAAAATTAGGGAGTTTAATATGATTCAAAATGTTATTCATAAAATCATCCAATTGAGGTAGTTCTTTCACGATTTTCAAGGATCTGATTCCCTTATGATTTTTCGTCTAAGTAGGGAAATGTTCACATTACCTATCACAATGATTATTTGAACTTGTTCTCTAATTTCCGAATATTACTAGTAAATGTAATTAATATACAAAATTGGGCTTCAATACACAACTAATAAGAATATGAAAATGAAATAATTAAAATAAGAGGATAAAATCATAAATATAACGTATATCTAAACACTCGATTCCCAATGGTTTAATCTAGGTTATCCATAGATAAAGAATCATCTCTAGGGTCCATACAAATTTTTTCAAGTAATAATATCCATAAATAACTACTCTGTACTCTAATAAAAACTAAAGAGACCATATCCTTTTACAAATATTATTAATAGATTTTAAGCATTATTTCACAATGAATAGAAATAAATAATCACAAATCCTGGTGCCAATGGATAAATATGTATATGAATATGAAAATAAGGAACTAGAATAAAAAATATTTATTAATATTACATAATTATCTATATAGTTCTTTTGAGTTTTTATATTAGAATAGGATATGCGTAGAATTACATAGGAAAAAGAGATTATCTAAAATTTTGCACAAGGGAATAAACATTAGAATAAAGTATAACAAGTGAATTTGAAGGAATAACATGATAACATCAATGATTGGAACATGAATAATGATATAAAAGATTATAATAAATAAAATTTGATCATTTGATCATTGAAACATTGTAATGTGGTTGTAACATATAACATTACATAAGTATGAGTCAGGGATAACTACCAAGACAATATCACAT
This sequence comes from Viscum album, assembly GCA_963277665.1. Lineage (NCBI taxonomy): Eukaryota > Viridiplantae > Streptophyta > Magnoliopsida > Santalales > Viscaceae > Viscum > Viscum album. The sequence continues at coordinate 1,067,975,547 of OY728136.1, forward strand.
AGTGGACAAAGCCGTACAATGGATGTTATTTATATCTAAATCACATACATAACATCTCATGGGAGAAAATATTACCAAATTCATTGGATAACTATCTAGGAGGACCCATCATAAAATTTTCATTCCCATTTGTTCCTCTTGAAGAATCTAATATAAAGAATAAACCTAAGGGTTACCCATGGAATCAAATTAGTGTCGTAATTGTATTATATGTCACAACCTATCGGTGTATCAAAATTTTGTCCATTAAATAGTTATTAAATATTTTATGGAAAATAATGAAGTATAAAAAATAATATAATATGAATAATTATTTCCAATTAATGAGATTACAAGAAAAATATTTTTTTGGAATCATTATAAATGTGCCACTCAAGTGTGGGTTAAATAGAAAATATTTATTATTATTTAAAGTGTAGAAGAAATAAAGGATTATTCAAACCCAAAAATTAACTAAAATATTTTTTCATGGTAGATGTTGATATTTTAGGAAAATCTTGGTGGATTTAAAAAATTTTATTGAGTGTACATGAAAATGGGTAACAAATGGAGAAGCGCTCTTTATTCGGGCTTTCCAATCATGAGAAATTGAGACTGGATCCTTTAAAAGAATGCATTCACACATAAATGAAGCATGAATCTAACTATATTAATATTTTTAACTAATACGTATAATATATTTGATTTAAATAACATTAATTATGAAATTTATTAGGGTAAAGAGATAGAAAGTTTAACAAAAAAGAAATATGATGGGTTTGAGAGATCCTTTACATTATGTAAAAATGTTTTATATAGTAGAAATTCTTATCGTGGATAACTAAAATAGGTAAAATAATTACTTAATTAAATAAAAATTAAAAATATAAATCAATTATTATAATTTTTTTTAATTTTATTTATGGTCATATTGAATAGTTATAATGCTTAATTTTGTTGTTCTAGGAGAATTTGTTTCACATTTTTATAGATGGTTTCCTTTAATGTAATTATGGGTGTTGTTTTAATATGAAAAAAATACAAGATTGGAAAGAAATGTTAGTAATATACAATAATAATATTAAATGTTCCAATAATATGTTTTTTCTCATATACGATGATTACTACGTTTATAAAATGATAATGAAAAATGTTAAGATTATTTTGAAGGTTTTTTTCATCATCATAAAATATATTTATTTTATATTCAATACTATAAATATATATTAGTTACTAAGGATGAAAATATAATATAGTTTTTTCCAATTTTTTTAAATTTACAATGTATTTATGACCATAATTGAATGTGGTAATGGAAAATGAAAATTTTTCTTTCATGACAGTGTTCAATCGATACAACATGGAGAATGATTTATTTTTTAACAATAAAATGATAATAAGAAAGATTTCATGAATGATATTTCATTATATATTTTATACTAGAGTTGTCATTTCACATTTTAAAGGGGTGTTGATAATGTAGATGAAATATTTAATTTAAAATAGTAAGAATGAGTATTTTACCTCTTAAATATCCCCACCTTGAGAACCTCCTTATGCTACATTGGTTCGTTCAATTGTGGAGACCAGAAGCTCGGGGAATTGAAGAATATGCTAGTGAATATAATATGTAATAATTTATAAAAAATACCAAGATTATGATTCATGAGTATAATGGGTGGTGAAGGGTGGTATTTATAAGGAGAAGATATGGGGGTTTTTTATTATTTTATTATTTTATTTATTATTTTTAATGAATATTATAAATAATGTTGATTATCATTTATGACTACAACAACTAGATAATTTTAGTTCAAGATAAAAGTAACTAACAAAATCCATAATTCAAAAATTCATTTATCAACATATAATCATAAACACAAAAAATTATTGTATTTCACTATTCAACCAAAATTCAACTATTATAGAAATGTCTCAAAAATTAACCTATTTTTTCAATATATCATTTAAAAAAATGAACTCCATTTTTTCAAAATAATTATATATATATGAAAATTTATATATTTAAATAAGTTAATCATGATTTCATGAAATCCATCATTTTATATTATAATCAATTTTACAACACTTGGAAAAATCACATAAGGTCTCATAATTTAATTATTTATTAATATTAAAAAATAATATTTATAAAATATATCCATGTATAGACATGATGTCATCTTTTTTCATATAACAATATGGATGTAGGTTGGATCATTAAATACTCTCATGGTGAACCAAGCTCTCAATATATGAAAATTGTATTCTCTTAACCTTCATAATGATAGAAGAGGTAACTTCCTTATTTGAGATATGATATGTCTCATGACTTTCATGAATATATTGATGCAACATATAAAAGAGGTCCATAAATTTCCATTCATCAGTATATTATCGTACAAAAAGTGCCTATGATTTATGACTCAACCTATCAGTAACTACATTTATCTTTCCATGAATATAGGAAAGATATTAATACAAGGACTGATGATTTCCAACCTTTATTCTCAATATATGATTAAATTTAAGTTATATATAGATATATTTAAGGCTCTTCTGAGTTTTATACACTAAAAAGTTCTCACCCAACTTATTGTGTCTCAATTAATAGATGGCATGAACAACACCTCTAGAATTTTCTTTTGCACCGATTCATTTATCTCGAAGGCCTAAAATATCGTGATCTATATGTAACAACTCTATCATTATGAATCATCATTTATCCTAGGATTATAATTTATGAAACATAGAAAATTATTTAACTACTCTTAGGTTCTACCGGTAGCATAATATATTTCAATACAAGCCTCCTTTTTAGCTCTGTAAAAGATTTATCTCACTATTCTAACCAATAAAACATGAAAATTGTATTTATAAGACCAATAATTTTTACAATATAATGTGAGCAGTCATTTATGAAATTCATTTATTATCCATGTATCCCCATGAAACTCTATTTTTCAAACATTTTCTTGGGTTGCACCCATGATTCTACAAAAGTCACCTTATTAGGGTCAATAACGGATCAAGATTCAATGATAATATGAGCCAACAAGTAAAATTTTATGCTCAAATAGTGGAACATTATAGATGTTTCATAATGTTGTTGTTGTCACAATTTTCTTAGAATGATATCAAGGTGCTCATCATGGTCCCTATAAGTATTAGAGTACGACATGATGTCTTCCAAAAAATAATATGAAATGGGAATATATATAGGGGTGTAAAACCCTATTCATATGAAACATGGAAATTATTGGTGTGTCTAAAATACTGAAAAAAAAACAAGGTACTCATCCAAAATATACATTGCTTCAAAATCTATATGTTTTGGGTCTGATGGCCTGACTCAAACATGATGATATCCAGATATCTTGTCAGTCCTAGGTAAGACACTATCTACAGAGATATGGTCAAAATGATAATCTATTCAAGGCTATAGATATTAATTCTTAACTCTAAGACCAGTTAACTATCTTTAATCCAGACATAAACCAATGGTACCAACCTCCTTCATGATGAAAAGCATAGGAAAAACAAATTATGAAGTTAAATGCATTATAAATCCTTTGGCATCCAAATCATTTAACTAATGTATGAGTTCTATGAACTCAGTATGTTCTATATTGTATGGATTAATGGACACTGTAACTGCTCCTAGAACAATATCAATCAGAAAATCTACCTCTCTCTCAAGTGGTAATCCATAAAAGTAATCGTGGAAGACTTCTGTGAAATGATATAATAGTAGAGGGAATTAATCCTATCAAAAATTATGATCTTACATAATGAAATTTGAATTATGGATAGTGACTCTACCATTCCAATGATGCTCTAGTCCATGTATACTAGCATGGGAATCACACTAACAATTGTATAGATAATGGTTTCCCTCTGGTTATGTAAACGATACCATTCAATGATAGAATCCTATGAGATCATGATATAAAACCAATAATCCCATAAATAAAATGACATTGAAGCCCATAATCTTGAGATTAAAGATGCCTAATAGAAGATGGTATCTTCCTATATGATGGTGAAAATCGCTAAATTGAACTATTCCCTCTAATTGTACAAAAAAAATTTATAGTGTAATTAAACCATGGTAATACTATATTTACAGCCAAAGTATATCCATGATAGATTAAAAGATAATGTAGTACGAATCAACTATATCAAATATAGAATATAGTATATTGGAGGCTACTAGAATAGTACCTCATAATAAACATACTCATATAGTAGGATCCTTAGGTATTAGCTGTAATGGATGAAACAGAACTGATCCCTGACCCTATAAAATTGCTTGACTACCATAATAAAAACCGTTTTACATACTCTACTTCCAATCAAGGATCTAGTTTCTACAGTCATGAATTACATCTCATCAAATACAACCGATGAAACACATACACCCCGCTTGATGCAGCATAAATGAACTTGATGTTAAAGGAGGATGTGGTTTGGATTATCTTCCAATATAAGATGATAAAAGGGTCCCATATAATCTCTGCATCTTCCCTATACATTAGAATCCCCATGCTCTATAGTGTCTTTATCGTATGGGGGATTTAGTTTCCCCTCTCTTTTTCATTGTTGACATACAATAGTCCTTTCAGTATGGGTATTATGGCTCCCACTAACCCGATACAAAACATCATCTTCATGATTCCTTATAATAAAAGAGTTACTGCCTTGCTGTAGAACTGGCTCTCTATGTCCGACAACATCCTTGAGCTGAAGGATGGGATCCTTGATAAGAGACCTATTAAATATTTCAAAAAATGTATAAATAATAAATACATTCACATGAGTATGGATGGAATTCTTGATCCCATCCTCAAAATCTCTGGAAATCATAATCTCATCCCCAGCCAGAAGTGGTGAAAAGTGTTGTAACTTAGTGAAAAATTGTGAATACTAGATAACAGACATAACACCCTTTTTGATATGAATGAAATATATATATCTATAATTTCCTAACATATCTGGAATGAACTAATCATATAAGTATACCTAGAAGTAATCCTATACCCTACCCTAGTGGAATACATCGTGAGTAATTATAGCCCACCATTGATTGGTTGAATCATGCAACATGTATGAAAAAATATTAACCCTACTCACTATAGGAAACTCATGATTATCAAATATAAAAAAGGTTTCCTCTATCAAAAAATTCATTTTCATGTGGTCCACCATCCCCAAAGATGGTATGAGGGTTCTTCTGTAAATACTCATGTGTCAAATAATCCATCATAGGTGTATCTCATAGATCATAATCCATGGACTACATCATAAATAAGAAACACTAACTATCATAAGAGTAAGATCTCATATAACACACTGTTGGTGGTGCCTCAAGTGGCACTCTAATAGGCAATACATGAAGCTCAAGCTCTTCCACATCTATTATATGGTTGTCTCCACCCTCCAAGTGCACAACACGAGGACCTTGGGGTGGAACTTTTTTACCAATTATAATCACATACCACAAAACAAGCATTTATTAGATAGATGATACACTATAAAAAGACAAAATAATGAAAATGTATATTACCTAAGAAAAAATAACCCAAATATCTTCTTATAAGACCCAGTATTGATATGTAATAATGTATAAGATACATGGGTTTCAATAGATGAAGGGTAAATAGTACCTTCCCTCATCATTTACTGGAAACCATTTAATTCATTTTATATTTAATTTCCAGGTTCCCTCCATTACCTTCTATAAACATGGTGTGGTGGGATATGGAGTTTCCATAAATACATTAACAATTACATGTTTCACTATCAAGTTACATTTTCTAATTTCGATATTTCATAGTTCCCTTAAAATGAGTTTTTCATCTAGTGGAATTATGGACCATATTCGTTATCACTATGATTTAGATTGATTTGATTTTAATCTAATGGACCAACATGGAAAATTTTCAATCATAACCCACTAGGGTCCATAGCACCTCATGAAATAAATCCAACAATCATTCAATCAAATCCAATTAAATGAACACTATTACTATAACTACCAATACATCTCCAAAAAATCATAGGCAAATCATGAAATGAAAAAAGTGAAATTCTCCTAAAAATTGAAATATGCATGAGATGATAATTCTAGGTGCCTACGATAATGTATGTATCAATTTTCATTTTCCTTATATAGTTTATCAAAGGATGAAATTAAATATCAATCAAAAAATAATCATCAACACCACATTGAGTTAATGTCACACTATGGTGAAATAATATCTAATGAAACATGTGAAAAAAAGAAAAACGATTTCAATTCTGGGAAGTCCACATTTTCCCAAAACAAGGGTTCATGATGACCAAGAATGACGAATTAACATATCCCAGAGTTCTTACGATACAATATATTTTCACCAAATTTTAATGATAGAAAGGAAACCCCTATATTACCTTTTCGAGATTTCCCTAGACCAGATGCAACATAGAAGTCCCCCAAGCCCATTCGATCACATGCCCTCAAGAGCATCTCCCCAATTTCCAGATGCTACGAACTACTATTGAGGGCATGGGGTGTGTCTTTACGGGGAATATGAACTCAATAATATAGTGAATCCAAATGAATAACATAGAAGAACACATAGGTAAATAGCAGAGGCATGATAGGTAAACTAATAGCTAAACAGAAGTACATTGACGTAATAAAAATAAGAAAACTAGAATAACTGATAACAATATACAAAAGATGATAATGATATTTTATGTAGATATAATGATGGAAAACATGGGTACAATAAATAAGAAAATCATTCTATACAGTATTACAAAGAAATCCAAAATATATCTCATGAATCTCGAGCTCTAGCTCAGTAATATGCTACCATCTCCATCTTAATCAACAATATATCCAGTGCTTGGAGGAAAGTTATTCTATTTATCAACCCCTATAGACATATACTATAAAAGGGTAATAATAGAGGCCATAATAGTGTTTAATATAAATCATAGAAGGCCACCATCAATGGTGGCTATAATTTTTTGTTCCAATAAAATAGCATGAAAGGTCTACGAGCATGAACATATAAAAGAAAAGAAGATCAGTATCATAAATACCTAATTACTTAAGTCATTCCATGGTTATTGTATAAACATTTAACCAATTCATTAAATAATTATTTATTAGTTTATATAATAAAATAACATGTGTCCAAACTATAGCTGACAAACCTTGTGATAGTATTAGTAAATGTTGCATGATGTAACAAGGAAACATATATTGATGATAATAATATTGGAAGGGTTTAAATGTAATAAACATGTAAACCAAGGACTTGAGTTTTTCCTAGTTAGTAGTATCTAAATTATAGATAGGGGTAAGATTGTAATAGATGGAGCATCATCTTGTCATTCCAGAAAAGTGTTATCTAACTGAGTTGATGGAATATGTCCAAGATAAAATGGGATAAGCTACGGCTAGGGCCAAGGATATTACCATGGAACCTCAAGTCCATATAATTAATGATGGAACCAATGAGTGTGTCAATGTGATCATATAATTTTAATGTAGATATCCTATGGTATCACAATAGCAATCTACTTTTAGATGAGGATTGGGTTCCACGGTGGGTCTAAAGAAAGGCTACTGACATCTTTGGATTATAATGGCTTCCACAAGTGCACAAGTAATTCCCTTTGGAATCCATGACATATCTTGGGTTTGAAAATCCTTATATATATATGTGAAGGTCCATATGTATATATTAAGTTGTATATAAATTTTTTATACTATTATTAAATCAATGTAATGGTTATAACATTTAATAAATTGATGATGTTCAATCCATTCATATCATTACTGTGTCAAAGCCAAGGGATATGAAACCATTTTAGTATGTTATCATATAAATACAAGGTTTTATCTGTTACCTTTTTTGGCATGACAAGGTTGTGTTATTTAGGAAAAAACACTGTCAATACCTTAATATAAAGTACTCCATATCTTATTTATACCATAATCATTCCAATTTACCATTTAAATTTTATTAGACAAGTTCAAGCACTTACCTTCATTCGGACAATTGTGTATCATACATGCTACATTCCATGGATAGTTCAAAATTTTATATCCATTTAATATAAGTAGTCTTACAATTATATTGGTAATGCTAATTCACGTCCAAAAGGTGGATAAATGATGTGAAAACACTAGAAACCCAATTACGAAAAATCATCCTACATTGTATGGTTGAAGTTTTCAACATAACCATGAATAAATACTAAAATTTATATCAAGGGTCATAAAAAATGGTTCTAATGACTATATCAAAGGAATATAAATTAAAAAAACATAATGCCAAATAAAATCAACACAACACAATAAGAAAAATTTAAATTATGGAAATTACAGAATGAGTTATATACAACCTACCTTAGTTTCATATGAATCTCCAAATCTAGTATCATCCTGTAATTTGGAATGTATTGGATTACATCTGAAGAATGGATCCAATCCACGATAATAGGGAATATGATCATATATCTATATAGTTTTGATTGTATAAATAAGAATGAAAATATATTAAAAATTAATCAAGAACATGTTGAAATAGATGCAACTGGTAAGACTACGATTTAATTTGACTCCAAATGGATGCTCAATATGGAGTCATATTATAGTCTTGAAAATGGGCTTAAAGGAGGATATTTTAGGGCTGTTATCCACTATAGAAAGAAAATGAGAGAGGGAAACATTAAAACATATAATTTCAGGGAAAATGAACTTTTCAGCTAAATTAATCCAACTTATGGTTTGGACACATGATTTTATCAAACCCTGAAAAAATCGTGCATGAGAAGATATAGGTTGGAGAATACACATGGTTAGGTCAAAAGATTAAGAAAACCATGTCCCAACCATTTGCAATACCACTAAAATTTGTCTATATCATTTAGAATGGTCTTATGGCCCAAGTCTCATAGTTAAAGGAAAAAATTCACCTAACAACATCCCACTATCCATCCCTAAATGGTTTAAAAAAACCACATGACATGACATTTTATCGACAAAAATAGTGCTTTGATCCATACCGCATACACCTCTCATACCTTCACTAACTCATTAGGCATCCATATTAGGTCCATAAAAGAGAATTATACCAGAATTTTAAGAATCCTTTCCGTATTTAAAAACCATGTTTATATATCATATATACTTTTTATATTTTATTGTTTTTGGTGTTAGTATAAATTTGACTTGTAAGTGTTAATTTTTTTAACGATCTTGTTTGTGGTAGTTGTTGTCCCAACTATAGTGAAATGAACCTGTTTCTCGGGATGATACATTTTTTTCTAGTTTCGTTACAATTAAAATTATGCTGATTTCTTCATGGGGTCACTAAATTGACATGTGGAATTTATTATCTTTAAAAATAGTCTTCCTCCCATCACTGAATATTACAATAGATGAGTATTTTTCATAATTCATTAAATGAACGTGTGGATTAATATGTCATGAATGTTCCAAGGAATTTTTTATTATATCATGTATTGACAAAAAAATCCATATATGACATGATTTTGATAAAACTAAATTAGATATATATTCTGGAGGGGAATTTATAATTGTGTAGATAATGTTTTAACATCATCCAAAATGGTTTTTTCTATCGTTGGATGATGGTGTCCCCTTAAATAACAAAAAATGAAATTTTTTCCCATTGAATACTAGTTGAATGTGTTCAAACATTAGTTGATGAAATTAAATATATTACAATTGAATTTTATAAAGTATAAATACATATATAAATTTTGTATTGTGATCTATTTAATAATCCCCTCAAAAATGATGTTTGTAGTCACATGATATTTCAATTAAAACTTATAAAGAATTTTACATCATAAATTTTGTATGGATGATTCATCTAACTAAAATGATACATATATATATATATATACTAAATTTTAAATCATAAATGAAATTTTTTTGGTTTAATGGAGTAGAAATTTATATCAGAAAGGGATTTTTCCTCTATAACATTAAATTGAATCTCCAAATATATTAACATCATCTATAGTTAATACGGCCTATACCATGATTCAAGAATAATTGTGGGTGCTGGGAGTGTCTGTTGGGTTCCCATATAATATATTAAGTTACCAAGAATTTTCATTATAATAATTCATATAGGAATTGAATTTTGTATAAGATGGATTTGGACCTATAAAATTATTTTATCCGAGATCTTTTATGTGATATAAACTCATTTTAAGGATTGCATTTGGAAATATAGATTTAAACCTCTTCAATTACAATGGTATTAACATTAGAAGGTTGTTTTTTTCCTTTGTCAATAAGTGGTAAAACATAAACAATATATTATTACAATTTTCACATCATGATATTCTTAGACCATGCACTGATTATTAGCTTATATAGGGTATCCCACAATTTATTATGATCGTTGAACTACTAATATGTTCTTTGAGTATGGTCATATGCTATCCATAAATTCTCTAGTGAATGTTTTTTTGAAATGTATATATGATATAGTTAACTACAAAATAATAATCCATCAAAACCTGAGAGATTTTGTTGGTGTATAGAACTATCTAATTGTGCCAAGGTAGGGTGGTAGACTATGTGATGTTATAATGCACTATTTTAAAAATTCTTAAAGGGTCAGTAGAAGTCAGAGTGTGCGCATAAGAGGACAGTTTCTATATCCTCGTTGTTGGATGTTGGGACACAAAAAGGCCTCTTGTAGTGGGGGATAAATAGAGTGTTAATATTTCTATATAATGGATTATCCCAAACTGGTTTTCAAGAACATTCCTCTAGTGGTTCTTGATACAAGGTCATCTTGGAGCAAGATAATAATTTCCATGTTTATCAATGATCTTGAGTACAACATTCTATTCAAGAAAACTATATTATTGAGGAAAAGTAAAAAACATATAATATTCAATTCTATAGGAACATCGACCTTCTTTTCAGTTATGTTTTACATTCCTAGTAGTTTGTTAGAAATAGTAGAGTTTTTGGAAATTTCAGTAGTACATGTCATGTACTTTACGTACACGCCTTGTACTTGGTTACTACAGGTGACCGTGTGCTGACCATGTAATGGCTGAGTACATGGCCTTGTGTGGTGACTTAAAAACTGCCTAAAAAAGAGGCCAAAAAAAGGAAGGTCCACACGGTGTATCTTTTTCATTAAACATACTAGGGTCACATCTGATGGAAAGAACACACTTCTTCTCAACCTATCCTGTCCATGAGCATCCATATAGCCACAGATCTTCTCCGAGCCCCCAACCTACCATCCGTTCTCTGAATCGACCTCTGTAGATTGAATTGGAATCACATTGGTGAGTTGTCCTATATTCTTAAACATCATATCCTTATTTTCCCTCTTCATCTAGATATCCTTGGTTGAACGTCTTAAGAGTTTTTGTAGATATACAGTGTTATAGGGTGATTCAAGGCCTGAAATTCACATATGTCATCTGTAAAATGTTGAGGTAAGTGGTTTGTGCATTTCTGTAGTGATTATTAGAATTGTATGTGCAAAGGTGCCAAATACCCAAGAACATGGTATTGTGTGTTTATGGTTTTTATCCTGATTATATCCCAACAATCCCCATTTGTTTTGATAGACAGTAATTTTTTATGAATTGGGTTAATTTTTCCATGCTATGGTGGTTGTGTCCCTATTTCCTTATTTTGACCATTTGTCCTTCCATTCATATTATGATTCTTTGTATTACTTGCCTAGTATTATTAGGATGGAGTGATTATTATCTGACATGCTATGATATGATGTGGATTGTTTAGACAAGTAGATTATGAGGTTTACTATTTCTTCCTTGTATTTTTGTGCATGATTGACTTACAAAGGGCTGAGGGAACCTGGTGTAGTAGACCATAGGGATAATTGAAATTGAGGGATTCTCCAAAGTGTTCGTTTACTTTTACATTGCAAGACCATAGGGGGGTGGATATAAGTGCTCCCTCAGAGTGTTTTTAGTTTACGCGATATGGGATATAGGGGGAATTGGATGTTGAGTTCTTCATCAAAGTACATTTTATTTACTATTAAGAGACTATAGGGGGAATTGACGGTGTGGGATTCCTCAGAGTGTATTTCCTAAAGCTGAACCATAGGGGTTAGACTGTTCGTACTTCTATAAGGGTAGCTTGTGTTTGTTTGGTTTAACAAGAGGGGTTAGTTTATGAGTACTTCTTATAGGGTTATCTTCTTTTGATTAGTTGCTTACATGATATATGAAAATGAATGCAATTGAATTGTAGGATTGTTACTATGTGTACTTTCTTATTTACTATTTCATTTTGATTATTACATACCATATATATTCAATGACAGTTAGGAATAGATCTATGGGTGGTTGCCTATTGGGATTTGTCTCACCCTCTATCAGGGTCATGGTTTTCGGCCTAAATAGAGTATATAATTTTAGTTCTAGTTAAATGAAAGTGCCCTTCTACTTCAGTTACTTGATTGATGTGGAGCTGGGGAGCATGGGACCAAGGTGAGTCTTGCAATGTTGTAGAGATATTTACATTCATTGATTTGGTACATGGGTTTATTATTGAATTCTTGAATTGTGATTTTTTAAAAGCATTCATAGAAATATGCATCATGCATCATTTATATATGTGTGATACAGTTATTACATCAATTCTTCCATTGATTATTGTTTTATGGTGTTATTACTACTTCCACTATTTCTATCTGTTTTACTTTTTTAGTGTTACTCTACCAATGAGGGAATAGTTTCCCCAATATCACACCCAAGGCAGTCGCTGCTAGTCAGCAGCCATTGGAATTTGGGAAAATTCACTTGAAGCCATGTGACCAACCGGATACAGGGCGCCTCTGGGCGGTTTCTGGAATCGAGACGTCATAAATTTGTATCAGCGAGATTCTTTTCTTCTTGACTTACTGTTTGGAGGATATTTTCAGGGATAGGAAGGAATATTTACTTGGTAATAAGTTCTTCCCAAGAGTAGTTAACCCATGGGCAGGGAAAAGCCAATCTACCTTGTTATTGCAATTTTTCTAGTTTTTCAATTTTATAGTTGATTTGATTTCACCATTGGGTGATTCACATGTTTTGTGTTGTTACTGTTAATATGATTGAGGTTCTATTTCTTTTGAAACCTTATGAGATGAGGATATGTCGTCTCATGCATCATATAAGCACATGTTAGGGATCACATGTCATGCATTCTTTCAATGCCATTTAGGGTGAATTAGCAATTTCATGTTGTGTGAAATAATTTTTGTTAGATATGGATGCTTTTGTGATAGATTCATTGATAAGAATACCGTCTATTTGATAAGTTATATAATTGTGTAAATATTTAGTTTGAATCAATGAAAAACATCGGTTCATGAGATATTACAGGGTCCCATGGACCGGAATTTTGTGGATCATTGCTCTATTATGTTTATATATAACAAGTATAAGATGTCAAGAATTGATTCGCAGTGAGTATGGACCTCGAAAGAGCAGATTATGGCACTTTAATGTTCATTTTATGTTTTTATAGGTTTTGGAGTAGTTTATATGGCTTATTGTCTGGAAGAACCAGGGTACAAAACGTGTAATGATTAATACATTCCATGTGTCCTTTTATTCAAGAAGGAATTTTTTTTCTTATGTACACACTGTGTAATGTATGTACACATCATGTAATCTCTAACTATGTCACTGGTTGTGGGGGTAGAGATAAAGGGTTGGGAAATCATTGGAGGAACACGCCGTGTTCCTAATATGCATTCCCTATTTTGTAGACCATTTGTCCACCCGTGTGACAAATGAAACAGATGGATAAAACATAATATATAAACGAAATGTCAGGCTTGAACATTTTGTGTAGTCTATCCCTTGTATCTGGTCATGTAGGGAACATCACGAGTCAGTGAAATCTTTCTAGTACACTCTATGTCGGGAACAAACATGACTTGTAGAGTCCGCCATGTAAGCAGCCATGTAACTAGCAACATAGGTTGGTGATGTTCATCTAGTACACGCCGTTTCTGGCACTAACATGACGTGTAGTCTTATTCTAGGGAAACTGTGAGGCCTGGATATGTAAAAGAACTCAGGAGAGAATGAGGATTCCAGTACATGTTGTGTGTTAGGAAAAAAACAGTTTGATGGGGGTGTTTCATGACCTGGGTTGGAAAAAGTGCACACCCTTGTTACGTATTAAGGTAACACACAATGTAGTAATTTCATAAGCTGGGTATCTCGGTTTTGAAAAAAAATGAATGATTTCTTTCTCTTATTACCTTCATACACTTTTATGTTTCATTCCCTCTTAATCATGATCTAAGGTGTGCGCTTGACCTTACAGAGTCAATCCACCATGACGTCCTCTGGTTGTCTGCCAGTTACATGACAATGATCAGACACTGGATAAGGTTGATCAGGGACTACCAGCAGATCCTCTAGTTGTGATTGTCTTGCCACAAGCCATCATTCTGGACAGAGGTGTTGAAGAACAGTTCTGAGACGGTTGTATGTTGCTTATTCCAACCTTATGAGGAATACCACATCCCTCCCCTTCAATGGAAGAGTTGACGTGGGTTTTCCAGTTAGATCATCCTCACACCTTTATAGGGTAAGGAGGACCTCATGATACAAATTAATTCTTATAAGACATGCTTTCTATCTTCGAGCATATGGAGACGCCTCCAAAGAGGAGGGTGAATCTCGCTACGTATATGCTTAGTGATTTCACCATGATATGGGGGCATGTGATCTAACAGGTGTGACACCAGCGTGTTATGTCTTTGGGTGAGTTCCATCATGCCTTTTATAAATGCTTATACCTATATACATTTTGGTTAGATTGATCCTGAGAATTCATGTGTTTGGAGTAGGGTGCTCATTGAGTTATGGAGTGTTTTTATTACTTTACAGAACATCAGTGCTTTAGGCATATTTCAGGAGGTGATGAGTTATTCTTGGAAAGGATGTTTGGGGATGGTCTCAAGCACGACATCCAATATTAAGTGAACGTCTTCAGGTTGACATCCATCACTTCAATATTCAACCACGAACTAATCACAGAGCACAATCTGAGGGGTTCTGGAGTGGTGAGCCAGGGTGGTTAGACATCCAGAGTAGGTATCCCTCATTCTGATAGCAGGAAGCACCATAGGGAATCTATGAATAGGGATCTGAGGAGGCAGGAAACTTCTTTTGGTAGCTAGGTGGTGTGATACCTATGTAGGAAGAGTGGGAATATGAAGCCCCATTTCATGAGAGACCCAGTGGAGTGTTGTTCATGCGGAAAGATGGTCTGTATTAAGTGTTTATGTCGTTTTTTCTCACTGGAAGTTGGAGGTAGGGGTTCATCGATGAATCATCATTTCAGATCATCACCGCCAGCTTCTCATCAGTCAGGGAACTAGATCTCTTCCAACTATTAAGGCTGAGGAGGATGTCCTGGCCATGGTAACCAGCCACAATGCCTTTAGGGATAACAGGGTGGATCAGCTCAGGGTGGTGAGACAGGGTCATAGGGCTGCAGTGCAGGTCAACCTTTTGCATTGGAGCAGACCCAGCTAGAGAAGGATCCAGGATCCTCTACAGTTAGAGGTTCAATCCTAAATGTCTTAGTTATAGCATCTTCTCTTTTTGATATAGTTTCTTCCCAAATATTTATATATGTTTCTATTTTGGAGAGCCTTGGGCACTATATCTTATCTTCTACTAATATCTTGATGCTAGACACACTGTTGGGGACAAGAACGACTAGTATACTTCAGTGAAAGGTGTTCTCTCTTAAGGGTGGGGGTGTCACTTTATGTGGGACCGTAATGTCCTAGAGATGACTCGAGCATTATGGGTTGGGAGGAGTTACAAACCAGATTTCTAGTCTATATCTGGATGACTATGGGACTTCACTGATGGACCTTCCTCTAGTGGGGGGTCATTTTAGGGATGTCTTTCAAGAGGACTTTTCATGTTCTCCTCTAGAGTGAGAGGTGGACTTAATATTGAGCTTGTGCCGGGAGTGGCACCTATGTCTATTATTCTATATAGGATGGCTACACCAGAGTTGAAGGATCTCATGAAGAAATTAGAGGAGTTGCAGGAAAAGGTTTTCATTCAACCCGGTACTTATCCTTGGGGTTCACCTTTCGTGTTTGTGAAGAAGGGTAACATTACCCTCAAACATTAAGTATATTAACATAAGATGAACTAGTTTATGGTCAAGAACTGATATCCCTTACCGAGGATTGATGTTCTTTTTGATTATCTTTGAGGATCCTGGGTGTTATCAATGATTGAATTGAGGTTTGGATACCACCTTTTGTGCATTAGACCATCAGATGTGCCTCTTACAACATTTTGGAGTAGGTATGGTCTATAAAAGATTGTGGTTATGTCATTTGGTCTCTCTAAAATGGTTGCGGTTTTCATGGCGATTATGAACTGAGTGTTCTATACATACCTAGATTCATTCATGTTAGTTTTTATGGATGATATCTTGGTGTACTTTCACACTCGAAAAGACAATGAAACCCATCTAGAGATCATTTTGAGTTCACTATGAGAGAATTAGTTATATTATAAGATCTCAAATTTCCACTTTTGGATGGACCAGATTCATTTTTTGGGTCATGTTATCTCACAAACATGAGTATAAATAGACCTAGATAAAGTGAGAGAAGTAGTTTTATTGGATAAGTTGAAGAGTTTAATTTAGGTATGGATTTTAATATGGTTGGATGGATACTACATAATTTTTATATATGGATTTTCACACTTAGAAGTGCTACTGACGGGCCTGAAAAAGATAGGTGTGAAGTACTTATGGTCAGAATATTGTGAGTCATCCTTTCATGAGCTGAATGGAAGGATGACTTTAGTGCCAATACTAGTTTTTCTAGATCCATGAAGGAGATATATTGCATTATGTGATGCATCCAGTATCGGGCTGATATCTGTGCTTATGTAGGGAGAAGGGGTGGTTGTGTACGGGTCTCGATAGTTAAGGCCACATGAGAGGATCTAACTAACACATGATCTTGATCTGGCTGTATTTTTTCATGCTTTATGGTATTGGAGACACTTCCTTTTGCGAGATCATTTTGTGGTTTTCACAAACCACAAAAGTCTCAAGTATATTTTTACTCAGCGTGACCAGAATTTGATATAGTGAAGGTGGGTTGAGGTCCTTTTGTCTTTTGACATTGAGATTACATACATGTCGGGGAAGGGAAACAAAATGGTTGATTCATTGACTAGGAGACCTCAGATACAGGCAGTTCAGGATGCCAGTAGTGACTGGTAGCTTATGGCCCAGTTCACTGAGATGCATTTGAAGGTGCACGACAGAAAGGGGATGAAATTTCTATCTTATGTAGTTGTTACCTCTACTCATCTTGATAAAGTGTGAACGAGGAAACTATCATATTCTGAAGGCCTAGTCTAATGGAGAGTGTGTCAAGAAAGGACCCCATTTGTAGATAGACAATAGGCAAGGATGAGATCATGTGATTTCATTTTGTGTATTGGTGTCAGTAGACATACGTGAGGAGATGATGCAGGATATTAATTACTTAGTTTGGGAAGTTTATCCTTATGTCGCGAGGATGTATCATGATTTAAACCAAAGTATTGGTGGCCGGGTATGGAGAGAGATGTTGTTGGGGTTTTCATGAGTTGTTCCCTTACTTACAGGTGAAGTCGGAGCATCAACAACCAGTAGGTCTTTTTCAGGAGTTACCCATTGTCGAGTAAAAGTGGAATGATGTCACGATGGATTTTGTGATGGGTTTGATGAGTTCACCTCGACAGAATGATTTACTATGTGTTTCCTTTTAGATACACACAATGGTTTCCCACTTCTTACTGATCAATGATACTTTTATTGTCGATGAACATGGGAGGTTGTACATGCAAGAGATTGTACGTTTACATGGGTTTCCACACTCCATTGTGTCAGATAGACATGCACAATTTACTTCTTGGTTATGAATGGGTGTAGAGAAGGATTTGGGTACACAGGTACTTCTGAGTACACCTTACAATCACTATACAAATGGCTACTCCGAGCATATGATTCAGGATATTGAGGACATGTTTCAGGAATGAATCTTGTATTTTGGAGGTTCTTGGGAGAAGCACTTACCTCTTGTGAAGTTTTACAACAATAATCATTTTAATGAAACTATTAATATGGAACCATTTGAGGATTTTAATGGTAGGTCATGCCTATCACCCTTATGCTAGATGGAGGTATGAGAGGCACCTGTGCTGGGACCTCCTCTTTTCCATGAGACCACAGAGTAGATAAAGTTGATTTGGAAGAGGATGGATACTGAAAAATTATGACAGAAGTCTTATATTGATCGACGAAGACGACCTCAGGAGGTCAAGGTCGGAGATTAGTTTTTCTTTCATGTCACATGGTGGTTGGGACACAAGAATATTAAGTGTCAGGGTATGCTTTCACCGAGGTACATCAGACCATTTAAGGTGTTGGAGAGAGTCGATCCAGTTGACTATCAGTTGTAGTTACCTCCGAGGTACCGGTATATTCATGATTTCTCCCACGTTTCTTAGCTTCAACGTTAATTATCATACCTGTGTCATGTTTTCCAACCTCATGGAGGATGAGCTCAAGGTGGACACCCTGTTCGAGGAGTGTCATATTTGGATTCTTGATCGATGTGAGAAGGTTCTCCATTGACAGTCTATTCCTTTGGTATGAGTGCTATGGAAGCACGAGCGAGTACAAGATGAGATTTGGCAGAGGTAGTCAGATGTATGACCAAATTTTCCAATTCTAGTTAAGGTTTTTTCTTCTATTCTACCTTTCTAGGTAAATTTGATGAATAATTTCTTTATGGGGGAAGTTTGTTAGAACCCAGATTTTCATTTCATGTGTGTTCTACTTTTCTATTAGTTTTCTAGAATAAGTGGAGTTTTTGGAAATTTCATGAGTACATGTGATGTACTTTAAGTACACTCCATGTACTCTATTTTCACGGGTGACCATGTACTGGCTGGGTAATGGTCTAGTACATCACCGTGTGTGGTGACCTACAGACTGCTAAATGTGGAGGCTGGAAAATGGTAAGCACATGCTGTATACATTTATGGAACATGCAATGTACATCCTTTTTTATTATTAAATGGACTGAGGTCATGTCTAACAGACAAAACACGTATCTTCTCAACCTATCTTATCCAGGAGTGTTTTTATGGCCGCAGATCCTCTACGATCCCCTAACTCACCATCTGTTCTCCAAATTGACTGTTGTCGATTGCGTTGGAATTTCATTGGTGAGTTATTCATTTTTTCTTGAACATCATTTACTGATTTCTCCTCTTACTCAAGATATCATTCGTTCAAAATCATAATCATTTTAAAAGTTTTATGGTTTTATAGGGTCATTCAAGGCCTAAGGTTCATGTATATCATTTTTACAACACCGAGGTGGGTGGTTTGTGGCTACCTCTAGTTAATATTTTAATTTTATGTGGAAAATATCCCAATACCCAAGAACAGGGTATTGCATGTTAATGGTTTTTAGACCTGTTATTGCATGCATTTCCTTATTTGTTTGTATAGTGGTTAATTGTTTATGAATCAGGTTAATTTTGGACTGCTATGGAGGTTTTTCCCATGTTTTTCTTATTTTTACCGTTAGACCTACCTTTCCTATTAGGATGCCTTGTTTTCCATGCCTAATATAGTTCAGATGGAGTGATTATTATCTGAAAATCTATGATATGTTGTGGATTATTTAGTAAAGTAGTTCTTGAGGTTTACATTGATATTACATGTAACTTTGTACACGATTAACATACTAAGTTTTGTGGGAAGATGGTGTAGTAAGACATATGGATAATTGATGTTGAGGACTTCTCTAGAGTATATATTTACTTTTACATTGCGAGACCATAGGGGGATGGGCATAAGTTCTCCCTCGATGTTTCTTTAGTTTTCTCGATATGGGACACATGGGGAATTGGACATTGAGTCCTTCCTCGGAGTGCATATTAGTTACCAATACAAGACCACATAGGCAATTGATGGTGAGTGATTCCTCAGAATTTATTTTCTAATTTTAAACCAGAGGGGTTAGACTGTGAGTACTTCCTAGAGGGTTGGTTGTGTTTTTTTGGTATAACCAGAGGGGTTAGTCTATGAGTACTTCCCAAAGGGTAACCTTCTTTTGATCAGTTTCATACTTGATATATGAAAATGAATGAGATTAAATTATAGGATTTTTACTATGTGTACATTTTTTTACTGCTTCGTTTTGGTTATTTCCTTCCATATATATTCACTCACTATTAGGCATAGATCTTTGGGTGGTTACCTACTGGGTTTCCTCCAACATCCTGAATGGGTCATGCTATTGGCCCCAAACAGATTATATTTTTGCAGGTCTAAATAAGGGAAAGCACCCTTCTACTTCAGGTACATGATTAGTGTGGAGCTGGGGAGCATGGGACCAAGATGAGGCTTTTGATGATGTGGAGTTGATTACTTGATTTTTGTTTTTACTTGGGTTTAGTAATTTATTTTATTATTTTGGTTTATTTGGATGCTTTCCTTGACATATGGATCATGAAACATTTATATATGTGTGATCTAGTTTTTATTGTCAGTCATTCGTTGATTACTGTTGTATAGTGTTGTTATTGCTTCAACTATTTCTATCTGTTTTACTTCTTCTATGTTACAATTCCAATGAAGCCATAGTTTCTCCACTATCACACCCAGGACCATCGCTACTAGTCGGTAGCCTCTGGTGTATGGTGAAATGTGCTTGAGGCTTTGTGACCAACTGGGTACGAGGTGCCTCTGGGAGGCTTCTAGAATTTTTACATTACAAATGCTACTTGGGATAACCTATACAACGTAATCAGGTTATAGCTCAGGTCCCTATATCATGATATAAGTATGAATTATTTCTTCCCCAAATAAGTATCGATATGTTCTATCTAATGTTCTAGGTATAATGTTAGTTGCTTTGACATTAGTGTCTATTTTATTTGATACAAAAATCTAACATTCAATAATTAATATAGCAATAGTGGAATTATTTTTCCCTGATATTGGTTATCAATATATAGTGGGGACTCTTGAAACATCATTGGGAGTGAAATCAGAAAGTTTATGTTAATCCAATTATTATCACATTGTTTTTGGAGGATATCATTTATTTTAGACTATTTCAATCCTTGATACAACAAGTTTTGAAATCATTTTTGGGATGGAATAGTCAGTCCCCATTTTAGTATACAAATTTTTATATGATTGAAGTGTTTCATTATTATAATTGAGTGTCGTTAAAATTTTTTAAATGGTTAATGGGATTTCTATCAAAGGGGAGTTGGAACATAGATTTGTGGGCTTAGAAGAGTGTTAGGATAAATAATTGTTCCATTGTAGAGTGACTGGTGAACATTTTATATAGAATTAGAACATACATTGGATCATTTCATAGATGAATTAACAATGAAATTTTTGGGTTAACTCTCTTTAATGAGGTATTTTTTAATATTCATATATTTCCATGGGTTGAACCAAAATCCATTCCTCCTTACATGAAGAAACATAATAATCATTTGGGGATCAAAAAATAGTTATAGGTCCTAGATGTCAATTGGGTTATAAGATTTAATACATCTTTTTTGGTTTCATCTATCCATTCCAATTAGAAGTTATATGAAAACCTTATACTTTTCATGGATTATCTATGATTTAATAAACTTGTAGTTCTGAACTGGTTTCCACTATAAGGAATACCAGATATATTTGACTATAAACAAAGATAAATGGACATCGTAAACATAAAATTGTGATTTATCTATCAATATGATTGTGTTTATAATTAATATATAATTTATATCTTTCTGAATAAGAAATATCCTTTATGAATATTAGGTAAAGTGTTTTTGATAAATTAATGTGCATGAAATTTTTATGGTGGTGATGAATTGGGTTTCACACTTGTAATTGGACTCTTTTGTAATGGATATCATGGATAAAATATTATTGTATTATTTAACTATAAATGACCACAAAAATACCAGGAAATCATATTAAATACACTATGATTGCACTTGATATTTTATAATCTCACAAAATGAAATATTTGTAATGAAGAAGTTGACTCTTTTTACATCATTTTGAAATGGGGGGGGGGTTTGGTGACATATTGAAGGATAATGTTGTTTTATTTTGGAATAATCCAAATAAATATATTGATATCTATATATATTCATTAGGAAATATAGACGTTTAAAATTTTCATTCATGATTTATCATTACAGAACCTCATGTAGACTTGAGAAATATTTGGGTTAAATTTTTTTTGATTGAATCTCATTAAAAAGACTTTTTGAATTTGAATGAAAGACTTTCCTAAGCGATTCTATTAATACTATCTAAGCTTATTAGGGCTTATAAATCATTTTTAATAAATTAAGTATTAGGAATGGTCAAATTTGGAATCATTAGAATGAAATCATGGTATTTCGGTCTTAGATGTTGAGGCCTCCTGAGTATAATTAGTGGAATCACATCCTCAAGTTTATATACATTGTTCATTACCTTTTTGTGAGGGTATAATTATTAAATAAATTAATCGTTGCATTCATGGACAAAAAAATCCATAATATCAATTTCACCCAGTGTGATTTGATGCTTGAACTGAGATTATAGATTCAATAACATCAGTTCTTTGATTTTGAGTCTATGTATAATCCCAGAGAACAAAATGAAGTAGATAATTATCTATGTTGTATGTCTCAGACATAAGATGATACATAATCTAGTAGAATGTGGCAAATGAAGATATTATAATCTATTATGCAATATGAGATTTGATATTGTAATTAGATTCTTCATCATATGACTTTAGTAGTATATTATTTGTATATTTTTCAATTGAAGATATTAAAACATTTTAATCACAAATGATTTGTCATAATGGAAATCATATCAAGTAGGGAACTTAATACATGTTTATTTTTAGAAGAATGATATATTTTACATTAAAGGGCTTGTTTAGATGTAATCAAACATTGAACTAGAGGATATGTAAGAATCACATGCCTCAAATTTGAAGTAAAAGTTGAAATCACCATGCTGCACCATTTCATAATTTTACAAAATTACATTTATGTTATGAATTGTAAGATAGAAGGATTTATTTCTTTTTGTTAAACCTATTAGCTTGTGAATAAAGAACACCAGTTTTATGATGGTGTTTTACATCCATTACTCATTATAGAGTGGAAATGGGATAACATTAATAGTTTTTTCTAGATGGTTTTACTGAAATAACCTTAGGGAAGTGATTCAACATGGGTTACTATTGGTATTATGATAAAGATAACCCACATATATCTTTTTAGAGCTACATTCTCAGTGGAAAATCTTGGGAGAATTTATTTCTATGATATTATATAACTTCATAGTTTTCTAGATACCATCATATCAAATATGGATTCAATATTTACATCTTATGTTCGTTATGGGATATAAAACGGTCCTGATTCCATGATGTTTTTATGAAAACCCATACACCCATAGACTGATGGTCAGAAAGAGAACACTACAAAGGTTTTAAAGGACATGATTTATGATGTTATATTTGACATCACAGGTCATGGGAGAAATAATTAACTCTAGTTTATTTTTATTGTAATAATTACATCCATTAATCTATCTAAATGGATTCTTATGATGAAATATGTGGGTAGATATTGTAATCACATCTATTATAGTTATACATTGTGGTGAAACTAGTACATGAACCACATAAAAAGCATGATACATCAATGAACATAAAACTTATTATAAATCAACTTGAAATACCTATGTCTAGGAAGGAGTTATATAGGGATCATCACATCTAACCTATAGAGTATGAAGTGGTATATCAGGTTTTGTTTTATGTTTCCCATAGATTGGGACACTAATGAATTTAAATATACTGTAAGTAATCACCTTGTTTTTCCTGTCATGTCAATATCATTGAGTGAATTAGAAAGGTATCCAATATTTTAGTTTTACATTAGAGGTATTGGCCATGGGTGATATCTTCTAGGTTAATATCTCCACTTTCATCATTCAGACCTATATCAAACCTTTCAGCATGATGTAGATGGTTTTTATATTTATTCTTCTTTTGAGGAGAATATAATATGTATTGTTTGTCTATACAACATTTATATATTATGAAGGAATTGGTATTGGTCTATGTAAAGTTTATTAAAAAGTCATCAATACAGGGTAGATTGTACTTTTAAGTAATTGATATATTTTTCAGTTCCTAATTATCATTAGAGAGTAACATCAACCCATAATTATTCTTAACAAAAAACACATGCACCAGATCATGACACAATTTTATTAATGAATCCATTGTAATGATGGTCCTCGAGTTTCTTATTCATCCAATTATATTTAATTTGTTCCATTCTATAGGGATTCATTGAAATAAATCTAGAACTAGTTATGATTTCTATGGAAAACTCAATTTCACTAATCAATGTAATACAAGGAAACTGCCTATGAAAGTCATCAATGGACTCCCCTACAATAGGAATATTGCTGATATCAGTTATCCACCAGTTATATGGGATAAATTCACATTTTTAATATGAATTAAGACCCATACAATAGATTATATTTTTATCAAAAGATAATATTTATAATCAAACTAATATTAAATTGTTGGTTATTTTGGAATAGAATGTGTAAAATCCCTGGTTCATAATTATATGATTTATTTTCATAGAAATATATAAAACATGAATTTCATAACATAAAATTAAACCCTTAAGGGAAAAACAAGATCTTCAAGAATCATATTCACATAAATATTAACCAGATAAGAACCATAATATTGAAAAGCAATCAACATTCCATTATGGGATTTAATTACAAATTCAATATCTATTCATCATGCTGTTATTTTGATACAAATAACAACACCAATAGTCAATATATGAGTTGTATTATCTAGATTCATCTAATAATTTAGCAAGATATAGATTTTATAAATAGTGTTTGTTTCACTATTTGATTATTTCACCCCTATTTAAAAATAGTTATACCATGATATTTCCCTTTATCCCATAGTAGTAGATGTTACTTAAGGTGATCATTGTCATTAACCTATAAATTTTGGTCTTACTGGGCACGATTCCCATATTCCATGAATTCTAAAAAGATTAATTAGGATGGTAATTTATGTTGAGTTATCTATCTATTCACATAATTAACTAACTTATCACCGTTACAGTAAAAATCAATTGCTCCATGGACAAACATCCCATTTCCAATCCCCTAAAGACAACTTCATTCATTGTTTCCTTATACACACTGAGAATGAGGAAAATATCATACTATTATATCCATAATTTTTAGAGATTAATTTGTATTCCACATTTCTTTTCGTATGTAAAATGTTATTAATGGGTAACCACAATCCCCATTTCATCCTTGATATCACAATAGATGATTTCCTCATTGTTAAAGGTGATCATTATAGAAATTCCATTTGAATAAAATTATTAATCTACTGAATAAATGATCAACCATACTTTTAGGTTGGATAATAATACCTAATGTGTACCCAAGTGTGTTATAAAATATACTTCATTGGCATAAAAAGATTCAATATCTATCTACTAAACAAATCGAATTCTATCTCAATTAGTTTTGAAGAGTGTGTTGAATTTTTTTTTGATTTTTTTCCACAAACGCATCCCATTCTATGGAGCCAATTTCATATTGTTGACTCATATTCCTAATAAAATACCATCATTTTTTACCTTCTCCTTCTAAATTATAGACCACCAAAATGAGTTTTACATGTTTTGAAATCTCTTGAATAGATTAAATATTTAAATTGGTATATATCCATTTGTAGAAACTAGTTGATCCGCATAACCATTAAAATAAGGTGGTTAATTCATCATTAATGAATCAATATAATTTTATTACCTATTTTAATAATTTTTATGTTTAACATGATCATTATTCTGGAAATTTTTATGATCCTAACGACTAGATTTTGAAATCCAACTCCAATGAAATTTGGTTACTTAGGAGAAAATCATTGCATTATCTATCATACACAGAATAAAAAAGGTTCTTTCAGGTTTTATCTATTGATTGAAACCAAAATCCATAGTTTTAGAAGTAATAATCCTATTTTTAGACTATATAATCATCAAGAAATAATAATAAAATTTGTAATAAAATAAACATTTCTTTTCAATCAATGACACCATTGGCTTAAGATAGGTCATTAATGGTCATTACATAAATAATTAATCATGTCTTATAATGTTTTAAATTTTTTTTAAATCATATACCCTAGAAGAATGAAATTACATGTACATTATTTTTATGATTCTTTTAATGATTGTGTCATGCTAAATGTAAAATTTCATAAGCATCAGACTAGGTGTTTTCTCAACATAGTTTGAAAACATTAGCTAAAAATTACGGTTATTCCAATTGTATTGAGACAAACATATTATGTATAAATATTAAATCATAATATATGAATATTAATTACATAAAATTATATTTAAAACCAAAATCATTTTGGTATAGTGTATTTTGTGAGATGGATACATAATCAACTTGTTCATAAGTGAGCTACGCTATATAATACTAAATTGATAAAATATATATTTATTCTTAAAGAAATAATATATAAAATAATTATTCATATACAGTGGAAAGGAAACATATGAAATGATTAGCTCAGTTTCATTGTTGGGAAACAAATGGAGATATGCACTAAACAGGAGTATATATGTCTGAGAACATGAGAATGACATTTGAAAACCATAAAGTGTATATCATAAATCATAAACATGAGAATGTTAATATATCATTATAGATCATAATAAAATAATCATTTTTGAATCAAAGAACATTTATTTTGATAAAATAAAAATTTCACAAGAAATATATTTTTTTCATACACATAATCATCAATTATCATTTATATTGTTTCCAAGGATAATTTACAATGTTATCATAATGGAATGTGTTCACTATAAAAAAAAATTTGTAGTAAATTTTAATAAGAAGTTTATCATAGTGGAAAAATCCACATACTATATTGGGTTTACTCCTCATTCTAATCTAATTTATCTCATAAGATATGAATATTATCCCAATAACTAGTGGAAAATATATTTTTACAACACATTTATACCAACGGTTTAAGAAACCCATTGGTATATATGTGGTAGGAATGTCTATACCAATGGTTTTAACAAAACCATAGGTATACCATCCTCATATTTAAATCCCATTGGGCTCATCCCTACATGCCTCACCCATGCAAACACTCTCCTACCCCGCAACCCTCTTCCCCTAGAGTATTCATCAAGCATATCCAGCGAGTGCCACTCCTCGACAAAATCTACTCAAACCCACAACCCTCTTATTCTGCCGATTATCCATTGAGCTCATCCTGTAAAATATCTCCTCTATTATAGTCGAACTCGTGAGGCAACTCATACATTTGAACGAGTTTGTTTTTGGACTTACCCTCTTCAACGACTGATGAGTCAATTTGTTGCGGCTTCAGATGCACATACTCATATCAAAAGTTCTCACCTAGGTAGACTCAATGCCTCCATCAGGAGATATCATGTTTTTGAAAATTTAAAATTTGAATGTTTTTATTCATTTTAAACCTGACACACCGCATATACATAGGGTTCAACTTCTTCCCATCTTCTCTCACCTATTTTCTCTTCGGTGGTGTTTCCCTCTTCTATAGCCCGGATGAGCTCTTCCACTAGCACCCTGATATAGAACTCCTTCGGGTCCCTATATCCTGTGTACAGTAGGTGCCACCACCTACATCAAAAGTAGGTATATACTACATTCAATCAATGCATAACTCATTTATTCTATCACTTGATTTTCCTATTGGTAAGATATAATGTCAAATAATTTGGTGAATATATATTTCTATTTTAGTGTTCCTATTTTATTATCGCTTCATAGACATGGAAAATTTTCTGACATTCGAATCTCTACCCCTCCATCGAATCGATGCTCCTACGGTGTATCTCATACATTCCCTTCCTTCGAATCCCTTCTCACAATTTGAACATTCCTTTTCATCTGGATCGATTGATTTGAAAAAATTAGGCCAATGGGTGGCTTGATTTTGGTTTGTCCAGCATGCCTTTCAGCAATTCTATAGAATTATGTATATATGTGTGTGTGACTAAATTTCTAGTAAACTTAGAGGTCTCCAATTCATTTTCATCGTTTCCTTGCGAGTTTTTTCTTCTCTATTTTAGTTTTTGGTTTGGTCAAACCCAGTTTAATGGGATGAACCTATTTTTGTTGTTTATTTGGTATTAGGGTTCATTGTGGTTTCTTATTGGTTGTTTTTCCATCCACTTTCAATGTACATTTATTCTTTCTCAAGTGTTGTCGATTTGAGGTAGGTATTTTTATGACCTTACTCTCATTGTCAATTTTTTAATGATGATATATGAGTTCTTTTGATATATTTATTTGAATAACCATGCATGTTGATAAATATAATCTTTCTGATATATCATTATGACTTAACACTTCCATTTTTATCAACCATTTTATCTTCATCTGTGAGTTTTCAATCAATATTTTAATAATTCCCAAATTAGAAAATTTATCTACAACACATTCTATATGATTAAAAAAAAATTAAATATATTAGGGTTTATATTAGACATGTTTCATAGATCATATATCTGTAGAAATATCATTAACTAGATGATGGAAGTGAAGTATATAGGGTTTTTATGCAAGAGGGATGAGGGAAAATATAGGGAGAGTAGCCACTATATGTGGAAATATAGGGAAAGAATAGAGGAACCAAATATTTCTAAAAAAAATTCTATAAATGAGTATAATTCCCCAAAATAAATCAAGGGTTGGGAATCTTCATTATACTCCCAGGGATCCCCTGGAAAGATACTGATTATCTGCCATCGATCTCTTACTGGAATGGGTAGTGGAAAAATTCTACTACCAACCTACCAGACTCCAAATACTATCCTATTGCACTTCAAGTGTATTTTTTTAACCCACCTAATAAATTTTTACTCTATAATACATAAAATATAAATAGAGATATTTTGTAAAAAAAATTCTATCTCCAATATCTCATATTAATAATCTCTTGAATTGAATACCATTTCTTCCCCTGGTCCAAATTACAATCATTCAAATTTAGTCATATCCCATAAAATTGGGTTCAATTATTTTTTTCATATTCCACCAATACTCTTCAACACGATGCATTCCATACTCACCAATATATTAATTCTCATTCTTAAGAAACACTATTGCACATATCTAGTGACCCAATTATCCATTAGGATATGATGTAACTATTTATTCGTAGTAATATACTAGATAAAACTATATAATAATTGTGCCTGATCAAGATATATTATATCCTTTTTTAAATATATCAATCCCCAATCTAAAATAAACAGAAATCACTTCCCAAACATTTCATTCATCTCCAAATATAACTCGACGCAATCAACTACCCATTAAAATCATTTGTAAACACATCACTATACCTTCTTCCTATAATGCATTGATAGTCTTATAAACTATATAATTATATGGTTCTTATATCATTAAGACATGATGTGTTAAATTTCTAGGACATAAATCCTTAAGAGATGACATTTTGGGTCTTTGAAAATCATCTATCCACTCAAAAGTATACCCAAAAATCTATTGATTATCATAAACATGATCCATAGTCCCTTGATCAAAATCTAGTATTTTGTAGAAAATATCATCAGGTACAAAGGTTATCTCACTCCATTCATGAATTATAACACTCATCAAATTTTGGGGTGTACATGGACTGTTCACTAAAAATGCCTTTCCTCAGTTACCGTATGAAATGAATTTCTCTGAAGGCCATTGTCCAACATACAAATCTAATGTCATCTCAAGAAAAATATATAACTCACTTTCTTCTTTTCTGATATTCAAAGAAACACCACTTTCACCAACTTACCATGCTTCTTACCCATGAATCCATCTACATTCATCATAATTTACCAATAATAGTAAATATACTATAAAGGTACTAAATAAGTTTTCTTCACTATAATACTTCCTGATAGGATTATAGGTGCACACAAAAATAAATCGGTAGTTTTTTAATATTAGGAAAGGAGTTAGAAAATACAACCTTGGTAAAGAAGAAGAATAACGAATAAGAATGAAGAAGAATCAGGAATGGGACAAGAACTTTATGAGAAGTATCCCAAAACCAAGGCTTAATGGTGGGCCTATAATCCTATTGTGCAAGGTATCCCAAAAAAGAACCTTTATCTATATCCATAAACCAACTACCCCAACCCACATTTTATACCAATCAGCTACCATGCCAACCCATCACTAAGTACAAAAGAAATTACTTCCATTATTTAATAACCCATTCCCCACCTCTATCATCTCACAACACCCTACACAATACACCACTTACATAGCTTCTTAAAAAGAACCTTCAAATCATTTCCCACCCTCTGGAAAACCCACATTGCCATCGAGGTGGGGGCAAGCACCAGGAGATGTTTTGGAGAATCATGTTGCATTAGATTCTCTTGGAATAATGCTATGTTTTTTGGCTTCTTCAGGTAGATATGATTATAAATAGCGAGACCAAGTATAGCATGAATGTGAGGAAAGTCCGATAGGATAACTTCAATGATTAGAAGAAATCCATCATTATAAAGTATCCTAAAACTTACATTGGATGGTTGTAAACATGATAATTTTATTTGTTCAAGAGGACAACTAATTTATTGGTTTGAAGAAATAATCTGTCCAATGAGAATTAAGAAAATAAATGATTGATAATAAAGGTCTTTAATTGGAACTGTTTCATCGTTTATTTGTCCATTAGTTAATTTCTGGAAGGCGATATGTCTGCCAACATCTAAAAAAATATAATCTGAATGTTATTCAAGGTAGACCGAACTGCAAAAACTGAGTGATCTAGAAGTCTACCTAATTTAAAATGTCATGTAAGTTCAAGTTTCACTATCATATCATGATTTCCATCAAAGAAATTATAAATTCTCACACAACTGGATAATGTGCTTTCAATCTGTGTGGCGCTAAACTATTTTTCATGTGATATATGTTCCCGTAGTCGGAAAATTGACAAATTCACTAGGCCCTTGAAAAAATATTGTTACTTCCTTTATAAAATGAATAAAAAATGAGCGAAGAACATTCAAAGAACTATAAGAAAACTTAAGCACTCCGAAGTAGAAATCCTAGTCCCAAACCATAGATTTTTCCTTGATGTACAATCATACAACTCTATATGCATCGAAAACTCACTCTTAGATCTGATAGCCCTATGTTCATCATCAATACCATAACTCAATCCCATATTACCATCTACATTACTAAATTAACCATGTTTAGTATGAATTAATCTACAAAAATAACATAAAACTAATGAAGCAAGAGCTATATTTTGACAAAGTGAAATCCAAAGTGGTGTAAAGAAAAGATATGTTGGATAATATAAGTCCATAATTATAACTCACATAAATTTCTAAAACTAAGATTCAGTTTTTTCATCCAACATATTAAACATGTCACCATTGTATAATTCTATGTTTTCCAACTCCTAAATGAATCAGATTATTTTGGCTTCCAAAAAACCAGTATGTGGAGTTTTTCTGCTCCAAGTTACTATGTCCATGTCAAACTCATACACGTAATTTCATAGGAATATATGTTGATATTGCATCACACAACCAATATCATAATGGACGCGATGTATCTTAACTTATTAGAACCCTATATTAAAGCGATAACTTGAATTCCCTTTCAATATGATAGTGATTTTTATTTTCAATAATTGGCCAGTTCCGTGAAAGATAATTTGTGAAATAGAAGATGTCATAGCATCTCCCCATATCAACAACATCATCAAGGCTTAATGCTATATACTCAATTCACAATCGAGGTAGAGAATTTGTTTATGCCTAAAAAATGAGCATCAACAAATAAATAATAGAAAAAACACCCTAAACATGTGTATTATTTTCACTATTAAAAAACGAAGAGAGGGTTTCCAGAAATCAAGGATCTCACAAACCTATAAATGAACCCCTTTGCATTATGTTTCATAAAAATGGTGTATGATTGAAAAACATCCAAACCCTTGAAAAATATTGGTAAAAAAATATGTAGAAGATAATGGGATTATGTGGTCATAGATATTCATGAGATGTTCCTATGCGATGTCCCCAGACATTTCTATAAAATCTCAAGATACCCCTCAGACATGCCACCTAATTATTTTGAAGCTCTATGGAATCTCCATATAGATCTTACAATTTTCACATACATTTCACCAAAATTATGCAACCACCCCATTGTGTATTAGTTAAAATCTGGATGTCCTCTGATTTTACCGAAAAGATCATTTGACATCTTGTAAGAATATCATAAAGGTTTCATGATGAAAAAATGTCAATTCACCTGGATTGAACTGACTCAATGAATTTAATACATTCTTTATGATGAATTTCGAGGTTATAACCACATGAATTAGGAATGAAATTTCATTACATGGTATATGATAATCCAATGTTAGATGATGGTGGACCAACAATAGTATGAGGTATAATTAATATTGATTCATCATTATATAGTCTTTTATTATAAAATATTTCCACTAATTATATTATTTAAACATATATTTTGTACATGATAAATAATTTTATTGATTTCACGAATTGTGTGATTTAAATTTCAATGCCTCTAGGTAAAAGGAGAGAGAAATGTCCCCCGTATTATGATTTTCCTTATATGATTTCATTTATTTCTATGTATATTTTATTCTAGATATGAAAACAATAGATACAATTATTAAAATTAATTTTCTGATTATTATTAATTCCATGATCAAATAGAACCCAAATGAATGTAATTGTCTAAGATAGTATAAACAAAAACAAGGCAAACAAATTTTAATGGAAATGTCCCAAAAAAACCTGTATTAAAAAACCAAACTAAGATGAAACTCAAGACAAACTGATTATATACCCTTAATAGGAAGAGTAATTGTTAATTTATTTCAATGTACTATTTGATTGTATCATTTTAAAACATGGTTCTATTTCCCCCGTGCTTGATGGATCATGATTTTTCCCATGGTTTGTTTTGGTTCTTATATATTGGGTGGAAACCTATATAGTCACAGAATGTAGGAATGTTTTAGTTTAATTTTTTTTCTTTATCGCATTGGACACATTGGTCATTTACTTCATTCTATGGACATAAGGTAGTTATATTCACTGAAGTGGGCAAGAAAGAGTTCAGATTTCTTAACTCCTCCAACTTTGATCCAAGGTTAGATTATATGGTTAAAAGTTGTCTCTAACATTATGTATTTTAGTTTTTTAGTTTTTTTACTCAATATTTTGTTTTTAGTAGGGAGTTGGATCATTTCTTGTTGGTCCAGATGGATTTGGTTCTCTGCTTCCAATCTAGGTAAGGATTTAATGTCATAGGTTTGTTTATCACCAGTTATGTTTCATCCTTTATATTTTTTAAGGTTCCTAATATCCTTTTTTGCAGTGATTTTATATGTACTTATTGGTTATGAGTATACATGTCAAGGGTGACATGCCTGCATCTGCGTAGGCAAGTATATGTATGTGTGTTCCCTCGTTACATATATAGTCATCCATGTAATTGATTATGCACATCTGGGGATAGGTGTGCCCATGCATATATATATATATATATATATATATATATATATATATTCATACACAGGTGAGTGTAGACTAGTATATGCATATAATCATATGGGGAGGCATCCACTTTCACATGCTCATGGCCATGAAGGTGTGTGCATAGGGGCTGGGTGTCCTTGCATCTATTTGAAGGTGCGTATACCCAGAGGGTGAGCATCAACTTTTAGTTAGAAATATCCAAGTTCTAATGTGGATTCCTTCATTCCACCGTGAGTTAGAGTCCCTCTACCAGCCTCTTTAATTTAAGAATGATTAAAATTGAATTTATATTTTACCTTAATTTTTCATAATTATGTTGAATTGCATATTATTAATAAGGGTTCTTTAAGATATATTTTTCATTTGATAAATAAAGTCATGTTTTTATAATAAAACCCCTACAATGGAGGTGTGTTGTCTATAGAAACTCACATTTATAGTTATTATGATTTAGTTGGTTAAATTATTGCATTTGATTTTTGCTCAATGAGTTTTAGAATAAATGTTTAATATAATTAAATTAATTTTGTGATAAATCAAGGAAACAATTTTATAATAAAATCCCTCCAACGGAGGTGCGCTACCTTCTAAACTATATGGTAGTGATATTTATTTGTATCATGTTTATATTTTGATTGATTTTTCTATATATATCGTTTTGGTGTTTGTTTGGTGTGTAGTTTATTCTTTTTCTTTGAATAATATAAATTGCCATATCATTCCTGTTTTGCTCAAATGACAATTCCTAAGTAGGCATATGCCTTGACCATGACACTATCATTTTTATCTTTTGAATATTATAAATGAAATTTCTATTTTTAGGATAAGTGGATGAATTTGTAAATGGTTGGTGTAGGGTGTATAATTAATTTTCATTGTTCAGTTTCCCTTTATATGTTTTTCTCATTATGTCGCTCGATATAACCTTTCAGTGAAAACTTGTTATAGAGTCATATTAAATAGTTTCTTTGTCCTATCATGTACGTTGTGACCATATCTTATAGAGAAACCCATTTGAGTTGTTTTTATGGCCACATTTACACCCCTTTGGGTGTTCACCTGAGACCATGTATCTAAATATATAGATAGTGTCTTTGTTTAACACGTGTCAGACTTATAGTGCTCCTGAACATAAACATCATCTTACAACCACCAATTCATATGATTTAGTGCCTCCTCATTTGAGTATTCATATTGAATCTTTTCTCCCATGTTATAATGAGGAGATTTATTATGGGGACAGTCTCTAAATTCATTCTGATAACTGTGGTGGACCTATGTGTACTGAAGTATATAAAGATATTGGAGGGATCCCTATGTCATTTCCCATAGTTTTTTTTTTGAAAACTGGCTATTTTGGATTATAAGGATTTTGTAGTGGAGAAAAATTGTCATGTGGTCATGGTGTCTGACATTTTGAAGTGCATATTACATAATGAAGTGTTGTTTCATTCCATGGTGGGAAGGTCAAAGGATTTTTGTTTGGAAACAAAATTCATAAATAACTTTCTATGTCATGAGGTTCAGGATTTTAAAGTGAAATTTTGAATGGTTTTTTATGCCACAGATATTGAGTTGGAGGTTTAGAAGCATTCCAATGATATGGAAAATGTGTAGAATTAAAATGGAGGTATTCTCAAAAGATAATCAAATATTTTAAGTGGTGTATTTGAAAATATATATCTATAGATTATGTGGATGGATAGTTAATATTTTTCAATGGATGGTGATTGGAAACATGAAGGAGATAATGGAAACTATAGTGAATGTGACCAAATGTCTTGGAGAATTATTTAGTATATTTATTTGAATTAAAAAACATGTTCTTTCACTTGAACACTTCGAGAAGAAAGTAAACATTATAGATGCCTAATGTAATCCATGCCATTCATAGTTGTCCATGAAAATGGCCAGTATATATATATATATATTTCATGAGTTTGTTATTATAAGGGTAGATACCTACATAATATTAAAACATCTAGTTATTCAATAAATAATAAGGGAAGGACACACCTGGGTTATGTTGATATGTTTGATTCAATGAGGAAAAAGGTAATAAAAAGAGGGTGAACATGGGAACAATTTTTCTAGTGAATAGATCCAAGTATCCTTTGAAGACAGAAGCTTACCATTGTTTCATTTCAAGTGAATAAAAAGACTTATCTCTTACACATGAGGTGTTGGTGTCATCTGGTATAAAGGAAGGGGGAGAAATCATTAAAGATCAATTATAATCTATCTTGAATCAATGGTGCAAGGTTTTTCTGTGACCCATGATAATTTAAATAAGCCTATTATGTCTATAAAATACATCTTTTATCCCTTGAATGACATTCCAAATGTGGTTCCAACAAACTAAATCCGATTTTGATTGGCACTTGGAGTCAGATTAAAGCCAAAATTCATTGCAATTATATTGGATAGAATATACAATTGCATACACCATTGCCAATAATTCATCTTCCTACACTACACCAATTCTATTGTATTTATAGAAACACACATTAACAAAGTAGATTATTTATGTCCTCTACTCGAATATAGATAGTGTAGGGAGAAGAAACTTGGTATCTAAATCTTTAATTATGATCTAAAGTGGACATGTTTCAATATTATCTAAAACAAGTGGAATTTGAATGGATGAATACAGAAGGCTTTGAGTTTCATTATCCATTACGATGGTCCGTCAACACATGCCATTTTATAAAACTCCTTGTAACTGAAGTGACCAAATCGATTGTTTTTTCATATGAGGTGCATGATGGTGCAGGTTTATATGTGATTTGGAAGAATTTTAGAGTTGGAGGATTACCGGTGTAAAGTTTTCATTGGAAGAGTGGTAGTGTTGTAGGTTTTCAGGTTTAGAGGTGAAGGTTTACTGGTTTCCGAGTTTATGTTCTCTGTTGGAAGTGGGTATATAGGTTTTGCAGGGTTTATGTCCTCTTTTAGTCCTCTGCTTGAAGTGGGTTTAATGTTTTGTAGGGTTTATTTCCTCTGATAGTCCTCTGCTCGATGGGGGATTACATGTTTTTGGGTTTACATGTATGGAGGTTTATGTCCTCTTCCCAGTGTTGATGTTTACTGGGGAATATAGGATATACCAACAGTTCACAGAACCATTGGTATTCAGTATGCAGAAAAACATATGACCACGGTTCAGAGAACTGTTGGTGTTTAGTTTTGACAACATATACCCCAATGGTTACATTGAAAACATTTGGATAAAATACATACTGCATATATACAAATGGTTCAAAAACTGTTGGTATACATATATTCTAACGGTGTCTACATGATGGATGGCATGTATACCAACGCTGCTTGAACCGTTGGAAGACATATATACCGACATTTTACTTAAACTGTTGGTATATATTAATTTCAGACTACCTATACTAGTGGTTCCCTATAAACTATTGCTATTTACCTATTGAAATTTCCAACGTGCCAGTGGTTCCTAAAACGATTGGGATAGCCTATCCCAATGGTTTCAGGGGCTATCCTAATGGTTTTAAATAATTGTGATAAGTGAAATTTTTAGTAGTGAATTCATTGTAAAGAGATATAGGTTTGAAACATCACATAAATAAAAATAAAAATATTCATTCCACAAGATCATAAAAAATAATCATATCACTACTCCCCAAATAAATGGTTTTCATAAGAAATAATTTCATGTATAGCCTATGTAAGAGAAACAGTTTTCATAAACATTTCAATATTAAATAATAACACAAGTCATGGAAATGGGAACAAGTTTATAAAAATTATTTCATCCTAAATGTAAAACACATATTTAATGAATAATAATGGATTATGTGGTTCATATCTCTAGTAAATCATCATTAATTTATAGTATGTAATGTTAGATTGAATTTTTTTTTTAAAATTATATGCAACATATCTTGAGGAAATTAATCATTTCCAGTTGATTTTTTTAAAAATAATTAAACATTGTAAAAATTATATTATATTATAATGACCATCTAAAAATATAAATGATGCATTAAGACATAATTTTTTGTAATGGAATGAAATTTTTTTAAATTCTTACATGTAAAAAATAGGATTGTTTCAATTTTTGTAAAATACAAACGAGTGTTATTTGAAAATGAAAAGAATATTGTTTCTAAATCAATTATAAAAATTTCCATTAAGCGTAAAAATTTCATTAAAAAAATTATTTTATATTACTAAAAACATATTTTAAATCATTTATATAGAAAACATGGATATGGAAGTAAAATGATTTATGTAAAAATAAGAAAATAAAGATTACTTTTCATTAAAACATTCTTCTGTACTATTTTGTACATAATATGATGAAAATGAAATTAACACATGTATATATGTGAAATAAAAAATATAGAATAACATTCTTGAGTTTATTAAGATATTTATCATATAATATCATCATCATAACCAAATTATATATAATCCCAATAAATGATGAGATTTTATCATAAAAGACTTACCAACTTGGTATCATTGAATCATAACTCGCATGAAATAATTATATTAAATCGAAAATTAAATATCTTGAGAATAAATAAATTTATGATATTACATGTCAAATTGTATATATATATATACCCATCATAATAGATGATTGGTTCATTACATTATATATGTCCCAAATAAGAAAAATTGGGACAAAATAAATTTCATTAAGTCTCAAACATACTCATTGAAAATTAAATCTACAGTATCATAAATATTGGTTTATTATAAATATTTAATAGTACCATAATCAAAAATATCACAAAATTTATGATTTACATATGACCATTTAATACACATTTTTAACAATTAAATATTAAAATCACATTTTGGGAAAAATCACCTTCTACATTCATGTATGTTTTCCATTTGTATTTTCAATCATTTTATGTTGATTATGGAAAAATAATCTCCAAAATCTTTTTCAATATATTAATATTGAATATATTTAGTATATATGTAGTTTTTGAAACACATAAAATTTGTAGATAGAAAATATCATACACTATTCATGGAGGTATTAGGTCGTATGTACACATGAATACTGATTGAAATTTTTCAATTGATGTAATGAAGGAAATATAAAAAATATATTACAATTAAAAATAATTATGTATTCATATATATTACACTTATTCATTTAGTATTATTTCATTATCTTCCATATAAAGAGTAACTGAAAAATGAACCCACCACTTAGCGAGGCAAAAGTACACCTTACACACTAGAGATGTTATCATATTACTATAGAATGGAATGTAAAAAGGTTTATATGATGTTAAAAATATATATATATATATATAACAATATAATAAATAAATGATATGAAAACTAACTCTATAATTATATAATGTCATCAATGGTGGTGATGGAAAATTGATAACATTGTTTCACATCGTGAAAATATTCCGCACAAACTCCAACAACCCGAGATTGATGTACATGGACATAAAATAATTTTTTTGAAAAAATTAAAAAATAAAAAATATATATATTCTAAATATCATATTATATTAGTGTCTTTGGAATCATAGAGGAAATTCTTCTATCCTGGTGACAAATATTCAACATCACCCATAAAGATATTCCCATTTAGTTTTCATATCTAAAAACTATTTTTATATCTTGGGGAAAAGAAAACATAAAATGGGTGACCTCAAATGTTGAGTAAGGGTAAACATGGATAGTATCAAATAGGAAATAATAATAATAATTTAAAACATGAACAAAACTTTTAATTTCAATGTCTATTGTCATGAAAGAAATCATCGAAGTTTGTATGGAATTTATCATAACTGAATCATAAAGCTTGAAAAAATAGCAGTTCGATAAAAATGGAATTGTGGAAAACATGTAATCATTGAAATTAATTTCCATATAATCCAAGGGTCATGGTATAGGCTATAATAATGTAAAAAATCTATTATTTAACTATGTTCACTCCTCGTTCTAACCATATGTTACTAAACCACATTTACATGCCATTTAATCCCTGCATTAATAAACTGGATTTACCTATCATTCTAGTAATGTATATATCATGATATATAAATCTTTACACAATGAATTTGATTTTTATATAGGTCATTCCCATATAATAATAAAAACTATACAAATTTGTGTCACAGAAACAGAAATCATTCATCATAGCATAACC
Organism: Viscum album; assembly: GCA_963277665.1. Classification (NCBI taxonomy): domain Eukaryota; kingdom Viridiplantae; phylum Streptophyta; class Magnoliopsida; order Santalales; family Viscaceae; genus Viscum; species Viscum album. Next base: position 1,068,015,508 of record OY728136.1, read on the forward strand.
AAATGGATTAAATGGGTTTCATAAACATAATTCAATCATAACATAATCCATGTAAAAAAATATATTACATGAATAAAAAAATCATAAAAATAATGAAATCACATTATTAATTGCAATAGAAACATGACCCTATTTAAATAATGTGAGTAGTTTTGATATAACAGATGAAATTAATTTATGAGGAAAATATCATTTCTTCTTCAAATAAATATTATTTTTTCAAAACACCATGAAATTTTAAAAGAAAAAATATTCATTAAAAATAACCTAGAAAATTTGAAAGAAATTCAACATGGAAACAATGCATCAGGAAACCGTAAAAAACCATTCATTCCATATATGATAAAAATATTATTCCTTTAGTTTATCTAGAAATGTCAAAAGTACCTCGTATTGGGAATGAAAAAAATATTCCTTACTTACCACTTCGTAAAAAGAAAAAATCGATAATAATGACATTGAAAATCCATTATATAATAGTATGAAATTTTATTTTTAGAAAATATTGACAAGTATGATAAGTAAAATTCAGTAAATACTTACATATCTCGATCAATAATGAGATTACGAAATTATCCATTACCATTGGCCTTATATCTTTTGTATGTATCTAGACCACTTGTATAATGATATTAATTATTTCATTTAGCTATTCCATAATCATATTAATTTTCATTATATCATATATTATCATATTATAATTCATTTTCTAGTAACATTTTGTTCTTACTCATTATTCAGATATTACCTCTACTTTTTTCTTATGCATGTTTTGTAAAATAACTTATGGTTCTCTTTACCAGGTCATATTGATATCATAAAAAATAATATTAATATAGTATATAACATATTTATTCATTCTGTACATTTATATATTCATTCATTAATGAATAATATTTTGAGTTAATCACATCTCATCATGGGGACAGTAGGTTGTAGGTATACATGATCGATGATATCATTCTCATAATTATTTGATGGTATTTAATTGAATAGTGTGTGATCATTTATAATTAGTTATATTTTATACCAATTATATAAAGATATTATTTCTATCATTATACCCATCTATGTAAGGAGAAGGTTAAGAAAATATTACACCACAGTATGGAGATAGTAAGTTGAACGTTCGCACGTATGGTGATTTCATTTTTTGTAGAATTAATAGAAGGTGACATATGTTATTATATAATCTTAATAAAATCTCAGTATAAAAGTGATTCAATATTTTCTAATTTATAATTAAAACCACTCATTAATAGTAAGAAGAAGAAGAAATAATTTGAACTAATCAGTATAAGAGATTCCATATTCTTCGACGAGCTCCATCTAGTTGTCCTTAGAAAGGCACTAAAGTTAGTATTTTTAGAATACCAGTATAAGGCCCCAGCCTTAAACCTTACTTAATCTTGAGTTATTACATGATTACACATTGAGGATCTTTTCAGGTTTAGAGTTTTAGAGAATTAGATCATGAAACTTGCATTACATTCCACATTTAAACAAAGTGGTTACATAAAAGACAATATTCATTCTTCCCATCAATGAAAACCTATTTAAAATAAAACACAGATTCTTTCTTGACACATCCTTGACACTATCATCACATCATATACCTTTCCCTTGACCTGTGAAAAACATTTCAAAAACTTGGGATGAGCATAAAAATCTCAGTAAGGGTTATAAAAATATGGAAAGGAAACATGAGTTCATGTATACATAAGAATGAAATCATACTTTACCCATAAAACTTAGGCACTTTAACATACCTCATCAAATCATGAATAAATCATAGAAATCATAAGACATAAAGGTAACTTGAGGCATTCATAACATTCTTACATAGGGAGTAACCCTCTTGGTTACATTTGGAATACCCATCATAGTATATTCCCTAAACCTCTTCGGAGAAACCTTAACGTTTCACTCCTTCACGTTACCCAATGCGTTTGAGAGCTATATTGGGCTCACCCGCCCTTAGTTTATCACGGAACCACCCATTTTCATAACAATGCCCAAGAACCATAACATAAATGTATCACATAAAACATGGATAACGTAAATATAACATTTCCACATTTCAATCACAATATAACATTTTAGGATATTGAAATAATGAATCCATAAAAAACCATTTTCAAAACCATTTAAAACATTTAAAAGAGATTTTTGAATCAAAGTGTCCCATACCACCTTGATGCTTAAAATTTTAATCCATTAATATCCATATAAATAAATCCTTAAAACCATTTTGAAAACATGGATATTAATAAGAACAAATAATTAAAACATTTAAAACGATATTTTGGTTAAAGGGGTTTTACCAAAATTAGTGACACTTGAATACAATAATTGAGGAATAACATTTAGTCAGAACATTATAATATCATGAGAATAAATGGATTCATGATATAATACTCCAAAGGATAGTATATACACCATATAAGAGTGAATTGGTGCATAACAACAATGAACCCTCAATAGAAATGTCAAATGTGAGGAAATCCCTTATAAAGAAGGTATCCTTAAATTAAGGACAAATCAATCTCACAAATATGTGTGAAAAATATAAATACACCCAATATAAGTGGATATTAAGTGTAAAACAATAAAATGTCATTCACACATATTCAATGGATGACAAATTCAATGACTACGTGTTGAACCCAATGAAATCGAAATTGGATTAAAAAGTTCCCTTGACAGCCTAACGGCATCACATCAAAATGAGTTGATGAGAGATAAAAAAGTGTATCTCATCACTTGGACATAAAATTTACATCAATAAGGTTATATGAGAACATATCCCAACATAACAATATGTAAGTTAAAATACCCAACAAAGAAGTATTTTAAGAAGAGGAGGGTGAAAGGTTCCCTTACCGACTTGGGTATCTTTCAAAACATACACCCCATGAAAGAAGGACAATAAATCATTGATGTAAATAATCATAAAGGAAAGTATATTACACAAAGTGTAGAATAATGGTAGTACATACACCAATCAACGAAATTTTGGCAAATGTAGCATAAATCTCATGGGAATAAATGTGAGATGAAAAATCCCTTACGAAAACTCGGCATCCTAATGGCGCCACATAGAACTTCCAAAAATGGATTGATGAGATCAAATAGGGTATATAATCACATTACAAAAAAATTTACAGAAAGAGTAATATGAAAGAACATCCCACATCATAACAAATAGGAGCTTAAAAGAAGTGACATAAAGGGGAGTACTTAAAGAGAAAGAGAGAGGTTAGATCTCTTATGAAAATTCGGCAGCCTATCGGCGCCACATAAAACTTCCAAAATAGATTGATGAGAGAGAATAGGGTCTCTCATCACATGAACATAATAATTAGAGTAAATGTAATATAAAATATCATACCAATAACAAGAAAAATGAGCTTTAAAAGGAATGACATAAAAGTGTGTACTTAAAAAGAAAGAGGAGTAGGATCCCTTACCTCGGGTCCGACTTGACTCGATCATTCTTTAACGTCCTGAATAATAAACTTGAGTTAATTTCCACTTTATTAAGAACCTTTTTCTAGTTCATTATTCATATTATATCACTTATTTCCATGTTATGAACATTATGTAAACATTTAAGTTAATAATGTTTGTTTTGTCGATATTTGGTTCTTAAGTCGAAAGTGGACTTCTTACAATTAGATGTTGTTCGTGTGGTCAAATGTTTATTATATCCAGAATTATATTCATTATTTGGATATCATATACATCATATATATCCAGTAAATTCATGAATTTATAACATTACATAATCATTTACAGGTAAGAAATGAAATGCACCGCTCATGGAGACGGTAAGCCGTACGTACGCGTGAATGCTACTTTCATTTCTATTTCATATTTTATAGAATGTAATAATAATGATATAAAGGTATATTATAATTACAGTATAATATCATATATAATATCATAGTTCCATCCTTTATACGTCCCACATATGGTATTTAACGAATCAAATCACTTTGAGGGGGCGGTAGTCCGCACTTCCTTAAATGAAGATATCGCGTTTACCCATAATGGAAACCATAAAGGTATGCCAAAAATGAAAACAACAGAAGCTTAAGGAAAACATAAACATATTATATATCATATATAAAAATAGTGACATCATAATGGCCACCTTCGAAGGTGTTAAATGAGCATTGAACAATCATCGTTTCGGGAGGCAGAATTTCACCATCCATGGAAACCGTATGTTCTTAAACCATTTGATGTAGTTGTGTGAGAGTGTAGCTCTAATAAATCTTATAAAAACATCCTAGTATATTGAAGATACTGGTGTTGTTACAAAAGAAGTAAATAAAATGAGTTTAGGGTGTTGGAGAAGCAAAATAAAACACATGAACATGAGAGAATGAATTACCTTTAAAAGTGTATCTACTTTTGATTTGAGCCTAAAGGCTTCCATTGAAAGGATTATGCCCAAAGGGAATCATATAGGATGAGGAGAGGGATGTGGAGAGAGTAAATGGGTAGGGTCGGGCCGAACCAAAGGCTTGAGGAGTGTGTGAAATGAGGTAGAGGTGGGGGCCTTTTATAAGAGGAGAGGAGGGGCACTTTTGGAAAGTAAAGAAATATTACTTTATTTGAAAATGTGTTTCGGTTTTAAAAGGTCCCACATTGATATAATTCGTGTATAAGGTGATAAGGGTTCTAAATCCACCCATCCAATAAGTTTTGGACATGTTTAGTTCGTATATTTTACATTATCTTTCCATTTTATTTAAATCGTCAAATAATGATATCATCGCTGCATCATTATTATGTCATAAATAATTTGATTTATTTAATGTCTAAAAATTATATAAAAATTACTATGATGTAGGAAATCTTTTTATATTTCCAATGACTATTTATAATCAAAAATATGATCATTATAACCCCATGTAAAAATTGTTTTCGTAAAACATATGATGTTTGTGTCATTTTGACTTTTACATTAAATAAAAAGTTATTTATGTCATTTCCCAACCAAAGTGTCTCCATGGGGTCCCCAAGTTGACCCATGGCTTGTCTTGGTCGGCCATGACACAACCAATGAGGGTAGGACATGTGTCAAGCTCATCTTATTTTATTAAATCATTATTTTTACCTTAAACTACACTAATTACCACTAATCGTGATTAATGAAAAAAAGATACTATTCACCAAAAAAATTATTTTCATCCCATTGAACCACATTTTACATACTAATGACAACCATGTATGACGGATTTTAAAAATTCAATACACATTAGTGGTAAACTTTCATTTAACTGAAAAATCAGTTTGCTTGATTACCACTTAGTGGTTTCACTATTCATCAAAAATTGGAGTTTTTCAGAAAAATACCAAAACTTCACCCTAAGCTATATTTGATATTCCGAATTCAAAAATGAAGTCCGTTTTACAAAATTCAAAACATATTAGTCACATTAATTAATTTAATAATTAATTCCCGCTGTCAGATCAAATAGCGTGTTTTTATGAAACAATAAGTATCAAAAGATTGACACTAGTTTAAGTCCGATTTCAAAGTGAAATAAATTTCAACAACCACTATTGGATTTAATGGTAAAAAATATTTTCTAATTTTACTTTAAAAAAAAATTCAAATGATAATCTAATCATATAAATAAATTAGATTTAAAAGAGTTTTTGAATTAAAATACAACATTTTACACTATTCATTAAAAAATGAACTTTATCGGAAAAATACCAAAAATTTACACAAAATAAAATTTGATGTCCCGATTCTAAAGAAGAGTTTTATTTGGTACAAATGAATGTATAAGAGTGATCAAAACTATATTTAATGACAATTCACTATCAGAAGGCGATAAGTGAACCTTTAGTGAAAATTAGGCTATAAAAGCCTAAAATTGAATTCTTTCCGTATTTTAAGCCTTTGGATAGATGTAAAAACATTTAAAAAAACATATATATTCATATTTTAGTTATTTATATCCATTCCCACCAATACAATGGCTACATGTTAACTGCCATTTAAAATAATATTATTTTATTTTTAGAGTGCAACGTAAGATTCCCAAGAAACTCGTTGTTGCGTGTTGGGTACGCCATCAAGCATAGCGTCCCCTTTAAAGTCATATTAATATTTTATTCACAAATATAAATAAATATGAAAATGTCATATTCATTATTTACCTGGGGTGTTACATCCTTCCCCCCTTTTGGAAATTGCATCCTCGCAATTTTAAAATTGCGCTTGGAAACATCCTTGAACATCCCACATTGGAACAAGAGTCGGTAAAACAATCACTTTAAAATAAATAAAGATAAGCACAGAGGTCACCCGAGTTAACCCATACTAGGATTACAAGTATGAAAATATGGACATGGAGGAGAAAACATAGGGTCATGTTCTGATGGAGAGTGATAAAAAACATGTTTAGGAGAAAGTTAACAATAAGAAAATCACAAACTTGTGATGGGTTAAACGGTGTTGGGTTCCCCAGTAGGAAAAGTTAACAGACAACATTTTTTGTTTTAAGTTACTTTTTATTGAGGAATTTATTCATAAGGAAGCATAATCACTTATCATGTTGACTTTCAACTTTTACTAGATTCCTTAGTCAAACTCATATTTTTTCCAAAAGACGAGTATTTAGGGAGACTTGGTCGCATTAAGAGTACAATAATCAACTTCTAGAGAATCACCTAATCCACAAAAGAGAACTATATACTTCCCATATCTTTAGACCTTAACCATAACCAAAACCAAAAAGGTTAGTACATGGTCAGATAATCCAGAAAAGGATAACCCTTTACAAAAAGAAAATCTATTCTTAATCTCCAAAATTTGTCCAACAAAACCCAAAGTTCAACGAGGACCATCCGATAAAAAAAATTTGTCCATAAAATTCTTCAATGTAAACCAATATAAGATTGAAACCCAAATATTTGAAGGATTTAGTCACATAGCCTTCCAAGTTAAATAGTAACATTTATCTCCAAACAACATCAGTTGCTCCTAAAGTCTCGTATTGAAAAGTAATTAACCTAATCACATATCCTCCATGATAGGTTAATCATTTTCATAAATAACCCAAAATAAACTTACTCTTAATAAAATCATATAACTAGAAAGAATCAGTCAAACTAACCAGGGACTTCACGTAGTCCAGTGGTAGGCGATAAATACCAGTTGCACTTTGGTTGTGGGTTTGATTCCCGCAACATTGTCCGACGCGACGGGTTTTCACACGTTCTGCGTGTTTTCCTTTTTCCAAAACTATATAATTCTCAAATCATTACCCAAAAAGGGATAAAATCATCAAAAATAACCATAACATAATTTAACCTCAATTTTATCTCATGCCTTTCACTTCAATAATAACATATAGTAACCCATAATTACCTCAAAAGTAAGGATCATATAAACCCAAATGGTTATTTATAACTATGTCCACAAAAGAAAAGATAACTATTACTTGAATAAAATTTGCCTATATTAAACATCAGGGTTACACATAATATAAAAAGTCTTCTAATGTAACCCCATCATCAAAAGAGACTTAATACTCTTAAGAATTTCACACTAACTCTTGAAGCCCTTATATGTTGACATCTTACTCATTCAACATTCATCATGATCGGTTATCAATTCCTTTCCAAATTATTCCGAAATACCTCTTTCCTAAAAACAAAATCATGAATCATATCCTAAGATTCCAAAATAAGAAAACAATAGTCATGAAATAGTACATACCTTTGATTGGTCATTGTCAGTTTCTTCATCCTCAATCGGAATGGCTTTAGGTATTGGTAAACGAATATTGGTACGCTCTTGGTGACCCCATTCATGAAACTTCTTCATAGGACATGTGTTTGAATAATTACCATGCACACCACATTTAAAACATTCAATTGATCCCTCAGAAAGAACTTCTTTCCCTTTCCTCGATTCAACTGGATGCTTCCTTTATCCATGGTAGGTTCTTGCTTTATGACCTTCATTTCCACATCTATAGAATATTTATGTCCCTTTGAAACATTTTCCTAGGTGTTTCTTTCCACATCTTTGACACATAGGTTTTTGAACACACTTACCTTTATGATTATTACCTGTACTTCCGTAGGGATTTGTTTCTTGCATATATGATGTCTTAGAGAAATCTCCAAGGTTTAGGTGGTCAATCATGACTCCAGATAGTTGGTTGAGGATAATCAGAAGAGTTCTCATTGCAGCTCCGATATCATTTAGTTGCATGCTCAAAAAACTGTCACAGTTTCCTTCACATCCACTGTTACTTTGGTTCCTGCTAGATCCAGTCATTTACTAAAACCAAAAAGGTCAGTGTGAGTATATCAACAAAACCATCATGTACTAATGAGTAAGATAAACACTAAGATATACTTACTCATTCAATTTATCTAAAACTGGGACTCTTTCTGAAATCCTAACCATTATGGTAATGTCACTTATGCTTAAAGAATACCCTAACCTCTAAAGTTATCTAAACCGACCTCTGATACCAACTATAAGGCCCCAGCCTTAAACCTTACATAATCTTGAGTTATTACAAGATTACACATTGAGGATCTTTTCAGGTTTAGAGTTTTATAGAATTATATCATGAAACTTGCATTACATTCCACATTTAAACAAAGTGGTTACATAAAAGACAATATTCATTCTTCCCATCAACGGAAACCTATTTAAAATAAAACACAGATTCTTTCTTGACACATCATTGACACTATCATAACATCATGTACCTTTCCCTTGACCTGTGAAAAACATTTCAAAAACATGGGATGAGCATAAGAAGCTCAGTAAGGGTTATAAAAATATGGAAAGGAAACATGAGTTCATGTATACATAAGAATGAAATCATACTTTACCCATAAAACTTAGGCACTTTAACATACCTCATCAAATCATGAATAAATCATAGAAATCATAAGACATAAAGGTAACCTGAGGCATTCATAACATTCTTACGTAGGCAGTAACCCTCTTGGTTACATTTGGAATACCCATCACAGTATATTCCCTAAATCTCTTCGGAGAAACCTTAACGTTTCACTCCTTCGCGTTACCCAATGCATTGGAGAGCTATATCGGGCTCACCCGCCCTTAGTTTATCACAGAACCACCCGTTTTCATAACAATGCCCAAGACCCATAACATAAATATATCACATAAAACATGCATAACAGAAATATATCATTTCCACATTTCAATCACAATATAACATTTTAGGATATTGAAATAATGAATCCATAAAAAAACCATTTTCAAAACCATTTAAAACATTTAAAAGAGATTTTTGAATCAAAGTGTCCCATACCACCTTGAAGCTTAAAATTATAAACCATTAATATCCATATAAATAAATCCTTAAAACCATTTTGAAAACATGGATATTAATAAGAACAAATAATTAAAACATTTAAAACGATATTTTGGTTAAAGGGGTTTTACCAAAATTAGTGACACTTGAATACATTAATTGAGGAATAAAATTTAGTCAGAACATTATAATATCATGAGAATAAATGGATTCATGATATAATACTCCAAAGGACAGTATATACACCATATAAGAGTGAATTGTTTCATAACAACAATGAACCCTCAATAGAAATGTCAAATGTGATGAAATCCCTTATAAAGAAGGTATCATTAAATTAAGGACAAATAAATCTCAAAAATATGTGTGAAAAATATAAATACACCCAATATAAGTGGATATTAAGTGTAAAACAATAAAATGTCATTCACACATATTCAATGGATGAGAAATTCAATGACTACGTGTTGAACCCAATGAAATCGAAATTGGATTAAAAAGTTCCCTTGACAGCCTAACGATATCACATCAAAATGAGTTGATGAGAGATAAAAAAGTGTATCTCATCACTTGGACATAAAATTTACATCAATAAGGTTATATGAGAACATATCCCAACATAACAATATGTAAATTAAAAGACCCAATAAAGAAGTCTTTTAAGAAGAGGAGGGTGAAAGGTTCCCTTACCGACTTGGGTATCTTTCAAAACATACACCCCATGAAAGAAGGACAATAAATCATTGATGTAAATACTCATAAAGGAAATTATATTAGACAAAGTGTATAATAATGGCATTACATACACCACTCAAAAAAAATTGTGGCAAATGTAGCATAAATCTCATGGGAATAAATGTGAGATGAAAAATCCCTTACGAAAACTCGGCATCCTAACGGCGCCACATAGAACTTCCAAAAATGGATTGATGAGATCAAATAGGGTATCTAATCACATTAAAACAAAATGTACAGAAAAAGGAATATGAAAGAACATCCCCCATCATAACAAATAGGATCTTAAAAGAATTGACATAAAGGGGAGTACTTAAAGAGAAAGAGAGAGGTTAGATCTCTTATGAAAATTCGGCAGCCTATCGGTGCCACTTAAAACTTCCAAAATAGATTGATGAGAGATAATAGGGTCTCTCATCACATGAACATAATAATTACAGTAAATGTAATATAAAATATCATACCAATAACAAGAAAGATGATCTTTAAAAGCAACAAAATAAAAGTGTGTACTTAAAAAGAAAGAGGAGTAGGATCCCTTACCTCGGGTCCGACTTGACTCGATCATTCTTTAACGTCCTGAATAATAAACTTGAGTTAATTTCCACATTATTAAGAACCTTTTTCTAGTTCATTATTCCTATTATATCACTCATTTCCATGTTATGAACATTATGTAAACATTTAAGTTAATAATGTTTTTTTGTCGATATTTGGTTCTTAAGTCGAAAGTGGACTTCTTACAATTACATGTTGTTCGTGTGGTCAAATGTTTATTATATCCAGAATTATATTCATGATTTGGATATCATATATGTAATATATATCCAGTAAATGCATTCATTTATAACATTACATAATCATTTAGAGGTAATAAATAAAATGCACCGTTCATTGAGACAGTAAGCCGTACGTACGCATGAACGCTACTTTCATTTCTATTTCATATTTTATAGAATGGAATAATAATGATATAAAGGTATATTATAATTAAAGTATAATATCATATATAATATCATAGTTCCATCCTTTATACGTCCCACATATGGTATTTAACGAATCAAATCACTTTGAGGGGGCGGTAGTCCGCACTTCCTTAAATAAAGATATCGCGTTTACCCATAATGGAAACCATAAAGGTATGCCAAAAATGAAAAAAAACAGAAGCTTAAGGAAAACATTAACATATTATATATCATATATAAAAATATTGACATCATAATGGCCACCTTTGAAGGTGTTAAATGAGTATTGAACAATCATCGTTTCGGGGGGCAGAATTTCGCCATCCATGGAAACCATATGTACTTTAACCATTTGATGTAGTTGTGTGAGAGTGTAGCTCGAATAAATCTTATAACAACATCATAGTATATTGAAGATACTGTTTCTGTTACAAAATAAGTAAATAAAAAGAGTTTAGGGGGTTGGAGAAGCAAAATAAAACAAATGAACATGAGAGAATGAATTACCTTTAAAAGTGTATCTCCTTTTGATTTGAGCCTAAAGGATTCCTTTGAAAGGATTATGCCCAAAGGGAATCCTCTAGGATGAGGAGAGGGATGTGTAGAGAGTAAATGGGAAGGGTTTTTCCAAGCCAATGACTTGAGGAGTGTGTGAAATGAGGTAGAGGTGGGGGCCTTTTATAAGAGGAGAGGAGGGGCACTTTTGGAAAGTAAAGAATTATTACTTTATTTGAAAATGTGTATCGGTTTTAAAAGGTCCCAAATTGATATAATTCGTGGATAAGGTGATAAGGGTTCTAAATCCACCCATCCAATAAGTTTTGGACATGTGTAGTTCATAGATTTTACATTATCTTTCCATTTTATTTAAATCGTCAAATAATGATGTCATCGCTGCATCATTATTATGTCATAAATAATTTGTTTATTTAATGTCAACAATTATATAAAAATTACTATGATGTAGGAAATCTTTTTATCTTTCCAATTACTATTTATAATCAAAAATCTGATTATTATAACCCCATGTAAAAATTGTTTTCGTAAAACATATGATGTTTGTGTCATTTTGACTTTTACATTAAATAAAAAGTTATTTATGTCATTTCCCAACCAAAGTGTCTCCATGGGGTCCCCAAGTTGACCCATGGCTTGTCTTGTTCGGCCATGACACAACAAATGAGGGTAGGACATGTTTCAAGCTCATATTATTTTATTAAAGCATTATTTTTACCTTAAACTACACTAATTACCACTAATCGTGATTAATGAAAAAAAGATACTATTCACCAAAATATTATTTTCATCCCATTGAACCACATTTTACATACTAATGACAACCATGTATGTAGGATTTTCAAAATTCAATACACATTAGTGGTAAACTTTCATTTAACTGAAAAATCAGTTTGCTTGATTACCACTTAGTGGTTTCACTATTCATCAAAAATTGGAGTTTTTCAGAAAAATACCAAAACTTCACCCTAAGCTATATTTGATATTCCGAATTCAAAAATAAAGTCCGTTTTACAAAATTCAAAACATATTAGTCACATTAATTAATTTAATAATTAATTCCCGTTGTCAGAGAAGATAGCGTGTTTTTAAGAAACAATAAGTATCAAAAGATTGACACTAGTTTAAGTCCGATTTCAAAGTGAAATAAATTCAAACAACCACTATTGGATTTAATGGTAAAAATATTTTCTAATTTCACTTTAAAAACAATTCAAATGATAATCTAATCGTATAAATAAATTAGATTAAAAAGAGGTTTTGAATTAAAATACAACATTTTACACTATTCATTAAAAATGAACTTTATCGGAAAAATACCAAAAATTTACACAAAGTAAAATTTGATGTCCCGATTCTAAAGAAGAGTTTTATTTGGTAAAAATGAATGTATAAGAGTGATCAAAACTATATTTAATGACAGTTCACCATCATAAGGTGATAAGTGAACCTTTAGTGAAAATTAGGCTATAAAAGCCTAAAATTGAATTCTTTCCGTATTTTAAGCCTTTGGATAGATGTAAAAACATTTAAAAAAACATATATATATTCAAATTTTACTTATTTCTATCCATTCCCGCCAATGCAACGACTACATGTTAACTTCCATTTAAAATAATATTATTTTATTATTAGAGTGCAACGTAACATTCCCAAGAAACTCGTTGTTGCGTGTTGGGTACGCCATCGAGCATAGCGTCCCCTTTAAAGTCATATTAATATTTTATTCACAAATATAAATAAATATGAAAATTTCATATTCATTATTTACCTGGGGTGTTACAACCAGAACCCCTATAATGTGAATAATGTTTTTATAAGGGGTCATTTTAGGGGATGACATAGCTTGAATGCTCAATTTGAAGTTAATTGGTGAGGGACGCGGTTCTGATTTATAATCGAGGGTAGGGACACTTTTGGAAAGTTAAAAAATATTAATATATAATAAAATCAAACATCATTCAAAAACCTCAAAAAATGACCCAAAATAGAATATGAGACTATATAGGTTGTAATATAATCAAAAAATTAATTTTATACATCTTCTTATTTCAATTTAAGCATTATCATTTTAATTAACACTTAGTTATTCTATTTTTTTTAATTAAGATAAAAAATATTCCAATTTTAAAAGGGAGAAATATTTATTTATTTGAGGTAAATTAATCCATAAAAATCACTATAAATAATTTTATAACATATAATTATTATTATATATTTTTAAAAAATTGGTTTATAATTTTTAAATAATATAAAAAAATATTATTTTGACAAAACAAAAATAGTGTAAATTTGGAAAATATTCAAATCATGGATTTCTAATGAAACCAATATAAGATGTTACCATCAAACCAATTATTTTATTATATAACTATGAGGTATAGGGAATCTATAATAACAATTAAAAATATCAATTATCTCAAAATATATTTATTTTAATATTTTTAATAACATTAATTTCGTATTAACATTAATAAAATAATTACCACATAAATTTTGTATAATTGTTTAATATATTTATTTATTGTGTAAAATTTAAAAATAAAATACAATGATTAATATATATCTTATAGATTTTATTATATTAATTTTAGGTTAATTTAAATTTTAGAAAATACAACAATAAAATTCTTATACATATTAAATTATGAATGTGACAACTTTAACATAACTTCAAATAAAATAATATAAGTGTCACAATGTCATCCATTTGTCTCCAAATGGTCCAAAAATCGACCCTTAAATGAATATGATCGATTTATACTCAAAATATAGTACTTGTTTAGGTTTTTTGTCTTTCAATATTTTTATCATTTTAATACAAATAAGTATTTATTTTATATCAATTAAATAACATCATAATCATTAATTTATTTAACATTATGGTAATTATTTATTTCCAAAAATTTAAATATAAATAAGCAGGGTAAATAAAAAATTTATTTTTCTAATGATTATTTAGAGTAGAATATATCTTATGTATATCATTATTTTAAAAATGATATATTATTTAAAACATGAATCTGACAGCTTTAATCATTAACTAAATAAAATATTATAAATTCCATAATATCTACAAAATGCTCCAAAAACCTAAAAAATAAATTTATATTAGGGGGATATGTTTATAAAGTTAATAATTAACACTATATTCATTGATAACACCCATTAATACATATTTGGACACATAATAAATATTAATGACAACGAAAACGACACTCATATTCTTCTTTGATTTAAATATTATTTTAGCCATTTTCATGGATAAGTGTCCATTAAACGAGATAATTGTGAACCTTAAGTGTTAAGGGTGTAATTTAATTCATAAAATATAATTTATTTATTTGGTTTGGTTATTTTTATAAATATTTTAATTTTATTTTGAACTTATATTTCCTAATTTAGCGTTTAATTTTTTAAAAGAATTTACCATGGTTACTCTATATATTTATCAAAAAATAAAATAGAAGTACATACAAAATTTAGGAATTATATACCTAAATTTAATATCTATTTATCAAAATACAAAACACATATTTTGAACATTATATTTAAAATAAAATCATAAAAATTTCATGAAAATAGTTTTTTGGAAAAATGCACCATTTTAAATGGAAAATTTTTTTATAATAAATTTACATATAAAATTATTTTCAAAAACCATAATTATATAAAAATTAAATAATTAATATATAAAACATAACAGAAACATAATTTTACTATGCAATGATATTTCAAGAAAAAATGATTTTAATAAAAATCTGTATTTTAACTATTAATCAAAAAAATCAAACTTATTAAAATAATACGAAAAAATAAACCAAGGTAAAATATTATATTACCAACTAAATGAATAAGTTTATTTTTTGAAATTTATTATGAGAAAATGGAATTTTTTTAAAAACGGGTGTTCCATAAAAAGGCAACAAAACTGCATTTTATTTTAAATTTCTTTTTTTTTATCAAAAAATTGATTTTTTTCTTATATAACTTCTCCAAAAACTTATAAGATGAATTTTGAACATTAGATTGAATCCATAAATAATGATATTATTTATTTTATAAACTCACGTATTTTCATGTAAATTTTATTGTAAGGATGTTAATAATATTCATACCCTACATTATAATAACTAGGTTATAATATTTATCTGTTTACATATAATCAGTCTTGTGTGAAATGAATTATATAAAATGAACATTTAATTGAGTGTATAAAAATCCAATAATATTATTGTGTATACTACACACTAATAGTGTATTATGTAAAGTGCAAGGTAATCTTGTTGTAGCGTACAATAGAAGACATCAATGAAATTAAAAAGAATTTATCTCATAAAATATTTGATTGTTATATTATACCCCATTAAAAAGAATTTATCCCTCGAAATTCTTTGGGGTTTTATAAGGATTACTACTTGACTGTTTTTTCATAGAAACCAACATCATAAAAAAGAATACTATAGATGAATTATTAAGAAATAATGTTTGAAACATAACGGTTACCCAATGTAACTCCTCACTAAGGTTCTATATATAAGAACAATGGTGGGAAGTGAAAACATGGATATGATTAGATCATCATGTTCTAATGGACAGTGATAGATGACACAATTTTAAAACTGCTAAAAATAGAAATCTATAAATATGTGATTATTTAAGGGACTATCTGATTCATTTTATAAGATGGTACTAAGATAAAATTTTATGTTTTCAGGATTCATTTGTTAATGACGATGAAAATAAGAAAAAATATATACCTGATTTCAATATAATCTCACCATTTGTTGTGCATTGAAAAATCTTCACTTCATCTTTTATTCAATGAAATGATGTTGAATTTTCCTTTCCTATATTGTTAACCTATCATGAAATAAAGAAATTTAATGATAGGTAACTCCATATGTCTCAAAAAATGTTAGAATAAGTTATCAAATATGTATAAGTCTGCCTATTGTGAGATAATACAATTATCTAACAAACATTTACTCAAGTATAACTTATAATCTCTGTTAATGGATAACCATAAAATCATTCCATGAAACTAAAATTATTAAAAATTAGATATATGTGAACTAAATAGGTATAAAATTAATATCCACTATATAATAAGGTAGTTCTTGGTTGTCACAATCAAAAAATCATAATATTTTAATCATTTATTATATTGAAACACGGTTATAACATGAATTACCATAGAACCTGAGTGAAAACTTGCATCTTGTCAAAAATCATCTCTTACCAAAAATCCTCAAAATTTATATATACTCAAACACTAATATCAATTTTTCCTTATATCATTTATGAGGTTGTTAGTACTATCAAACATATCATTATCTCTTAAACCCATCATTTTGAAAAATTCATGTTTATTCAAAAAAAAATCAGAATAACTAATCATGGATACTAAAAACATACAACATATACTTTCAAATACTTAAAAAAATAATGTAATAATAATTCAAAGTTTTTTTAATTTATATTATCGTAAAATTACTTAAAAAAATATTCATGATAAATAGGAAACCATTCCCCAATCCTCTGAAACCATTGACCGAGCTTCGTGGTCTTATTCTGTAACACTTCTTTCCCCTAATATATCATTTGTTGTCTCTTCATCATCAGCATCATAGATACTACCCATATGACCATTCATGTTCTCTTCATGAGATTTCCCATAGGGATTAGAATTAAATAATAGCGATAAATTCCACATTTAAAAAATTTAACTATCATTGATTACTTAGCAATACCATTATCTATGTCAATTGTTTTAACGGAACCTTTTTTCATTGTAATTAATGGATTTGTGTCCCTCTTTTCCACACCCAAATAATCTTCCATTTACTTTGAACCATTCTACTTGATTGCTCTTCCCACATGATTTATATGAGTAAACATTAACTTTAATTCCACTATGGTAACTATGAAACTCCATCTTTCATTTATTATATGGGTCGAGTTACTCACTAATGTTGAGATTATTGATAATATTACTTCATTGCTGACTAAAAATAATATTGATGTTTCTCCATTAAAATCCCATTTCATATAGTTAATCATGAGGAATATAATTCTATTTTCCATCATATTATCTATTAACATGAATCCTCTCCTTCGAACCATATTCTAAAACCCAAAAATAATAGTGTGACAAGAATAAATCATACTAGGAAAAAATAATCAAGGTGGAGTACATTCAATATCTAATATCTTATGTTTAGTCCAAGTTTATTCATGATTTTTACTAAATTATTTCACAATAATCTGTAGTTAGACATACCCTTAACTTCACCATATATTATTCCTTAGAAATTTATCAAGGGATCTAACTATTGTTTTCACGTCTTAGTTTCTAAAGGTCAACTAAACCTTTTTTCTAATACCAACTCTAATGACCCGATCTTGAAGTACATGGATATTACATCACTTTTTAATAAAACTCAATACAATACCAAAATAAACACCCAAAACATGTATTATTTTAATGTCTTTGGATACTAGAAACCCATTCTTCTAGCTTGGTGAATTTTATAAAACATCTCCTATAAAGGACTTCCCCTTTAATATTCCAATTTAAAATCATTCATTATATATTGGGGAAAACAAAAAATAAAATGAGAGAGAACAAATTCTTAGTAAGGTCAAAAATGGATAACATCAAAAAAAATTAAAAATAAGATTGTAAAAACAGGAACATAAAATTTGAATATCAAAATCGTGAGCCATGAAATAAATCATGTAAGTTCGTTAGCAATAAATCATATTGGAATCATGAACCATAAGAAAATAAAATTTCTATAAACATTGAGTTTTGGAAGACAAATAAGCATAAAACATCTTTTCCCAGTTATCCAAGGTTAATTTTTATACCTCATAGGGGAAAAAGTCCATTACGGAACTAAGTTTACTCCTTGTTCTGGCACTGCATTACTAAACCAGATTTACTTGTCGTTCCAACCCGGTATTACTGAACCATATTTACATGTTGTCCATGACATGTCTATCTCATGAAATATAAATATTTATCAAATTCATTGTATGGAGATATAGGTGCCACCAATATTTTAATTAAAACCATACATATGTGTTCCACAAGAACATAAATCATTCATCATAGCATAACCCAAATAATGAAATGGTTTTCTTAAACATAATTCTCTCCCAATATAATACATGTAAAACAAATTGATTTTATAAATATAATTCTTTAGTAAACATAGTAAAATAATTATTTTTGTAGGAATATGAACATAACCCTTTTAAAATAATTCCATCTTATATGGAAAGTAATTTTGATATAACACATGAAATTAAAAATTATGAAAAATATCATTTCTCCTTCATATATATATTTTTTTAAATAACATGGAATTTCAAATGAAACAAATTTATTTGAAAATAACCTTGAAAATATTAAGGTAATATTCATTTAAATATGACATCATTTAAATGTAAAAATTAATTCAATACGTATAAGTTAAAAAAAATTTCTCAAACATTGGCTGAAAAAGACAAAATTTTCTCATATGGAAAACGATAGAAGGATGCATTCCATATCGTATAGAAAAAGGGAAAAAATGGGTTATAATGACGTTTAAACCCCATATCATAATATTAAATAATTTTAGTTTTAGAAAACAAGGGCATGTATGATAAGTAAAATCCAGTAAATACTTATGTATAAAAATATAAAATAATAATGAGATTGTGAAATTATCCCCTAACTCTTGTCTGCTATCAATTGTATGTATCTGAACCTCCTATATAATGATTTAAATGATTTTATTGACATATTCCATAATCATAGTCATTTTTATGATATCATATATGATCATATTGTCATTTCTCTTAGTAACATTTCATTGTTACTAGTTATTTGGATATTAATTTCTTTGTGTTCTTATGCATGTTATGTTGAATATGATTTGGTTATCCTTATTAGGAAAAATTTGTATCGTTAAAAAAATATATTAAAATAATATATACCATATTTCTTCATTATATACATTTATATAATCATTCATTAATGAATATCAAAGAGAATGAATCACATCACGTCATGAAGACGGTAGGTCATACGTACGGAGGAGTGACTATATCATTCCCATAATCACAGGATGGTATTGAATTGGATGGTGTATGATATTTTAGAATAAATATCATTTTCTAATAATAATATATAGCTATTAATTTTTTCATTATACCCATCAAATTATGGGGATGGGGAAATGTAGATTACACTATGGTGTAGAGAATGTAAGTCTTACAGACACATGCGTGGTAATTCCATTTTTCGTATGACTCATTGAAGTTGGAATCAGGAGATTTCATAATAATAATAACATATCTGTATAAAAGTGATTAATAAATCACTAATTTAAAATTATATTAACTCATAAAGAGGAAGTAGAAGAAGAAATAATTTTAATGAATCGGTAGAGGAGATTGCCTCTTTTTTGATGAGCTCTCTTTAGTTCTCCTCTTAAAGGAACTAGAGATTGTATCTAGAGAACAAAATAACCTATAAATTCTGACTAAAGACATTTAACATGAATTAATTTATGGGATTTATGAGTTTTAATTCTCAATGTGATGTAAATAGGTGAAGGAGGATGTTTCATTTTATAATTGTAGGTGAGGGTCCATTTTGGAAACCTCGCAAATATAAAATTATAATAAAAGAAAAAACCATATAAAACATCAAAAATGACCCAAATTCGAAGTTTATATTTGAAGTGGTTTAAATATCATCATCTAATATATTTTATACATGTTTTTATGCCTATTTAAATGGTATATTTTTAATTAATACTTCGTTATTATATTTAATTTTAATTAAGATAATAAATATTTCAATATTAAAAAGGAGAAATATTTATTTATTTAAAGGAAATTAGACCTTAAATAAGTACCATAGATCATTTTATATAATATAATATTAATTATATATTTTTTTAAAAAATATTTATGATTTTTTAATAATTTTGAAAAACATTGTTTTGACAAAATGACAATTCTATCAATTTTGAAACTATTCAATTCATGGATTTTTACAAATATAAACATAATTTGTTATAATCGAAATAATAATTCTTATATACCCCTATTATATCTAGGTAATCTATAAATATGATTAGAAATATAAATTATCTCAAATTATATTTATTTTAATATTTTTAATAACCTTAATATGATATTTCCCTTAATAAAATAATTACTACATCAGTTTTGATTAATTATTTAATATACTTATTTTTTGGATTAATTTTATGAATAATAAACAACGATAATGATAAACATACAATATTCAATTAGAATACTTTTAGTCGAATTTAACTTTTGGAAAATATATCATTATACATGTCATACTAATTAAATTATGAATGTGACAACATTAACATCACTTCAATTAAAATAGTACAACTATCCCAATATCTTTCATATGGCTCAAAATGGTCAATAACATGACCATTGGATGATTATTGTAGAAATATACTAGCCCAATAATACTTGGACATTTTTTTATTTTAACATTTATTATCAATTTAATAAGAATATTTTATTTATTTTTTATCAATTAAATAATTTATACATCATCAATTTCTAATCCATTAAAGTAATTATTTATTTTTTAAAAATAAAAAATAAATTACCCTGATACAGAAAAACAATTTCACTTTCAATATTGTATTTATAGTCGAATATAGCTTCAATATAACTTTATTTTAAAAATTAAATATTATTTAAAACTTTAATGTGACATGTTTAAATTTTCAATAAATAAAAAATTATAAACACCGTAATATCTCTCAAATTTACCCAAAACCCAAAAAAAAATTAGGGAAATATATATATAAAGTTATAAATTACCAATTATATTCATTGATATCACCCATTTTTTCATATGTGGAAATAAAATAGATATTAGTGGAAAATAAATGAATCATGGTGTCAACGTTTTCTTCTTAAAGTTGTGGATCTTGTTCCCATGTTGGTAGAAACTTCTTAAACCTGTATGATGGATATGATCAGCAACGAAACATTCACATGCAAAGAGATAACACAAAAATTTTACTTGGTTCACCACTAGGAGCTACGTCCAAGGAGAATACATGGAAAAGTTTCCGGTCGTAACAAATTCCACTAATCCTCAATAGTTGTGGATTACAATGGTTCGGGAATAGTCACACTATCTCAGGCTCACTGCCTTTACAAAAGGTTCAGGGATAGCTCACTGCATCCCTTGGGTCACTCCCGTTGACTCCCCCTAGAACACTGCCGTTGGTGAAGTCCCACTCAGTTTATAAATGTGATGGTCTCATCAATAGATTTGCATTGAAGTCTTTGTCTCCTGTTCAGCATGAGACATGGCTTACATTATGGTTCAGAGTTGATGATATTTTCAGTTCAATCCTTCTTCTTTAGTGCAATGACTAAATGCACTAGATCCTCTTGTATTTATTTTCCTGGATCACAACCACATATGTGATTTCTCAATAAATGAAGCTCAGATTACATGGAATTATCAGAATCATTACTCCATGTATGCATGAGATCATGTTTGTATCATTTAGATTTCCTCTTTAATCTCACATTGCGCCAAAGGCATCGGGTAATCTTCCAGCTTTTGTGCAGCTCCAAAAAGTTGATCGGGCATCAGCAATATCGGGCGTGCTTCTCTAAGCCAAGCGCGCAAGTCCCAATACAACATATAAGTCTTCGGCGCACAATTCCAAACTGGCGCACAAGTGTTACCAGACCACATACGCGACACTACCTTCCTCAACTTCAAACCTGCGCGACACACTTCATTTCTCACCCCTACCCGCCTTGGGCGTGCAACCATCAACCGACACGCAACTTCTAAGAGCTGGCGCGCAAGTATCTCCAAACTACTTGTGTGACCACTCACCACTTACGCAACTCCTACAACTGTGCGATGAGAGATCTGATTTTCTCTAAGGGTTGAGCTCCGTCGGAAATGAGGAGGGGTGGTCCAGTATTTATAGGCAATTTGACCACCCTGCGCGATGGCGTGCAAGTCAACCATCGGCGCGCAAGTCTCGGCGTGCAGGTCTCTTCACCTTCTAGTCACTTGCGCGACCAACTCCCAAACTTGTGCAAACCTATTTTCTTTACCAAATTTTGATCTTCTGAACTTGAAAACCCATAGGCGCGCAAGTTCCCTAGCTTTCAAGGAATCGACACGCACGTCACCTGCGCGACCTCACCAGAACATGCGCAACCCTTATCCCTTTTCCAAATTTGGAAGATCTGATCATCAAAAACATATGGTGCCCACATTTCCTATCCTCCAAGACCTCGTCACGTAAGTCCCTTTTCCAAAAACACTTTTCTTTATTTGTCGATTTTCAGGCCTAAAAATTTGGCAAACACTGGGAAACGACACCACCTTGTATCTGCTCTTTTTGTCCGCCTCCAGATCATCTAATCCTTTGTCGATGTTCCTTGAATAAAACATGGATCATTATCCATAGTCCTTGAACTCGACATGCCACCATGGAATCTCCTTTGCCAAAAAATTTGTATGTCATTTTATTGCTTTGTAATAAGAACGATCACCTCAAAAGCACTTTTTCTTGGTGATATGTATCCTTCCGCAACTCTTATGCTTTTATCACAAAATCCACTATTGTGATATGTATTCATTGATGGAATAACTTTAGTATCATCATCTTCTATGACAATGTGATGTGCATGGCTATCTCAGAATCCCAATCCACGCACGACCATCTTAGAATTCCAGTCATTTTCACATTGTCTTCTTCATCAACCGTCATTATCTACTTCATGCAAACCATATGATTCAATTCGTCAAGAAGTCTCTTGCATGGTTCTCATGCAATCATGACTAATTGCATGGTATTCATCAAAACCCATGGTTCTCATGCAATAAGAAGGAATTGCATGGACTTCATCCAAAATACCCATTCTTCTTTAATCATCCTCAGATGGATTACACATCACATTCTTCATTGTTGTAAACAATGTATCACCTTTGACACATGTTCTTTGAACATATGAGCAGTACAACAATCGTCTGAATTACCATTCCTCTACTACATCGGAGTACTTCATGATCTCCTTCATTTTGATCTTCCATTCCTCCTTTTCATTGGAGTACTTCTTGATCTCCTTCATTTTGATATTCATTGACAACTATTGACAAGAAATACAAACTTATACACAATGTGGTTCCAACAATCTTCCCCTTTTTATTTTGTTGTCAATACCTTATACATCTTCTGAAATGAATTTGTTAATATCAAAATGAGAATCTTCTCATTAATCCACTTTTCTTTTCAAAAATTCATTTCACTTTTTCTCCCCCTTATTGACAAGAAATAAAAAACGCATGGTAGGGAGAGTATCAATTCATACTTAAGAAATGTATCATTAATCATTTCACTCTAAGTCTACTTGAGCAATGCTCGATATAAAAACAAGAGGATTTGATTAATTCAACAAGGGTTTCCATTATTCACAGATCATAATACCAACATGAGATGAGAACTCATATATTTTGTCTTCAAGGGTTAACCACTTTTATTTCAGGTAGAAGAAAATCAAATGTGATAGGGAATAATCAACCTGAAACTCCTGCACTCACATCAGCAAACAGATCATAAACATTCAAGTGCAATTGGCAGGATAAGTGACCTTGGGGCACATCCATTATTCTTAGGTCACTTCTCAATTCAGCTACTCCCCCTTTGTAGAATGATTATTGATCTAAGTAAACAAAGGATAGACATTGAGAAATGGAATAACTTCTCCATTGACATGTTCTTTAAGAAATTCACAGAGTAACTACATTTGAGTCCAGCTGGAGTTGATATTGATTGAAACAGTGATTTTGGAAGCTTCTTCACTTTTCTCCCCTTCATGGGAAATAGTTCTCATCATCTTCCTCAAGAGTGATCCTCCATCATCTTAATCATTTCATATAAATTGAATAATCTACTAAATATGGAAACTTTTTTAGCTTGGCTATCAAGAGTTGACAGCATTCACTAATTCTCAGGTTCTCCCCCTGAGAGCATGCTTTACCTTCAATTCCCTGCATTATTAGCACAAATACAATACACAAATGAATAAGGGAATAAGGTGGTTCCTCCTTGCTTTATCAACATGTTCTATATGGTTGAGGTTCTTTTCTCAACAAAGTTCCTCTGTTCACTCCAGTCTTCATGCCTGCATTTTTGAACATATGTTCTGACATCTTTTGATGTGGCATGGATTTCTTCACATTCTCTTCTACTTTGGTTGAGGAATTATTCTTCTTAACATCCATAATGAATTATACATTCTTACTCCTCTTAAGGAATGCTTCTTGCTCTGGTATTAAGGTTAGGCAACCTTTTGCAATGTGACCAGATTTCTTCCATCTCTCACACAGAACTTCTTTAACACGTGTGTTTCTCTTGGTTTGCAGTCTCTCATGCACTGTGTATTCATCATGTGAATGTTTTTTTTTCATTTCCACCAGCCTTGGCCTTTTCATCTTTATGTTTCCTCATTATTTTCAAATCTTCAGTCCAGATGACCAATATGTCATTTGGAACTGTTGCAACAAGTTTGGGTCTTCCCCAAGGGTTCATCTGAGTTTCATCCCACTCATTGTTTCTTTTGGATGAATGACCCTTCAATTTTATGGATCTAAAATCCTGGGTCTTCTCAGCTTCCCCAGTTGAGATCTTCTTGGGGAAATGTGTGTTCACACTATTCTTATGATTTCTTCCCAATGAATATTCTTCCTTATTAGTTGGCATGTGTGGTCTTGTATTCCTATCAGCTCTGGATATCTGTTAACACAGGCATGCATCATTCTTATGACCACTGACGCTGAATACATCACAGATGTTATCATGAATTCTAAATCTGTTTGCTGTAAGTAGATGCTTTTGGACCAGCAGATGTTGCGTCTTTTTCTCTGGATTTCTTCCTTTTGACATAGTCTTTCTTTGTGCCTTTCCATTAAAGGGATTGTACCAACAATCCAGTGTACAATGCCCAAATCTGTTATAGCGCCAACATTGACCCACAAATCTTTTATACTTTCTATTTTCTGTATGAGGTTTTTGGGCCTTCTTTATAATATTTTGTGCTCTATTTGAGAAACCAACTTCCTCATTTTTCTTCTCATCCACCCTAGACATGGTGGAAGGTTTCTTCTCCTCACCTTTCCTCATCCATACTTGTTTAGAGATTTTATTCCAACATGCACTGATTGTAGGAACGTATTTAGAAACATGAGTACAAGATGGTTTGGATGGTACCTTCACTTTCTCCATTTCTTGTGATAGATCAATGAGTGAAGTCATGATCTTCTTATCACATGTTTGAGGTCTTTCGACAATAGAATCCACAAATGAGCATTGAGTACCAGCAGCAACTGATTCTTGATGTCAATGATCAAGATTTATCATAATCTTCCTGTCACATGTTGGATGTATTTCAGCTTTAGATTACTCCAATGAACATTGAGTACAAGCATCACTCATTTCATTCTTTTATGAAGTCTCAATATGTGTATTCTCAATCTTGGTCAACCGAGCTTCCAATTTTTGACCGTCAATATTGAGGATGATTTTCTGATCTTCAATCATGATCATCTTCTCATCAAAAGCCTTCTTTAATCTTTCTACATCATCATCATGCATCTTATCTTTGTTTTGTAACAAAGAGACATGTTCCTTGAATTTCATGGATGTTTCTTCCAAACAAAAACTCTTTACTTCATTGCTCTTATTTAGCTCAGCTTCAAGTACATGGATCTTTTCTTTTAGTGTCTTATTAACTTCCTCTTTTTCTTCAAAGAATTTCCCCTATTTGGTGAGATTCATACTTTCCCTAACTTTTAGTTCCAACCACTTTTCCATAATGTCAGCTTCCGTTTCTAATCGAGTGATCTCAACCTACATAGATTGGAATAGGCTACAAATAATAACAACCCTTTCTTCAGGAATATCATGAAGATATGTTTTGATTGTTTCCTGAAACCTTGATTTCCTGTTTGTCATAGTCTTGCTAGATGTAGACTTCTACTCAGAAATGACTGAATATTCATTAAGACTGCTCTTCATTGTTGACTTTAGGAAAGAAACTCAAATCCTCTTCTAAATAGAATTACTGGAGAATATCCAACATACGTGAACCTTTTCCTCTGATACCACTTGTAGGACCCTGGGACAACCTGAGAGGGGAGGGGTGAATCAGGGTGTCAACTTTTTCTTCTTAAAGTTGTGGATCTTTTTCCCACATTGGTAGGAACTACTTAAACATATATGATGGATATGATCAGAAATGAAACATTCACATGCAAAGAGATAACACAACAATTTTATGTGGTTAACCACTAAGGGCTACGTCTAATGAGCATACGCCAACAAGTTGCCAGTCGTACCAAATTCCACTAATCTTCACAAGTTGTGGATTACAATGGTTCAAGAACAGTCACTATGTCCCAGGCTCACTGTCTTTACAAAAGGTTCAGGGATAGTTCAATGAATCCCTCGGGTCACTCCCATTGACTCCCCCTAGCTCACTGTCGTTGGTGAAGTCCCACTCAGTTTATGGACATGATGGCCACTTTAATAGATTTGCATTGAAGTATTTGTCTCCTGTTCAGAATGAAACTTTGCTTGCATTAAGGTTCAGAGTTGATGCTCTTTTCAGTTCAATCCTTCTTCTTTAGTGCAATGACTGAATGCACTATATCCTCTTGTCTTTGTTTGCCTGGATCACAACCACATATGTGATTGCTCAATAAATGAAGCTCATCTTACTTGGCATTATCAGAATCATTACTCAATGTATGCATGAGATCATGCATGTATCATTTAGATTTCCTCATTATTGTCACTATGCGCCGAAGGTATCAGGTAATCTTTCGGCTTTTGTGCAACTCCAAAATGATGAGCAGGCATCAGCAATACCTGGCGTGATTATACAAGCCTAGCGCGCAAGTCCCAATACGGCATGCAAGTCATCGGTGCGCAAGTCCAAACTGGTGCACAAATATCACCAAACCACCTGCGCGACACTGCCTTCCTCAACATCTAACATGCGTGACACACTTCCTTTCTCGCCCAAACCACCTTGGGCGCACAACCATCAACTAGCGCGCAACTTCTACGAGTTGGCGTGAAAGTCTCTCCAAACCACTTGCGCGACCACTCACCACTTGCGCGACTCCTACACTTGCGTGATGAGAGATCTGATTTTCACTAAGGGATGATCTCTGTCAGAAATGAGGAGGGGTGGTCCAGTATTTATAGGCAATTTGACCACCCTGCATGACGGTGCGCAAGTCAACCATTGGCACGCAAGTCTCGGCGTGCAGGTCTATTCCCCTGTTAGTCACTTGCGCGACCAAATTTCAAACTTGCGTAAAACTATTTCCTTGGCCAAATTTTGATCTTCTGATCTTGAAAACCCATAGGCGCGCAAGTTATCAGGCTTCCAAGTCATCGGCGCGCAAGTCTCTTCATGGCGTGCAAGTCGCCTCCGCTACCTCACCAAAAATTGCATGACCCTTATCCCTTTTCCAATTTTTGATGATCTGATTTTTAAAAACATATGGCGCGCAAGTTTCCTATCCTATAAGACCTCATCGAACAAGTCCCATTTCCAAAAACACTTTTCTTTATTTGTCGATTCTCAGGCCCAAAAATTTGGCAAACACTGGGAAATGGCGCCACCTTGTATCTGCTCGTTTTTTCTGCCTCCAGATCATCCATTCCTTTGTTGATGTTCCTTGAATAATACATGGATCATTATCCACAGTCTTTGAACTCGACAATCTACCATGGAATCTCCTTTTTCAACAAATTTGTATGTCATTTGTTTGCTTTATCAACAAGCACGGTCACCTCAAAAGAACTTCTTCTTGGTGATCTGTATCCTTCAGCAACTCTTCTGCTTTTATCACAATCTCCACTATTTTTATATGTATTCTTTGAAGGAATAACTTTAGCATCATCATCTTCTAAGAAAATGTGATGTGCATGACTATCTCAGAATCCCAATCCCTGTACGACTATCTTAGAATTCCAATCATTTGCACATTGTCTTATTCATCAACCGTCATGATCTACTTCATGAAAACCATATGATTCAATTCGTCATGAAGTCTCTTGCATGGTTCTCATGCAATCATGACTAATTGCATGGTATTCATCAAAACCCATGGTTCTCATGCAATAATAAGGAATTGCACGGACTTCATCCAAAATACCCATTCTTCTTTAATCATCCTCAGATGGATTACACATCACATTCATCATTGTTGTAAACAATGTATCACCTTTGAAACATGTTATTTGAACATATGAGCTGTACAACAATCGTCTGAATTACCATTCCTCTACTACATCGGAGTACTTCATGATCTCCTTCATTTTGATCTTCCATTCCTCCATTTCATTGTAGTACTTCTTGATCTCCTTCATTTTGATCTTCATTAACAACTATTGATAGAAAATACAAACTTATACACAAAGTGGTTTCAAAATATACTAAATTTTAAAATCCTTCCTATAAATATAATAAAAAACTTCCAAAATTCAAATCACAAAATTTTTCGAATTAAATTTTAATTAAAACTGATAAAATGTCACAAAAAAAATGTTTTTAGAAATTATGACTCTTTTTAAATAGAAAATGATTTTATAATAAAGTCATGTAGTAAATGAATTTAAATTACCATAATTGGATAAAAATTAAACAGCTTAATTTAAAAACTAAATAAAAACATAATTTTTATATATAGTGACTTCAAAAGAAAATAACGTTTCAATAAAAACCAGTGTTATCACTATTAATCAAAAAATGAAACTTATCATAAAAATACCAAAAATTACACCAAAGTGATTTTTTATATTACACATTAATATTATGAGTTTATTTTTTGAAATTGAATATAATAAGGTGGAATATACAAGATTTAAAATGGGTGCTCCATTAAAAGGCTAAAAAACATAATGTTTTGAAAAATAATTTTTTTATCCAAACAAATAGAATTTTTTATATCATATTTAGAAAACATAAAAGATGAATTTTAAAAAATAGATTGAATCCATAAATAGATATTTAATTTAATTATATACTCACTTATTTTATTTTAAATATGTTTCTTGATGGAAGTTATACTATTCATACCCTCCAATATAAGGACTAGGTTATAATATATAGTTTTTGACTTATACTCTATTTAGCATGATATGATTTCCAAAAAAATGAACTTGAAATTGACTGTAGAAAAATCCAATAATATTATTTTGTATACAAAAATCTAATACAATGTTGTGTATAGAGCATGATAATATTGGTCTGGCGTACAACACAACA
Organism: Viscum album; assembly: GCA_963277665.1. NCBI lineage: Eukaryota > Viridiplantae > Streptophyta > Magnoliopsida > Santalales > Viscaceae > Viscum > Viscum album. The sequence goes on from OY728136.1 coordinate 1,068,045,434, forward strand.
TTTCAAAAAATTAAAAATAATCCATCTCATAAATTCTCGATGTGTTACACAAACAATTGACATATTTATATCAAATTTGATGGACGAAAAAATATATTGAGTTTATTTAATTAATATAATAATTACTCTATATATTGAAGATATAATTGGTGGATGTGGAATAATGAATTAAAAACATGCTTAAGAATTTTACCCCCTCATCAGATATCATCTCTAGGTTTATATCAAAATAAATTTTAGGCCGACATAATAATAAAACTAAAAACACTAATATTTGGGGAGTTTTGTTTAGAAAAGATATAGAAAGCTGTTGGAAAAAAATATTTTTTATGTTTATGGATGAGGGGATAGTTGGTTGGTTTTTATATTAGGGAGTGAGGACATACCTATGTTTTTTGAAAAGAGTAAATTGTACCCATGTTTTTACATGTAAAAATGATTTAAAAACACACATTATATAACCTTATAGGTAATAAGATCAAAATATGGAAAGAAATTTGTTTTTTCTCAGTTTTTATAGTGTTTTTACCCATTATTGTTTAGTTCAGCACTGAGTCATCCAGTTTTTACCTTAATCATGATATTTAATTTTTAGTATTTTTTTATTCAGTTTAACCAAACTTCTTTTTTTACTTATTATATAATATTAATTATTATTATTATTATATAAAATAGGGAATAAATTTTCTATAATTTCATAAATAGATGTGTGAGAATTTACATTAAATTTAAACACATAGACATGATGAAATTTTTTTTTTCCAAAATCAAAATTTTTAATAGTTTTAAAATAACTACACTAAATATATTATTATATTGATTCTCGATGCCAATAATTTTTTAATTGTAATATTATTGTGATAAATTTAAATTTTATTATTTTTAACAAATAAAACATTATGAAATCATTAAACAAAAATATATTTTCAAATAATAATTAGTTCCTTTTTACTATTTATTACAAAGTAAATATTTTTTTAAAATACCAAAAATACACACAAAGATAATATTTTACATTTTTATTCCAAAATTTATGTTAATTTTATCATTTCAATCTTTATAATTTGATAAAAACTAATATTAAAACTTTTTCAAAAATGAAATAAATATAATTTTTTAAGAAGAAAAGGTATTTTTCAAAGATTACAAAAAAATATAAAAAAAATTGATTGGTTCTATTAATTTTATATATTAATTTATAAATATTATTAATTATTTATAAAATTTACATGATCTGATTCATACCACCAAATTTATTGGACAAAATATAATGGATTTGTCTAAATAATAGTGTATGTCGTTTATCATTGAAAGATTGATGTTTCATGTAATATAATAAATCAACGATTTATTTTAATAGTAATCATAAATACATTGGTTCTTACGTATATAATTTCAAATATATAAGAATAATTTAAAAAAATTACATTAATCATAATAAGGATGCATTAAAATCATATATGATTGCAAAAGATAAAATAAACATCATTTCATAAATAAAGTCCACTATTTTTTTATAAATCATTACATTTACCTTAATCATATAAGTATCCAAATATATCTAACATAAAAAAAATATAAATAACATAATCACTAAATCTATTTTTATCCCCAATTTTATCTATGTGATGAAACAAGTGTTCCCAAATTTTATTTATTCATAATAAATAAAATATCAAAGCTCACATATTCTTTAGTGGTTATCAATACCATTAAAAATATGTACAAAAAATGTAATTTAATTCATCTTAAAACAATACATCCAGTTAAAATTATGGGTTACATATACATCAAAATAATAAAATTTCCCAAAAAATTTCATTAATAATTTTAAAATACCTTCACAAAAATCCTCAAAAGGTGTTTTTATGAAATCAAACATACGCACAACCTTAAACACATAAACTCCTGATGGAATCGATATTTATTAAGTTAACAACACTTTAATATGATATAATGTCCAAAATTAAAAAAAATCTAATACCAACCCTAAAACCCTTAATCTTATACCCCCCTCCCCCCATTGTAAGTAAATTTTTTTGTGAAGAAATTTTATTTTCATTAATATTTTCTTCTATAGAAAACAATATTTTTTGAAGAATCCAGATATACTATTAAATAAATATTATAAAATATGATATTTAACACCAATATAATATAATACTAGGTATAAATAATATTAAAAAATTTATGAATATATATATATATATATTCTAAATATGAAATTAATTTTTTAGGTTGTTAATAAATTATAAATTAAAATACAATTCATTTTAAAATAAATGAAGTATTTTTATAAAAATATGAAATTCAATGACAAATTTTGTTCCACCGATGTAAAATAAACAAATCAATATTTCTACATTATTTAATGAAATTTATATATATTATATTAAATTATATTTTTAACATCCATGTCATGTTTTTTTATAAATATAATAAAAATTAATCAAATTATACACTTCAAAAGAATAAAATTTCTATAAAGTTTTTCTATTTTCTTTTGTGAACATATTTTATGATTAAAATTTTAAAATTATAATAAGTTTTTTCTAAATATATAATCTATTTTTTAAATAATCATTTCATAATTAAATTATGGTGTTTCTTTAATATTCAAATAATATTATTTTTTTGATGAGTAGTGAAAAATTCATGATTTTATTAAGAATTTTCATTTCATTTAAAGTATTTAACATAAAAATAATTTCATATGGTTTTAATATAAAAAATGGAAAATATAAAATCTCTTAATACAAATTAAATCATTTTGATAATATTCTGATTTCATTTTTATATAAAAACTATTTAATCAGTTAATCATTTTCTCATTATAAAAAGGCTTTCTCCTCTCATTTATGGGTTTTATTTAATATTAGTGCCCGAAAATATGGTAATTTGAATTTATAAAAATAGATTCCATCATTATAAATATAAATATTTTTATTAGATATTATGATCCACATAATAATTGGTCAAAATGAATAGTAAAAATAATAGAAATTAATTACCATGGTTATGTTTAATACAGGTTTACTAGGGGTTAAAGGAAAATAATAAGGGGTAAATTATCGAGAAACATTTACAAAAACTATTTTACAAAAATATTTAAAAATTATATACATTATTAATATCTATTAAAACATTATAGATCCTTCATTCATGTGTAAAACATGGGTACATATTATTATTTTCACGATATTACTTGTTTGTCCTCTCCCCACTTATAAAAGGTCACCCTTATTTCTATCCACATCACACATCCAGCCAAAATTTTTCCATTCCCCACAAAATTAATTTCTCTACTTTTATAACCAAACTTGTAGGCTTAATTTCCATTGGGATTCCTTTGTTTGGCGTTATAGGAAAAACATAAAGATTCTTTTTTAATATGAGGTTTGTATATGATTTATTTTTGACTATATGATCCCAGTTATAATTGATAAATAATTGTTATTAATTTTTTATACACCTTAATGTTAGTAATAATTTTTATGTTTATTAGTGAAACCAAATATTATCAGTATTCTTTACATAATCAATGATGGGTTTATGTTTAGGGATTACATTGATTCTTAATGTCATGGACTAGGGTAAATGTAAATATATGGAATGGACATCTTATTATATTGATGCCTGATATTTGCGGTGTTGTTAATATACTAATTATTATCATAATAATTACTTGATCATTATAGTTTAATCCATAAAACTATGGGAATGAAATTATATAATGTTTTTTAATATCCTGTAATTGTAGGATCATTCATTATGTTTGATCACATGGGCATGCAAGCCTTTTTCAGAAGAGATGGATATAATTTCATCATGATTATGATTAATGGGTTCATAAAATCATCACAAATTCAATGTGGTATATGATTATCAAATATTATTAATTTTGGATATTTTTCTTGAGAATCATGTTATATTTGGATAATGTTGAAATAATGTTTTCATGTATTTTTTTAAATGGAATTATTTCGTTGTTAAAATTCACATTTAAATCCTTCATTAACATTGGAATAGTTTTATAATAATGATATGTGGAAGGGGTGAAAATAATGGTTATAAATGAGGATAATATGAATGTTTTTTTATTATCTTTGGCACCAGTTACAAAATTATAAAACTTTATTAAATGTTATATTTTATTGAAATATATTTTAAATACGATGATTGATAAAATGTATGATCTAGATTTTTCATGATTAGAGACAAATTGGGAAATGTTTAGCGATCCATGTGTTGGGTTATATTACAAACCTATATGTTATTGGAGTCTCACATGAAAGGTGGGTTTGATGAAGTACGGTTTCATTCAAAGGAAGTCTTAAATGTATTCCAATATAGTAAATTCGATAAACTCTTAACCGTAGATCATATATTATTTAGAAAAATAAATATTTCATTTTAACATTTAATTTATGATGTTGGTAAATATTATACTATATCATATAGGTTTATCTTGGCATGCATGAATAATAATATTAAAATCATGGTATATATATCATTTTTTTCCATGACACAATACCATAACTAGGACTAAATAAAAATATATACTAAAAGACTGAAATTTTTAGAAACATCCACATCAGAATCTATTACCAAATAATTTCTTATGATATTATGAATTTATAGTAGGTTGAAAATTATTTTTATGGAAAATATATAAATATTATCCATGTGAAATTACTATTTATGATATTGGATAATTTTTACCTTTGATTGAAGGAGTGACACAAGATTTGATAACCATATGTAATAAAATCCCATAGATTTGATTATTCTTATACTAAAAGAATATGTGTTTTGGATAAATAATATTATCATTAATATGATATAGTAATCATGGAAGGGAAATATGTATATAATCAAATTTCATTTAAAATAACTAAACAAATTAACATAAGTGAAATAAATAAACATGTAATCAGATTATATTTCCATGGTTGTCACCATATTAAATATGAGAGATTTCATTTTATTGGACCTATTAATTCTTATAGAAATCATAGTGACCATGTGTGATCAATGCAGGATAATAATAGAAATATAATATAAAATAATTAACCAATTATGGTATGTTCTATATCCTTGGATATAGAGAGTCACCATAAATGAAAATGGAGTACCATAAGGCACACTAATATTATAACTAATGATTTTATGGAATCATCCAGAATGAATGGGTATCTACTTTTGATCAAGTGATGTCATAAGTGTTCTATAATAACATTTTTTCCATGAAAATTACCGTGATTATTAAACCACACAAATTTTTTAATATAAATATGTGACATTAATATTGAATTGGATATGAAAATACCAATTTTATTAATAATGAGATTTTAAATACCAATGTATAATATTCTCAAAAAATATTTTTATTTATATCATAGGAACATGACATTATATGTACTATACATGAGATATCATGATCACCCTAAAAATACTATGTGCGACTGGAGTCTCATATGACATTAATGATGTGATTCATCTATGAATAACCAAAATATAGACACTAGAGATAGAATAATAACTTCAGTTAGACATGGATTCAATATTGTTTACATTGTGTCTATATGGTTACAATTTTGTAATGATTGAGATCATTCAAAAATTCTAGGTGTCTAAAATTTCTCCACCATCATAATATTGTAGTAGGTGGAATAAATATGGTTTCAATACATAATCATATTAATAAAAATCCTATACATATAAAATATCTCTTCTTCGAGATGTTTTTTCTAACATTCTCTACAAACTTATTAAATTCAATCAATATAACTACAATGAAGGTTATAAATTAAATATTTCATTAAAAAATTTAATTATGAAGTGATAGAATTGGAATTATATTTCAGAAAATATATAGAGACATACCAAATTAAAACAATTGAATTATAATAGATATAAGCTTAAATTTATATTTCATTGATCATTATAGGATCTTTTTATATTTTATATGTTCTAGATTTCTATCACATTTTTCAATATTATATTATTTCCTAATTTTTTACAATTGCATTTTACATGTATCCCCTTTATATATAACATTTCTATAATAATTAAATGTTTTAAGGTTTTTTATGGAGAGGATAACTTCCCTAAAACAGATATTGATGGTCAAGCTAGTGAATAAATTTTTTATTGCATGTATCTACATAAGAAAAATAAAAAATGGGGGAGTGAATTATTTGATCACTAATCAAATTAATATGTTGATCAAGGGAGTTTTCTCTATAAATGGTTTATAATAGATTAATTGGAAGGAATATCCTTGTAATAACACTTCAACATATTGACTTAAATCTCATTGAATGTTATTCCAAAACACATGAAGATGAATATTATTTTACTTGGTTTTATATAAATAATGTACTATAAAACTTTTCAATATATTTCATATAGACTAAAAATTATAATGATTTCCCCTTTATGAATGAACCTTGTACACTAATTAATATTATATTTTGTCTAATGTTCTATGATTTATTATGGATTAAAAATTGAAATTTTTACCAATTATTTGGAATCTTTACTAAGGCAGAACATTAGTTTTATATGTTTTATATAATTTATAAATAAATTATATGATTTCACTACATGGATTTATAATTAATGATCATGTAAATGTAACTGATTTTTATGTAGGGTTAAATTTAATTTTGACTGAAAGTAACATCAGATATAATAATGTTGTAGAATAAGTATTTGATAATATTCATTTTCTAAAGTCTCAATTTTCACCATATGACTATAATAAACCTAATTGAAACTAGGTTGTCATGAAATAAAATGTTGCACAATTGAATCGAACACTCATGGATATATTTTCACCTAATTTAGTTTAACAAATTATAAATACCCAAAGGTATTTTTTTTATTTATTCTAAATATTTTTTAGTTTTTATGTCGAAGTAGATGGGTGTTGGATTTAATTATCCACACAATTCTTTATTATGTTCTTTTTTATGAGTTCATGTATGTAGAGATTAATAATTCCACCCTTGTAGTTGAAATGGAATATCAATAATTAACAGAAACTCCAAACCTTATAAAACTAATGTTGTGAATGATAAAATGGTTTGTATGATATATAAAATATAGATGATCCCCATAATATTTTATGAAAAATACTATTTTCTATTGGAATAAAAATATTTATTTGCACGTAACATATGAAATGTTTATTTTCAAAAAAAATCATTTAAATTTAATTTTATATTCTATTTATTTACAATAATTTAAAATTATAGAAATGAAATTTGATAATATAAATCTTTTTATTTTCTCCCATTAAAAGTTAAATAGAATTATTTCCTCCTATTTTTTTAAAATTGATTAATAGTCAAAAAAATTTATTTTATTAAGAAAATTATGATTTAATATGATTTTCACATTAATTAGTAATATCATTGAAGAATAAAATACATATTACGTAATTAAAAATTTATTTAGGGAATAAATATTTTCAATCATAATTATTCATTGAACTTATGAATTATATATTTTCCATTTTTAGAACTGTTTACCTTTAAGGACATACATTACATTATTAATTATTTAATTGTTTCTTTCAAGACAACTTTTCCCATCATATATAGAAACATAACACCTCCCCCTCATAAAAACTAAAAGATACTTTTAATTTATTAATAAATATCATCCAATTATCTCATGTTATAACCCTAATCAACATTTATAAACATATTGTATCTTTTTTTATTCTTAAGTCCTTCATTTACTAGTATTTCTTGAATAGAAAACTGATGTTTCCTATAAGGTTATTGTATTTTCTAGTAATAGAAATTCAACAGTGACCATTTTACATTTCAAAATACTCTCTTTGAGATATGTTTTGCATTATAAGCATAATTTCATTAATGTGGTGTATTTAATTATAAAAAAATGTTTATATCAATAAATACCCTTTTTTATGGAAATGGATTTATTTATTTATTTATATATATTTCATGATTTGTTGAATAAAATTCCACTATAATTGCTAGGTTATTTCCTGACTAAAATTTTTCATATATGTGATAATCCAACATTTACAATTATGAATCAATATTTATATATAATTTTTATTTATTTTTAAAAAATTCAATCTAAAATTATTTTCTATTGAATTATGGATTCACAATAATGAATATTTCATTGTATAAATTTATAATGTTGTGATAATAAAATTTCGTCAACGATATTTAATATTTATATGAATTTATTTTACATTATATTAATGTTTCATCATACTAATAATGTCCTCATTTTACTATAATAGACTAATAATATATTTATATCTTATTATCAAAGTATTCCCCCTTTTTCAATTTCAATGAAATGATTTTTATCCTTTTAATTATGCAATTTATCCAAATTCTCATTAGAAATTATTTAAATTGGGTTGCATTACCGTTTAATAATATTACTCTATTTTACTTTAAAATTTGATATATTTTTAATCTCATAAAAATCTATCTTCATGGTTTTTTTGAATAACGATATATGATTTTTTATCTTCATAATAAAATAATTGTTATATTGATTGTGTTGTGGAAAGTACATTTTTTAAGATGATATTATGTAAAGACTTATGAAATTAAATTTTTATTATTTCCCTTCGATTTTCAATGATTTATTTTCATTTGATGTAATGGTTTTTAAATTAATATATATTTATTCTTCTTAAATACTCATATTAAGAGTTTTTCTATTAGAAAGTGGTCTTGTTTTTTATGTGTTACTATACATAAAATTTTTTAAAAACCATTTTAATATGTTCAGTTTTTTATTATGTAGTGAATTATTTTATTCTTTCTAAAAATAATTTTAATAGATGATGATGGGTGGGTTCATATATCAAACATAATTTAATTTGGTTTGGATTTATATCTAGATCCAAAAATATGTTTTTTTGGAAATTTATTTATTCAAAACATGAAATGTGATTTTTTTTTGTTTATTCACAATATCAAGCATGAGAATAAAAATTCAGTACATAAAGCATCATCTTTTTTCACGGTCAGAATATAATGCATGAGAATTTTGTTTCATCACAACATAATGCATGAATATTTTTTTTCACATCATGAAGATGGACATTTTATTTTTTTAAAACATGACACGTGGACATTTTTTATGTTCATAATGTAATTATTTACCCATGATTATGTTGGTTCCAATGTTAAAGGTTATACACGGTTTTATGGTCTTGTTAAATTTATAACAATTTTTGTTCTTACAATTCATGGGTGATAATTTTTTTAATCAACTTATTTAAAACTAATTTTATATGTTATATTTCATTAATTTTGGATTTCATTTCATTATAATATAAGATGTAGAAACCCATTATTTTTATAAGTTCTTTTGTTATAAAATTCCTTCCCTTGTAATTTAATTTCTTATTATTATAATAAATACCTTGATAACATTTTTAACTTTATTACCATTCAAAAAAATCAATATATACACTATCATATTTAATTCTTTCTTAGGCTATAATAATGTTAAAATACTTGGTAATGATATGAAGTTGAACATGTGTGGTGTTAATGTATAGAAATTTTCACATTTATTATAAAATAATATTCTTATGTTGATGATCTGAAAGACATTAAATGTTTCAATCATTGTATTTTTAGATGTTTTCTGAGTTTTGATATTTCTAGTATAGTATGCTTATAAAATAGTGATCGGTTTTCTCAGTTTTTATCAAATATAGTTTGTTAATAAGTTATTTTTATCACCAGATCTCTTAATGTCAGAATGGGTTGCATCAGTTAGTACCGGAGAAGGTTTGATTTCATTGTGATGAATATCTAGATATTTTAGGTGAATATATTAGTTACCTGTGTTGTTAATGATATATATACTTACTAAAAATGATTGATATTTTTGTGAATATTTTGATATCCCAAAATATTTAAAATGTTATGATATTGATTTTTCCTAGTAATAAATTGAAATTTTGATATTGGAATATGGATGTGGTCCTGGCATAGATGGGCCTATGTGTAAACAGCACAATCAGTTTTGGAAAACCATTCAATTAATCATCACCCTGATGTACGATGAGTAAAATTATGATCACAAACATAGTTGAAAACACTAGGGGGATATTCATTGATTGATAATATTTACATTATGAAAAAACATGATGTATTCATTTCCTACATATTTTGTGAAACTATTTGAGAATTATAAAAAATCAATCATAATGTATTATAGGAAAAACTATGAATTATATATTTGAACAAATGGTACTATAGTCCAATATGATAATGTAAAAGATTAAATAATTTTAATATTCATTTCATTTTATGATTATGATATTTCAACAATATTGATAGTGTTTCTATACACATTCTAAACCGTTTGATTTCAGTAATGGATCAAACTAGAAATACCAATGGGTGTTATGGAAAATTAAGATAATTCCCGCACAATTAGCCTATAAGAATTGGATCTAGAGTGAGAAACCTTATGATATTCTCAAAAATATTATTAAAATTATGATTAGAATTATGAAAATTATTAAAGTGATAATGAAATTAGATAATATAAGGATATACCTTAGTAAATGATAATTTTATGATGATATTTAAATTACGAAGTTAAGATTCTCCTCAGGTAAAATATATCGAAATTAAAACCTATGAGAATTATATAATGGAGTTGGAATATATTTTATATAAGATTATGGGGTTAAATGGATTAATGAACTAAAATAAATATGAATCTCCTAGTTAAAAACATTTAATTAAATAGATTTGATACTATAGTGAATTTTTTTATTAAATGTATTATTTGTGTGGAAAATGGGAATTATCCCTTTTAATTCTATAATCTATGTATTAAAGCCCTTAATTAGAATCCATAAACTATAATTACAATAATATAATCAGAATTATACAAAATAACCACACATACTATAGATCATAATATTTATTTTGCACACACCATCCAATTTAGTATTTGACATGAATTTTTGAAATATGATGATATAAAGTCTGGTATATCTAAGATGTTTTTAAGATCATAAATAAATGTATATTTAATCTATAACGTATCATCTAGTTGTATGGTTATTATCTTCCATGTTGATATTTTTAAGAATATTCATTGTTGTGATATTTTTAACCTTCTTGTAGATAAATATAATTGGGATTTACATATAGATTGTTTCTATCAAGTTATGGGAAATATAATCTTGAGTATGGAAAATTGATTTCTTATTTTCCAATAATACTCAATCAATAAAAATAGCATAATAAAAACACTCTATAATATTTTTATATAATATTAGTCTTGATACGAAATAATGGTAGCATTTTATTCAAAATAGTTTTAAAAAATCCCCAATATTCATGATATTCATGGTTTGAGGAACTCGAGCATATATAAATTTTGTATGTTTGTTATATATCTAAATATTATCATATAATTACCATATAGAGTTTAGGATAGATTACACATTTTCATTGGTATGTGATTAATAAATTTCAATGAGGAAATTTCTTTAGTGGTCTTAAAATATTATGACATGAAATTCCTGAACTAGTAAAACAGATATATTATTTAGTAACATCTATTACAGACTACACCCAATGTAAAATACACAAATATATTAATATAACATTATTTTTAATTAAATAATAATAAATAGTATTCTAAATCATTTGATTTTATTATTTTGGATGAAATGTAATTAATATGAGATAAAATAAAAAAATAATATTTTAATAGATTATGTTTTCACTATATAATATATTTTATTAAAAAATATAATTATGAATTCAATACTATTAATATGAATATAAATTAAATTAAATTATAAATTCCTCCCCACAATATTAACATCAAATGTGTTTTTCTAAAAAGTTTGATTTGTAGAAGAAAATTATAATTTGTCTAGATTTTTTTAATTTTATCATTATATAAAAATATCTATGAAAATTAGTAATATATTTAATTAATAAAATATATATTTTAGTAATTATATTATAAAATATAAAATATTATTTGATAATTTCAATCAAATCTATAACATTTCTAAACTAAATAAAATAGTTACACTAATATAAACTATTCCCAGTATTTTATTCTAATTATGTGTCTTTGTAAATAAATTATATTTCGGGTGGATTTTTAATAGACCTATTATTTAACTATTTTATAACTAAAAAATTCCGATCATTAAAAATATTTATATATGTGATTATTATCTTTAAAAAAATTTGAAATATAATAACACGCTTTTCCTAAAATACAAGCACTAAGGATTGTGATCATATATATATATATTAAATTAAAATTTTAAAAGACTAATTTTTTTGATAAAATTATTTAAGAATTTCAATTTATAAGGTTAAAATTTGGTAAAAGAAAATAACTTTATTTATTTCCATTAATGCTATTTTCAAAGTATAAAAATTCCTTTCCATTGTACAATTAATATACAAACAAATTAAAAGTAAAAAAAGATAAAAAATAATGAAGATTATATCCAAAATGTGTGGATTAGAATAATCTAGATTAAAACACACATACCATGAAATTTTTTCTATTTTGGATTCGTATTACTTCTACTTGTAATAATAAAATCATTAAAATATTGTGGTTACTTCCAAAACATACATATCTTAAATTATAAAAAGTTAAAACATCCACCCCATCATAACATTCCTCCAAGTTAACTGTTTTGTAAAAAATAAACCACATTAATCATACTAGATGCATCCCCCACTCTAATAAGATTAGCATCCCATTTTTTAAATTCATCATTTCAAAGTAGTTATCAAAGTGAAACCTGATGAATCCAATGAGGTTATAGAATAATCATATATGCTAGAATGCAAGATAACAATGTTTTGTCTCAAATTACACAATTGGATATATGTTATATATTATTAACCTCATTTTATATGTGTAGTTTATATGTTATATATATAATATTTATATTATGAAATACATGTCATTCAACGTAATGGAATATCTATTTGAAACTCCTTCAATTTCTATAGGGGTTGAGTTAAATTCTTTTATTCTTGAAATAGAAATGGGTTTTCAAGACTCAAATATTTTCCTGGTCGATAACCACTTCTATTAAAATATTTCAATTATTAATGATTAATTTTTCCCTAAAACTATTTCATGTTCTACATCAACCTTATTATATGGTGAAATAATGTTTTAAACCCATTCCTTCTTATAAGGAGAAATAAATTGTATTTGGAAGATAATATTTTCTCATTAATGACACTAATTTTTTAATGGAGTTTCCTCAATATCAAGGATTTTTAACATGCCTAAAATGTTCATTTTTCCCTATTGGAAACACAACTATTATCTATTCAATTGTCCTTTTCATCTTATATATTCATTTTAAATGAAATGATTCATTATCCTTTAAATATTTCTACACTTATTTTTATATTTATAAAATATTTAAACGTTTTATCCATTACATGATCCTACTTTTTTATTTTAATTATAATTTTCTAAAATTTATTATCTTTTATCGTGGCCTCTTTATTAGAACATTTCTTTATAAACAGTTTTATGATTCTTTCTATTAATCATAAAAAATGATTTCTAAAATGTGAGTTGAATTTCTTGTCTTTCTAGGAGATATTAATCGTTATTTTATAAGATAAATATTTTTCAAAAATTAACATAAATTTTAAATGGAAACCTCCATTATAATGTAATAGTTCATCAGTCATGTTATATTTATGATAAAAAATAATTCTTTTGGGAGATAATGTTTTCATTATCAAATAATCATGTTTTAATGTGGATTCATTTTTAACATTATGAAAATTATCTTCTTATCATGGATTATATTTGATAAGATGATGGGTTAGATTTTACATGGAATAATTATTTATATTTGATGATGGGTAGGGTTTTATATTAACTACTGATGATTTATATATGGATTTATATCTCATGATATATGGATTTCATGAATATATATTTTCTTTCTCATATTATAAATCAGAGACATTTTGTTTTATTATAATAAGAATGATGCAATTTTTTTGTTCCAAATATAAAGTGTGAAACTTTTATTTTCTGACAATATAAATCATATTATTTTTTATTTTAGCATTACATGTGGTATTATTTTTTAAAACGTGAATCATGGGAACATAGTTTTGTTACAAAATGTTGAAATAATATTTTTCATTCGCAATATAAAAAATTTACCACCATTATTTTTTATTAAAATTTCATTGCTCTAATTTGTTTCAAAGGAATTTTATATGTCCAGGATATATGCATATGATTATTTTCCTTGTATCATTTTTTATCTCATAGTTTTACATACTTTTTATATATTTTAATGTGTTTATGTCATGGATTATTGAAGACACTAATTTTTTTCCGTTCTTTTAATATGATACTCATCCATTTATCATGATTAATTATATTATTTTATATAACACATGAAAATAAATTTATTACTGTTTCATTAATTAGAATTCAAGAAAAACCATTATGTTTTCCGCCATGCTATAAATATGATTATAACATTGGAAATGACTAGTAGTGGATCTATTACATTTGGAATGTGGAGAAATTTTAGAAGAACCAGAAAATAATTTTCATCTATAACATATCATCAAATGCACTAAAATTTCTATTCTAGGTACATTCATTTATTTTATCAGTTGAAATGATTATTCAATTATCATTTTTTAAATGTTCTATATGATCAAATATATATATTTCACATGTATAACTCAAAGAATGTGTTTTTATTACAATATCACGAAATGTGACTAAGGGATGCCTCAATATTAATATATATATATATATTGATTATAGTGAATACAGAAAATAACCCATGAATAACTAGATAAATAATTAAGAGGTATATTTTACACATCTGAAGATTTATTCCTTTATATTCACTAAATTTAGTTACTCATTAGATCAAAAATAGAAGAAATATCTAGTACATGATACATAGAATTAGATACCACAATTATCAAAAATTTAATGGAACAAATCCGATGATTGAATTTGATCATCCTTATGTTTATGTAATTTTCTTGTTCTTGGAATTTTTCTCTATATTATACAATAATATTTTTCAACATATAGATTTTTTGAATAAATTCTTAGTTGAAATTAATAAATTATCCAATCTAGATAATTTGATGGATTTTAGATGAATGATTATAAAGGAACCCATCTAATTTCTCATGGGATCAAAACAACTAAAATATGGTTATAAATACAATATAATTTTTTGGGAATATTTTGAAAGACCTATAGTCATTAATAGTAGTTTCGATGTCATTTGATTTAATTTTGAATTTTATACTTTTATTACACACTTATTTTCCTTAATCATATGACACTCCTAAGAGATAGAGTGACTTTTAGACCATTATATAACTCCATGGATCAAAATACATCAGCGTATTGCAATTTATGATATCATATTAATTTAATATTATCAAATAAATTTTGAAGATTCAATCATATCAAATGTATCATAGACAAAAAAATATAAATGTAATTAAGAATATGAAATCACCATAATCAAAATTTTATGACAATACATTGAGGAAGATTATATGAATTAATAATCAATGTATTTTTGTTAGAGAGTATATCTTTTTTTGAGCTAGTGTATGTCTCTGAGTTTCAATTCTTGTCACTCTCAAAAGGCCTTATCAGAAAAATTATTTGTGAGGTATATATAATCCTCTATTGAGTTCAGTCATTTTAGAAAATGTTTATATATTTATCATTATAATTTTAAACCATAGTCCTTTTTTAAAATATGCAATAAGGAATCTTGTTCAATTTATTTCATTTCACATATAAAAATCCCTAAATATATTGGGTGAAAATCATGTGTTTCTATTTTTTTATAAACATTTAATTTTTGAATGATTCTAGATCTATTCTACAATGATCTAAATATCACCAACACCAAAATGGGTGTATGAATCATAAAAAATGAATAAGGAATATTATCATTAATAATTGTGATGTATAAAAAATTATAGAATAAAAATTGTTTTCTTGAATTTTGTTATTACATTAAATATAATAACAAAATATTTTTCAATTTTCCCTTCTTGTTCAAAACATCGTAATGCTTTCAGAATTCATAATCCCTTCGTGAGAAAATTATGTAAAACTTGGAATACTTCCAATAAAAAAATGGATTATAACACAATATAAGTATTACATGAAATGGAAATTAATATTATTATATTTCCATGAATAATACATATGATATTAAATTGAAGATCAATATATTCATTAATTAATATATCACTAAAATATTATCTATTTTGAGGGAGAGGGAGAAGTGATGTAATCATTATTGATGTGTGAAGGTCCATACTAGAAACTATAAATTCCTATAATGAATATCTCAAGTCATAATAATCATAACAAAAAATTGATTTTTATTCTATATTTCATATTTTATGAGGGAAATGTTTTTTTGGGGCATGGTTTGAAGATGCTAATAATGAAATTTTCCCATACATGATTATTTTATCTATAATATATAATAAATATATTTTGTAATTATATATATGTACGATTATTTTTCCATAACATTAGAAGACATTATTCTCACTATACTTATTAAATGAAGATATTTTTTACAGTTTTTTAATTATAATTGGTAAATAACACTATTTGGAGAATATTGTTTGAGTTGAAAATTTAGTGCATAAAAAAATATGACAACCCAAAATATTAATTTACAAATATTAATTCAAATGTTTGAAGTGACAAGGCCCTCTCAATATTCTATTATTTTGTATTGAGTAAGATTATGGAAAATTAGCACTCTTAAAAAATTCCACTTGTGGATGAAAATAATGATTTCTATGATATATAAAAATATAAAATTTGGAAACTCTAATTAAATGAATGATTTTGAGGGCATATAGAATTCTTAAGAAATATGAATAATAAAAATCTTCTATGAAAGATAAAAATTATAAAAATATCTGATAACACATCATAATATAAATATTCTAGATATAAATGAAAATAATAAAATGATAATAACACCATAATTGTGAGATCAATTTGAGTTATTAAAAGCATAATGAAGAAGATAAAACAATATAATGGTTGAAATTATTTGTTTTTTTTTATCACGGTTTGGATTCATGAATTTGAGCTATGTATGAGAAATCAAGGTGATAATATATTTTGAAGAGATTTCATGTTGAACTACAAATGGATACCATATTTCATTTATTTTTCCTAAATATTCATTGGTATTCAAATAATTTATCCAGAGACATTCTTCTTCAATATTGTTAAGAAATAATCAATATGTGAGGACATTATGATAATACTTTAAAGTTGTTATAGATAGAAAAAAACATGTTTACACATGTATATAAGTTGATGAATTTTTTTCATAATTTTCACTAGGAAAACATATTGTGAATATATGAATATAATGAGAATAAATTGGATAAATTTAGTGTTATTCAGAAAATAGAATGTCTTGTGAGATCGATGTTGATTCAAATTTGAGGAGGTATTAAACCAACTTTAAAATATGATTAATTAATGTTTAAAATATGTGGATGGGGTATAAGACTATTAATGGAAAGAGTTTAGTTTAAGTAGATGATCCATGTAAATTATAATGTTGGGGAATTATTTGTTACAATATTTTCATGAGGATATATATATCGCAATGATTCTGGAATCAAATTGGACATGTTTGTGAGGTCCTATTGATGATATTTATTTTTCGATGATGCCACCCATCTACCCCTCCAAAATTAGTGTCCCCTGGAACACTGGGATTTAAAATTGGAATCTAATTGAACATAAGTTTTCTAAAAAATAGTCCTATATATATTACAGATTTGATATTTCTAGTCAAGTATTTTAAAATGAGGAACTTGGGCCTACTCCATTATCATAAATGGAAGTATCAAATAATTAATTGATTAATAGGAAGAAGAATGTAGAAAATAATTAAATTAAAACCAAAGGTTTATTATCCTAAATTATATGATTTTTAAACTTGTAGTAAATATTATAATATTGAATCTATTTATAATAAACCTTTTAGTGATTTAAATGAATTCAGTATAGAATAGATGAAAATGAATTTATATAATACTTTGACCCTCGTGTCAATTATTAATTATATAAAATTACTTTTTTCATGGTATTAAATAAATATTTTTTTATCAAGGAACTATTTGTTGAAAAATAATTGATATAAGTAAAAGATTATTCTATTATAAATGAAATATAAAATAATTTTTATATATGATAGACCATGTTAATTATAGTGAGAGAAAAGATTGAATCTACTTCACTATGAAATTATATATATTTCTGATAATTTGAATACAGTCAATGAGTAGTTTTGTATAAGAAATGGATTTTTATATATTTTACAAAATCATTCCATGGGTTGAGAGTGTTAATTAAACAATAATAGTTATTAGAGGTGAACATATGAATGTGAAAGAAAAAATACAGAATGTTCCTAATTATTAATATTAATATACAAGAATAATGCATGTTGTGCATGTTCAAAAGAAACTATTTGAATAGAATATAAGGATAAAATATAACAGTGACGAAAAAAATCATTCCAAAGTGATTTCATTCAATAATAGAGTAGTTTTCAGAAAAATTAATATTTTATGTCATGGATTCTGATTGAATAGATAAAAATGTGTTATCATATGTATGTATTTTCCTTGATACAATTAGATCATATTAATTTTCTAATATTTTAAGATTGATTAAATAAAAGTATTCACATCTTGAGGGACTAAATTGTTTTTCAATCATGCTAAACAAGATTCATATTTTAATTTACACAACATTTTCATTCATAAATTACATAAATAACTTTTTAGAAAAAATTTATTCCCCATGGAATGTTCATTTATATCAATTATAAATCAATAAATTGTAAAAATAAGAAAATAAAACATAAGAAATGAGTTAGCTTAGAATAATAATATGGTTAATAATAGAGTGGAAACAATTAATAAATAATGAATAACCTATATGAAAAGGTATATAATGAAAACAAATTTCATTCATTCAAAAAAATGAGAATAATATATTCTGAATAAATGATGATAAAATAATGTCATAGAATTAAAAAAATGAAATTAAAAATATTATAATATATTTTTTAGGTAATATAATTATAATGTTGATAATACATAATTAAATATATAATGGTTGAATAAATAATGGTAAACATCTAAAAAAGGTTAAGGCCTTGTTAAAATACATCAAAATAAATTGTTAAGGCTTTATCCAGACCCAAATAATTTTTTTCATTATACATATTAATGCATCAAGGTAATATAATAGGCATCACCCATCACATAAAATGTCAGATGATATTATTATACTAAAGGGATGAAACATAATCATTATATAAATTATTATCTAAAAACTATCATATGAAATGTTAATACGTACTCTTATAGATAAACATATTTATAAACCATCATGTGTTAATTGGTTAATGGTAAAATAATTATATAATTTCAATCAAAGTAACTAAAAACCATCTAGATAAAATATACAGATGGTATCAACACAACATATCACAAGTTAATCAAACGTTAAATATGATGTTTTGGTCATTGATGAATATAAACACAATAAAAAGATTAAAATATTTAGGAAAATAAATTTTTAATATTGAATATCTCCTTTAAAAAAAATTGAAAAATAATTTTGATGATAATTTTATTTGATAATAATTTTCCAAAGCATGTTAAATAAGAATGGAATATTTTATTTGCCATCATAGTTGAATATTCAATTAATTTTGTACACATTAAAATAATAATTATTTTCAAATATTATGTAATAGAAAAACATGAAATGTTTTGAAAATAACATAATGACTTCAATACTACATTTTTATTTAAAAAAATGGAAAAAAATTCATTCAAAAATTATTTTTAACATAATAAAAACATTTTTAAATTTTTTTTATAGAAACAATTGTTAAAAAAAATTGATCAGTGAGATAAGGTCGTATTTTCATAAAAACATTACCTCAATAATATTGATAACCAAAGATTCTCAAAATTGAACTATTATGTGATAGAGTTCATGAATTACCATAGGTGAATAGAATTACTTATTTTAAGATAAAAATATCATTTAACTCCCCAAAGTGTGTCTTAACAAAATGATATTGTGTAATAATATATTACTACTTTGGTAACATCTCAATACTAAGACACATAATAGTAACTAAATTTAATGAAACAAAAAATAACATGAATATGAATATATTTTTTAAATAATATTTCAAATTGGACATATATAGACAACAAAAATAAAATAAGTTTCAAATATGACATAGGTCTCATGGATGTAAATGTGAGATGAGAAACCACTAACTCAAGTCGAATTGCTTTGTATGTATATGTAAATCATGAAAAATAAATATATGATTAGTATATATATATTATAGAACCTTAAAATATTAATTTTATACTATATTTGGTTCTCTTATAATATTACACCACTTTTTTGTTAGTAATATCTTATTTTTTCATTGGTTTTGATGTTAATTTCATTATTTCATCCTACATGGTTCCCATTAATTATTTTATTATTGTATATTTGAAGTAAATACATTAAATATGGAATTATATTAATTTTATTAATATCATATTTAATCAATATATATGTTTCTAGAAACATTTATGAATATTGGAAGTGTAAAGTTATTCACAGAGACCTATGGAGAAGGTATGCCATATATATGAATGGATGACATTATAATTACCTTGATGAGTGAAAGGGTAATGAATTAGGTTATATGTTAATTTTAAAAAATCAATTTATTATGAAATATTTCATATATATTAATTAATGGTATTCTGTTTGATATCCATGAATATTATATGTTAAAAATGAATGACATCTACTCTCGAGGGGGTAGTGCTTCGTAAACATGAGAAACATTATCATATTTGAATTAGAATGTAACGTATTAGTTATAAGTGATATTAAATATAAAATTGTTTAACAATATCATAAATATAATGTAAATGTGGTATATATTTCAATATATCCATACATTAATAGAGGTTATGGAGAAAGAACAACATTAGTTTGTGAGGCCAGAGTCTACCGTGCACACGATTGATGGTTTCATAACCCTTTTGATAGAAGTTAAGATAATTATACATTATTCTGTAAAGATAATAACAAATAATTATATTTTATAAAATTATATTATTATATTTTATTTTTGAATACAAAATTGATTTTGAAATAAAATTAATGAAAATGAATGATCATTTTTTTGATAACTCCCAGCTCTATGAGAAACCACCATTATATATCCAATTATAAATCATATTTATGGACTTTTGGGAGGATAAGAAGAAATATAATATGTTATAAGATTATTTATATTTACTATAATAGTTACTTTATCCGAATTACATTATCTATTTGAAATTTGAGTGGATGGAGTCCCCTTTTATAGGCGGGGAAAGGGGACCGAGATTAAAGTTACATTGAAATTTCTCGAATGAAACAAATTTGATAATGTCATTGACATACCAAAAGCATCAAAATATAATTTAAATAGAATTTTTATGGTATAAGGAGGAAATATTGCAATAATATATGATTTAAACTAGTAGTTAGTTCATTTTAACTGTATCTTCTCAGTTTAACCCTACAATAAACCCATTTTGACCATAATCATGATAATTAGTTTTTACCAATTTCACTGAACATTTTGTTAAAAAATAATTTTGGAATTATAAGATAATATAAATTAATCTAATTCCAAAAAATAATTTATTTTTTCCTAATTAAATTCAGTTTTTAGGAAAATTTTAATTGAAAATTATACCCACAAATTTGATACAAAGGCTATTTCAAAGATAAAATTCCCATAAGTATCAAGTTTTTTAAGATAATAATTAAATATTTAAATAATTTCAATTAAATATATTGGATAAATTTTAATATAATTGAATTTATATGTCTATAAAAAATATATATTTTACTTTTATATATAATTTAAACTAACATGCAGTTTTTAGAAAAAAAAATTTATTTTTTAATATTCATTGAAAAATAAAAAATTACTGAAAACTCAATAAAATGAGAATAAAATTATTTTTATATGATTATTGAAAAAATTATGATTAGTTATTAAGAATGATTTTAAAAAAAGTTCTCAATATTAATTCAGAATTATTTGGGGAGTGTGCAACAAAACTGGTTTTTACCAAAATATGGTTTTTCTAAAAGCATATTGTTTACTTTTAAATGAATCTAATTTTATTTCAAATATTTAAATAACCAGAGGATATAATTTTCTTAAGTTTACACAAAGTAATTTTAACACATTATTCTTTAATTCATCATAATATCCAATGTAAAAGAAATGATACAATGATAATGTTTAGATAATAATTTTTTATAACATAGTCATGTTTCATTCAAAACTAGTGTTGTGTGTATTGAAATATTTCAAGGAGATTGAATTTATTTGAAAATATGTTTGTAATAATGTCTTTGGGTTTCATATTCACTTCTATTATGGGTTTCTGTTTCTTAAATTATATCAATCATTATGATCATATTTTAAAACTCTTGGTACATTCCACCACCACCCCATTAAATACATTTTATCCTAACAATTTTTTCATAATCCGGATCACCATGTGATTAATTATTGAAAAATAACACTATTGAAAAAAAATTAACTGGTTGAAAAAATATCCTCTTAATAAGAGAGAAGGGGAAATAAAATTGTTACATGAAATAACATGTAATTAGGTTTCAATATAGTATAAAATCTAAGGTTATCTAATATGTGGACACTGAAGAAAAATGTATTCAGCTATATTTAGTATTGTTTGTCATTGACTTAAATACAGTTAATATTATATGGGAATTCAAGTACATAAAAACTAAAAATTCATTATGAATTAAAAGACCCCTCGTTCAACATAAATTGTGTTATCTGATTATAATTCTGTCTTAGTAACCTTTTCTTACAGTTACAGATTTTATTTATAATATTGATATATAATATATGAATATATAATTACATGATATTTTAGATTTTAAAGGCCCAATTTATATTGTTGGTCATTATGTATTCATTTTTAAAATCATCTAATAATACAAAAAATCAATATCAAAGAAACTTTTGTTATTTTTGAAAAACTAAAATTACATTTTAAATGATTTTATGATCTATAAATCGGTATGAATATATTACTCATATCTCTTCTAAAATAAAAATGATTATAAATTTTTTCTAGTTATACTAAATGGTTAAAATAATTTATTCCATAAACATTTATTCACAAATCTTTTCTAAATTATGTCCGGAAAAATTTAAAAGGAATTTCACTAAATCAACATTATATTCCCAAAAAGATAGAATGTTTATATTAATATTTCATTCCAAATATATGAAAATATTTATCAACATAAACCCTTACAACAACATTCATTGATTTAAAAATAAAAATTGAAGTTCTTCATTATATTAAATAAATCATTAATTATAGTAAACATTATAAAATATCTTGTAAACTAGGGATATTGGATCCAATTTCTTGATCACCAACACTATCTGATAAAAATTTCTTTATAATCATAACATAAATAAAATATTAAGCGTTATCACCAATTAATCATGTGTTTTACTTGAGATTTAACATATCTGTATATAACTTTTCTTGGTCATCGATTCCATTAAATAAATTCTCTCAAATCCATTAAGAAATTTTACTATATTAAAGCCCTTATACATTTTATGATACTTATAAACAATATATAATTGATAAAATATAGGTATAAAAAAATTAATCAATTCAAAAACAATCCCATCAATATGACAATATCATCTATAGTAATATCATATAATATACCCTGATCTAGTATCTTGTTTTGTGTTATATTCCCTTGATTATTGGGGAATTAATTTAGTCATTAAAAATATCCTTATAGTAGAAATATTGAATATTTTTTTTATTTTTCCCATTAAATTATGCTAATGATGGACTATTTCTACAAACATGAAGAATTTACTTTTCCTTTTAAGCATGTACCAATGTGTTTCCTTCCACAAGTATCACAATTTTGAACATTCTTATTTGAATTCATCACTTTTTGAGTCATTTTCTATTCCTCCCGCATTTTATCATAATACACATAAAATATATAATACATTTATAATTATTAATAATTATTAATAGAACATGATTCTATGTTCTCATATCATATGAATGTTTGAGGGACTTGTTCCCTTCAAAATTTTGGTTTAATCCCATAAAATAAATAAACATTATTACAATTTTTATTATGTTATTTTATAAGGTTTAGAGTACTTACACTGTGAACCATTTGGAGAAATGAAATATACTAGAGAATATCATAATATTATAAATCCTAATGTATAATCCCAATATATGTGAAACACATAACATATTTTTAAATATTTATGCATATATAATATAATAATCATAAACCTAGTTTCCTTATGGACATATTAATTTTCAAGACCTACATAATGGGTTGTAATGAAAATGGTATTTGACCTAATCATATCACATGGTAGTTCAATGACTACTGTATAGTAAGGACCAATTTCATGCACTGGGTGATGATCTGGTTAAGAAAAATGCATCAATTTTAGAGTATTTAAATCTATTTACATTTTTTTCTTGAACCAAACAAATATGTAGTATCCATACAATGATGTCTTTTCTAGGAAAAATTATATAATAAATTTATTATGAAATAATTTAGATTTTCTTCTATATGTATCATCGTATTTTTTTCAGAATACATTTTCCCTCGTATATGGTTTCTTAAATCTAGTTCACAATTATTCTAAAATATATATGTTGATACCGTCTTTAGTGATCATTCCTCCATTATCCTATAATCAGGGTATAATTTTTTATGTTGTAATAAGATACAATTAATGAAATCCCCAATTACTGAATAATTTATTAGTAAAATATAAACAGAAACATACAAAAATTTTGATTACATTTTTTTAATTGATTAATATTTTTTTGATAACACTATTTTCCCTATTTATATTCTTGTATGTCAATCATAAAACACATCCTAGTATTCTAGGGAAAATAAATCATAGAAAAGAGTTGATGAAAAATATTTTGTAAGGGCTATATTACAATAAAAGTGAATAATAGGTAATGGATAATCAATATGGATAGTAAAATAACTTAAATAATATTTGATTAACCAATTACTTAAGATTAATATGAGAAGAATAAATCGAGATTAAAAATTTTCATATGAATAATCACATGATATTGAAAATATAATAATGGATATCATTACTAGTCAAATAATTAAATAGAATATTAAAAACCGAATTCAAAATGATGGAATTAATATTTCTATACATCTAAAATGTACATTCAAGGCCATTTTCAAGGACATCTTAAATAAATTGTTGTTCCTTAACAAAAACCCACACATTATTGTAAAATTAGAAATACTAATTCATATATGGGCCATAGAGGTCCCTTACTATCACATAAAATGTCCCATTTGTTCATCATATTAAAGAGGTGAAATATATTCATCATACACAATCATATTTTAATAAAATGTAACATTAATACATAACCAAATAAATAATCATAATCATAAAAAATTTAGATTAAAATGTTTAATCATAATAAAATTAGACCTCCCAATAAGTAATACAAATAAAACATATTGATAAATAACAAGGATGTTATTAACAAAACATATCCTCCATGGATTTAATGTAAAATTGAAGGTTGATGTCATTGATGAATATAAATACTATGAAAATATCATCAAATCGTTTTTGAGAAAATAAACACTGTGTTTTGAAAATAACCTCTTATAAAATAGATCTCAATAAAATTTTAAAATTATATTCAATGAATATAAAATTTTATAATATAAAAAATAAGAATTAAATCATAGATTTTTCATGATAGGGGGTAATTGGGTTCATTCTATATACATTAAAAAAAATAAATCCATTAACATTTTTGTTGCAAGAAAAACATGAAATGTTTTGAAAAATAAATCAATATTACTTTTTTTTAAAAAAATAATACTAATGGGTAAAAATAACTCAAAAAAATGAGAGGTTAAAGATATTTTTGAAAACATTTTTAGAAAACATGGGTTTTGATTATAATGTATTTCTGACATTTGATAGATATAAAGTCATATTTTATAAAAAACATTTTCTCAATAATTTTAATTACCAACATGTCAGAAAATTGTACCATTGTATAAAACTATTAATGAATAACAAGAGTAAAAAAATATGGATTTATTTTAATATATAAATATCTAATAATACCTATATGTTATACTTACATAAAAACCATGAATAATGATGAGACGTGAAAATAATCACGAACAACTTTTGTATCTTTTCAATGAAAACCCCTATAAAAATAAATGACATAAAATGAAAAATTATTTAAAGTTAATAAAAATTTAATAAAAATATAACATATAAAATTTGGATTATATAAAACCCAAAAAATAAATAAATTGTGAATTTATTATTTTTCTCACAGAAGTAAAACTCGGACGAGGAACCCTTACTTCAGGTTCGACATTCATCGTATGTGTCTAAAACAAAACTATAATTAATATTGGTTTATTATAAATCTTTTAATGAAAAATATTCTTATATATCATAAAATATATGTTCCTCTAATACAACTTTACATATTCTTATTTAATAATATTTCATTATATTCATTCTTTTGAGTGTTAATTGCCTTGTTTTCTTGTGAGTTTTATAATCATGAATGTACGGATAATTATAATAGGAAAAACTAAAATCATATAAAGAAATAAATTAATTTTATAAAGAACATATTTAATCTTTAGATACATTTTTTGTACCATTCAATCTGGATGGACATGGATAATGAATCGAATTTAATTGTAAAGATGGTAGGTTGTATGTATGCATGAGTTTGGATATAATTACTATAATGAGTGAATGGGTAAGGTATTTATTGATATATTAATTTAAAATAATAAATATATTATATTATATATAATATATTCATTAATTAAAACTATAAAACATTTATTTTATAGCATATGTGAAATGTGATTAACATCACTATGTAGCGTGGTAGTCTGTTGTACACATGGGAGACATTATAATGATTGAAATAGAATCAATATTAAAAAGGAATATGTTATACTAAAAATGAATAATTATTATAAAATATTAAATATCATATAAATGTGTAAACTCGAACAATATATTCATCTTTGAATGATGGTGATAGAAGACATACTATATCTATTCACGAGGCAATAGTCTTCTATAAGCACAAACAATGATTTATTATAGAATTTGATAGAAGAAGTTGAGATGGATTAAAATTACTAAATAAACATAATAAACTCTCATTATATGATATAAAATGATATAAAGTATCTAATACATAATTCAATTTTTAAATATAAGGACCGAATGAATTTTCTTTGTTATGATTATTACCATCTCTTAGATAAACCATCCATAAATATAAACTTAGGGAGACTAGGAATGCAGTTTTGGGAGGGCCAAAATAAATATAATATGTATAAGGATGTAATTCATGTAATTATTTAGGGTTTATAAAATAAAATTTCAATGAGGTTCATTAATAAGTGAGGGGAAGAAGTACCCATTTATATGGATGCAAAGGGAACCCTATCGAATATTATAAGGAAAATTCACAATAAACAACAAAATGATAAATCCATTAACATTAAAAATATTAAAAACAACCTTATTGTATATTATTGATAGTATAAGGTTTAATTATTTCCATATAATATGATTTTTAAATGTTTTTTGGTCATTTTAACCCTTATCTTTTTTGTTTAATCCCAGTGAAAAATTGTTTTTACCTTAACTATGATAATTAATTTTTACTGTTGTGACTATTTCGTTTCATAAAATATTATATTTTCCAAATTATAAAAAAAATTATGATTCTAAATATTTTATCCTTTTTTCAAATTAAATTCACATAATTGGATGATTCATTTTTAAATTAAACATATAGACCTTATAAAATTCTAGTTTTAAATGGGAAAAATATTCTAGGTATATGTTGTTTTAATGTAAAATATTAATAGAAAATTGATACCAATTATCTATATTAGTTAAATTTGAATATAATTAAACAAAATTTACTTTCAATCGAATTTTAGATATATTTTATCTTTTTAAATAATTAAAATGGAAAGGTAGATTTTAATAAAAATTATTATATTTCAATACTCATCGACAAATAAAATATTTCTAAAAAATTATTAAAATTTAGCCAATGATAATTTTGAAAGTAGTGATAAAAAAACTAAAAATATTAATTGAAATTTTAAAATTTAATTTTTTTCAAAATTCAGGATAAACAACCTTTTATAATAAAGAAACATCTCATTAAAAAAATTATGTAACATTGAAATAAATTAAATTATATTTGAAATAATTACATTACCATTTAATATATTTTATAGTTGTTTTATTAATAAAGTTATAGTAATTTAATTAATTTTAATTCATTCCAGCCGACAAAAGGGAATTGTTATGATGATTAAATTTAAATAAAAAAATTATAGAGTATGATGCATTATTTAAACCCTAGGTTGGGTGCATAAGAAGAAATAAATGATATTGAATTCATTTAAAATGTTATATATTGTATTTTTTTAGGGTATTATATTATTTAATATTATTTGTGTTCTACGTGACACAATCAATCTAAAATCATGTTCATTATTTAAAAATATAATAGTTTGAAATAAATTTGAAACACTGAAAATGATTACATACAGTGGGATTCTGATTGGTGGTAAAGAGAACATGTTATTATTAAGAGAAGTTCAGATCTTAGTTACAAATAATGAAGAAAATCACTATCTCGTAAAATCAGTTTTAAAAAATATTTTTTTTCTTAAAATAGTGGAAAATATTAAAATTTAATACCAATTTGGTGGTGTGAAAATGATAATACAATCACTAATATTTCGTCAAAGTATGTGATATTATCCAATAAAATATTCACACCAAATGGATTCAAAATGTTTTAATTCTATAAAAATAACCATAAAAAATTGTTAATGGAAAACATCAACTCCAAATGTAAATAAACTTTTAATTTTAACATTTTCTTTAATTTGTAGGATTCAATAAAAACAGTTAATTTTAGGGCTATTTTTTCATTGTGTATATTTTCACCTGTACTTGAGGAAAATAAGGGTGAATCGAAAACATAAATGAAATCAAATGAAAATAAAATTAATCTATGAAAAAATGTTTGGGGGAAAAATTAAATATCGCTGATTATAATATTAAAATTAAATAATCATGTGATCACATGAGAGAATATTAAAAAAAACAACCAAACCAGATATCAAAATCTTACTAAAGTGTAAAATATACCAATAAAATATGAGTAGCTGGTGAAGTGATAATGTGTATTAGCTTATTATATAAAATATTCAAAAATAGGAAAATTATCTCCAAATATTTTATTAAGGTATATTAAAAATTATGTATTCATAGTGAAATAATTCATCTATTTTATCTGGAATGACCACATAATGGATAATTGAAAATTGGGTATGAATCACAGTGTTGATGAAATAATGAAGGAAGCAAAAATAGGAATATATCATATACAAATAAAATTGTATTGAGTAAATTATTCAACACATTTTTATGTAGTTCATATAGATTTACAAAGAAAAGGTTTCTACATATTGATCGATTTTTATTTAGATCAATAAATATGAAATAATAATCTGATTATGTAACATGGTATAAATTACTTGATATGTGTAAAAACAAATAAGAGTGGCTTCTTGATTGAAATATTTTTCTACTAGGTGTGAGTTAAAAAATTGAATATGGTTAATAATGTTCAAAACCAGTGTTTAGTTTTCTAAATTGATATAATAGATTAACAAAGGAGACCATAATAAGATGATTTAAATAATTTTTATCTAGTATCAAATTTGAGGTTGTACATTCTGATTAAATTTTAAACTAAGATGAAAAATGATTGATTTATTCTTTATAATATTATAATTTTAAAAAATGATATTATAATTTATGAATTTATTAAGTTTAAATTTAATGAAAATTTATATATAATGAAAATTTAAGTCTTAAGATTAATTCAAAAATATATATAAATTGAATAATCTAACCGTTCCATCTAATCATTGTTATACTTATGTGATTTTAATGAAACTTGATTAATAATTGAGAGAATCCATTGAGTTAATTAAATAAAAATGTATTATACATCAATAGGATCATAATTTTATTGGTAAATTGACATTCAAGATATCCCTTTCAAAATCTAAGGGATGAGGTATGAAAATAACTCATATTTCCTTATTATTGTATTGAAATATTTTATTTATCAAGGTGGAGTTTTATCTAAAATAAATTGTATTAAAACCATAAAGATGGATTTTATTAATGTTTGTGTTTTTGAGAGTCTAGGGTTATACTGAATAATATTTTTAATATTTCTGAATATCCAACAATAATTTATAGATAGGGTTGGTTCCACATTGAGAATAGTTAACTATAAAATATTCTTCAAAATTAACAACTCTATTTATCTACACAGGGTTATCCCATGTAGAGTAGATATGGAAGGATGATCTAATGTTTGTATGATAAGGTTCAGTTACTACCTACTATCATGGAAGAAATTTTTTTTATTTAATTTTTTTTGAAATATGAGGATAATTTTAGTTTCTTAAAATATTAAGTGTTATTTTAATTAGTGCATGTATTTACTTGGAAGTTGTAAGAATTACGAATATGAAGTATTAAATTTTTGACAAAGACTTATGACATCAATAATGGGGATTGTATCTTTTCCATTTTCATTTAATACTAATAATGGGAGAATATATATGTATTTACTTTTGTATCTGATGTATTTTATTCACATTGATAAAAATAGAAAAGATGGTGTTTAATGTACATAATGATGTTTTGATGTATTTGTTGTCAACAGGTGTCATTATTTATATCAAATAATATTGGTTCTGGATTTTGATAACCGCCAAATTAATGAAAAATATTTTGTTTTTTAATTATGGGAACGGTGATTCATGAAACCTCCCTTTTATTTAAAAAAAATAGAAATAGATTTTTGAAAGAACTAATATTACGTATGAAGACATGATTGCAAATTTCCATGATGGTGGATATAAATATAATTAATAATAAAATTATATTTTTACTAAAATATAGACATGTAATGTTCAATATTGAAGAACTATCAATTATGTCAAACTTTAAGTGTAATAATTTCTTTATAGATACTTGAAATATATAAATATGATAATTATATTTTTCATCCAACTTGTTATGGAAATTTAATTAAGTAAGATGTTTTGTATATAATAGTAATGAAGAAGGTTCAATATTTTTCTTGTATATAAAACTTTTGAGCTATTATTAAATAATTATCAATTCTTTCTAATTTGGGAGATTCATTAAACATGGTAATTGAGAAACCCAACCACAAGATATTATTTTTAAAGATACTATAATAATTTTAGTACAAAAATTGAATAATGTTTTGTAAGATTAAAATTATCCTAGAGATAATGGAAATAATTTTTAATTCATTAAATTAATTTAAAAAAATTTATATTGACCAAAATATTGAATGTCCAAGATCTTATGAATTTACCTCAAGATAATACGACTTCTAAGGAATTTTTAAACTATGTCAATCATAATGAATTATCATGTTACTTGAAAGGATCATATAACATCCAATCTATTGTTTTTCTAAAAAAAATATAAAATCATATGACATCAAATTGAGATAAAAAATGGAAATAGAATCAGGAATATAAAGATGATAATATAAGGGGGAATCCGGACTAGTGTATGTGATGATCGTGACATATTTCAAATATTATTTATTTGTGAACTCATCATAATCCTATAATAATTTTAAGACATTATAATGATTCAATAAAATCATGAACCTTAATTTTTTTTGAATAAATAAATTTTTAATATAGAGTATTTTAGGTTAATTGATGAGACATGATTTTAAACAACAATAATTTGAATATCACTAAAAAATATTTTGTTAATTACATCCAAAAGGCCTTTTAGGTTTAGTTTTTCACCAAAAACCCATTTTTTAGTTTTTCCTTGTTTTTCAATGTAATATATATTTGATTGTGTTTTGGATTACTTTCCATGGATAAACATGGAGTTCAAGAGGTTTTGGGATGTCTATTTCTCCATGCGTTGTTAAAGTGCACAATTTGTGTAGAAATCATCTGACTTGCGGAGGCAGATGGTGTTTCTTGTTAATTTTGATCTTCCAAAGTCGTCATATGGATTGTCCAAAAATGTGCAAGAAAAATGTGTAATTATGCATTCCATTAGTTTTGGATGAGCCAGGATCATGAATTTATAATGATTAGTATAAACTTTGTAGAAATTATAACATATGCTCTTCAATTTTGATAAATCCAATTTTCACAGTTGGAACAAGGTTTCTTATATGGTGTGGGAGTACGTTTCGTCACAAAGGTAATGCCTAGTGTGCTCATAGTTTTATAAAAATTGTCCCAAATTATGTGGCTTTCCAAAATTCATAAAATATTTCGTTTTAATGTTTTAGCCTGCCATTATGTGACCACAATTCACGTTTTTCCTCCCACACATGACATACTCACACAAAAGTGGGCATGCATACACCTCTCCCTTGGATCTTCAATATCAATTAATTTATTTCAAGGTTTTTAGGTATGTTTCTTAAGATTTTGGGTTAATTTTTTCCTCTTCATGACTTCCTCCCTTTTTATTTATATCCCTATTTACAAGGTTTTCTCTTTTCATAATCATAAGTTATGTATTGTATTACATGGGTTGATTTATTTCATTCTATAGTGTGAGGTTCTCATCATGGGAATTGATTTTCCACATTTCGGTTTCTATCAAAATCCAATACCATTCTGGTAGGAATATCCATCTATTTCCTTTCCAAAACATTCTATTTGATTCAAGAAACATCTTAAATAATTTTCAATGGTATTATCCAATTTTTTATGTGATTTGTTGATTTATTGTGGTGTTTAGAAGTTGTAAATTTGATGGGACTGTGTTTTTAATGGGTTTAATTGGTTTTTCTAATATGTTTATGTATAAATAGTATTTTATGAAATTGCTGTTTGAAATTTAAAATGAATTTTAACAATTCAAGATTGTGTTTGATGTTGATTGACGTTTGGTTGTTGGTGGAATATGAAAGGTATACTAATGTTTTGGTTTAGTTCCTTTTTATAGTTTAGTGCATATGCGTGGATATTTATAATTTATTTTTAAGCATCGAGTAATTCATTAAATTCATTATTGGTTATTTTAATTGTTTTAAAAAATGTTTATCAATGGTTGTTGGAATATCCGAACATGCACCATGTGGATATATAGATTGGCACACATGGGAATATATTTGAACTCCATATAAGTGTCCCTTTTTTATCTCGAATTCTTGAAACACCCTTCCCAGTTTTTCTTTCTATTCATCACATAAAATTCTAAGTGGTTTTATAAAAACACATAATGTTTTATAAATATAAAATTTTTACAGATAACATCAATAGAGGTATACACACACGATTTCTAAATTTTGTCTCTTCTGGTTTCTTAAAGTATAGTTTAGAAATCACAATCCTTAAAATTCCCATTGGGAATCATTATAGACTAAATAATGCTTTTATCACACACTGATCATGGATACTTCTTTATATTATTCTTATAAAGATCTTGTCTCATTGGGTTGAGGTTTATATTTAGTTACTGATTTAAATTTTTTAGTTTTTTAGTTTCATGTGAAATTTTTCCATATGCATTGTAGTGTGTGGTACATTGAAACTGTGAATCCTAGCATAGATAATAGTGTAGTGAGTCCTGGATTTGGATAGAATATACTGCATATTTTTATCATGGTATGTCCAAATTTTTTATTTGGCCAGCAGTCAATCATCTCATTCAAATAAGCTACCACACGGTTGGCCCACTTTTTGGTAAACAGTGTGAGATGGCTAGAAATTATAAAAAATGATACACTTATTTAAATATCCACAATTTTCATCAAAAAATATAAAACATCCTCCTTGTCCAATTTTTCAACAAAAAGGGTTTTCCTGACCCCTCACCCATTAATTCTCATCCGTCTATTGGTTCTCCATTCTTATTAAAGGGTATTTTTTAGGGTTTGGGCCAATTACCATCCTTTATCTATTCTTCTCATGGTTTACTTTTGTATCATTTTAGGGATTCTCTCTAAAAAACACAAATCAGTAGGTTTTCTGTGTTTTTTTGTGTTTAATTTGATATGAGGATGTGATGATGTTCTGTGAGGCATTATTCTTCCTCATTTCGATGTTTCATCACATCCAAACATAATTGAGGTAGGTGTTTCCAATATATTCTTTTCTAGATCAATCCATTTATTCTTTCAAGTTCCCAATTAATTTATAAATGTGGTTCACATTCCTAGTAGGTGTTCTTTTTAATTATTTTTGTGTTCTGGCATTGGTAGTTTTCGATAAAATTTGGTTTTTTGAATGTGATTCTTCACATTTGACAAAGTTTATATACACCTGACGTGTTTGATAAATTTCAATTGATATATTATAAAAATATTTATTAATTTGAGATATATTTTCCATTAGATACATTTTATCTATTTGATTTTATTGTGACTTGTTTTTTGATATGTGGAACATGGTTATTTTTATAGTGTGGTCAATGTGTTAATTGGAGAACATGTGATGTTTCTGTGTTAGTCGTTTTCAGAAAACTACTTGAGGTATTATAATAGGTGTGGGATCATCCATGTATGTACCTAGTACACACATGGATGGGAATAAAAATTATGATGGTTGAGTTATACATAAAATGTGGTTTCCAACACCCTTGTGTGTCTCATTTAATCTCGTGGTGCTTTAATAAACTCTATTTTTTTAAAATGATATAATTGTTTTTTCACATTTTTTTAATAGTATAGAAGAATTGGTATTTTATAAATTAATATTGGTTTCTAAATTTTATGGAAGACTGTTTGGATTCTTTATGTTTTTTATTAGTTTTCAACTTGGTGAGGAAATATGGGTGGAAATGAAGTGGATTTTGTATAAAGGGTTGTTTATATTGATTTTGAAAATGGATTTGAACTATTTTGAATGTGTGTTTGAAATGAAAATTATGTAATTCCTAGTTGACACTTTATAATATTCGATAAATGTACACAGTTTTTGAAATTAGGATTCCTAGTTGGAAACATTATATCCTTGATATTTGTTTTAGAATATTATGTGATGTGACTGCTTGGTTGGCACCTTTGAATGGTATGATATATGATAAGAACCCATACACAAGTATTTTCACATATGTGTTATCATATTGGTGGAGTAATTGTTTGGGGTAGTCAAGTGTGGTTGAAATAGATATGGAGAGCCACACATGTGAGTGCCTCTTATATATCAAGTATGTTATTTACAGAGGTTTCCTGGACATCATAAGAGGTTTGGGTGATTTTTTATTATCAAGCACAATTTTATAGGTTGGCACCCCCATAATGGATTTAGTGGACAGGAGGATAGTGCCACTTGTGTTCCTGGTTTATAGAAGACTATAGGTTATTGATTGTGTAGTTTCACCAAACACAAGTTAGTGGTTCTAAAACATAGTATGTCGAAGGATCGCTCAAGGTATGTTTAGGAATTGCACATGGATACTATCTGTAATAAATTTTCACGTTCAGTTGAATTTTGTTTCATTTTATTTTTATCTATTTATATTTATATTTTCTTGGTATCACATTTTTGGACAATAGTTTTGGGACTTGGTTTTTAAATTGGTGAACTGGTTTTGAAAATGGGGGTGTGGAATGTTATGTTTGGAATAAGGAATATTGTGGTTGTATTTTTAAAATTTGAAATACTTATTTTCATATATGAATTTCAAACTTGTGTTTATGGAATTTTTTTGGAAAGGGAATTTATGGATTTTTTGGTGGTTTCCTATTTAATTATTCATATCACACCCTACTTGTACCTCATGGTGTTGGTAGACCCGAGATGTTTTGGAGGATTATGTTGTTAGTTAATGTGGTCGTTGTTTGAGTAGGATGGTCTTGTGGTTGGAGGTGACTAAGTGGTCACATGGAGATCCCATGGTGTAGACAAGTTTTAGTTTCAATTTAGTTTTTAGTTAGTTCATTAGTTAAATTTAAATTAAGGTCAGTTTACGTATTTATTTATGATCATTTTATGGTTATTGATGTCAGATATGTTTGATTATTTTTTTCATTAATCACGGTTCATTGATAAAATTCATTCCCACGATGATTAGTTTGATTCTGGGAACTAGTTTCTAGGCCTTGGGGATCGGGAATTCCCTTCGGGCCATGTCTTGTACCAGGTTGGGTGTTGAGTTTGATGGAACATCAGCCTAGTTCATGAAAAATGGTATCAAATGAGCTTCATGATATTTGGGGTTTTTAGTTCTTGGAGATTGGTAATTTCAGAAATATGGTGTTAATTACAAGGAGATCATTGTGAACCCTTTCACATTTTGATCCTCATATTTCCAAAGGTAGTCTGGGTATTGAGTACTTGTTATATTTTTGGATTCTTTTGGATGAGGAATGACAATGGACATGATCAATGTTATGTCATGAATCACATGGAGTAGTTTTCCATGTGGATTCTGAGTATGTGGTTCAATCTATACAAAACTATTGATTCTTACTGGGGCCATAACCCCTTACCATATCTCCTAGTTTTCCATAATTACTAGTTCCTCATTCTGATAGTTTGGTGTGAGTCATGATTCGTTTCAGTTATGGTTTATGTGAGTAATCATTAAAAATAAAACATATTATGAATTGGAAATGATTTCCTTCAAATTGTTTGGGGATGTAATAATGATTTTTAAAAGGGAAACTATTTTGGATTTAAAATATGGTACATGCTTGGAATTGATAACAAAGTCAAATGGGTGAAATCCTTAGGGTTCTATATGGACGTTCTCATTTGTGTAGATATCTATGGAAAGTTCAGGTTGAAACATGTTTTTCGAAATTGATGAACACATTTTTAATTACTCATAGGATTCAGTGGGTGTGTATTTAAAGTCAAAAGGCCTGACAATGTTTTTTCAATGTGATTTTGAAATAGGAATATAAATTCATGAATTGGATTATGTTTTATAAATTGAGTTCTATATGTGAAATGTGGCTTTTATATTGGGAAAGTGGCCTTCAAATACGGTGTTTTTGATAAATAAAATTGAAATAGTGGGTTTTGAAAACATTATTTTGAGTTTCTAATTTATATTTTTGTCTTGGGAACCTGTTTTATTTCGATTGAGGTTCTCTTTTGGCATTTATTGGTTTGGATGTTGATTCTAGTTCAGTTTCATTCGTATTGTTTAGAATATTCCGACTAGAAATATCCCCAATGTTTATATAGAGTCATTCCATCTTCTTTATTCTTATTGAGTATTTCTTATAATTATTGGTGATTGAGGTTTTTTATTGGTGGAAAATTGGCTTGAGGAAGTTTAATGTTTCTTCATATTATTGGGAACACCTGAAGCTATTAGAGTTCATGTTATTTTGCATCAATTTGAGGTTCCATGATTGGATGAATGAGATATGTTCACCCATCCATAAATTTCGGTTGTGATAGTATGGGATGTGTTTCTTTTCTTCCTTTAGTTTATACTTGAGGAGGGGAAGATAAATATAAAGGAAGATCTCCTGATTATTCAGAAAGGCCAGTTGGTGGTGAAGGATTTTATTGACTACTTCATGGAGATGGTTTCCTTTATCCAGATGTGGTGTCATAGAAGTTTTTGAGGGCATCTATAATCATTTGGGTATTCATCATGATATTAAGGAGTGTGTAATATACTCTGAGGATTTTCATTTTGAGAAGATTAACGATAAAAAATTTCTATGTGATTTAGTTTCATAATCCTAGGTAGATAGAAATCTGTTGTTATTTGTTTCTCATAAACATTCCCCGTATGTCTAGAAGAATATACTAGAGTAAACTATTTTTAAGAAGTCTACCTTGATGGATCTAAATTCTCTTTCAACAGTCCACTCACTCTTGGGTTTTCAGTGGGGCTTCTTTCAAAATTTGAATCCATCTGGTCGCAATACTCCAATGACATTCCATATTTTTGTAGGTTTTGGTCATCTAGAGTGTTTTTTAACAACGATTTACCTGAGGTTGTGTTGTAGGATATGATTTAGTCATCAGGTCTTCAACCACATTATATTGAGTGAATCTCACACATAGTCTAAGAATCAATAGGGGTGTGGAGAACTATGCCCTCATTTTTTCCCCAATGTCATAATTGAGATGGTTGAAGTTTATGTTTTTCAGTTTTGTTTTTCTTGTAATATCATTATTTTGTTGTGAATAATTGGTGGAATTATTCAATCATAAACTACGTATTTGTAGTTATATTAATATTTATCTTTGAATCATTTTTTATTATTCGTGTTTTTCCCTTATATGAAATGGTTTTTGTTTTAGCAATGCTTATGTGTACATTCTTCTGTTTTATGGATGTGATGAATTGAGTTTTAGATTGCTATTTGTTTTGGTTTTCATCTATGGGTTTTCTATATATTATGGACACTTAACTTTATTGAGATATCTCTAGTTTGGGATGGGTGTTCTCAAGACCCCGGTTTTCCAGGTCACATTATAGTGCATTTCACATTTATTGCAAGAAGTTGTTTTTTTCATGTTCAGTGTTTTGAATCTATTTAAGATATTGTGGTGGGAAGAAAACCTTCATATTCATTCCCCATTAATTTTTTAAATTTCTTCTATTATAGGACGGGTGAAATGGGTGGATTAAAATTTTCTCTATTATGATTTTGAATTCTTTTAGTTTTGATTGGGTATATATTTGAGTTTTGAATATCTTTAGGTTGGGTAACATTCTGGGGGTAGAAAGTATTAGTAGTTGGGAGAATTGTCACAAACTGACCTTAGATACTTATTTTCATTATTATTATCTTGATCTTAGATCTTGGTTTGAGTTTCGGGTTGAGTTCATGGATTAAATTTTTTAGATTTCTAGTTGCTGGTGAAATATTGGCCTATGTATGGGAAACCCATAGTTAGTGGATTTCATGTGTCGTAGCCTAGGTTACCATTTATTGGGTCCTAGAGTTGTACAACAGATACCGTATGGTTAGAGAATGGTAATTCAAACTGTGTGGGATGACCATGCGGCCGATCTCCTATTTCATATAAGCTACTGCACGGTTTGGTGCACAATTTGGTAAACTATATGGCTAAAACATGTGAGTATTCTAAAAAATTTAAAAATTTAAAAATATTTTTTATCTCCCCTTTTTTATCCCAAAATTTTTTCCTCTCTTTCATTTATTGATTTTGTCACATGAAGGGGTCCAATGATCCATCTCCCATTGATTCTCCTACATCTTTCGGTGCTCCTCTAAGCATCGGAGGTGTGTTTATAGGGTTTTGGTTATTTTTCTCACCATTCTCTATTCCTATCTTGGATTCCACATGTTTTCATTTGGGTTTTCCTTATTGGCTGAACCCCAATGGCTATCTATTGAGTGTG
Source organism: Viscum album (assembly GCA_963277665.1). Classification (NCBI taxonomy): domain Eukaryota; kingdom Viridiplantae; phylum Streptophyta; class Magnoliopsida; order Santalales; family Viscaceae; genus Viscum; species Viscum album. The sequence continues at coordinate 1,068,085,161 of OY728136.1, forward strand.
GGATGTGATTCCTTGGATATTAGTTTGTGTGGTTGGTTTATTAGTCTTTTTTCTTCCTTATTCATAATTTTCAATGAATTCATAGATAATTGAGGTATATATTTCCATTATTTTTTCAATCTAGCCCAATACATTGATATATGACTATTTTCAATTATTTTTTAAAAATGATTTACATTTGTATGATGTGTTGGTGTTAATTATTATGTTGTTTTGGATTTGGAATAAATTATTAAAAATATTTTTTCAAATTGATTCTTTATATATGGCTATGTATATATTAATCTAATGTTTTTCGTTAAATTTCAAGTGATATTTTAGAGAAACGGTTATTAATTTTAGTGATATTTTCCCATATATATGTTTGATCAAATTTATTAGATTGTTATTTGGGTTCAATATGTAGAATGTGATGATTTTTATAGTGTGGTCTTAGTATAAATTGGAAAAAATTTGATGTTTTAGAGTTAGTGATTTGGGGAAAAAATAATTGTGGTATTCCATTGGATGAGGATACATCTATGTGTGCCTATAGTGCACAAATAGATAGGAACACAAATGATTGTTGTTCTAGAAATAATGTTTCATAATTGGCACCATGAAATGTTTGAGAAAATATTTTGAATGATCATGTGATGTGACCGCCCGGTAGGAAAATGTGAATGGTTTAATGTATGAATGAAACCATTATAATGAGATTTCTATTCCAAGGTTATCATATAGGTGGTGTATGTTTATGGTTTTTCCAAGAATAGTGGTGGTATGTAAGGTGGGCCATGGATAATAGGGCATTCTACATACAAAGTGTGTTATTTCCATGGGTTTATAGGGTGATTTTAGACGATTGAGTGGTGCTTTATTATCAAACATGTCAAGAGTGGTTGGAAACCCTTGGATAGATTTATAGGATATGTGATTAGTGCCACTAGTGAGGCTAGTTCAGGGCAGCCAGTTAGATATTAACATCAGAGTTTCACCATACATCGTCACACAGTTTTGAAACGAGTACCTCCAGGGATTAATCTATGGATGATCAATAAATTCTCGTGCTTAATATTTTTATTTATTGAAAACTTTTTTTACAAGGTTTCATGTATTAATCCTCTATTTACATTCATCATTGGTAGGAGTCACCTTGTTGGACATTATTTTTTGGATTTGGTTTCCAAAATGGTTAACTAATTTTGAAAATTGGGAGGTGGAATTCATATGTTTAGAAAAGTGATCATTGTGGATGTATTATTAAAATGCAAAAAACATATTTTAATATTTTAATTTCAATCTAGTTTTTTTTACTATTTGGGGAAACAAAATATATAGATTCTACTATGGTTTCATTTTTAGCTGTTATGTTCATACCCAACTTCTATAATTTAGGTCGGTAGACCTGAGTTATTTTTCATGATCATATTTTTGGTTTTGGTTCTCGTGGTTGGAGTTGGTTCATCTTAAGGATGGAGGTTAGTAAGGGTTCACATGAAGATTTCTTTGTGTATTCTAGTTTTTTTTGTATTTAATTTTTAGATTTTTCTCCACTATCATTTTTATTTAGATCAGTTTATGCATTTTTTTATGATAATTTATTGGTATTTTTGTGTGATATTTTGGTTATTTTGTTTAATTGATCTTGGTATATTGTAAAACATTATTCCCACAATGATTACATTAATTCATGGCACTAGTTTCCAACCTATTGGGATCGAGAACTCCCTTCTGTCCATATCTCAAACTGGGTCTGATGGTACTCCAACCGGGTTCATGACAGCTTCCACCATGGTTTTCGAAATTCTTTTGGAATGAAATTATTTGGGAAGGATATTTTTTCATTGCGAATGGTTTTTGGATTCTAAGGGTTAAGGATCGATTGGTACTTTGTGATGGTTTGTAATTTTTCAAAATCATACTATATGTTGTTGTAGTTCTCACTTTCTGATGGATTTATGTGTGATTATCACCCCTATAGTGATCATTCCAATGATATTTCCCATGGTTAGTTGGTTACAGGGATTTAGTATGGCATGCACAAGGGAATTAGTGAGTTATGTGTAATTACAAGATTATGATGACCACTTCATTCTATGTTATACTATTATCATGGGATTCATGGATTTAATCTAGACAGTTGAGTGATTATTTCTATCTAGTACAAATTTGATAGATTAGAACCCCCTTATAATTTTGATAATTTTTGTGGGAGTCTCCATAATTTAGGCCATTTTAGTCCATTAATGTTATTTGTTGACTATGTAGGTGCACCATATACTGACAGGTGGATCCGAACCTAGTAAGTATAGGGATTTTTTTCTTTATTATTATAAAATTCATATTATTACATATTTATGCATTCCACAATTAACTTGAAACATTTTGGTTCCGAATAATATTTGTATTTTTCTTCTCATACAGTTTTTGTTCCCTTTATTTGTGGATGTGTTTGATTTTCCTTGCTTCATGTACTTAGTTCATCTTTTCTTTTCTCTAATGATTTTTCCAAGTGGTTTCTTAATTTGGTTTAGTACTAGGTTTTAAAAGATATGGTTTTATTGAATTATTAAATTATAAAAAAATAATTTCACCGAATATATTCCAAACATGTTTTTATAATCTATTTTAATAAATAACATGTATGGATTCTGCCTTTGTTATCTACTGGTCTATTTTATTATCACACCCTACATGCGCCATTTGATGTTAATAGATCTAATATACTTTGTCAGAAAAATTTTTAATAAGGTTTTCAGATGTAGTGGAATGTATTTATTGAAAGTGGTGAGTAATAGGTCACATGGATAACAAGTTAGGTTCTGATGTGGTATTAGTTTTTTATAAATCTATTTTGTTATGGTGATAATTTACCTCTATTTATTTAGGTATTCATTTCATTCCATGGTTTTTAAATTATTTTATTCGTGTTGAATATTATTTATTTATTAATTTATCTCCATTTATAATGGGATTAAATATTTCAAATTATGTAATATTTGATTCCATGCTGTTGTTTACATCTCATGATAACCGAGAATGATTCTGGGACCATTTTTTAGTCCTGATCGGGTAACCGGTTTTGTTTTGATCCCTTATAGTTCAAGTAAATTGGAATCCTTGTATCCATTTTTATATGGGGTGTTAAGTAGATCTAGGATATGAGTATCGTAATTTAATAAGTCGGGATGAAAGAGGATCATGAACTCTTACTCATCCAAAGCCTCAAGTTTACGGGGGTAGTTTTGGATTTGAATGTTTTTTGGGTTTTTTGAATATGTTGTTGGGGATTGTTCGGTTTGTGATTTTTTGAATGGTAATGGATGTGAATTGGTGTAATATTTTGGTATTAAATTGTGTAGTGACCAATTCGGATCCCAATTGGTGGGTTTAATATACATCTGGTGGTTGATTCGTGATTGATGTATGGTTTTTTAAACCATGTATCAAGGTTATGTATGAAAATTAGTTCCCTATTCCAGGTGTTTTGTTGTGACTTGTGATTTTGATTGATGTTGATCTTCATGACTATATTTTTAATGGAATATGGCTTTCAGAAATTTTTTTTGAATTAAAAATTATTTTTTTGAATTGGATTTATTTTAAAAATGTATAAGTAATTCAAATATGGACTTAGAGGAATGTAATTTCAAATTAAGAATGAAAATGGTTATTTTCTATAGAGAATTTCGGTTTTGGTTGACGGTGTTTTTATGTATGATCCTAGTTTTTTTGTTCTTAATTTCCATTTTTGGTTGAATTTTTGGATGATTCTTATTTTTTATTTTTTATTTTTATTTATATTATAACACTGAAAAAGTTCCCAAAAAAATCTAGTTAGTCTCTTATAGTCAAAAGTTGTACCTAGACACTTTGTGCGGTGGAACAATTGAGTTATTATCATATACTTCCAGTATTCCATGCTAATTGTGGTCCATTAGTGGGATTTGAGTGGATTTATAATGTTGATGGTGTTTTGAGGTCTTTGTGATGTATCAAAGACCTGAGGGTGTGAGCTATTATAGATTTTTTAGGTTCTCTATTTAGATCTATGGAAAGTGATCATCCGAAGTTTTTTTTAATGTTGTCATGTCTTGGAAAATTTTTACGACCATTTCCATGTAATAGTTAATACATGAGGAGGTGATGGTTAATAAAGTTGTATAGATATAGGGAATATAGTATGGTCAAGAATTGTGAAGGCCTACATGGACCATATTGAGGAGTTGGTTTATTTTTCGACGAAGATATAATTGAATGATCATATGACATGTACTATCTTATTTTGGTATCTTCATCTTTACATTTTTTATTATTTTGTAACTTACATAAAGTTCCCTTTGAGATGATAATGGATAAATCATTTTTAGTGGAGCTAGTCCCTAGAGCATTGTATATAGAAGTAGAAAATCATTTTTCACATGATGCACGTGATGGTTCCCCATATGTTGTGTCGTGAATTACAGTGAAACATTTTTTATGGATTTCCCTATTATATTTCCTTCTTATCATTCGTCAAACAAATTTATATTGTTCTTAAATTGTGGTCATTTTCATCATATGAATCCATCTTGGCATCAAAATTTGAAGGTTTTCCAATAGTGTATCTATTTAGGTCTACTAGAGAAGTTCTACAAGAATCATTGATGATAGATTTTTTATCTGAAAAAAATGTTATAAGTTCTTAACTATGGAGAATATTTTGATTTAAGTAATCAAGTATCTAGATGTTGTACTCAATGAGAATATATTCACATAACCAATAGTTTTTAGGTGGTGGAAATGTTAGCTTATATTCCCCCTATAATTTGTAATGGGGATAGTTTATGTTCTCCTTAATATAGTATTATTTTATTTGAATGATCTTCTTTCATCAGGGATTTTTATATCATTTTATTCTGGGAATTATAGTAGATATTCCATAACGATTTTAATCAATGAATGGTTATCCTTCTTGTCAGCTAGTTTTAGTTTTTTTGGTACATTCTTTTAGATATGGTTGATTGGAGATACCTTTTAATTTTAGAATGAGTAAATGATTTTCAGTTTAATATTAATTATCCATTTTATTCTTTAGGGTATCCTAATACTAGGACTTATCGTGTTGTTCCATAAAGGTAGAATATTAAATTTTTGGGAGACCCAACATGATCGTCTGATCATTTCCTATATAGTTGGTTAGGTGTTACTTTTTGGGATGCATGGTCTCACTAAGGATTTGAGTTTGGGTTGGTATCTCTAATAATTGAGTTCTAATAGTTATCCATATTTTTATGGTTGAATTTCATGTGGATAAATTTATCTTTGGGGAGAATTGTAACAAATAGATTTATTGTACTATTTTATTTATTTTTTTATTTGAATTTTTATTCTTATAATTTTTATTAATGTTCATGTTGATTTTCTATATAAAACTTTTGATTATTGCAGGTTTTAGGTAGTTTTTGTCTCTATTACTAGTTAGGATGCTTGGTTTGGGGTGAATACATGTGGAAAGTGAAAACATGGCCTGGTTACAGTACATTTTATTTCAGGAATGATTGTTTTTCATAGTGTGTGCATGGTTTGCACCAAACCATGAGATGAAAATTAGTAACTGTGTATCCTATTTTTAGTGTCTATTGTAGGAGCATGTATTGTACAATTTTTCTAAAAAAACACAAAAATCATGTGAGACAAAGTAAGATATTAATAGAGTTTATTTTAATGGTCGGAACATGGTTTTCCAAATTGTGAAAATAGTTAAAAGGGAAGTCCTTACCTTCAACACGGGTTCTCATGATCAGCACATAATTTGGTAAATCCTTACTGAAATCCATGTGACAAACCAAGATTATTAAAAATTTGAGCTTACCATTTTCCCCATTTCTCAATAAAACCCCACTATGAATTTCTCCCCACATGCATGACCTAGGTTTACCGAATGGTGATCCCAAACCACTCTCATAGGGTTATTCATCCCACATTATTTCTGTAACATCTCGGTTCCAAAAACCACCTAGAGGCACCCCATAACTGGTTGGTGACATATCCTCAAGCTCATTTCCTCGAACGCCAGAGGCTACCGAATAGTAGCGAGGGCCTTGGGTGTGATGGTGGGGAAATTATTCCCACATTGGCAGAGTACACATCAAAAGTAAACAAAACACAATAGCGGAAGCAATAAATATCCAACACTATAAATAGTGGATGATTGATAAAGAAACAACTGGAGCATAAATATATATAAATGATGCATGATACATATATGTATAGGAAAGAATCCAAACAAGTCACAATGTTGAATATATTAATAATCCAAATTACAAAAGAAAAATAGATGAGAAACTCGTCAGCATCGCATTCCCCAGCTTGGTCCCATTCTCTCTAGCTCCAATGAAATCCATTACGTGAAGTCGAAGGGCGCTTGCCCTTGTCTATACCTGCAACAATATAATCAGTTTGGGCCCAAAATCATGGCCCAAATAGGGTGTGATACTAAATCTTTGTATGCACCCACCTGATGATCTATGCCTAACAGTCAGTGAGTATATGGCAGGTAAAAGTACTGAAAGCAGTAAACAAGGAAGAACTACATAGTAAACAATAAACAGATTAAGCATTCAAAACATCACACAGCATGCAACAAAATAATAGATAACACAATTGGTAACCCTCTGGGCAGCACACACATTCGTACCCCTCTGGTTCAGCTAAAGTATAGACTCTCTAAGGAAGCACTCACAGTCAATTCCCAATATAGTCTCGTATTGTAATAAAGGTGCTCTGGGGAAGCACTCAACATCAATTCCCCCTATGTTATTACATCGTATAATTATTAAGAAACTCTGTATAATCCCTCAGGATCAATTCTCTCTATGGTTTATACACCAGATTCTCACAGCCCTGTGTAAGTCAAAGAAGCATAGCATCGCGTAACAGATAAAGTAAACATCAAAAAATACTTGCCTAGAAATATATAGAATAAAAAAATATCATATAAATAGGCACACCATCCTATAATACAAGGAATGGAAAATGAAACAACATCCAAACTAGAAAACTAATCCCCAATGTTCAAAAACAGGAAAAACATGCATGGGAAATACATCCAGAGCAAAAAAAAATTACCTTATTCACAAACAAAAACATATACTCAGGCACACAAACAAAGAAGAAAAATAACTGGGGAAAAATAGTAAATATGGAATACACTTTTCAAGGGTATTAATGGAATTTTCACCTAATACTCAAATACTTTCTACAAAAAGGCACAAACCAGCTACCTCGGGGTTAGGAGATCAATATAGTTGAACCTCAAAGCTTGAATATTTTTAGAAATTCATATATTTTTGAAAACACATAAAACGCTCAACCTAAGATAACATGGAATAGAAGAAAATACAAGAAAAAAAACTCTTGGAGAATGAAGAGTTTACTGCTGCAATTCCATTTCAATCAAGGGAGGTTGATTCGTACAATGGATGTGCAATCGAGGGATCAGGGATGTCTCGACACTATACAGGTGCTCTAGAATGTTTTGACCGAAGAAGAAGACACCCCAGTCCATTAGACGCGACCCTGGTCCGTTTAATGAAAAAATCAAAATACATGGCATGTACTATTGAAGTACACAGCGTGCCCTTGCCCCTTCTGTACTCCGCTTTAGGCGGCCTCCACATTACACCACACGACCATGTGTGTGTCCATGACACTGCCGGCACACGGCCTCTGGTGGCAATGATGTGCTTGGGGTGTACTCATAAAGTACATAATGTGTACTTCAAAAATTTCTAGAAAATCCTGTTTTTTGAAATACTATAGAAAAAGGAAAACATACCTGCAAAGAAGGTCTGGGTTCTTACAAACGTCCCCCCTTAAAATAATTTGTCCCCAAATTTCCCTAGCATGGAGTAGAAGAACAAACCCCGAACAGTTTCGGCCACTGTGATCATATATCGGCCTCCCTCTCCCAAGTCTCACCCTGTACATTCCCAAGCTACCATAGAACTCGTACCAGAGAAACTAACAAGCCATAGAGAAGCTGTGTATTGTGATTGAAAATATAGGTAGGATGCTCTTCGAAAGATGCATCCATCTTTATCTTGACTTCCTCAGGATGGAAAGCATGAGACGGGTCTGAAAAGTAACATCGGAGCTAAGAAACATGGAAGACATCGTGTATATCCCGGTACCTCTAAGGTAACTTCAACTGATAGGCAATTGTCCCAACTCTCTCCAACACCTCAACCTTCCTGACGTACCTCGGTGAAATCATACACTATCTCTTAATGCTCTTGTGTCCCAAACTCGGTGTGACACATAGAAAAACCTGGTCCTGGACCTCGCACTCCAGAGGTCGTCTCCACTGATCAGCATAAGACTTCTGTCGAGACTGTGCAGTAGCCATACTCTTCCGAATCAACTCTATTTGCTCTGTGGTCTCCTGAACAGAACAAGGTCCCAGCAAAGCTGCCTCTCTTGCCTCTAGAGAACGTAAATCTGATCGTCATGGCCTACCGTACAAATCCTCAAAAGGTTCCGTCTAAATAGTTGCATGAAAACTATTATTGTAGGTAAACTCCACAATAGGTATATTTTTTCCCAAGAACCTCCTAAATTCAGGATGCATGCTTGGAGAATGTCCTCAAGCACCTGAATCGTATGATCAAACTAGCCCTCTATTTGGGGATGGTGAGCTATACTCAAAATAACATGTGTACCCAAAGCATTCTGAATCCTCTTCCAGACCCGAGAAGTAAATTGAGGATCTCTGTCTGAAACAATGGAGTGTGGAACTGTATGCAGATGTAAAATCTTTCGGATGCACAACCGCCCCAACACCTCAATAATTAAGGTATCCTTGATCAGTAAGAAGTAAACAACCTTCGAGAGTCTGTCAATGACAACCAAAATTGCATCATTCCCTCGAGGCGACCTCAGAAACCCAGTTACAAAGTCCCTTGCTACATCATTCCACCTCCACTCGGGAATGGATAACTGCTATAAAAGACCTGCTGGTGGCTGATGCTTCGCCTTCACCTGGTGACAAGTGGAAGTCCTCATGACGAAACCAGAAATGTCCCTCTTCATACCTAGACACTAATACTGACGGTGTAGATCACGATACATCTTGGTGACGCTATGATGAACTGTCCAAACTGAGGAATGAAAGTCCCGCATCAGATCCTCATGTATATCTGCTGGAACCCACATGCATCCTTAGAAATTTATGATCTCATCCTTGCCTATGGTCCACCCAAGAATGGGGTCCACTCTTGACATGCTTTCCTGTAGGACAAGGCCATCAAAATATAATAGCTTCCTCATTAGCACTCGATCATGAAGGGTAGAGGTAACAGCTATATGAGATAGAAAAGAATGCCCATGTCTATCATGCACCTCTAAATGCATCTTAGAGAACAGATGCATAAGCTACCACTCACTACTGGCCTCCTAAATTGCCAGTATCAGATTCCTCCTACTCAACACCTCAGCAACTATGTTGCCTTCCCCCGGCATGTAGGCAAGCTCAATGTCAAAAGACTGAAGGTAACTAACCTACCTTCGTTGTCTCAAATTCAGATCACGCAGAGTGAAGATGTACTTGAGACTCTTGTGGTAGGTGAAAATCACAAAATTCTCTCCCATAAGATAATGAATCTAGCAGCGTAAGGCATGAACAACAGTTGCCAACTTGATATCGTGTGTCAGGTAATTCCTCTCATGTGTCCTCAAATGTCGATACCCATACACAACAACTCCATCTCCCTGCATAAGCACAACTCCCATACCTATACCTAATGCATCACAGTAAATAATATAGCTCTTCCTAGATCTGGAAAGACTAGTATCGGTGCTGAAGTCATCCTCTCTTTAAGTACCTGAAAGGATGACTCAAAAAAATCGGACCATAAGAACTTCACCCCCTTCTTAGTCAGACTAGTTAGTGGTGCTGCTAAGCATGAAAAATCCATGTCTCAAATTTCTATAGTATCCATCCAACCTTATAAAACATCTCACTACAAAGACGTTCTTCGGCTGCTCCTAGGACACTATAGCTCTCACTTTCTCTAGGTCTACTTATTCCTTTTCCTCTGAGATTACATGACCCAAGAAGTGAATCTGGTCCATCCAAAAGTGGTATTTTGAGAGCATAGCATATAATGGATGCTCCCTCATTGTACTAAAAATGATCTCAAGATGGTTTGCATGGTTTTGTCGAGTGTGAGACTACACCAAGATATCATCCACGAAGACAACCACGAAGGAATCCATGTATGGATAGAATAATCGGTTCATCAATGCCATGAAAACAATTGGCGTGTTCGTGAGACCGAATTGCATAGCCATATACTCGTATAGACCATACATTCTCCAGAAAGCTGTGAGAGGTATATCAGATGGTCAAATGTGAAACAGATGATAATGGGACCTCAAGTCAATCTTCGAGAACACCCGAGATCCTCGGATCTAATCAAAGAGATCATCCATCCCAGGAAAGGGATATCTGTTCATGATCATCAATTTCTACAACATCTGATAATCCACACAAAGCCTAATGGTACCATTTTAATTCTTTGGAGTCAGGACATGTGAACCCCAAGGAGAAGTAATGGGTCGGATGAAACCCTTGGCCTAAAAATCCTCCAGCTGTTTCTTGAGGTTATGCAACTCTGGTGTAGCCATCCGATAAGGAGGAATAGACATCTGTGCCGCCCCTCACACAAGCTTAATAGAAAATTATACCTCACGCTCTGGAGGCAATCTTGAAAATTCCTCTAGAAATTCACCTTTGGAATGATCCACCACTAGAGGAAAGTATAACTGTGGTGTCCCCTAGTCACCCACAAAAAGACTATCAATATGGGATATAACTGCTCCTAACCCATGATTCTCTAGACCTGCTTAGATTTCCTTGACATCCCACTAGCCCTTATGAAGAAAATATCCTCGCTCTGGTGATATGAAACTAACTATGCGGTGATAACAGTCAACGACTACCTCGAAGGGAACTAGCCAGTGCATTTAGAGAATGAAATCATAGCATGCCATCTCTAGAACATAAAGATCCCAAAGGAATTAAACCCCACTAACCTCAAGAGGGCACTCCTTGCACTGAGATACACCAGATGTTCTTGTCTCCAACGGAGTGTCTAATGTCAGAACATCAGGAGAATAAAAAATATAGATCCCAAGTCTCTCCACAATAGAGACGGATATAAATCTATTCATAGCACCAGTATCGAAATGAGTTGATGATAAAACTAAGGAAACTAGAGCCATACCTCGAATTGTAGAGGGATCGGGATCCTAGTCCTGATGGGTTTTCTCCACTGCAAAAGTCTGGCCAGCTTTGCAGCCCTGTGACCCTGCCTGACAACTCTGAGCAGATCCACCCTACTATCACTGGTGGCCTGGTGACTGACCACTGTGGCCACGACCTCCACGATGGCCATAACGGCTGGAAGAAATATAATTCCCATACTGGTGACAAACTGGAAGAGTGGATTCTGTACGAGGAGTCATAAATACACCCCTGTCACCAGCTGCTGGTGAAAAGATCTGACAGAAATGGTGAAGGCGACATATCTGGCCGCAAGATAGGCACTCTATCGAGTCTATCTGGCACTACGTCCTTGTATTCCCACTTCTCTTACACTGGTATCACACCACCTGTCTACCAGTAGATGCATCCTGCCTGCTCATATCTACTCGTTTAGTCTCCCTACGGCGCTTCTGGAAATCAGTTGGCAGAGCACTGATGATGGATGTCGAGCCACCATGGATCACAACTCCGGATTCCCTCAGATTCCTCTTCGTGATCTGTTTCTATTTAATGATGGAAGCGATGAAAGTCAACCTGAAGATATTCACCTGAGAGTGGATTTCATGTCTGAGGCCATCCTTGAACTTCCTTTCCAGAAATAACCCATCTCATTGCAAGAAAAGTGTGAAACGCTGAAGCTTGATGAAATGAGTGGAGTACTCCATAACCGATAGGGTACCCTGCACGAGGCTCATAAACTCTCGGGCTCGATTGGCCCTCAAGGTCTCTAGATAGATGTAGTCATAGATGATGCACTGGAACTCCTCCCAAACCATGACCTGATGATGACCCACCTGTGAAATCACATCCCCCATCTCTTGGCAGAATCCTGTAGCATATAGGTAGAGAGCTTGACTCTCCTCTCTGGAGGCGTCCCCAGATGATCGAAGATCTTTAGCATGGAATCAATCCATGACTCTATAGCCTGCAGTCCTCCTTCCCCTGAGAAGGTGGGAGGAAGTTGTTGCTAGAAGACCCGCGTCAAATCAGCCGTCGACGGGGCAAGAGGTGGCGCTCCCTGAAAGATTTGCATCATCCTCATGAATCCTTCCATGAACTGTGCATCAGCACTAGTAACAGATATAACTTTTGGTGCCAAGACTAGAACAATAGGAGGATCTATGGGAAGTCCTGGATCAGCCATATCTAGCATCTGATCAATGCCTGGCCACTGGCGTAAAACTGGAGGATTTCTTGGTGGCATGACTCTGTTAGGTCAAGCATACACCTTAGATCAAAATTATCAAGAACTAAAAAAAGGAGTGTAATAAGAGAACAAGAGGAATAAAACATTCATGTTTTTGAAAACATGATTACATGAAGTGTACACTCCCTACACGGCGTGTTCAGTGAATTCATTCACATAGGTGTGTACTATTTGTTAAACCGGTCCTGTAACACCTCAAACACAAGGCGTTTTCTCTAAACACATGGTGTGTACTTGAATCCACTTCCCATGCTCGGGTCCTTCTACACGGTTAATCCACACGGCTCTCTTGAGGCAAGACTACACAGCCTGTTCAAGGTAGACAAGGTGTGTACTGGACATGTTTCACCTGGCCCATGTTGTTAGTGACACGGTCCGACACAGGGCTCCAACTACATAACGTGTTCCAGATAGACATGGAATGTATGTGAAAGGATAGCATCGACATGTGTTTTTTGTGACGCGGCCGGGTACTTGGGTTAGAATACACAGTGTGTTAAAGGTGGACATGGTGTGTATAAGAAGAGACCCAATTGACCCGTGTTTTTAGCTACACTGATGGTTTACTAAGATTGTATAACACGGCGTGTTCAACGCGTACATGGCATGTTTCCATCAGACTTCTCCCATCCCATATCTCTTCCCACATGTCCTACGACATGGTCAGAGACTACACGGCATGTACATAAATTACACGAAATGTACTTAAGAAAAACAGTTTCTTTCCGAACAGAAGAACACATGGAGTGTACATAACATTACACAACATGTATTCTAGGATTTTCCTGACAGTTAGACTTAAAACTACTCTGGAACCCAGATAACACTGAAACAAGCATTGAAAATGAGAAATTATGATCCGTGAGGGCCCATACTCACCGAAAATCAATGTTTGGCATCTTATACATGCTATAAACAATAATAACAGTGCAATGATCCACCAAATTTCTGTCCATGAGGGCCCATAAAACCTCAAGGACCAAAGACTGGCATTCATTCAAACAAAACCATACACACAATTCCCTATCAAACAGCAGGTTTTTCTATCCAGGCACCTATCATAACAGCCTGAATATTCTACAAAAAATTTATCACAACAACATGCAGTTTCTAATACATCCTAGATGACATGGAAATAATGTCTTGCATGTGATTTTTAACAAGTGCCTATATAATGTAAGAGATGGAAAACCCTCATCTCATCGGGTTGCGACAGAAATAGTACCTCAATAACATCAACTATAACTGCACAAAACACGTGAATCACCCAACGGTGAAAATAAAATCAACCATAAAATTTCAAAACCATAAAAAATTGCAATAATGAGGTAGATTGTCTTTTCCTCGTACACGAGATAGCTACTTCTCAGCACAGCTAATTCCATCCTATACCTAGATATAGGATCCAAACAGTAAATCTAGAGAAAATAATCCTCTGATACCACTTTGTATCATCCTGATTCCGGAAGCCACCCAGAGGCGCCCCATACCAGGTTTCACTACTACAAAAACTGTTTTTATTAGAACTCAAAATAGGCTTTATCGGTGCTAAAAAACATTGTAAAGCTCGGAATTGATAAACGGAGGGCCCCCTTTATCAGTGATAAAAAAGAACTGAGCTAAAAGCGCTGATAAATGCCCTCTTTGATGCTACAAAAAAATATTTAGTAGCACATCCAAACACCTGCAAAAAATTCAGCATCTCAATTAGCTAATTAGACCAAGTATATCCATTCAAATTTAACACATAAATAATAAGATAATTGGACCATGTATACCCATATAGCAAGTATACTTGTACTCCATTAACACATAATTTATAAGTTAATTAAGTACATAAAGAATTCAATTCTGAATTCAGGGGTTTGGGGGTGGCTGTCCAAGGGGGGTAGGGGTTGTCTAGGGGGATGGGGATGTCCTTGGGGAAAGGGGCGTCCAGGGGGTGGGGTGGTCCAGGAGGTTGGGGGCAGTCCAAGGACGTTGGGGGTGTCCAGGGGGGAGGGGGTGTCTAGGTGCATGGGGGGGGGGCTATCCATGGGGTTGTCCAGTTGGTGGGCTAGTGTCCAGGGTGTTGGGGATGATTTCCAGGGGTGGGGGTGTCAGGGGGGTTGAGGGCAGTCCGGGGGGTTAGTGGGGTTGTCCAAGGTGGGTGGGGTGGTGTCCAGGAGGGTGGGATGGGGGTGTCCAGGGGGATATGGGTGTCCAGTAGGGTGGGGGTGTTTCGGGGGTGGGGCGGTCTAGGAGGTTGGGGGGCTGTCCAAGGGGGGTGGGTGGTGTCCAAGGAGGGGGTGTCTGTAACACCCTGAATTTTTTTGAGAAAGATTCTATTTAATTTTTTTGATGTCTTGTGTTGTATGCTACACCAAGATTATCTTGAACAATATGAAACACCATATTAGCTTTTAGTATATGCAAACACTATTATTTCCCTTTGTTGCACGCAAGAGCAACCTTTCTCAATAGCGTGTGTTGTACGCAATACCAGGTTTCACTAAATAATGATATATTATTATAATATTATTATGAACTGGCCGTTATGAATATTATTTCCTAAATTTTTAATTTTATAACATTATTATTCATCTTACAAATTTTCTAGAACATGGTATGAGAAAAAATTAAATTTTTTCGGGTAAAATAAGTATTTTTAAAAAAATGAAATTTTGTCCCCTTTTGATGGTGCACCCACTTTAAATATTGTTTTTGAAATGTTTATAAGTTCAATTTTACAAAATAAAATTATTATTTGGAATCAGGTTTTAAAAATTTATTTGAATAAATTTTTCATATTATTCTGATAACTTTGATATTTTAATGAATAGTAAAAACATGCTATATTCTAATTAAAAACAACTTTTTTCATCGTATTAATTAATATGGTAAAAATATATTATTGAATGGTTATAATTATAAATAGAATATATTTTTACCAATTAATATAATTTATGTCATTTTCATTTATTTTACATTGAATTCATAGGTTAAATAATTTCAAACGTTTGTAATGTTTTAACTTTTAAAACTCATTTTCTTAACAGCGGGATTTATTTTAAATTAATTTTTGCAACGTCTGTGAATTGAATTTGGGAAAATGCATTCAATATTTGAAATCATTAGGTACAAGTTATTTTAATAGGCTACTTTTTATATTTGGGCACTATGAATAGTAACTACGGTAAATTTCATTTACAATAGTTAAAGGAAAATCGAGTAATTAAGGGTAAATATAATATTATAAAATTTCCCTAACACTTGTATTAATATAATTGTATTTTTATATTTCATACAAAATAATATTTGGGTATAAATGGAATCCATTGGAACCCACTTAGATGTGATTAAGCCCTTTATTTTATTTTATTTTAAGGAAAGTGAAATATGTCTTAGTCAAACATTAATAATTAAAGTATTTTTAATATAAGGTTATACATAATATAAATTCTATTATAAATACTCATTTCAAAGATATAATGTTTTTATTTTTTATTGTAGATATTTAATTACCTTAAAAGCTTATACATTAATGATGCAGAAATTATTTATTTTGTAAAAAATCAATACTATTGTTTTTATTACAATAATAATACCCATCAAAAGGACCTGAAACTTGACAAAACCTTATTGGTAGAGTATATATATACCCTAATCATCCAAGGGTCTAATTATGGACAATTTTGAGCCATATAAAACATATTAGGTCATTTATATTATTTTATTTTAAATGATGTCAAAGTTTCCACCTTCATACTTTAATAAAGATTAAATTTTAAAAGTTTTTTTAGAATATAAATTCTACTAAAAGTATAATTATGAAATCTATTATATTTATCTCTATCATATTATATTATTTTTAATTTTTATATAACACATAAGTATACTAAATAGTTATACAAATATGTTTTATTAATTATTTTATTAAGAGAAATATCAAATAAATGATTTTAAAAGTATTAAAATAAATTTTATATGAACTAATTAATGTGCTCCACGAATTTTATAGATGAATATTTATTTTTAGTAATCTATTAAATAGTTTTTTTTGAAAAATATATTCTCTGTGATTTTTATTTAAATTCAAATAAATGAATTGGGTCAAAATTGACACTATTGATATTTTATATTATTAAAATGTTTAAAAATCACAAAAATATTTAAAAATTACAAATCAAAATTTATATGATATAAAATTTCATAATGTATCAAATTAGGTATAACTAAAATCATATATTTAAGTATTTATAACCATATCAAATTTATAATATTATTACAACAAATAAAATTAAATAGATTAAATAAGGATAAATCAAAATGATAAGGCTTAAAATTAAATCAAAAAATGTATAAATTTAATTGGTTAGTGAGATTACAAACCTATATTATCTAATATCCAAATTCAAGTCACATTGGATGTTTTTATGTGGGGTTTTGGATTATTATAAATTAATATTTTAGAGGTATCCAAAAGTGCCCCTCTCATCTCTTATAAAAAGGGCACCTCCTCCCTCTCCTCCTGACAAAATCTTGAGCCTTAAAGATCTTCCATACCCTGACCGTTACTCTTCTAAACTTCCCTAATAAAATTTTGGAGGTTTTAGTCTTCTCAATAGTCCAACTCTAGCCCCTTAAGAGGAGGTTTAGAAGAGGCGCGTCGAAGAAGAGGTAATATCCCTTACCGATTCTTTCATGTTCATTTCTTCTTCTACTTCATCTTCATTTGTTGTTTCATAATAAAGTAATAACATAATTATCAGTCATATAACGATATGTTATTATAAATATGAACCAATCATATTTCTCCTTCTATATATCCTACGGAAAACAAAATCACCGCGCGTACGTACGTACGGAATACCATCTCCACACCGTGGTGTAATCTGTTTTTCCACAACCACCTTACATGGATGGGTATAATGATGTAAAGAATAAATATATATGGTTATTATAACATGATAATAATTCTGAGATATTATATCCTCTACTCTAATTCCATTCATTAATTATGGGAACAATATCATTTCTTGTGCGTACGTACGGATTACCGTCTCCATGATGCGATGACATTTATTCTCCATGTTAACCATTCAAGAATGACTATAAAGTATATATAATGAATAAATATGACATATATGACATAATAATGACTATGTATTTATGTATATGTTATATAATTACATCCATTCAATTTAATAAGGAAAAGAAAACAACGATCATGCGTACGTACAGTCTATCATCTCTATGAATAGTTTATTTCGTTCCATCTATCAATCTATTATATATATTTATATTCTGAATATATATAATATATAAACCATGTAATACATTCTAGAAGTAATTAATCATGATATATGTAATCATATGAATAATTAAAAATCAAAACACGTTTGAAAAATGAAATGATTTTACCCAAAACGATGCATTAACATTGAATTGACAAATGAACAGGTAATATAAAGTTGTATGTGTATCATATATAATATCATAAATATTTTTATTGTTATGATACAATTTATTAATATGTTTAAACCAACTAAAAAGGAGTTTCAGACACGTCTAGAAGAATTTGTTCCTAAGTTAGGGGATAATTATTACAATCTCGTTCTTATCCAGGATTGTTTATAGGTAAGTATTTACTGGGGTTATATTTATCATCCAAGTCCGTGTTTTATAAAAATGTTTTCATAAAGTTATTAATATTATTCCATGTATGTTAAATGTCATTTTTACCATTTTTGTCTTTTACTATGTTCTATGGAAGGAATATTTATTTTATTTACCACAGGAGGTACTTTTTGACTTCCCGTCAAAAGTACAAGGAGAATGTTTTTTTAACTTATACGGCATGAACGGATTTTTACGGTTTCATAACACCTAATTCTCATGAAGAATCCTCTACAAGATTTCATGATTATTTTCAACAAAATAATTTTCTTTTAAAATTGAATGGCATTTTTTGAAAAGAAATTTATTTTGAAGAAAAAATGATATTTTCCTCAAGAAATCATTTCATGTGTTTTATCAAAACCATTTTCCATCTAAGATGACATTATTTCATATGTGTATGTTTCAAGGTTAATGTTTTAATGATTTACATGGTTTCACTTTTATAATGATGAAATGATATCCATTTGTTTTATATGGATTATGTTATGATGGGATGATGTTTATGAAAATCGTTTAATTCTTTGGGTTATGGTGAATTATTAATGTTTATTTTGTGGCACACGTAAGAATGATCCAATATGAGATGTGTGGGACCTATATATCCCTCCAATGCAATGGGTAAATATTTATATCTCATGATATTGACATGGCTAGAACGGTAAGTGAATCTGGTTCAGTAATACAGGGTTGGAATGGTAGGTAAACCCAGTTCAGTAATGGAAATTGTCCACTTTGATAGTCTTGACAGCAATTCCTTCGCTAAAAAGGAAATAATATCATGTTCTAAATGGTTCTCCATAATTACATGTTTTATTTTGATGATATTTTATCATGGTTAATGTTCCTTTTTGATCAATTCCTTATGAACTTCCAAGATTTATGTCATTAGCCATGATTTTGATGTTTTATGTTCATGTTCTTACGTTCAAATGTTTAGGGATTGTTTTATGTTCTTCATGTTTACCCTTACTGAGAATTTGAGCTCACCCTTTTTAGGATTTCTTTTCCCTAGGATATAAAGAATGGTTTTAGGTAAGAAAACCAAATGGGAAGATCTTTATGGGAGATGATGAAGATCTTTCACCATAATTAGATGATTATGTTCCGAGTTTCCAAATACACTAAACTAATACGGTCTTTGGTCATCTATTATTGTCTTGTATTATGTATTTCACAAAAGTAATGTAATGTATATGTACGTCAAGTATGGGTCTCTACATTTTGTATCAGAGAAAAGGCTTAGTTAACCTTTTGAAACTAGGATGCGAAAACATTAGTGAGATCCCGAGAGATATTTCTAAGGTATATCTAGGGATGTCTCTAATGTAAAGTATAAGTATAAGATATTGTCCTAGAATTACAGTAACAATCATAGAATTAAACATCAAATAAAAGGTATTTAAGGTACACCCCCTTTATTATGTTCTTTTCCAAGCATGATTTTTGTCTCTCAAACTATTCTTTTTGGGTTTTAGAAAACAGCTGGAAACATGAAGATTCACGATAATGGAGTATATGATGGACAATGGAATGATTTTCATCATAAGAAACCAAATCAAATGATATTTGGAATTCCAAACATAATTATTATGCCTAATCATCAATCTCTTAATATAATCAATAATCTCAACTTTGGTAAGTATCCCGACTCATTTAATAAGAGAAAGATGGTGTATCATGATGATCAAAGAGGAAAAAAAGTTCAATTACCCTAATGTAAATCATGTGGGAAGAGGAATCAGGGAGAATGTTTCAAATGGAATAGAAGATGTTTTGGGTGTGGAAAAGGACACAAAGACAGTAATTGAAAATTAAATGGTTTATTTAACACCATGGACAAGGATAATGGTATTGCTAAGACATCAAAAATGGTTAAATTTTTTAAATGTGGAATGTATGGGCATTATGCAAACCAATTCCCTAAGGGAATGTCTCATGAAGAGAATCATCATGGTCTTATGTGTAGTATTTATATTTATCATGATGAAGAGACTACAAATGATACGTGCGATAAAAGAATTTTTGAGGCTCGATCAATGGTTTAAGAAGGTAGTGGAATGATTTATATTTATCAAGAGTTATGTTGTATAGGTAATATGTAATAAAGACACATCTAAGGATTGTTACACTATTATTTTCCTAATGTATTTGAAAGTATATATTGAATTGTATCGGTAACCATGGAATGGTATTCAGATATTTTACGAAAGAAGATTATATGAACATAATAAAGCGATAAGAAGATAATGAGATGTTTTATATTATTAATGATCTCATGACTGATATAAGGAAAATGTGATATCATGGTTTGAGTATATAGAAATTTTGGGATTTTGGTGTGTGGAAAGAGTTAACTTTTGACAGAATTCACAATTTCACTGAGGTTCTCTGGATCAAAATAATACATAATTATGTTAATCACATGTTTTGAATGTGACCAACAAGATATATATTTTGATATATGATGGATAAATGATTGTATTCACATGCTATTATGTGACCTTTATGGTAACTATTTTTTTACTATAAGATTGGACAGAAGTATTTTTGATTAGACTAAACATTGTAAAGTATTAAGCTATACATCAGATAGTATTATTTAAGGATAGAACTTATTTTTGGATATTATTTATGGAATGTTCTAATAGTATAGTATTTGAGAAAGTAAAACTCATGGGATGGGAGAAAACCCGTCTCTCGGACAAGGTAGTGGGAATCGAACACAAAACCGAAGTGTGATTGTCCTTTATCTCCTACCACTGGTCTATAGGAAGTCCTTGGTTAGTAGAAACTAGTTTTATTTTGTTAATTGGGATGATATATGATGTATAAGTTTATATTTGGAACCATATACGGTTAATCTCAACATAGATGTACTTATGTATATTTAATAACTTTTGCTATCTTTTTGAGACAGATGGAATAACCTATAACATAATATGCTAACATTTCAAGAAGGAAAAATCCAACTCCATTTCATTAAGTATGAGATGAAGTGGAAATTGTTCATGGAATGACCAACGATGACATTACACTAAAATCATGTATGTATTTATCCTTATGAAAAAATTCATCGACATTAGGGAAATGATCTTGAAAACCAAGAATGTTGTCCTAGTACCCACACATTTGATGAATTAGATGGTACCTGAGAAAATCACAAATTTATGGCATTGTGATTGTTGCCTTTTTTATATCCATGTTCTCTACCACTCTCCATCATAACTTGATGGTTAGATTTCTCTTCCATATCCATATTTTCACCTATGTTCTCTTATGTGGAATCCCAATGATGATTTAATTTGGGTAACCATTAAGTTTAATACTTTAGTTTTTAAAATTACGTTTTGGTATTCCTTTTTACGATGTGGGTTTCTATGAAAGAAACTTTAAATTATTAATCCATTTATAACCTCGACGAATTTCAAGGGTGAAAATCATTTTAAGGGGGGTAGAATGTAACACCCCAAATTTTATGAGAAAGATTATTCTTAATTTCTTTAATGTCTTGTGTTGTAAGCTACACCAAGATTATCTTGAACTAAACACAACACCATATTAGCTTTTAGTATACACAAACACTATTCTTGGCTTGTGTTGCACGCAAGAGCGACCTTCCTCAATAGCGTGTGTTGTAAGTAATATCGGGTTCGACTAAACAACGATATATTTTTATAATATTATTATGAACTAGCCATTATGAATAGTATTAAATAAATTTTGAATTTTATAACATTATTATACATCTTAAATATTTTCTAGGACATGGTATGAGAACAAAATAAATTTTTCGGGTAAAATATGTATTTTTAAAAAAATGCAGTTTTTCACCTTTTGATGGTGCACCCACGTTAAATCTAGTTTTTGACATTTTCATACATTATATTCGACAAAACAAAATTCTTTTTTGGAATCACGATTTAAAAATTTACTTTGGATAAATGTTTCATAATATTCTGATAAATTTCATATTTTAATGAATAGTAAAAACATGCTATATTTTAATTAAGAACAACATTTGCATCGTAATAATTTATATGGTTAAATTATAATATTTAATGGTTTTAAAGTATAAATATAATATATTTTTACCACTTAATATAATTTATGTCATTAGCATTGATTTTACAATGAATTCGTAGTTAAAATCATTTCAATCTTTTGCAATGTTTTGTCTTTTAAAACTCATTTTCTTTACAACGAGATTTATTTTAAATTAATTTCTGCAACTTCTGTGATTTAAATTTAGAGAAATGGATTAAATATTTGGAACCATTAGGTCCAAATTATGTTAATATGCTACTTCTTATTTTTGGGAACTATGAATAGTAATTATGGTAAATTTTATTTACTATAGTTAAATGTAAATCAGGTAATTGATGGTAAATATAATATTATAAAATTTTCCTAACATGAGTCTTAATTCAATTGGATGATTATATTTCGTCCTAAGACATATTTAGGTCGAAATGGAAACCATTTTAACCCACTTGGATGTGATTAAGACAATTAATTTATTTTATTTTAAAGAAAGTGAAATATGTCTCAGTCAAACATTAATAATTAAATTATTTTTAATATAAGGTAATACAAAATATAAATTCTATTATAAATAATCATTTGAAAGATAAATTGTTTTTCTTTGTTATGGTAATTTATTTATAATTTCTATGAGTTATTTAATTACCTTAATAGCATATACATTAATGATGCAGAAATTATTTATTTAGTAAAAAATCAATAATGTAGTTTTTATTACATTAATAATACCCATCAAAAGGATGAGAAACCTGAAAAAACCTTATTGGTAGAGTATATATATACACTAAGAATCCAAGGGTATAATTAGGGACCAATTTGATCCTTATAAAATAGATTAGGACATTTATATGATTTTATTTTAAATGATTTCAAAGTTGTCAGCTTTATACTTTAATAGAGATAAAATTTTAAAAGATGGTTGTTTTAGAAGATAAGTTACAACTTAAATTATACTTACGAAATATATTATTTCTATCTTCATCACGGTATTTTATTTTTAATTTTTATACAACACATAAGTATATTAAATAACTATACAAAAATGTTCTATTAAATATTTTCATAAGAAAAATATCAAATAAATGATTTTAAAAATATTAAATTAATAATTATATGAAATAATTAATGTCATCCATGAATTTTATAGATTAATATGACTTTTTATTAATATTTTAAGTAGTTTTTTTTAGAATATATTCTCTGTGTATTTTCGTTAAATTAAAATAAATGAATTGTGTCAAAATTGATATTATTGATATTTTATATTATTAAATTGTTTAAAAATCACAAAAATATTTAAAAATTACAAATGAAAATTTATATGATCTAACATGTCATAAATTATCAAATTATTTATAATTAATAACACATAAGTAAGTATTTATAACCATATAAAATCTATAATATTATTACCACAAATAAAATTAAATAGATTAAATAAGGATAAAACAAAATGATAAGGTTTAAAATAATATAAAAACATTTCTTAATTGGTTGATGAGATTAAAACCCTATTGTATCTAATATCCGAATTTGATTCACCTTGGAAGTTTTTATGTGGGGTTTGGGTTTGTTATAAATTAATATTTTAGAGGTTTCCAAAAGTGCCCCACTACTGTCTTATAAAAAGGGCACCTCCTCCCTCTCCTCCTTGCAAAATTTTGAGCCTTCAAGCTCGGTCAGACCTTGACCATTACTCTTCTCAACTTCCCTAGTAACATTTTGGAGGTTTTTTGTTTTCTCAAAAGACCAACTCTATTACCTTAAGAGGAGTTTTAGAAGAGGCGCGTCAAAGAAGAGGTAACATCCTTTACTTATTCATTAAAGTTCATTTCTTTTTCAACTTCCTCTTCTTTTGTTGTTTCATAATAAAGTAATAACATCAGTATCACTCATATACTGATATGATATTATAAATATGAACCAACCATATTTCAACTTCTATCTATCCTATGGAAAATGAAATCACTGCATGTACGTACGTACGAAATACCCTCTCCACGCCGTGGTGTAATCTGTTTTTCCAGCAACACCTTACTTGGATTGGTATAATGGGGTAAATAATAACTATATATGGTTATTATAACATGATACAAATTATGAGATATTATCTCATCCACTATAATTCCATTCATTAATTATGGGAATAATATCATCGCTCGTGTGTACGTACGGATTACCGTCTCCACGACGCGATGACATTCATTCTCCATGCTAACCATTCAAGAATGATTATAATGTATATATAATAAGTAATTATTAGATATATGTCATAATAATGATACTGGATTTATGTATATGTTATTTACTTACATCCATTCAATTTAATAAGGAAACCAAAACAGCATTCATGCGTACGTACGGTCTACCGTCTCCATTAACAGTGTATTTCGTTCCATCAATCAATCTATTATAAATATTTATATTATGAATACATATTATATATAAATAACGTTTTACTTTATATAAGTAAGTAATCATGATCTATGTAATCATATGAATAATTACAAGTCAATACACGTATGAAAAATGAAATGATTTTACCCAAAACGATGCATTAACATGGAATTGACAAATAAACGGGTAATATAAAGTCGTAATTTTATCATATATGATTTGATAAATATTATTATGGTTCTGTTAAAAGTTAATAATCTGTTTAAACCAACTATACAGTAGTTTTGGACATGTATGGATGAAATTGGACCTAAGATAAGAGATAATTATTTCAATCTCATACTTATCCGGGATTGTTTATACGTGTATTTACTGGGGTTATATTTATCATCCATGTCCATGTTTTATAAAATTGTTTTAATATAGTTTTTGATATTATTCCATGTATTTTTAATGTCATTTTTACCCCTTTTTGACTTTTTCTATGAACTATGGAAGGAATATTTATTTTGATTACCATTAGAGGTACTTTTTGACTTTCCGGCAAAAGTACAGCATGAACGGAATTTTAAAGTTTCATAATGCCTAATTTTCATGAAGCTTCCTTTACAAGATTTCATGATTATTTTCAAAAAAAATCCTTTTCTTTTAAAATTTAATTGATTTTTTTGAAATGAAAATGATTTTTATGAAGAAAGGATATTTTCATCATGAATTTATTTCAAGTGCTTTATCAAAACCATTTTCCATCTATAATGACATTATTTTATATGTGTATGTTTCAAGTATAATGACTCTATGATTTAAATGGATTCAATTTTCTTATGATGAAATGATATCCATTTGTTTTATATGAATTATGTTATGATGGGATTATGTTTATGAAACACGTTTTATTCTTTGGGTTATGATGAAGGATTTATGTTTATTTTGTGGAACATGTAAGAATGATTTCAATATGAGATGGGTGGGACCTATATCTCCCTTCAATGCAATAGGTAAAGTTTTATATCTCATGAGATAGACATGGCTAGAATGGAAAGTGAATCTGGTTCAGTAATACAGGGCTGGAATGGCAAGTAAACCTGGTTTAGTAATGGACTTTTGCCACTATGATAGTCTTGGAAACAATGCTTTGGCTACAATGGAAATCATATCATGTTCCTAATGGTTCCCCACAATTACATGTTTTATTCCCATGATATTTTATCATGGTTAATTTTCCTTTTTGATCTATGAATTATGAACTGAAATGATTAATTTCATTTCTCGTGATTTTGTTGTTTTCTGTTCATATTCATACATTCAAATGTTTAGGGAATGATTTATGTTCTCCATGTTTACCCTTACTGAGCATTTGAGCACTCCCTTTTTATGTTTACTTTTCCCTAGGATGTAAAGAAAGGTTTTAGGTAAGAAAAAAAGGGTAATATCATTATGGGAGATATTGATGATCTTTCACCATGATTAGAAGATTATGTTCTGAGTTTCCAAAGACACTAAAATAATACAGTCTTTGGGAATTTGTTTTTTCCATGTATTAATTATTCCGAAAAAGTAATGTAATGTCTATGTACGTCAAGTATGGGTCTCTACATTTGGTATCAGAGGACAGGTTTAGAAATCTTTGGAAACTAGGATGCGAAAACATTAGTGAGATCCCTAGAGATATTTCTAAGGTATGTCTAGAGATGTCCCTAAGGTTGAGTATAAGTATAATTTATTGTCCTAAAATTACGGTAACAATCATAGAATTAGACCTATGATCTTAGATATTTAGGATACACCACCTTTATTATGTTGTTTTCCTAGCATTATTTTTTCCTCTCACACAATTCTTTTTGGGTTTTAGAAAATGGGTTGAAACATGAAGATTCATGATAATGGAGGATATGATTGAAAATGGAATGATATTCTTCATGAGTAACCAAGTGAAATGGGGTTTTGAAGTCCAAACAGCGTTATTATGCCTAATGAGCAATCTCATAATATGAACAATAATCTCAACTTTGGTATGTTTCCTGACTCAGCTAATAAGAGAAATATGGAGTTTCATGATGATCATAGAGGAAATAAAGTTCACTTCCCCTCATATAAATCATGTGGGAAGAGGCATTAGGGAGAATGTTTCAAAGGGACTGGAAGATGCTTTGGGTGTGGAAAAGGAGGACACACAACCAATAATTGAAAAGGAAAAGGTTTGGTTAACACCATGGACAAGGATAATAGTATTTATAAGACATAAACAATGGTTAAATGTTTTAAATGTGGAATGTATGGGCATTATTCAAACCAATTACCTAAGGGAAAGTCTCATGTAGAGAATCATCATGGTCGTATGGGTAGTATTTATATTTATGATCATGAAGAGACTTGAAATGATATGTGAGATGAAATAATTGTGGAGGCTCAATCAATGGTTTATGAAGGTGGTGGAATGATTTATGTTTATAAAGAGTTATGTGGTATAGGTAATATGGAATATAGACACATCTAAGGATTGTTACACTGTTGTTTTCCTAATGTATTTGAAAGTATATGTTGAATGGTACCGGTAACCATGAAAGGTTATTCAGATATTTTTGGAATGTAGATGATATTAACATAATGAAGGGAAAAAGAGATAAGGAGATGTTTGATAGTATTAATGAGCTCATGACTGATATAGGGACAACGTGATATCATGGTTTGAGTGTAAAGAAATTTTGGGATTTTGGTATGTGGAAAGATTTAACTTTTGACAGAATTAACATTTTCAATAAGGGTCTATGGTTCAAATTAATACATAATTAAGGTAATCACTTGTTTGTAATTTGACCAAGATGATATATCTTGTGATATATTAGGGATAAATGATAGTATTCACATACTTGTTATATGACCTTTCTGGTAATTGTTTTTTTAAATATAAGATTGGATGGAAGTATTTTTGATAATCCTAAAGTTGTAACAGACTAAGTTAGAAATTAGATAGTATTATTTAAGGATAGAACATGTTTTTCGATATTATTTCTGGAATTTTATAATAGTATAGTTTTAGAAAAAGCAAAACCTGTAGGATGTGTGACAAACCATCGCGTCAGACAAGGCTGTGGGAATCGAACCCAAAACCGAAGTGAGATGGGCCTTTATCACCTACCACTAGCCTACAGAAAGACCTTGGTTAGTAGAAACTAGTTTTATTTTATTAATCAGGATGATAGATGAAGTATAAGTCCTTTTTTGGAACCATATATGGTTAATCTAAACATATATGGACTTATGTATATTTAATAACTTTTTCTATCTTTTTTAGATAGATGGAATAACCTATCACATAATCTTCTAACATTTCATGAAGGAAAAAATTCAACTTCATTTCTTTAAATAAGAGATGAAGTGGAAATTTTTCATGGAATGACCAATGATGACATTACACTAAAATCATGTAAGTTTTTTTCCTTATGAAAAAAATTCATCAACTTTAGGGAAATGATCTTAAAAACCAAAAACGTTGTCCTAGTACCCTCATATTCCATTAATTAGATGGTACCTTAGAACATCACAAATTTATGGCTTTGTGATTGTTGGATTTTTCATAGTCATGTTCTCTACCACTCTCCATCAAAACATTAGGGTTAGATTTCTCTTCTATATCAATATTTTCACTTATGTTCCCTTATGTGGAAACCCATTGATGAGTTAATTTCGGTAACCGTTATGTTTCATACATTATTATTTCAATTTTTTTTTTGTATTACTTTTTACGATGTGGAAATTTATGAAAGAAACTTTCAAGTAGTAAACAATTAATAACCCCGACAAATTTCGAGGGTGAAATTAATTTTATGGGGGGTATAATGTTACACACCGAAATTTTATGAGAAAGATTCTTTTTAATTTATTTGGTGTCTTGTGTTTTAAGCTACACCAAGATTATCATGAACTATACGCAACACTGTATTAGCTGGTAGTATACGCAAACACTATTCTTGGCCTGTGTTGCATGCAAGAGTGACCTTCCTCAATAGCGTGTGTTGTACGCAATATAGGGTTTCACAAAACAACGATATATTGTTATAATATTATTATGGACTAGCCGTTATGAACATTATTAACTAAATTTTTATTTTTATAACATCATTATTCATATTACAAATTTTCTAGAACATGTTATGAGAACAAAATAAATTTCTCGCGTAAAATAAGTATTTTTTTTAAATGCAGTTTTGTAACCTTTTGATGGCTCACCCACTTTAAATCTTGTTTTGTACAGGTTTATAAGTTTAATTTGGAAAAATAAAATTATTCTCTGGAATCAGGTTATATAAATTTACTTT
The DNA here is from genome assembly GCA_963277665.1 of Viscum album. Taxonomy (NCBI): domain Eukaryota; kingdom Viridiplantae; phylum Streptophyta; class Magnoliopsida; order Santalales; family Viscaceae; genus Viscum; species Viscum album. The sequence continues at coordinate 1,068,114,076 of OY728136.1, forward strand.
GGATAAATTTCTCATATTATTCTGATAACATTTATATTATAATGAATAGTAAAAACATGGTATATTTTAATTAAAAACAACTTTTTCCATCGTAATAAATTATATGGTTAAATTATAATATTAAATTGTTTTAAAGTATAAATAGAATATATTTTTATCAATTAATATAATTTATGTCATTAGAATTGATTTTACATTGAATTCATAGGTAAAATCATTTCAATCCTTGGCAATGTTTTAACTTTTAAAACTCGTTTTCTTAACAATGGGATTTATTTTAAATTAATTTCTAAAACTTATGTGATTTGAATTTGGTAAAATGGATTCCATATTTTGATTCAGTAGCTCCAAATTATGTGAATAGGCTATGTTTTATTTTTGGACACTACAAATAGTAACTACTGTATATTTTATTTACCATAGTTAAAGGTAAATCAGGTAATTAAGGGTAAATATAATATTATAAAATTTCTCTAACACTTGTCTCAATATAATTGGATGATTATATTTCATCATAAGGAATATTTTGGGCAAAATTGAATCCATTGGAACCATCATGGATGTGATTAAGACCTTTAATTTATTTTATTTTAAAGAAAGTGAAATATGTTTCAGTCAAACATTAATAATTAATGTATTTCTAATAAAAGGTTATACAGAATATAAATTCGATTATAAATACTCATTTTAAATCCAAAATTATTTTATTTGTTATGAAAACTTAATTATACCTTTTAATAGATATTTAATTACTTTAATATCTTATACATTAATGATGCATAAATTATTTATTTAATAAAAAATCAATACTTTAGTTTTTATTAAAAAATAAAACCAATCAAAAGGACCAGAAACTTGACCAAACATTATTGGTCAAGTATATATATACCCTATTAATCCAAGGGTCTAATTATGGACCATTGTGAGACTTATAAAACTGATTAGTAAATTTATATTATTTTATTTTAAATGATGTCCATGTTGTAACCTTCATACTTTAATGAAGATAAAATTTTAAAAGTTTGTTGTTTTAGAAGATAAATTCGACTAAAAGTATACTTGAGAAATATATTATATTTAACTTCATCATAGTATTTTATTTTTAATTTTTATAAAACAAATAAGTTTATTAAATAACTATACAAAAATGTTGTATTAATTATTTTAGTAAGAGAAATATCAAATAAATGATTTTAGAAGAATTAAAATAAATATTATATGAACTAATTAATGTTCTCCACAAATTTTATAGATGAATATGACTTTTTAGTAATCTATTAAATTGTTTTTTCTAAAATATAGTCTACTTGGATTTTATTTAAATTCAAATAAATGAATTGTGTCAAAATTGGAACTATTGATATTTTATATTATTAAATTGTTTAAAAATCTCAAAAATATTTATAAAATACATATTAAAATTTATATGATCTATCATGTCATAAAGTATCAAATTATAAATAATTAATAACACATAAGTAAGTATTAGTAACCATATAAAATTTATAACATTATTACCACAATTAAAATTAATTAGATTAAATAAGGATAAATTAAAATGATAAGGATTAAAATAAATTAAAAACAAGTCTAAATTTAATTGGTTGATGATATTAAAACCCTATATTATATAATATCCGATTTGGAGTCACTTTGGAAGTTTTTAAGTGGGTTTTGGGTTTATTATAAATTAATATTTTAGAGGTTTCCAAAAGTGCCCCTCTACTGTCTTATAAAAAGGGAACCTCCTCCCTCTTCTCATCACAAAATTTTGAGCCTTAAAGCTCTACCAAACCCTGACCATTACTCTTCTAAACTTCCCTAGTAAAATTATTTAGGTTTTGGTCTTCTCAAAATACCAACTCTAGTTCCTTTAAAGGTGGTTTAGAAGAGGCGTGTCGAAGAAGAGGTAATATCTGTTATCGATTCTTTCAAGTTATTTTCATCTTCTACTTCCTCTTATTTTTTTGTTTCATAGTAAAGTAATAACATCATTATAACTAATATACTTATATGTTTTTATAAATATGAACCAACCCTATTTCACCTTCTATCTATCCTATAGAAAATGAAATCATTGCGCGTGTGTACATACAGAATACCATCTCCACGCCGTGTTGTAGTCTGTTTTTTAACCACCACTTTACTTGGATGGGTATAATGGTGTAATGAAAAACTATATATGGTTATTATAACATGATACTAATTTTGAGATATTATATCATCCACTCTATTTCCATTCATTAATTATGAGAACGATATCATCGATCGTGCGTACGTACGTATTACCATCTTGGCGATGCGATGACATTCATTCTCCATGTTAACCATTAAAGAATGATTATAAAGTATATATAATGAATAATTATGAGATATATGACATAATAATGATACTAGATATATTTATATGTTATTTAATTGCATCCATTCAATTTAATAAATAAACGAAAACAACATTAATGCGTATGTACGGTCTATTGTCACCATGAATGGTGCATTTCATTCCATCTATAGATCTATTATATATATTTATATTATGAATATATATTATATATAAATCATGTTTTAAATTTTGGAAATAGTTAATCATGATCTAAGTAATCATATGAATAATTACAAGTCAAAACACATATGACAAATGAATTGATTTTACCGAAAACAATGCATTAACATGGAATTGACAAATGAACGGGTAATATAAAGTCGTATGTGTATCATATATGATGTCATAAATATTATTATGGTTCTGATAGAAGTTAATAATATGTTTAAACGCACTATAAAGGATTTTCGGACAAGTACATAAGAAATTGGACCTAAGTAAAGGGATAATTATTCCAATCTCATTCTTATCCATGATTGTTTATACATAAGTATTTACAGGGGTAATATTTATCATCCATGTCTGTGTTTTATAAAAATGTTTTCATAAGGTTTTTAATATTATTAAATTTAGGTTTAATGTCATGTTTAACACTTTTTCACTTTTACTGTGTAGTGTGGAAGAAATCTTTATTTTGTTTACCATACGAGGTATTTTTTGACTTTCCGTCAAAAGTACATGGAGAATGTTTTTTTAACTTATACGACATGAATGGATTTTTACGGTTTGATAATGCCTAATCTTGAATTTCATAAAAATCCTTTTCTTTTAAAATTGAATGTCATTTTGTGAAAAAAAAATGATTTTGAAGAAAAAAGGATATTTTCCTCAAGAATTCATTTCACGTGTTTTATCAAAACCATTATCAATGTAAGATGACATTTTTTAGTATGTGTATGTTTCAAGTATAATGTATATATGATTTAAATGGTTTCAATTTTCCTATGATGAAATGATATCCATTTGTTTTATATGGATTATGTTATGATGGGATGATGTTTATGAAACCAATTTTATTCATTGGGTTATGATGAATGATTTATGTTTATTTTGTGGCACATGTAAGAATGATTTAAATATGTTATGGGTGGGACCTGTATCTCCCTCCAATGCATTGGGTAAAGATTTATATCTCATGAAATAGACATTTCTGGAATGCAAAGTGAATCTGGTTCAGTAATAAAGGGCTGGAATGGAAAGTAAACCGAGTTCAGTAATGGAAATTGTCCACTATGATAGACTCGGCAGCAATGGCTTGGCTACAATGGAAATCATATCATTTTCTTAATGGTTTGACAGAATTCCATGTTTTATTACCATATTATTTTATCATGATTAATGTTCCTTTTTTATCTATGCCTTATGCACTACAAAGATTTATATCATTACTCATGACTTTGATGTTTTATGTTCATGTTCTTACGTTTAAATGTTTAGGGATTGTATTATGTTCTCCGTGTTTATCCTTACTGAGAATTTGACCTCACCCTTTTAATGTTTTCATTTCTTGAGGATATAAAGAATGGTTTTAGGTATGAAAACCAAAGGGGAAGATCTTTATGTGAGATGTTGAAGATCTTTCACCATGATTAGAAGATTATGTTTTGATTTTCCAAAGACACTAAACTAATACGGTCTTTGGGAATCTGTTTTTGTCATGTCTTAAGTATTCCAAAAAAGTAATTTAATGTATTTGTACATCATGTATGGGTCCATACAATGTCCATGTTTGGGGGATGTCGATGGGGTGTCCAGGGGGTGGGCTGGTGTCCAGTGTGTCGGTGGGCTTTCCAGGGGGTGGTGAAGCTGTCCAAGGGGGGTGGGATGGTGTCCGGGAGGGTGGTGGTGGCCATCCATGGGTGGGGAGTGCTCGGTGGGGTGGGTGGTATCCAGGTGGTGGGGTGTGTCTAGGAGGGTTGGGGGTGCCGTCCAGGGGGGTTGTGGTTGTACAAGGGGTGGGGGTGTCCTGGGGGGGGGGGGCTATCCGAGGTGGGGGGGGGGGCTGTCCCTTGGCATGTCCAAGGGGGTGGGGGTGTCTAGAGGTTTGAGGGGGATCTCCACGGGGTGGGGGTGTCTATAGGGGTGGGGGTGCCCAGTACGTAGGTCATTTGTTGTTTTCACTTAAAAAGTGTGTCCATTTTAAATAGATGAAAAACACTTTGAGTGATACCGGCCATATCGTGCCTTATATTGAGGCGCGTTTGACTCTTACATGTTACAAATGACCCATGGATCGTTCTCCTATAGGATCACGACAATCCGAATGTATTTGGTCCGATTTACATAGGCCATTTTGTTGTTTTCACTTAAAATTATATCCATTTTATACAAAAGGTAGACACTTTGAGTGATACCGGCCACACTGTGATTTTGATTGAGGTAGGAATCACTCGTACACATCCCCAGCACACCCATGGATCATTATCCTATATGATCAACATAATATGAATGCATTTGCTGAGATTTTCGTAGGTCAGTTGTTGTTTTCACTTAAATTTGTGTCCATTTTAAACAAAACAGAGACACTTCGAGTGATACTGGCCAAAACGTGTCTCAGATTGAGGTGGGGATGACTCATACACATCTCAAAGGACCCATGGATTGTTCTCCAATAGTATCAAGACAATATGAATGATTTGGGTTTCATTTTTGTAGGTCAGTTGTTGTTTTCACCTAAAATTGTGTCCATTTTTAACAAAAGAGAGAGACATTGAGGGATACCAGTTAACCGTTCCTCGGATTGAGGTGGGGTTGACTCGTGCACGTTGAAAAGGACCCATGTATCATTCTCATATAGGATCAATACAATTTGAAGGTGTTTGGTCAGATTTCTGTAGGTTAGTTGTTATTTTCACTTAAAATTGTGTCTCTTTTAAACAAACGAGAGACACTTTGAGTGATACCGGCTAAACCGTGCCTCATATTGAGGCGAGGATGACTCGTACACATCCCCAAGACACCCATGGATCTTAATTCTATAAAATCAATTTAGTCTGAATGTGTTTGGTTGGATTTTCATATGTTAGTTGTTGTTTTCACTTAATATTGTGTCGATTTTATAAAAATGAGATACACTTTGAGTGATACCGGCCACAACGGGGCTCAGATTGAGGTGGGGTTGACTCATACACGTCACAAAGGACCCATGGATCGTTCTCCTATAGGATTAACTCTGGGTTTGGTCAGATTTCCGTTGGTTAGTTGTTTTTTTCAATTAAAATTGTGTCTATTTTAAACAATCAAGAGACCCTTTTAGTGATATCAGTCACAATGTGCCTCGGATTGAGGCCATGTTTACTCATACACATCCCAAAGGACTCATGGATCATTCTTGTAAGTTATTAAGACAATCGGAATACGTTTGGTCGAATTTTCGTAGGTCAGTTTTTTTTCACTAAAAATTGTGTCCATTTTACACAAAAGAGAGACACTTTGAGCGATACTTGCTATATCGTGCCTCGGATTGAAGCATTTTTTACTCATACATGTACCCAATGCACCCATGGATTGTTCTCCTAAAGTATTAACACAATTATAATGTGTTTGGTCTGATTTCTGTAGGTCATCTGTCGTTTTCACTTAAAATTGTGTCCATTTTAAAAAAAATGAGAGTCACTTTGAGTGATACCAGCTACAGCTGGCCTCGTGTTGATGCGGGGTTGAATTATACATGTTGAAAAGCACCCATGGATAATTATACTATATTATCAATACAATATGAATGTTTTTGGTCATATTTCCATAGGCCATTTTTTGTTTTCACTTAAAATTGTTTCCATTTTAAAACAATGAGAGACACTTTGAGTGATACCGGCCACAATGAGACTTAGATTGACATGGAGTTGACTCTTAAACATCTCAAAGGACCCATGTATCGCACTCATATCGGATCAATACAATCTGAATGTGTTTGGCTTCATCACCATAGGTCATTTGTTGTTTTCACTTAAAATTGTGCCCATTTTAAACAAAAGAGAGACACATTGAGTGATATCAGCCACACTGTGCATCGAATTGAGGCGGAATTGACTCGTACACATCCCCATCAGACCCATGTATCTTTCTCCTAAAGTATAAACACAATAAAAATGTGTTTTGTCAGATTTCTGTAGGTCAGTTGTTGTTTTCACTTAAAAATTTTTCCATTTTAAAATATGAGAGACACTTTGAGTGATACCAGCCACATCGGGGCTCAGATTGATGCGGGGTTGACTCGTACATGAAGAAAAGGACCCATGGATCATTATACTATAGGATCAACACAATCCGAGTGCGTTTGTTCAGATTTCCATAGGTTTTTTGTTGAATTCACTTAAAATTGTGTCCATTTTAAACAAAAGAGAGAAACTTTGAGTGATACTAGAAAAACCATGCCTCGAATAGATGCAGGGTTGACTCATACACGTTGAAAAGGAAACATGGATCATTATATTAATGATCAATACAATCCAAATGCATTTGGTCTGATTTCCATAGGTCATTTGTTGTTTCCACATAAAATTGTGTCCATTTTAAACAAAAGAGAGACACTTTGAGTGAAACTGGCCACACCGTGACTTGGATTGAGGCCGGGATGAAACATACACGTCCCCAAAGGATGCATGGATCGTTCTCTTAAAGTATCAACATAATATAATTGCATTTGGTCATATTTATGTATGTCAGTTGTTGATTTCACATAAAATTGTGTCCATTTTAAAAAATGAGAGACACTTTGAGTGATACCAGCCACAGCGTGCCTCAGATTAATGAGGGGTTGACTCTTACAAGTTTCAAATGACCCATGTATAGTTCTCTTATAGGATATACACAATCCAAATCCATTTGGTAGGATTTCCATAGGTCAGTTGTTGTTTTCACTTAAAATTGTGTCTTTTTAAACAAAAGAGAGACACTTTGAGTGATACCAGCCAAACCGTGCCCCAGATTGACACAGGGTTGACTCATACACGTCTAAAAGGAGCCATGGATCATTCTCTTATAAGATAAATACAATACTAATGTGTTTAGACAGATTTCGGTATGTCAGATGTTGTTTTCACTTAAAATTGTGTCCATTTTAAAAGAAAGAGAGACACTTTGAGTGATATCGGCCACACCGTGCGTTGGATCTAGGGGGAGTTGACTCGTACATGTCCCCAAAGGACCCATGGATCGTTCTACTAAAGGATCAACACAATCTTATTTTTTTGGTCGGATTTCCATAGGTTATCTTTTGTTTTCACTTCAAATTGTGTCCAGTTTAAAATAATTAGAGACACTTTGAGTGATACTCGCCACAGTGGGCCGCTGATTGACACGGGGTTGACTTATACATGTATAAAAGGACCCATGGATCATTATACTATAGAATCAACACAATCCTAATGTGTTTGTTTGGATTTCTATTTGTCATTTGTTTTTTTAACATAAAATTGTGTCCATTTTAAACAAAAGAGAGACACTTTGATTGATACCGGCCATTCCATGACTCGTATTGAGTTGTGGTTGACTCTTACACATCATAAAAGGCCCATGTACCGTTGTCCAATAAGATCAAGACAATCTAAAAGCTTTTGGGTTGATTTTCGTAGGTCAGTTTTTGTTTTCACTTAAAATTTTGTTCATTTTAAATAGAAGAGATACACTTTTAGTGATATCTGCTAAATCATGCCTCAGATTGAGGCAGGGTTGAATCGTACAAGTCTCAAAGAACTCATGGATCGTTCTTCTATAGTATCAACACAATCTGAATGTGTTTGGTCAGATTTCCATAGGTCATTTGTTGTTTTTACTTAATATTGTGTCCATTTTAAACAAAAGAGAGACACTTTGAGTGATACCGGCTAAAATATGCCTTGGATTGAGGTGGGGTTGACTTTTACACATCCCCAATGCACCCATGGATCATTAACATAATGTATCAACACAATTATAATGCGTTTGGTCAGATTTACATTGGCCGGTTGTTCTTTTCACATAAAATTGTGTTCATTTTAAAACACTGAGAGATATATTGAGTGATACTGGCCACAGTGAGCCTCGGATTCAGGCAAGGTTGACTCATACACATCTCAAAGGACCCATGAATCGTTATCCTATTGGATCATTACAATATGAATGTGTTTTCTCAGATTTCTGAAGGTCATTTGTTGTTGTTAGTTAAAATTGTATCCATTTTAAACAAAATAGAGACACTTTGAGTGATACCGGTCACATCGTGCCTCAGATTGAGGCTGGGATGACTCATAAGTGTCACAAAGGACCCATGGATCATTATAGAAAAATATCAAGACAATCTAAATGCGTTTTGTTTGATTTCCATAGTTCAAATGATGTTTTCACTTAAAATTGTGTCCTTTTTAAACAAAAGATAGACACTTTGAGTGATGCCAGCCACACCGTGCCTCCGATTGAGGCGAGGTTGACTCAAACACATCCCTAATACACCGATGGATTTTTCTCTTATAAGATCAAAATAATATGAATGCATTTGGTCATATTTTCATAGGTATGATGTTGTTTTCACTTAAAATTATCTCCATTTTAAACAAAATAGAGATGATTTGAGTGATACCGGCCACACCGTGCCTTGGATTGAGGTCGGGTTGCCTTGTAAATGTTCCCAACACACCCATGGATCATTATCCTATATGGTCAAGATAATATTAATGCGTTTGGTCATATTTTTGTATGCCAGTTGTTGTTATCACTTAAAATTGTGTCCATTTTAAACAAAAGAGAGACCCTTTGAGTGATACCGGCCACACCGTGCCTCAGATTGAGGCAGCGGTGACTTGTACATGTCCCAAAGTACCCATGGATCATTATCCTAAAGGATCAATGTAATCTGAATGTGTTTGGTCAGATTTGTGTACCTCAATTTATGTTTTCACTTAAAAATTTGTTCATTTTAGAAAAAAGAGTGAAACTTTGAGTGGTTCATCATCTGTGCATGTTTCTGGTTCATATCATCTGTTAAAATGGGAAAATGAATCATTGTAGAAAGGATGTTTTATTTAATAACAATTTCAATTTTCCTATGATCATTTACATACCACTATGTTTGATCTTTTGATCCCCTTAACCCCTCTCAAAAATGAGTGCCAATTGTAAACATCCCCAAGTCAGATATTCATTCTATTTTTGTACAATCTTCCATAAAGTATGCGGTCCACTTGTTTTTGAACAAATCTATATCATCTTGTGAGTATGAGGCTTTTTGGAAATCAGAGTAGTACTGAAAAATATAAAAATAAAGAATTAATAAATAAATTAAATGAACTAGTAGTTGTTTTTGAAAATACCTCTTTAGGGATGCTAGTTTGTTGATGAAAAACAATATCTTTCATAAATTTAAAAAAAAAATAACCACAATCATTATCGTTTTTTTTTCACACTGCAAAAATTATTCATTATGATAATAAGTTACTTGTGCTAAGATGTGTTTGGATAGTGAAATTTTATTATATATACCCTAATATTTGTCCAGACGTAGTACTTTCTCGCCTCCTTATGCTTAGCTCGTGTACTCATTTCTTTTTTTAGATGATAATGATACACTACCGTATCATATTAGAATCCACATAAAAATGTAATATAAATTATATTACTTCATGTTTAGACCTAAAATGTAAGATGTAGTGTCTTACAAATTCAAAAACTCCATCATGTGTGGTCGGTTTGATGGATATCCTTGCTTTGAATCCAAAAAATAAATTTTTATAGTATTCAAGTTCCACACAATTAGCATCCAAGGATGCCTACAAACAAAAAAAGGAATAAGTAATAAAATAATTGAAAATATAATTTATATGCATTAATCGTAGAGTTTTACCCCTGCATTGTTGGTATTAGGAAGATTTTGTCATCTGTAATATTGATTTCAAATGTTTTCAGCAAGCCGTTCACTATTTCTTTCTTTTTTGATGGCTTTAATTTCATTAGATGTGTTAATATTGTATGAGGACTAACAAGTCCGAAGTTTGGCTCATAAAAAAATTCCTTCAACTGTTTTTCATATATACATCTATCAACAATATAAAATGTATTTAGTCATAATTTTCACATTAGGTCAGCTTTTAGAAAATCAATTCATGAAAACATACCACAAATATATACAAACAACTGTGACTCCTAGACAACTATTTCCAAGGATCTCATTTACATTTTCAGTAGCAACGAAATCCTGACTTTCCTCTCTGTGTATATTCTCTTCTAAAAACATTATATGACTACTACCACATCTTAGCTTCGTATCAACATGAGTGTTCAATGCTAGTAAATGTGGATAGAGAACAGGTGGTGTTATTGTTCTTTCGGTAGCTCCTTGGGATCAGTTGGTCGATCATTTAGATGGTTTTGAGCAAACATTTTTCACCCCCTTCCATTTCTCCATATATAATAACATTAATTGGTTCAAACCCTTTTTTCTTTATTTGATAAAGGATTATCTTGAAAAAAAGGAAATAAATACCTCTTTTTCAGCATGTACTCTTACAAGTTTTGATGGCCATGCAATGAATGTCCCAAAATCCTTTTCGACCCTATGAATATCATCTTCATCAAGTGGAATAGGTAGCTCTGCATTTGGATCATGAGCTACAGTAATTGTCACTTTCTGATGATATTTTGGAAGTGGTCTATTATGCTGCGTGTCATCTGGGATGTTGAAAACTTTAGCCCTTCCTAGAAGGTGATAGGTGGGTGTTGGCAGATATAAATCTCAATCATTAATATCCTGTAGAAGATCAGAATAGGAAAAGTATCAGTGTTTGTCTGATTCAAATTTCATGAGAACAATTATTAGAATATTGATTACCATGGCGAAGACTACCATTTGAGGGGAATGGCTCGCCTCAAAGCTGGTGGGGGGGGGGATATTTACGAGCTGGTTGTTCTTGAGTTGTGCCTTCTCCTTTCTTCCCACCCATAAAAGATTCTTCCAACTCTCCCTGCCATTGCAATCATTCTTCAAGGGTTTATAGTCCTTCACTCATTTGTTCCAATTTTTCACCTCTATTATCCATTTTTTCTTCTTCTAAAAATATAGTTTTGGTGTCACCCTAAACCCCGCACCTCTGACACAAATGTATTGTTCTGGCTGATTCAAAGTTGTTGATAATAGTTATGCACCCGCTACAGGAGTAGCTGATTACTATGACCATCCGATATAACCAAAACAACTGATTATTTTTTTAATAGAAATTTTAAAAAAATATTTTTATCATCATGCCATACTTACACATATTTCCCTCACATTTTTTGTGCTCTCATCTACTAGATTCCCTTCTTTATTCACACGTGCCTCATTCCATAGCACATGATGTGGGATGGAAGGGTCTTTGGTTTTAAACTCATGAATCGACATATAAACGTAGAAATATAATTATGATGTTTTTTATTAGCACCTAACAATATTACTGTAAATTAAAAATATGTATCATTTTCTTTTATAGTGAATTGTACCCCATCCGTGCTTTAAGATAGGGGTATGTTGGTTTTGATTCATTTTTTTTATTTTCATTACTGAGTTGTTGTTTCATAAATGAAATATTGACAATCAGAGTGATGAATACACGTATCCCCAAACAACATATTATCACCCACAATGTACCTGAAACTTCTCATCCCCACGGTGGCCAATAAATACATCCCATGGTTTTTGGGATATCTGGTGAGCGTAGACAATGGGTGGGTGTGGGTTTATTTTACGTTTGGAATCTTTTAGATGAAATTTTGTTAAAATAGTGTGAAAACCACAATGATTCCTTCCTGAAAACCTTAGTACATAATCCTTGTGTGAATCATCTACCATAAATGTACTCTTAAATATATTGAGAAGAGTAAGACATTGTTTAGTTATTTTATTTTCCACTAATTTAAAGAAATAAATTAATAATGTTACCGTAATTTCTTCCCAGATCACAACCTTCATCCAGGACACAACATGGTGGCATGAATCTATGTCAATCGGCATGCGTTGCTGAGTGACAACTCCAATATAACTACTAAACATAGCCTTGTTGGGATTCACATGTTTTCCTTGTGCATTCCATCTGAAATCAAATTTGATTCCTTTGCTTTTCTCCTTAAGAACTTTGGCTAACACCGTCAAAATATGACGCACCTGTGTTATCTGCGATGTCAGTCCTTCATTCCTTACCATTTCATCGATATCAACATAATCAATATGTTCATCTGAAATGGTAGCAATGACATGTGTTGATGGTTGTTGGACCTCAACACTAGGAGAAACTACAGGTTTAGAAACATGTTGTTTCTCTGCACTGTGAGCAGCCGCAGCAGGAGCAGAAGTAAGTGCAGCAGCAGTAGCTGGAGAGACTTGTTCAACCTCAAGGTTAGGAGAACTATAATGTGAAGAAGTCATTATCTATAAAAGTGGTTGAATATTTAATTTAGATTACATAAAATCAGTAATTATAAGATAATAACATGAGATAACAAGATCTATATTACAAACATAATATTACCAGTTTATTGAACTGTCTTTCTTTTTTTGAAAGGTTGAAGGGATTTCACACCTCTATCGATTATCCAAATCCCTTCGTTGTGGTCTCCTCTAACATATATAACATCATCAACATTTGGAACGCTGTGAAATTATTGCAACGTACCACTGATAGGATCGTCCCCAAATGAATTTTCATCAGACCCTTCAGTAGTTTTGGACGATAACAGAAAAATCGATCACTTTTGGTTTACGGGATCTGGAACATAAAACACTTGTACCACTTGTAATGCCATTATAAACTATTCATTATTGTACCCTTATTTACTAAAATAAACTTCCACAAATTCCCATTCATATATATTAACACCATTGTTGTTTTCAACACATTTTCATTGAAAAATCGTCAATTGTAATGTCATATAATCCAACACCCATATTAGTTTGATAATGCCAAAGTATGAAAAATTTGCACAAATTGTATTTCTATCCTTACTATAAGAAAAATTCAGCGCTTCAATCACTAGTTTTACTCCACTATTTTTCATGGTACTATCTTCATCATGTTCATCTATATGGAATGTATAACCTTTAATTACATAACCATTGTAATATAATACATACACACTTGGTTCAGCAGCTATACATCAAAGTCGTTCTGAGATTGAATTTTTATTTTCATCCAATTTCTTAAAAATATGGTCTTGAAACCATCCTATAAACTACTAATTATGTGTATTTGATAACCCTTTTTCAGCCCTTGATGGATTCAATTGCCTATGAATTTCTTTGTGTGCTCCAATATATGGAACAACCTCCTATCTATTATGCAAAACATATAGGTGGGACTGCTCCCAATCTGTAACGCTAATTGTCAAAACATCTCTTCCGGAAATTCCCTCACCCTAAATGAATCTAGTGTGGAGAGATTTAGGGAGACCATTGCTTTCCACATCAGATAGGTATTCAGTAAAAAATTCAATGGCTTCCTCAACAATATACCACTCCACTATAAAACCCTTTAGATGAATTTGTTTTTTGAAAAACACTTTCAAAATCTACAGAAACCATTCAACATGATACATCAATCTATAGTGCACAGGACTACAAAGTCGAATTTCTCTCACCAAGTGAATCATCAAATGAACCATCATATCAAAGAATGTTGGTGGGAAGATCATTTGTAATTCACATAATATGATGACAATATCTTTTTCCATAGCATGCACTTTCACTAGGTCTAAAACTTTGGTACATATGGCTTTGACAAAGAAACAATTTTTGGTTAATGTATGATGAACATTCTTGGGAAAAATGAAATGTAATGCTATAGGAATTAGATCTTTCATCAAAACATGGCAGTCATGTGATTTCAAACCTTTTAAATTCAAACCATTCATTGACACAATGTTCTTGATATTTGATAAATAACCCTATGGAACCTTTTCATCATTGAATAATTTGAAAAACAAATATATCTCCTCTCTAGAAAAAGTATTATTAACTGGAGGTAGACACATTCAATTTTCACTCTTTATAGGAGAAAACTCTTATCGTATTCCCATGTCAACCATTTCCAACATTTATTTAATTACATCCACTGTTTTTTCATGATCATTTATTAACGTTTTGATAACACTATCACATACATTTTTTTCCACATACATCACATAAAAGAAATGTATGACGTACAAACAATTTTATTATGGTAATTCAAAAAAACTGAAATCTTTTCCCAACTGATTTTTGTATGGTTTTTCAAAAATGGTTTACCAAATACGATTTTCACATATCTTACTTTCTCAAATAGCTGATAACCTGTTAGTGGAGATTGTGTTGCTCATTGTTCTAACCTTACATTTAATTATGTCTTCCATGATCGGTACTTATGCTGACGAGGTAGAAATCTACGATGTCCTAGAAACACAGATTTTAATAAATGTTTCAACCTAATTGAGTCTGTATGTTTTTCAAACACGGGACACCGTTGAGTTCATTTAATTCTATAGCCTGAAAAATTTTCATAAGTAGGGAAATCATATATTGTCCCATGAAACATTTATATAAATTTCAAGTATTCACTTTTATAATCATCATATAATATAACACCTGAATCCCACAATAACTTCAAATCCTCGATTAAAGGTTCCAGATAAACATCAATATTCATACATGGTTGTTTTGGTCCGGATATAAGTATAGATAACATGATGAATGTCTACTTCATGCATAACCAGGGTAGAAAGTTATAATTTACCAACATAAAAGTCAATGTACTATAAGTTCTTGTTTGAAAACCAAAAGGATTCACTCCATATATAGATAACACAGTACTATGGTTTCTGGGCACTTTTCCAAATTCAGGATACTCATGATCAATTTTCTTCCATTAAGTAGAGTTAGTCCGATGATGTAATTTCCCATATTTATTTTTTTATCTGCATGTCACATCAATTGTCTTGTAGTTTATTTACTTCCATATGGATGCCTAAACCATGGAATTATTGGAAAGTACCATACAACTTTCATAGGATTGGAGTCATCATTCTTGTATCAAGAAGAACCACACTTTAGGCATTATGTAAGTGACTTTTTCTCCATGTGAAATAATATACAGTCTTTCAAGAAGGCATGTATTCTTTCAAAAATCATACACATTGAGCGTAGCCTTCGTTTAGCTTCATATGTCCAGATTGGGAGCTCATTATCTTTTGGGAGGATGTCATTCAAGAGAGAATATAGTTCCATAAAACTAATATTACCCCATCTGTTTCCTTATATCAATTTATACAACTTCATTATAGCTAAAAAAGATTTATATTTAGTGAAACCAGCATACGATGGTGACTTTGCACAAAAATTTAACAACTAAAACAATTTTGGGAAATCACGGAATTCATCTTCAATTGTCCTTTTCATTTTCCCAATACGATCTTCATCATCATTGATATCTGAAATCACATCCTCCATACGGTCTTCTTCATTATCCATATTTTTATTCATATCTGATGATCCATAAAACGTAGTTTTATCCCAGTCAGTAGCTACATTCTCTTTTTCTCCATGTTTATTCCAACATTTATAACTCTGATCTATTCCGTGACATATCAAATGTTTATCCGACTCCTCTGGAATAAGTAGTCTAGAATAACAATAATGTAAACACGGACAAAGGATTTGAGAAGGATACTTCGCGTGATCCTTTGCAAACTTGATGAACTCTTTCACTCCGTTCTCATACACTATTGTCAAACGATTAGCATCCAACCAATATTTATTCATCTCCATCCTATTTGAATCTCAAGTATTAGTATTTATGGTTCAAGTACAAAAAACAAGACTTCCACATACAGGAAAAGAGAAACAGTTCCTTATAGAAATAAAGATTAATAGAGCCCAACCATTTCCAATAAAGATGTGTAAATCAACAGAACCAAGATAGACCCCCCATCAAATCAACACAGTTTCTAAACACAAAGGGGTTTGTGGGGATAATCACTTGTGTCATTGATGGTAAAACTCACACAGCATCATCTTTTATGGATCGTCCTCCTCTATTGAGTCAACCCTTCTTTGGTCAACTAGTCCTTCCTTTTATACCTCACCAACCTAAAATACATATGGATGAAAACCAATAGCCAAATCTATATGTAAAGAAAGGATTCTCATAATATCTACAATATGGAATTCATTAAATATAATTAATTTATATTCATTATAGTTTCCTCAAATCACCCCAGTCCAAACACTAGAATAATCAAGAATGATACATCTTCCACTCCTAGGTCTATGCCCTATATTCAACATCATCATGCCTACATACCCATATATCCACACATACACATGTCAGAAACACATAAAAAACCATATATACATCAGAACAAAAGTTCCCATATGTATTTCAATCAGGTTCTTGGACTCAAGTGTTGGTGTCTAAGAAATAATAAGAACATATAATAAGTATATAGTCACACATAAATCT
The DNA here is from genome assembly GCA_963277665.1 of Viscum album. Classification (NCBI taxonomy): domain Eukaryota; kingdom Viridiplantae; phylum Streptophyta; class Magnoliopsida; order Santalales; family Viscaceae; genus Viscum; species Viscum album. Next base: position 1,068,130,891 of record OY728136.1, read on the forward strand.
AAAACTAATTGATCCTGAGCTGGTGTTAAACAAACTAAAGAATGATCTTAGAGAACCACTCCCCCCCCTATTTAAAAGATCTAATAAATCATAAATATAGGTCAAAAGATACATTTTATTGATCATAACCCGATTGAGATTATGGTAATCAACACACAAGCGAAGGGATCCAATGTCCTTCTTGGTGAAAAGCACTAGTTCTTCCTAAGGAAACACACTAGGTTAAATAAAGAATTTGGAAAACAATTCATCCCCCTGATTATTTAGTTCCTTCAATTAAAATAGTTTAATATGGTAAGATAGAATAGATATTGGTATTCTAACCATCACCAAGTTGATAGATAACTCCACTTCTCTCTAATGGTATTCCAAAAAAGACCAAAGGAAACACTTTTGGAAACACACTAGCTACAAGGGTATTTTCACTATAATATGCTTTATACTCCAGTTCAATATCACAAAAGGATATCGTCCCACTCAACTCTGGAATAAGAGGTATAGCTCGACTAGACCTCAGGTCTGATTCTCTATGGAAAACATGAAATTCCCCATCGAGGGCAGTGAAGGACACGCACCAATGATAATAGTAAATCCATGATTTATTAGAAACTAGTCAGTCTATTCTAAGAATAACATATATGGGAATCATTTTGAGAACAAAACAATATCATATGACTTAAATTTCTGAAAAAGAAAAAGCATGAGTGGGGAATCAGAGACCTTACTCCCTCTTTATCCAAAGAGATGATACAATCTCTATCACATAAGCCATGATCTCTAATATAAGTTTCAATAGTTCTATATTGAGGGTTGATATGAAATAATGATGGGAACCAATATCAAATAAACATACAAAAAATAAAAAGAAATGGAAATGGTGTGTCTCACTATCGCATGACCCATATCAGTTCATACTGGAGATTAATCCACTGCATAAAGTTGTTTTGTTCAAAAAACATGTTTCTAGGATCCCATTGTTATTGAATAATATTACTATAATTTGGTACCTCTCAATATTTATGATTCCATTCCACTACAGAGGGTAGAAAAACATGTAAAACCCTCTTCAAGTGGGATTAATGTATGTACGAGATGTAAATCTTCAATACATCCATGAAATAATTCTTCGAGTGATAAATCTTTCCACATTGGAAAAAGTCATTTGAACTTTTCTAGACACTACATATGATCTAGAGGATGTTTTCTATAAAATACCACCACCACTATTTTCACTATGAGGCTTATTCTAATTTATATTCTACTTATATAAACCACTAAAACAACCAATGGGGATATAAGTAACTCTAGTTAACCCTAACATAATAGTCATGAAAATTTCTTCCATCACATCCATATCTAGAACCAAAAAATTTCCGGTAATATTTAGAATAAATACTTGATATTGGATATCTGATCAAAGACCCATATAAAACCTCTGGGACATAATATTTTTGATTGAAACCACTTCAAGTGAAAACTGATCATGTTTAGAAAAATTATTAGTATATTGAGTCAATGTCTTATAACCTTATATGAGATTGAGAAACTCCATTGACTTACCTGATAACATCGAATATAGATATAATTGCTCTATAAAAAAATTCTTGATGTATTATCATTCTAAGACCCCATTTAGCTTTACTATAATTATATCAACACATTCACATACACATTCCAAGCATCATAAGCACATAGGGATATCACCACTATCACAATTTCACATTTTCACATGGATCCAATGTTCGAAATCTCACACCAAAACCACTATGTTACAAAAAAAGCCGCATTCCATTTCACATGAACACTAAAACCATTTAGAAACAAATTTCACACCACTTTCATGATTTATGAAACACATTTGAAAACAATGTAAGAAGAACACATATGTAATCCAACCATATTTATTCACATGTGGATCTCAAAACCATTCGAAAACATATTTCGCACCAAAAAAGTAATCTATAGAACACATTCATGAAACTAAGAATGCATATAAAAATCATCTAACAATGAAAAAGCATTGATTCAATTATCACATACTTGTAAACATCTAGTGGTGGAGGTGCATGGGAGGAGCCTCCAACTGAAGAGAAATGGAGGAGTATGGTTAGAGTGAAGAGGAGGAGAATATGGTTTTGCGGGGAGGAGGATCTACCTAAGGGGTTCAAGGGGGACGATTAAAAGAAGGGATAGCGGAAGAGGTCTGACAATTCAAAGATCGAGGGCGGTGGAGGTTTGTCACGTGAAGATCAAGGACGACGGAGGTCCGTCAACACGAAGATCGAGGGGCGGCGGAGGGGATTCGTAGGGTTACAGTACCACGAGAGGTTTAAGTCACAAGAAACTGAGGACACTTTCCGACTGATTTTATAAAATATGGGACTACGGTTTTATCAGTGCTAAAAAAGCGCTGCTAAGGGACTCCTTATCAGCGCTAAAAAAGCGATGAAAAATCCTTCCTGTATGAGCGCTAACATTTTAGAATGATAAAGGTAGCCTTTATTGGTGCTTTTTTAGCAGTGATAAATGGTCACTTTATCAGCACTTTTTTATAACTGATAACAGTTACCCTGTATTAGCACCAAAATTTTAGTGATGATAATGGGAATCTTTATCAACGCTAAAAAAGCGCTGATAAAGGGTCTTATTTATCAATGCAAGAAAAGCACTGATAATGAAACCCTGTATCAGCCCTAATATTTTAGCGATGATATTGGGAATCTTTATCAGTGCTTTTCTAGCACTGATAAAAATACCCAGTATCAGTTATAAAATTTTAACGTTGATACAGGGTTTCTGTATTAGCTTTTTTTGCTTTGCGCTGATATAAGGTGGAGATTACCTTGACCATGTTTGTATTAGTGTTGGTCACATGGCCTCAAGCACATTTCCCTGAATGCTAGAGGATGCCGAATAACTATGAGGGCCTTGAGAATGATGGTGTGGAAACAATTCCCTCATTGGTAGAGTACACAATGGAAGTAAACAACACACAATAGCGGATGTAGTAAATATCCAACAACAGCAAATAGCAGAAGACAGATAGAGAAACAACTCTATCATAAATATATATGAATGATGCATGATACATATCTGTATAGGAAAGAAGCCAAACAAGTCACAATGGTGAATAAGTTACTAAACCAAAGTACAAAAGAAATATAGATGTGAAACTCCTCGGCATTGCATGCCTCATCTTGGTCCCATGCTCTCCATATCCAATGAAATCATGTACCTGAAGTCGAAGGGCTCATTACCTTGTCTATACCTATAGAAATATAATCTTTTTGGGCCCAAAATAAAGGCTCAAACAGGGTGTGAGACAAAATCCCAATTGGAAACCACTCGAAGATCTGTGCCTAATATTAAGTGAGTATATGGCAGGTAAAAGTACCCAATGTAGTAAAAAATGAAGTACTAAGCAGTAAAAAAATCCACAGTTTAAGCATTCAAAACACCACACTACATGAAACAGTAGAATAAATAACACAACAGGTAACCCTTTAAGAAGTACCCACAGCCTATCCCTTCTGGTTCCACCTATCAAGTACAAGCAACCCTCTGGAAAAAACACACAATCTCACCCCTCTGGTTCAGCTAATGTATAGACTCTCTGAGGATGCACTCACCGCCAATTCCCCCTATAGTCCCGTATCGTACTAATGGCGCTCTATGGAAGCACTCAACATCAGTTCCCTCTGTATCCCACATCGAATAACTACAGACACTCTGGGGAAGCACTCAATGTCAATTCCCCATGTGGTCGTTCATCGTATAATTATAAAGACACTCTGGAAAAGCCCTCAACATAAATTCTCCCTATGGTCTACACACTAGGGTATCACGGCCCTGTGTAATTCAAACAAGCATATCATTGCATAACAGCCAAAGTAAACCTCAAGAACTACCTGGATAACATTCTACAACAAAACATCATATTAGAGCAGTAGTCACGCCATCTTATAATACTCGGAATGGAAAAAGAAACAACTGGCATACCGGAAAGCTAGACTCTAAAGGACAAAAACAGGAAAAAACATGTAAGGTTAATACATCCAAATCACAACAATAACCCTATTCACAAAAAATAATATCTACTCAGGCATACAAACAAAGTAGTCAAACAGCAGGGGAAAACAGTAAACATGCAATACCCCGTTCAAGGGTATTGGTGGAATTTTCACCTAATACTCAATGAATTTCTACATAAAGGCCCAAACCACCTACCGCGGGGTTAGGAGATCTATATCCTAGAACCTAAAATCTTGAATCTACTTATACTGTCATAGATCTAAGATAACTCATTAAACATTCAACCCACGATATCTTGGAAAAGAAGAGAAATCAGGAAACGAAACTCTAGGAGACGGAAGACTTTAACGTTGTGATTCCAACACAATCAACGGCGGTCGATTCAGAAAATGGATGTATGATCGACGTCTCAGGGAAATATCGGCGTCATATGAGTGCTTCGGAATGTTTCGGCCAAAGAAGAAGACACCCCTATCCATTAGATGCGACCATGGTCCATTTAATGAAAAAAATACACGACGTGTAATTTTGAAGTACAAGGTGTGTACTTTCCCCTTCCGTACTCTACTTTAGGTGGCCTCCACATCACCCCACATGACCATGTGTGTGGCCATGACATGTCCATCACATGGTATCCTGCGAAAATAAAGTACACAACATATACTCATAAAGTACATGGCCTGTACTTCAAATTTTTTTAGAAACTCAACATTTCTCAAAAACTCCAGAAAAATGAAAACATACCTGAAAAGAAGGTCAAGGTTATTACAATTTATTCTTTAGGTGTTTCAGGTCTATAACTTTTAATTTTTTTTTGAATTTCCTCCTATTAATCAATTTCATAATTTTTCTTCTTGTCCCAATTACCTTGGTTCCTTCTTGGATAAACCCATTGGTTAGTGTGGTCTTATATATATTGATTTTAATGAATACTGGCTATGTAGTTAACTTTGTGGGATCAGTTCCTTTTTCTCTTTGTACAACATATCATTCGCCCACCATTGAGATATTTATATATTTACATTTACCCTCATTAATAAGACATCTAATTCATAAGAATTTTTATAGAATTTTTAAATTTGTTATTCAAGACATTTATGTTCTAGATAGTTTTTTATGGTGTTTTAATGTATCAAATATGATGAAATTGGGGTTCTAATTGATTTTTTTGATATTTCTATATTTGTATTTATACATTGTGTTTGAAAAAAATTCCAAGTGGTATTTTAACATTAATTTGAGTAATTTGAGATTCCATTTGAACTTATTTAATCTTATATAATTAGGTGGTATATTAATTCAATCCTTTTCATTAGGCTTGGTTCCTTTATATGGTTTTTTGATTATGTGTGTACTCTTGTGATTTGATGGTAAGCATATTGTAATTCATTAAATTAGAATTTTTGATATTGTTACCTTTTTCCATTTGTATTCCATTTTATTTTTGAATATATATATATATATATATATATATATGTATTCATGGGCGCACATATGGATGAATACACACACAGAGATATATATATATATGTGTGTGGAACACCATATAAGTATTTTTTACCCTGATTTTGAAAACACCTTTCCACTATTTTCTTTCTCTTCCCCACTTTATCATATAAATGGTTTTGTAAAAACAACTAATTTCTTATAATTTTATATTTTTTCCCAAGTAACATAATATTAGGTGTCAATATGTGTTTTCTAAGGATTGGACTATTTGGATTCATGATGTATATTTTGGATGTCACACGACTCTAATGAAATATTTGGAGTCCTCCAAGAAAAAATAATGATTTCAGTCTAGTTTGAAAATTTTATTCTAGAAAAAATTGATATTCATTGTGATAATATTTTGGTTTTGAAGTAGTTAAGTCCTAATTGGAAACTTTTCATGTTTTAACAATTGGTTTTTGAACTCATATTGTATATTAGAATAATTTATGGGTTTTAATGATTCTATGTATGATAGTCACCAACATGGTCATAATTTTGACTATAGTTCTGTCACTAGTTTGTTTTTATGATTTGGAATGTTATGAACAGTTCTAGCAATTAGTTATTTTTAATTACAAGTGTTTAATGAACTAATAATTCTCATTTATAAAATTATCATCGAATTCAAGGATTTTTTCTAGGGTTTGAGTGAATATTTATTTTTAGTCTTGATTAGATAAATTATACCCGGCCACCCAGAATGTGGATTGGCTAGTGGTCATTGAGATTGGTGATGCTAGTTTAGAGTGTCTAGGTTCTTTATTAACTATAGCAGTAAACCAGATCCTGGAAGGTATTTCTAAACTGTGTGAAGCTGTTTATTTATTCTAGGGATATTTAGGAAATTCCCATGATTACATATCATTATGTTCATATATCATTTTATTGAAAAATATGTTTTTTATCTATTTATTAATGTTTTACACATAACTATGTTGTTCTAATTATTTATAGATGTGTTTCATTTGTCTTTCTATTTGGACTATCTTCATATTTTAATTTCTCTTCATTCATCCAATTGGTGCCTTCATTTTGTTCTATAAATTATTTTTAAAAAGAAAATGTATACTTCGTTTTGTAAGGATAAAAACCTATTTTAACTCAATAAAAGTTGGTCTAGAATTTATGGAAAGTTATAGAATAGTATTTATATGGTTTTTATGGTACAATCCATCTAAGATATTTTATGGTCACACCATATGAGTTACACCCATTTTCAGTAGACCTGAGGTATTTTCTAGGTTAATATTTTATTTAGGTTATTCCTATAGAGTGTGCTAGGTACATGGGTGGTGGTGATCAAGATGCCACATAGAAATCATGTTAGATTTTGATTTCGGTTCAATTTTGTTTTAATTTACATTTTAGTTTCATTTCTATTTTATCTTGTATTTTTTAAGTATTTTTTTCAATTTGTGATTAGAGTAGTTTTTTATGGTGTTGATTATTCCTTGTTTTATTTATATCTTATTATTATAGGATAAATCATTCCCATTAGGTAATATTTGATTACTAAAAATATATTCTTCCTAATAGTTCTAGAATTCATTTTTTTCCTTATCATAGGCTACATTGGGTAACAGGTCTGTGGTTTAATTGGGTTAATACTTGAGATTTAGGGTCTTACAATGTTATGAAAAAAATTGAAATAAAAAATCCAATGATATTATCATTAAATAGAAATTTTTAAAAATATATTAGAAATTATATAATCTCTAATAATTTCATGAAATATCCCATGAAATTATATACACATGTTAAACATCTGGAAATTTCATATATAATACCTTTCTTTATGACATGGGGTAGTGGACACTTTAGAATGGTGACACCGATTTCTCATTAAGGAGATAATATATAATATATTTCAAGGAAATAAGCTGTAAAGAATAATATGGTAGGGAAACAGATACAAAAAATAATTATACATAACAAATCCCATGTTCTTGAAATAAATACATGTTAATTAACATATACAAATACAGGGAAACAATCACTAATATTCGGGTTACACGATGCTTAATGTCAAACACCATTGTCTTTACCACCATGATATTCACCATGAAATTATTCTGGTATTCAATGTGGGAACCAAGACATAAAGAATAAATTTGGTTTCAATGAACCAAAAACCCAAACCTTTTCTCTCATTAAACAAAATGATAAATTTATGTGATATATATTAACAGTTCATATGCATTAAATCACTATATAAATTCCATTTCTATATGGAAGCTAAAATTTAAATACAATTCATATAAAATTTTCAATGGGAATGATTATACATCCATATTGAGATAAAAATATTCATAATTTAATTACATATAACAAAGTTAGTAAATATTATAATGTAATAATAAACCATATCAAGAAATATGTGGTATTATTAACTAACAAATAATCAACATTAGTTGGTAAAAAATAAATATCCATATCAGAATAAAAATAAATTTATTTTTAGCATACCCACAATGAAAAAAACTGTGAAGACTTTTATGAATGTATCTCTAATGATAAAATAATATATGGTAATGGTCTATGGTTAAGAAAATAATTTCTCCAATCAATTATCATATTACATCGATGTGAACAATTATCAATTAAAAGAAGGAAACATATATTTGTTAAAACATAAAGGAATTAGATGTAAACAATTTTATACAATAGAAGATGGTTTGGAATCACAAAGGCAATGAACATTTTATAAATGATTACTACCCTATATGAACATAATATATTTAGATTTATAAATTAATACATGGATAATATTTAGAATACAAAAAGGGAAAAATAATATAATAATAAATATATTTCAGTGGAAAAATTTATATGAAGAAACAATTAGAGTATTCATGATTTAAAAAAAAGAATAACTGTTAGATACCAAGAAATTGATATATAATTAAATGTAACATATTTTATTCTTCTAGTATTCAATATTTTAGTTCATAATATATTAAAAAACATTGTTCATAATATCAATGATATCTCTCATATATTATAATAAAACCCATAATAGTTTCAACATTAAAAATATTTAAATCAATACGCTATGGAGGAATTAATTTAAAATGAAACATTACATAACGTTAATATTTAATGGATCATGATACAAAATTATAAATTGTAATTAGTTAAACAATTCCATTTTAAGCTTTATCTATATAAATAAATTTATCTTAGGAAATTAAATTTCATATCGGAAACCATTGTAAGCTACATAATCATTAAAAAATTATTAATTTGATAATGGGGATATAAAAAAAATTAGTGATTAACAATAAATAAGGATGAAATAAAATATATATTATTTGTCTTTTAAAATATTTCTAACATAAAACAATAGAGTTTAATATAAATTTTGAAACATGATCAAAGATAATTGTGTTTGAAAAAACACTTACCTCATTCCTGATGAATTCTAAAAATGATCTTGACTTCTTAAATAATAAAATTATGTTTGATAGATAACTTATTAATATCCTTATCCATCTATATATAATTTAATATTGATAATTAATCATTTTATTCTATTTACTAGTTTACTAGTTTTTCAATATGATTATGCGATAATTGAATTAGTGTTGGCTAATTTCCATAATTTTAGAGATTGATAATGTTATTTTAATAATATAAAAAATAATTAATTTAACGATTAAAAAATAAAGAATATACTATTCATATTAAATAATAAAATAAGTTTAATTTATTGTTTGTAGTTGTAATTTATAGTGTTTTATATCATTATATATGTAGGTGATTAATCCAATATTAATATGATCATTCCTTGACTAAAAGATTATTATTATTTTCAAAATGTATTCTTTTTGAATAATATCATTATTATTGAATAATAATGATATTATTTTGAATCTATGAAGAAGATGAATCATATATGAAGATATTTAAATAATTTATAAAGATAATGGATGTATATTTATATATATTTCTTTATGTAGGCTATAGTACACATAACACATAGTTAACAATTTCATATCTTGAAATACTAATGGAAATGAATGTAGATAATAATTTTTATCTTAATGGTGAATAGTATATTATGTAATCTACTTTTTTTTAAATTAAAACATTTTCTATTTTGATGACATCATGCATATAGCCAACATTTTTTCTTTGTGGAAGAGGTTGTTCACAAAATTTATTATCAAAATTCGTTTTTTACTAATTGAATTGAATGGAATAAATAAAAATTGTTAGATTAATATAATAACACATCATTATTCAACAAATAAATATTCTATTTTATATCACTTCATATGATATTTTTAGTTTGGAATGATTAAGAAGAAAATGATATTTATTTATTAATACTCACTTTTGGAACATGAATAATTTCTTGAATGTTTCCTTCAAAATAAATAGACTATACTAATTAATTGATATTAGAAGCATATGATTTCGATATATATTCTATATTGATAAAATTGGTATATTTCTATGAATAAATTCCATCCAATGGGTTTGGAATGAATACGTGGAACATTCATGTTTTCTATGTTAAAAAATTATTACTACTAAGGATTACCATTTTTTGATGAAGTCAATACTCTATTTAAATGTTAATGGTTACAAAAAATATAAAATGTGATTTTAGGGTAAAATGGGTCATTTCTTTCTTAACATATTAATTATAACAGACTACTGATTTAGAAATACCTTTATTAACTCAATAGGGTATGCTGAATAAAAATTTAACATCAATGTAATATATTTATAATTCTAATTAAGATATAATTGTCTTTCAAATGTTTCCATTTGGTATATAGAAAAATTTTATTGATGAAATTTTTACAACTTATTTTGTTTTCTTAATAATATTTAGTATTAATTAAATAGTGAATATGTTAGTAAATATTCAAATATAATATTAAATATTATAATAATTTCACATTTGAAAAGTGATTATTTATTATTGGTGTCAGTAACTCATGATCGGGGTGAAATGTGAACCTACTAATAATATACAATAAAAACAAGATAACATAAAAAGAAAAAAAATAATTTAAAATTATAATTAAATAAAAATATTAACATAATATATCTTTTATAGTTAAAAATATTTATCACAGATGGATTATGGATCATTCATAACAGTATTTGACATTACATTATCATTCGAAACAAATTCATTTAATAAAATTGTTTATATAAACACCTATTATGAATAAATATCAATGTCATTATTTTGTTTGCATATTTTAAAAAAAATTATTTTTAGATTTTAAATAGTGAAAATATAAACAAAAACACCCAACACAGTAAACAAGGGGTTAAGTTTTATGATGAGACATAATACCCTCTACTCGGAAGACACCTATTGCAAAGAAGGTTTTTATAACAATAAATGGATCTACAAGCTAGATCATGTTAATACAAATAAAAAAATTCCTATGATAAATTCATCTTCCATAGTTTAATGTATAAGAACAATATATTACAGGCAAGACCAATTCCATAGTTGTTGTGCATATAAAGAAAAATAATTTTTTTTAGATTATGTCTACAACACTCTATTAAAAGTGATAGAGTTAGTGTGTAGTGATACAACAGAGTACAATAAAACATTTCTTAAATATACGCCTAAAATAGAGAGATAAAATAATTATAAATGTGATAATATGGTTTTTCTTAATCAGAGAAGGTTTGGATTCTTGATATACATTGTATCTGTCATGGTGAAGAGTTCAAACGGAAGTATCTTAAATAAAAGTAAAAAAGTTTAGTGTATGGTTTTCTTATTTTTCTCTTTATTCAATAAAAATAAAAAATTATTCTAGGTAAGAAAGGTTCTTTATCCTCTATAAATTTCAATCATTCACACTCACATGTATTCGTTGTAAAAAACCACAAAATTGACTATGTATGCTCTTTCAATTCGTCATATTGTGCATGATGGAGTCCACTAAAATATATAACTCATTGGGTTTAATATTCAATTTAATAATAAAAATAAATATAGATATAACCCATGTATAGATTAAAATATTAATAAACATATATATTTTTCTATAATATAATAAATGAGTGGTTTATGAATACTCATTTATAGACCCATATAAGGATATCTACATTAACTCCCAAGAACAAGCTATTTGAAGCATTATATTAAAATGAAGCAAAACTGAAATGGTAGTCTACCTGATGGTGGATCATAAATAAGGGTAGTACTACTCAATGGTATAACTATATATTTTAATCATATGAAAATATTATCACATATTGCAGTTTGAAAAATTAAGCTAATGATAATAGGTATGTTTGTAGCATATATTGTGGTAGCACTGTTGATATAATAGTGGAGTAATATTGATGGTGAATATATCTGAAAGTATAATATTGGAAAAAAAATTATAAAATTTCAATTAATAGTCGAACATGTTAACTAAAACTTGCACAGGTGAACTAATGGTATAAAATTTTAACAACCGGCAGAACATGCAAACAAATTATTGAACATGTGAACTAATGCTGGAACATTTTAACTAATATAAGAACATAACAAATAAAGTTAGTATATTATAAATAAAGGTATTAAATGTGATCTAATATTAGAAAATGGATATAGATAATTTTTTAAAAAAAGATATAATATCATTAATCATTAATCCTATTAGAAACATAATAGTCTAGATTTGTGAGCATTAAAATATGGACTTCCAATAATATATCTCAATTTGACGATAATAAGTAATTTAATTGTACAAACCAAGTATAAAATAAATATATTCATAATTATATGGATTATAATTAGTGATATCCACTTAATAGTTAAAATTACTAAATTCATATATTTTGGAAATAGAAGATATTGAAACATAAGTGAAAACATAATGTTTTAAAAAATTAACATTTAATGATTTATAAAATTTCTCTTACATTTTGGATTATGAAAATATAAAAAACATAAATCCCTAAAAAACCAAAATGGATAACAAATGAACTACAATAAATAGATCAGTCAAAATATTACATTCCCAAAAAGAAACAAAGAGATAATATAAAATAATACCTATTAAATATTAAACCTAGTATTATTAAATATTAATTATATGGGGTATAAGATCATCAGGGATGTTTCCATTTCCATAAGATAGAGATAATGAGATATATGACAAGGCTACTAAGGTATTGGTATGAATATCTGGGATCACCAACATCCCTAGAAGGTCTCATTGCATCATCAACTACTATGTTGAAAGGATTATACTGAGAATGTAGAAGGGTAGACTACGGTACATAGGTGATATAGATACATTAATGGTCTCATGTTCTACTTATACTATACCATGTATATAAATAATGGATTCATGAGGTTCACAATGTATATGATGTTGTTTCCACTATAATATACCACTGAAGAACACAGTCTTCTCATCCATTAACAAATTCAGTTGGGGAGCCAATACATTGATTTGGTTTACAAATTTCAGGAAGGACCTAGTGATATGAGGATTTATGATGTTTTTATCAACCAAAATAAATTGAAAAGTCATCTTATTAGTGGTAAATATTATAAAATATAAGTATTTTATTGAATTTGTGACTGTTTTCCAATCACACTAAGATTCATTAAAACCCTCCCTTACGTATTTATATATATGATAACCATGAATTCTAATTTACAATAGAAACTCTTGATGAGATGTATAGACATCACCAATGAGGGAATGAATCTTATATCAAATAATAAATATGTTATATTCAATATCAAAAAACAAGATTTAGGTGGAAAGGAGGATGTAAATACAACATGAGGTAAAGACTCCATCCTCTCCATAATATTAGATATACTAGAAAAACAATTATATCTATTATCCTCCAAAATAGAGTATATAAATTATATTTCTTTTGATAATATTATATTCACAATTTAAAATTCATGAATCATCAAATTCATATGAATATGGATATGGTAGATAATCATTGCAACGATGTTTCTAGTGTGAAATTCAAAATAATAAGTAGATGGAGGATCCATGGATCTTTGAACTTTTCTTAATTAATTGATCAACCTCTCTATAAGTGGTTCTAAATAAGCTATCAAAACGTAATATGAATGAATAAAACAAGAAGTAGTTATATAAGAATAAAAACTCTCAGCACTGAGAATAAGGACCTCTGCATTCTATGATCATGCCTAAGGAGAATACAAAAGCAATTCTTGTAGGTCACAAACTTTATAAATATTATAAACCAAATATACATTTGGGTTTGATCCAATAATATGTATATTAAAGCTCTACCATGATCAAGTGGATTTCATTGATCACTATATCTTCTATACTATATATATATATATAATAAAATACAATAATATTTGAACAACGATATGAATCCCCCTTGATATAGATAAGTCAATAGCATAAAAAATTCTTATCCTTTTAAATAGATGTATGTAGTGATGAAACGAGGGATTAATCCCCCTCAATAGATTATTTTTTTCTCTCACATATAATGGTGGAAGAATAATCATAATTTTTTTAAAAACGTTCCTTCTTCAAATAATAAGGTCACAAATTATATGAGATGGGTGATGCGATGGATATCAATCAACACCACTAGCATCATCAGCATCACCATAAAAATTAGCATTACCATCCTCATCATCATCACCAAAACCATATAATAATTCCACATATATTTTTTGGTCCAAGAATAAGTCTTAAATTGTTCTTTTCTAGTGTCTTTAGTCTCCTTTTAATATCCATTACTTAAGAGAGTCTCTCTAACATGGAGGTAAACAAGAGGATTAACTGATATAAAAGTAACCCCAATGATTTTCGAAATGTCTGTATAAAATACCTATAAAAATATATAATCTCTCTATACTCCTCAACATTAGATAAATTTTATTTATATTATCCATGAAAATAGATAATTATCTCATCTGGCCCTAAGACACGATCAACAAAAAATTTTGGGAGGGTATTTTGTTCTATATGATTAAAACCATATAGATCATGTTAATATCCTTAACCAATTTTATCATACATGTATTATTACTGAAACTAATTCGAATTTTTGTACAATTTATTAATAATAAACCACCACATTTTACCAATTCTTTTGTTACTCATCAACCACTCCCTTATCTTCTGGTATATATTATATTATCTTATTGTAAATAAGAGAAATCAAACTAGAATATGGAATTCATATCTCCAAAATGTGATCAATAATATATATACATATATTACTTTAATCCCTTATTTTCAAAAGGAATAAAATATATACATTCTAAAACCTCATTTTTATAAAATACCCTTTTGGGACATATCACATTCTGAATAATATTTGACATGAGTATGCACCTACCATCTAATACTGTAACACTTGGACTTCTTAAAAAAAATTCCTTGTAATATGTAGTATTATATAATCATACCCAAATAGCTTTATATCACATGTAATTGTACCTTGATAGTCATTAGAGAAACAGGAATGAGTTATATTGATGTAATAATCCCATTATCATGAATAAAACACTATATATTTTCCATATATCATACTTCAAATAAAATCTTTCTATTCCATGATGTAATATTCTATTTATTGAAAGATCCAATGAAAAAACATCTATTATGTGGTCTATCATTTCTAAAGAATCCATCCAAATAAATCCAGTCTAAAATCTTCATGAGTACCATTGACTCTCTCAAAAACCTCTATTCTACATTTAATTCTTTTTCAGAAACAACCAAATGAATCAAAATATGTTGGTTTTTAGGATTGACAATATCACAGCTCAAATATATAGGATATTTCATTATAATACACAATCCACTACAAGAGAACTCCAAATGTATCTTAACTCTAAAAATTTATCTGAAACAAATTGTGACGTAATTTTATGAAAATGTTGATGGTAGGGAGACTAGGGATGTCAAAATGGTTTGAAGGGGAAGTCGTGTGAAAGGGTGAAACATGAAATCATACTTAAGTCAAGATATTATCTTTTATGAATTTTAAATAGAAAAATATATAGAAAATATTAACGAACAAATAAAATAAAAAATTTGATGCAATAAATAGGAATGATATTAAAATAAAGACTCATCCAAAAGTCTCTTAGTAGTTAATCATTTTATTGATGTATCAACAAATAGTGGATCTCCCAAATGGTGAATCACCCAATAGTGGATCACCCAATGGTGGATCTACAATTGTGGATCTCCAGTGGTTAATAACCTAGCTAGTGGTTTACCTAAGGGGTTTACACCGAACACTAGATCACCCAATAGTGGGTCAGTTGATTGTGGATCACCAATGGTGGATCCCATAATAGTGGATCCACAATGTTGTATCAACCAGTTTAAGGTTTAATATAATTTAATCATTCATAGGTCATTTTCTATACAGTCAATTCTCTTAGAATTTATGTTATTTGTAAATTTTTTTAGAAGCCAGTTTTTAGATCCAATAAATTCAAGAGTTATATAGGCTTTTTGGAAATGATATATTAAAACATGATTTCATAAATTAATATGAATTGACCTAGAATGATATATAGGGTTCTTGAAAATATTTTTCTAAGTTAGTAAGAAATACATTTTTGGGACATAAATAAATTAAAATTAATAGTCTTGAAATGTGTGTTTCATCCACAAATTTTTTGCACATCCACTACCTGCAACTATATAATTAGCTTTTATAGTGGCCAATGAACATTTTTTACTATATTAATATACTAGTTAGTATACAAAATGGTGATATGCTCTTAAGTTATATTATCATACTTAACTGGAATCCACTATAATTCTCATTTTAATATCTTTGAAATTCATATTCTTGTCATCGATGATAGAATAGTCCTAAATTTGTTGTATATTTGAGGTATTTGAACATTATTTTTGTAATAATCAAATAAGATTATTTAGTATTATCATTAAAAATAGAACACATAATCTTTGAAATAACAATATCATATCATTTATAAGATATGTATATCAATATTCCAATCATTCCACTACAACTGGTTTTATCCATAAATTTTATTGCCTTGTCACGATCCTACTTATAGGTGGAACTCACATGTTTATAAAAACATATATTTTTATCCAAATGGAAATATTTTAATATTATTTAGTGTATATACATTTATTTAAATTAATACCATATTTATTTTAGAAAATTTTCAAAACCAATAATGAATTTACATTAACCAATTAATGTAATTTCAAATTCACTTGGCATCATATTTAAAAAAATCAACACACATTGAATTTTTTGAAAATCCAAATATATTAAAATCAAAATAAATTTTAACAAACAAAAAAACATTTAAAATTAAATATATATATATATATTATATTTGGTATGAATTTTTAAAAATAAATAAAAATTATAAAACATGTGAGCCTATAGTAAAAATCAGTATGATATTTCTTTATACCATATAAAACATTAGTTATTTTTAAAACATGATTTGATAAATATGGATTTTGAAATCAGTGTGTTTTTCCAATAAACGTCTCCTATTATATAATTTTTATAATTCAATATAAAAATTGATTTATATTGTTTGAAATCCATGTTTGATTCATATGTAAGACATAATTTAAGAGAATCATTTATTTCTACCAGTGAAACAGTTGGCTCATTGTCCATACACTCTTGTAAACTGTATCCTTGTGGATGAAATCTATCTTTTTTTATGAATAAATTTCATGAATCGTCATCGATATTTCTAAACACCCACATAGGAAATAGAGTCAACGTTTCATTAGGTCAAACAACTCATTCCACTAGTATGTTTAATTCAAATTGATTATATCCATATTTCAGGTTCATCACCTAGAGTTCAAAATTAATTGCATCATTGATGATCATAGGATCATGATGTGATAAGAATTATTGATATTCAATTTAATTTCGATGATAATATCTATTTATTTTATCTCTTTCTAGGTATCAAACTGTATATTCTATAGGATGGTATCTATGAAATAAAAATGATCAAGTAAAATAGGTTCTGGTTACCTTGTTATTCTCTATAGGTCGATTTCACATTGTCCCTCAAAATTGGATGGCTATTCTCCATGATTCCTGAAATTTTCATAATGTGCTTCATAGATGTATAGATTTGAAAACATTTCATCATAGATGTTTAAAGGGGTCATAGGCTCATATTGGTCCATTTCTTCAATTTTGACATGAAAATATTATTCCATAGTCTTTCTTATTTTATTAAACACTACTTACTATATAAAAAAGACGAATAACAAAGAAAAATTACTTCTTCACTCCTGGAAGAAAATTTTACAAGGTTTTCATTATTATTATGTATAATTAAATTGATCAAAAAACTCTAATTAATTATCCATTTTATTCCTACTATTTCTAAATAAATAAAAACAATTCTTTCATAGAGGTCTAATTAAATCCCTATTAAATACATATTAAGGTATATATATATATAGTATCATTATAATAATAAGCATAAATGTAATAATCATTGAAAATGGTTGGTTTAGTTTATATTAGATTAATATTTCATCATTATATGAAAAAAAAAATTGGTGGCTTTCTAGGATCCAAGAAAGCTATGATTATAGATATTTTGGATAAAAATGATTTAAATTCTTCATTTTCAAACTCACATCAATGTTCTATTGTTAAGGTCTTATTTCTAATTCCATTATCATTTTCTATATATTTCTCATACATTCTAAATTAATCACATGATTCACTATTATTATCTGGAATTAATACCAATTTTTATCTTGAAAATAATGTACAATAACATAAACATAGTTCTTCCCATTTAATCATGAATGTCTAGAAAGTCTAAAAAATTACCTGTGAAACAACTCTAGGGTTTGGGATGGTGAAAATTATTTATTTAATTTGAAAGGGACCATCTTATATTCCCGTTTTTACAATGGTTTAAAAACTATGTCATTTGGGAATTACAATTTAGGGACATCCTTTACTCACAATTTCATAGTTTCATTTCAATGTGAATGAATATTATAATGGATGAGTATCATATTCAAATTCCAAGAATCGTTATTGAAGTAAAATTTAAATCATTTTTTTAGAAATCAATGAATCTAAATCAATAACCTATAAACTTTAATTTTTTAATGTAGCAAACATAAATAATTTTTATAATAAAAAAATTTCACGCATTATTTTCAAACATCACATGAAATTCATTTTTTGATAGTAATATGATACTAAGAATATTATACTTTTAACCATATATAAATAAAAATTTAAAAATTGAATTACTGTTAAAATAAATGATTTGACCATAGACAATGATTTTAACATTGGAATTTTCACAAAATGTGACATGACCACCAAAAAAATTTTAATATTTCAAAAATTCAATAATATATAATCATGTGACTTGATCATCCATTGTCCAGGTAAAATAATTTTATATTGGATATTCTCATGTAAGTTTACTACAAAACAAATTTTACACAAAAATAATTTTGGTAAACATATCTTCCTAGGTCCATAAATGTTGAATAGCAATGATTATGGCAAAAATAATTTCATATCATGGTTCCCATATATATATTATAGACATTTATAAAGAAAAACATTATTACTTCTTAAAGAATAAAAATTATTACAATTAATAAACATACAATAAATAATAATAATGATATTTTTAAATATCCTTCTATATCCAATTTAATAGCTAATTTTATTAGTGTATTTGGGAGATTCTTCCTTTAATAGAATTTGAGAAAGAATATTTTTACAATTTTTAAATAATTTAGTATTTTATTTAGTTTCTCATTATACAATTTTATCATGTTATTCTTTTTTAGTAGTTGATAATTTTAATCATTCTCATAACAAGGATTATATTAAAATAAATCATTAATGATATAATTATTATTTAAAATCATATAATATTTTTGATGTTAATTAAAATTATACCCCAAGAAAATATATTACTAAAAAATATTTTCATGATAAATAATTACATCACTATTGTAATCTATAGGATGATTTAAAAATATAACCAAATAAGTAGGAAAAATTATATATACCTCTGATGTGTTAGTCATTTTGGCTATGAATGCATATCCAATTGGGTTTAGTCTGAATCAATATAGATTATCACTCCAAATCGATTTCATAAATTTATTATCTTTATTTTTATTAACATAATATTTATTTGTAAATCATAACATAGGAATGTCATCCTTGACATGAAAATTCTTCTAGAAGTCATAAAAAACTATAATCTTCGTACTAAAATCTGTTATCAATAATTTTCTCTAGTTTACTCAGTGGTTATATTTTCCATTATAACTATATTTACTAATGAACATGTTCATATTTTCGTAATTTTTGAATTTTAATCCAAATGGGTAATCTTTTCATATCACTTAATTACTGACTCCACTTCACGTGAACTGTATTACCAGATTTTAGCCATTTGTTTTGAAGTTGTAATAAATGGTTATGTTTTTTTGGTACAACCTCATCTTCCCTATTAACATTTATTTATTCCTCATAAACAATCATCATTCATATTATCTCCTAAAAATATACATTCTTACATAGCATGTCCCTCAGATTGATATTGCGGTTTCCCCAAATCTATGTGGTAGACACCTTGAAAAGTGCATCACATGGCAATGTTAAAAATGGGATTCACCAATTAATTCATTGAAATAATGATCTCACTAATCATGAGATAATGTTTTGAAATAGGATCATTATTTTTTATCATAACACTATCCTATTTAATATTCAATGTATTCAAGAACATTTCTTTGAAATTAGTTATTACATTATTGGAAAAAGCTAAATTATTGAATATCTCAACATTTATTATACATGATAAAATTTTATTATATTACATATCACTAAAAGAAAAATATATATCATTCATGGATTTTTAGTTATTATTATAAATTTATATATTTCCATCACTCAATGAAACTTTTTCATTTGGGGTTCACTCATATTTTTATTCAACTAATGTACATATTTCAGAACCCATGCTCCCAATATGCATCTTCTTTCTAATATTACACTAATAATAATAATAATTCAAATTAAAATAAGG
The DNA here is from genome assembly GCA_963277665.1 of Viscum album. NCBI lineage: Eukaryota > Viridiplantae > Streptophyta > Magnoliopsida > Santalales > Viscaceae > Viscum > Viscum album. The sequence continues at coordinate 1,068,151,478 of OY728136.1, forward strand.
ATTTATTTTTATATAAAATTCCTCTTATCTATTATGAACCTTGAAAAACTAATTTAGATATAACAAAAAAAATTGTAAAAGAAAACTAATTCATAGTGGAAATGTTATTTTAATATGTTCTTATACAAAATATTGTTCTGAGGTAGTTACTCAAGTGGGGGTGAATTTAGTACCTAATAAGAATTTCTATGAAAAATGTTAAATAAAATCCCTAAAACTAGTCAAAACTAATATTTAATATAAAACAATTGAATCATATATTTTTTATGTGGAAAATATATCTTATAGTGTGACAAGGGCTTCGTTAATAAATATTTTAAAGTTAATTAACTTTTTAAATCAATTTACTTAATCAAATACTTTAAATAACCACCTGTTAAGACTACAAATAATATTAATTTATATTTTAAAAAAATATTTTATCACTGCAAAAAAATAAAACATGTTGTGAATTAAAAAAATGGTTTTTTCTCAAGCTAATAATTAATCCCGTCAAGTTGGAAATCACTAGCATCCAGAAATATTATTACAAAATTATATTCTCAACAACCTATATTGGGTTTATATGAAAAGTATAAAAAAATTTGAATATGACCAAATCATCTTCCAAAGTAATACATGGGATGAAAAACAACCCTAGCCATGTGGGATCCCTTCCACATTTTCATGAGTGTACAGATATTGAAATATTTGATAGTGCACATATCACACCTCATTTAATGTGATAGAGTCCCTGGGTATAGATAAAATACATTAAAATAAAACAATACTCCAATGAATGCATAAATTTGAGATATGAAATAAGTTGATATGAGTAATGATGGTGTTTCTCATTATAAATAGCTTTAGATGCTTTATGGTCCTCATACTTGGCTTGGTGAGGAGCTCAAACAAGCTTCTCTATAATTGCAGTAAAATAGATTAACATAAGGTTCTCATTTTTTTATCTATAATAACTAAAAAAATGTCTCTTGACTCATTGGATTAGAGGTTCATTATCTTATATAAATATCACACATCCAGAATCAAACATATTCAACATAAAAACCATATAAAGTAGAATAAAATATATCTTATATCATCTTCTATTTCTCAAGGGAGTCCCCCAGAATATGTAACTAGAAACTAATAATTATCCACTGATATATATTAATAAATATATAATAAATCCTCAATGAGTGGAAAAATTTAATAGACATTTTCATATATCTACAATGCTTCTGTGGTTTTCTTTGGGAATGACCAAATTAAACAATGTGAGTCTTTACAAATAAACTCCATTAGACTAGCTATACTAATTATTATAATAAATTGAAATAACAAACATTGGCTGGATTACACATAGTGGATTATATCTAACGTTAGCATAGAATTATATTATCACAGTCTAGTGGAAGAACGACCTAATAGTAACACATCTTGTAGTATCATTATTTATCTAAAATTTTAAGGTATGTTATAAGTAAATTTGGAAATATTAATGAGAAACTAATGGTGGAACAATCATGATGACTACAAAAATATGTAGGTGGAATAATTGAACTAAATTTATATCTTTTTTTTTTCTGAAAATTGTTCATTAAAAATATCTATAAAACCTGTGAACTAAAAGTCCCACATTTTAGAAAACAGTAGAACAAGTGAACTAATAATAGAACGTGTGAACTAACAGTTTCACATTCAAACTAATAGTATCACTATTGAGGTAATAGTATAAAATATTAAATAATTGTAGCACATTTGAATTAGAAGTATCATATGTAGTTAGCCTAATTTTTTTAATAAATTGATAAACTATGATGAAACATTATTCTTATTATAGAAATAATTTTTATTATTTTATGTCACTAAAATAATGATTTTCCAACAAATAATATATTTTATTAGATTACAAGTAATAAAAATTCATAAAACAGTTCATTGAAAAAAAATTATACCATTAACAATTTCATTAATATTAATCAATGTAATCATAATATTTTGATGAAATATGAAATTGAACTTATTATTTAAAAAAGACATGTTGGTCTAAAATATCTAATACAATTCTTGGATATTATTACTATAAGTGAGGAAACCCAATTTTTTAATATATATGAGTAAATCAATTATTAGAGTAAAATAATACCTACGTTTCCAAAATAGTTTTCATGGGTTTTATAAACACAAAAAAGTAAATTTGAATGATTTATTTTACAGATATATATATATATATATTATAGAAAAAAATGGCTTGAAATCATATAATTCATTATTGTGTTTAGATTCTGCTGTAAGAGTAATGATATTAGTAACATCTATATTCAGTTACTATTCAAAAAAATTGATTTATTTTAGAAAAAATAAAAATAAATGCAATCTATATTTTAAATTATGGCTAATAAAATGTTTATTATTTTCAGAATTTTTTATTCATGATTTTTTTAAATTAACTTTTATCTTAAAATTTTAGGTTGAATTTTTTTCAAAGGAAATCTATTTTTAATAAATACAAATTATTTTAGTTAATATTTACATTCAACAACTAATCAAATTGTTGTTAATATATTATTTATATTAAAAATATATTTTATATATAATGTGTTTATATTCTAAAATATTTTCCTGAAAATCGAATTATTATAATTTCTATATTTTGTTGCATAAATAATTCATATTAATTATATAACTACAAAATTATATTTTAAATAACTAGGTAATGTTATCAATGATCATTATCTGTATATATTTATGTATAATATAATTTGGTAACATATATTTTTTTATACCTATAATATGGTTATATATTAATGGCTATAGAATGTTTTGCGGTTCATTTCATCTTAGTATTTTCATGGAATAAATCTACATGAAATAATTGGTTTTTAAAAGAAAATATAATTATGATCTAATTGTGTTAAATTTGATCCCTGTGTGTAATTATTCATAAAAAAATGTATTTGTTTTAATACAATGACTTATTAGATGAAGTACCTATTCAAAAAACCAATTTTAAATATAGAAAAATATCTCAATAATGCGGGATAAAAACATAATTTTTCAATATTTAAATCTGGTGAAATTAGAATTTATTTGGGATGATAAAATATAAGATATTAATGGTTATAAATACTCTAAACAAATAAAAATTCATATGATTAATGACAGAATAATTAAGGATATTAATTATTATTAAATGTGATAGAGTTTCAATATTTTTTTGAATAAAATGGTTTCCCAAATATTTTATTTAGATGATTAGTAAATATGATGATTATCATTTTTTAATTTTATATCCATAAAATTATGGAGTGTAAAAAATTCATTATCCATGAATTTGAATAATGTGAATTCCTTGTAATTTAACCAATAGTGAAATTGAGGATGATCTACAACATGCATTATATGTTGAAGAAATTGAGATTAATAGTTATACCCCATACCTAATATCAGAGATCTACGGTTATAAAAATATAATTAACATACTAATAATTATTCCAAATATAAAATATTTTATAAAACCATCCAAATTTAAAAAATTAATTGTTATTTATAAATATGTAATTTCCAAAAGTTATTTTAAATTTTAAATCGTTATATTATTATGATATGAAATTATATGACAAAACTTATGTTATTTTTATTAAGAAGAAATTCATTTCATCAGAAAGAAATCCACAATATCCAAAATCACACATCGGTATCTCCAAAAAATAGTTTCACACATGCTATGTTTATAATAAAAATAGTTTTTCAAAATTTCATTATTTGACGAGGAAATAAAAATATTGTAAGGGGTGGGAAGAAAAAAAATTGTAATGGAAATTATATGATAGTGAAATCATGAAATAAATATTACTACAAATAGAATTAATCAATTTGAATGAAAAATAATCATTGGACTATGATGTCAGTATATATATAATAAAAATTAAAGAAATGGATATTAATAAAACTAATATTAGAATTATTTAATGAATAATTGTGAACGTCAAGTACCTAATATTAAGGACATGTGCCAAGACACTATCATTTTATGTGAAGACACATCAAACCAATCCCAAACTATTTTCTCATATGATACATGATGACTCATGAAGGTGATATTTTATTTTGTTCCCCAAACATCACCGATTTATATGCACTACATTCACTTATGATCCATCAAGGATTTATAAAAAATCCACCAAGTAAAATCATTGTAAATAAAATTATGACAATCATTAAAATAAATCTTAACAAATTTCAGCACAATATAAGCCTATAATAGCAGTAAATAATCATCAGTACCACAAATAAATTTTCTAAAGTCAATAAAAGGGATAATATGATAATAAACCATCCATACAAAGAAGATGTATGGTATATCGATACATATTAAACATTCTTACTATCATTCTTATTGTAATAACAATATACAATATGCCAATAATATCCCCAATTAAATAAATGCGATAAATTGAGTATAACCTATCCATACAAATAATGTAGAGGGTCACATGATACATAGTCATCATTCCATTTTTTTCTATATTAGAATAAAAATATATGGAATTCATTTATATTTAAACATGTCAATATAATTATTTTATTTATAAGTTAGCATCATCTAATAAAATATAAATAAAATTTAACTTTACTAACATATATAGAAATGAGTATATGGTTATATTAATTTTTGAATAAAATCATTATAATCATTTAATAGATTATTTTTTTGGTTTCAAATGAATAAATCCCCAATGAAACAGTGGAATCCTAGAAGGGAATTTTCTTAGATGAAAAAAATAAACATCAAATAAATCTTGAATAAAACCACTCAAGAAGGGATTATGAATTCCATTTTGGTAAAAATGATTTTATTACCATAAACATATAGATTTATAGTAATATTTAAATAGTTTAGTATAAATCATATTAATGTAAATTGTTTTTAAAATAATGTTTAAAATTACAAAGAAAATATAAATGATCTTTTAGAAAATATTCAGTACATTAATATAAAAGAGGAATCTATGAGCCACATTAAAATTTATTTTTAAAAATGTGAAAATATAAAGTCCCTAAAAACAATTAATTATATTAATAATAAAAAAATATGGACCAAAAAAGATATTAAATTTATCACTGTGAAATCTAAAGAAGAAGAAAACACATATGAAAGTGAAAGGAAAAAACTATATTTATCAATTATTAAAAATTCCATTTTGCAAAAAAAATACAGTAAATAGAATAATCAAACATAAATTGAATTAAAACAAAATTTTACCACTTTAGGTTTAAAATTTCCATGAAATATTATGTTTTAAGATACCAATAATGGGAGAATATTGTTCATGATAAAACATTATAACTAAATAAAAAATATTTTTTATACAAATATACCATACTAGAAACATCTCTTGATATGTAAAAAATACATTTCAGATGTTTTATATAGTATGAATTTATATATATAGAAAAAACAATTATGGAGAATCATATAATAAAATAAATTGGAAGAACTCTCCGAGAAAATAAGAAATACTTTTTGTAGAATGATCATAATTCAATAAAATCATTTAGTAACAAAAAATATATAATTTTTGGGAAACAACTTTATCAATAGACATATGAATAGGGGAAAATATTTTTAGAGAAATGAAATAGAATTAAATTCATAATGATAAAATTAAATCATTTTTTACTAAATACACCATACAAATTTAACATGGTCCTCAACATTTATCATGACTCAATGAATAAGAATTGATACCAATATATAAGTTGAGGTTTGAGATACACATTAATCAAAACCACATCAAAGTGGTGGTTTATAATTTAAAATAGAATAAAAGGACTAAAACATAATTCCTGATATGTTACCCCAATTTCGTATTATAAGGAAAAAAATGAAATAGGGTTCATAGAAGAAAACATTTCTCAAATGAAGGATTATGAAATGAAAACCCATACCTTATACCTATTTCAGTCTTCACCTGAAAAATAATTATTTTATAATTTAAATAATTTAATAAAATAAATACCTCATAAAATTCTTCATAAAAATAACAATTTATATCCTTTATATAAAATTTTTATATTTATGTTCTTTTTTTACTATTTTCCACACTAGGTGTATGTAATCATCATCGCATTGAACTATTATTTTTAAATTCATGTTGGAATAAATTATTTTTCCAATTTAAGTCTCTATTATTTAATTTGGGATATTTTAATTTATGTTCTGTGATATTTTAGAGATACTAAATTTCATTCCATGTCATTTTTTGTTACAAAAAATAAAGATAAAACCAAAATTGATCACATTTTTATATTATTGAAAAAAAAGATTTGTTACCATAATTAATCAGAAAACATCTGATATAAGGCTACCAGAATAAAAAATAAAACCATTATTGAAAATATTAATCATATTATAAAATTATAAATTTTCTCATTGTTTCCCAAGATTTAAATATTGTTTATTGTATGAGTAGGTGTTTAAAATAACACAAACAATATCCTAAATGATTATTGGGTGATTATGAGATAGTTTAGTTGGTGTATCAAAATTCAAGAAGAATAATTACCCAATTTAGTATTTATTTGTGTTATATATTAGAATATATATATGTGTATAAAGGTATTATATTTATACATATTAATTTTGTAGAAATAATAGATCAATTTACTCTTATTTCTTTAATTCTAAATGATTTAATTTACAGTTAATGTATGTTTACTATATAATTAATAGGTTCTCAAATATTACATTACATAATCTTATTGATGTCATAAATATCATATTTTCTTAGTAAACTAGTCTAGAAACCATCAATTATTTTTTGTGATGAAAAAATAATGTCATTTCACATGGTGGATGTATTCTGTACATACCCATGAATTATGATTTCCATTTTCATAATGGATTGGATAGATAAGTATATAACGACGATTAAAACAATATAGAAACATTAAACTATATTAATAATTATAATATCATAATATATGTATAGGTCGAATAAATTTTAATTCTTAATATGAAAAGTGAAAGTTATCATGTTGATAAAACTATTGTCGAGTACCTGAATTATACTCATAATTAACTTTTGAAATAAAAGGCTTATCAAGTATAATGTTAAACATTATATTTTTAATTGTGAGATATCTTAAGAGAGGGAAATATGATAGATTTTCATGGATTTATTTTGATGGTAGGAGAAGTAAAGACCCATAATTTTATCAAGTAATTTATTTCTTATATTTATTTCATAAAACACATATATCACATACAGAACCCAATGAAAAAATAATAAATTAATAATGATAAATTATCAATCAAATTAACCAATAATAATTACAATATTACAATTGAACAATAAGTAAAAAATAATTTAATATAAACCCAAAAAATTATGTCTTCATGATCTATTGGAATGATTGTATTCATGATCAATGTTGTAGATATAAAACATTAAAAATGATAAATTATAAATAACTATAAGTGGAAATACATGTTAATGGAGAAATAATGAAATATGATGCGTTTATAGAAATAATAGAACCTACACCACTAGAATAGTAACATGACCACTATAATACTAATATGAATGTAAGGAATGAGTATCTGGCCATTAGAATATTAACCCCACAAATGAATGTATATATAAAATTGAGGAGCCTTTCAAAAATAAATATAATCTATTTATATAATGGTATAAGTAAATAAATTTTTTGAAAAAAATATTTGATTCAGAAATCTAAATGGTTATTTTAAATTTTATATTTAATATGATTTTTTTAGAGAAAATACATTTTAAAAAGAAATATTAAAAAAAATTCGATATCTTGTATTATAATTATAAGATCATTTTATAAGAAAAAAATTTATTTTTTAATGGGTTATGTAATATATTGTAATATGATAATTGTTTTCATGACTAAATTAATATTTTAATATGAAATTAAGTTTCTGATAACTATAAGGCCTTTTTCATACAGTGGAGTCCATTTTTGATATATACAGGTCAAAAAATAGTTTGGGTGAATTTATTAGGATTTTTCTAAAATATTTAAATTCATTGTGAATTATGAAATAAGCTAATTTTTTGTACTTAAAATAACAAATTTTTTGAATGATGGATAAATATTGGATGATTTGAGAACCCATTGTTAAAAAATATCTAGTACCATTTAGTTTATTTATTCATAAGAATCATAATTGTTGATATTCATTAGATAAAATAATAAATTGATTAATATTAAAATCAAAAAACCCCCATCTCCTCCCCTTACAAATAAAACTCCTCTCTCCCCTTCTCCACACACCTTATAAGATTATTATCTGATAAATATTCGAAAAAATTCTCTTGTCAATCCTTTTATCTAGGTCCATGAGCTATTGGTATCAACAAAATTCTAAACCCAAGTGCATTATGGAGGTTATCAAGGAGGCGATACTGAAGTGGTAAAAACAACCTTATTTTTCTTTTTAAATTCTTTTTTTCTTCTACCGTATCCTCACACCCCCATAAAAAATATTATTATACTCCAATATTATATATATATAATATTATTATATTTTTAATATAATAACTATCATAAAATCTTTTTTATTCCCCATTTATCATAGAAATTAAATCATTGTTTGTTATCTATCGATTCACCTCTTTCGTGGATGATAATGTTTGATTTTACACTAATACCTTCAAGGATGTTCATAAAACCATTATTATGGTTCAAAAAGATTTATATATCAATATAATAACGTGTTTAATATCATGTAACTAATATATATACATAATACAATATAATATATCAAAACTTCTTCCTGATGATTGAAAAATAGAAAAAATAAACATTCTTGTATATCATTATAATAATATGAAATGAATCATCCTCAAATTAGAAAAAAAACAATATTGGACCATATAAAATTATGTTACTATATTAATAATATTTCATTAAAAATTTTTATTTTTCATTGATTTGAGAAGAACTCCCGTTATTATAGTGAATGGAATTGACCACAAAATAAGGAAAAAACTCTCTATAAATAATGTAATTATACATTATCACTTTTCTAAATATGTGTAAATTAACATAAATGAACTATAATAAATAAAATATATGTTTAATATTTTATGAATTAAATTATTAATGAGTATAATTTTATTATACATATCATTTAGTGAATTTACATAACACATTCATATATAATGTGAGGGATCTCTCTAAACCTCCATTTTTTCCTTTGGTTTATTCTTTATCTCTATTTACCCGAATTTATTTCCAATTTCATCTTTTATACTACCCCTAAATTAAATTTATATGTGGCAACCATGTGTATACAATTATATTAGTATTTATTTTATGGGGAAATAAATATTTAAAAATGTTCTTTTCTCAAGTCATCCTGATAAGAATGCCCGATTAAATGGAACATTTCTGTTTCCTACCACCTTTCAAGTATAGTAACTAGTGTATTTTAAGAAAACCATATTTGATAAAATAAATTATTTTGTCATGAAAAAATATTTTTATTTTACTACTCATTTAATGAAAATTATTACTCTCCTAAACCTGTTTAAAGACTCTACCTTTTTTCCAAAAAAATTCACATAGGTGGCATATTTCCAATGTTACCTAACTACTGTTTTTATATTATTACACATTATTTTGACATTATATATCATATTATACAACTATGATAACATTATGAATGAAATATAATGACTCATTTAATTTTTTCATGGATACTATTTTGATGGACCTGTTGGTTGTGCCTTATTACACAGTTACCTGTTTCCATGAATGGGTTACCCTTACATTTACCCCTTTTGTTCTATTCTTCCTATAGAACACATATGCATGAACATGTTATGATAGGTGCATCCAGAAATCACTCTAATAATTTTTTAAATTTTTTAGTCTCATTATATGTAATATAAGGGATTCAAAAATAAACATATTCCATTTTAATATATTTACCACCATGTGATATTGTCTTAATAGTTATTATTGGCTCATATTTATGTCATGTTATATGTCTCGACCAAATTGATATGTTCCTAGGATCATATAATTTCATTTTCAATGTAATATTTATATATATTATTATTCATGTTCCCTTCCATATATGTTATCATTGTGTTCCTTTTAACTTATCCTTTATGGGTTATTCCCAAGTTAATTCAATGATTGGGATTTTTAGCGCATCCCTTTTTTACATGTATTCCTCCAGATATCCTATGTATATATTGGAGAAAAAATTCATCAATAATATCAATATATGATTTGAATAATGATTTGTTTTATTTCATTTTTATATTGTGTACCTATTATCAAAGTACACTAGAATTTATCATCCATTATTTTTATCTTGTGGATACTTATACATAAAACTATGTAATAATATGTGTAAAATGACATGGTCTTTTTATTTGGAATTATTTTTTTTAACACCACAATATTTTATGTTATTACTCTTATAAAATTTAATATCTTTTTTAGTTTATGCTTCGTGCAACAATTAGTTTAAAACCATGAAAAATTATTAAATATGATCATTTGAATAGTAATGTGACCGTTAGAAAGTTTAATATAACCAATAGATTAATAAAATATCCATAGAATAGATATAAATAATTTAGGTATCTATATATTGTAAATATTATATATTTACATCATGGAATAAGTAAATTATTTTTTTAAAAATGATAAATTATGTATTGGTATTTTTGTTAAACATTAATGATGATTGAAAATATCATAATTAATATAATTATTTTAATAAAATATTTTCAACAAATAGATTTATATATTAATATTTTTCGCTTATGATTTTAAGATAATTTTACAAGATCATAATTAATTTTTTGAGTGTTTAATAAAATATTTAATAACATTAAAATTTGTATTTTTCATGTAAGAGGGATTTTTTAGTTAAAATTTAAATTTATCATAATTTGAAAATTATTTTAATAAAATGGAGTCCATTTTTTAATTATAATTTTAAAAAATGGTTAGGGTTTTTTGGTATTTCTCTAAAATAATTGAATTTTTTGCGAATATTAAATGAAGATAATTTACAGTATTTAAACATTATAATTTAAATACACTATTCCATAAGTAATTGAGGATGTAATTATAATAATCTCATATTCAACATCATTATATGAATATATTATTTTATATAGTTAAAAAAATTCAAATTTATTAGACAAAATAAAAGAAAATAAATAAAATATTTAAACAATGCCCCTCTTCTCCACTATAAAAACACCTTTTACCCCCACCCCCTTTCTCCTAACACCTCCAACACCTTTAATAATGTTATATTTGTTCCCAATACCTCTCCCAATCATCTCTCTCGCGTTAAATTTTTTCATAACACACCCAAAACACCATTTCAAGGATATTTAAACAAGTTTTCAAGGAGTTCAATGGAAGAGTTAAAACCCCCTCTAATTTGTTTAATTTTTATTCAATTTTTTTTTTCACATTCACTCCATGCCTCCTCTATCCAAACATGAATGATAACTCCAATTTATTATATATACTAGAATTTTATTTGGATTATTTTATTTCCCCCATCAATTATTTTATCATCCCCTTTTTATTCTAAAAATGAATACATTGTCCATGTGGTAATGATTTTCTTCTATCCTGGACAAAGTGATTTCTATTTTCAATTAATCATCTAAGGCTATCCATAAACCCCATTTATGGTTAAAAATAATAAAATATTTCTATTCAAAATTATTTAATGTTTTGTAGCCACTATATATATTTATATATATAATATTTATACATAAGTCAAAACTAGTTCGTGATGATCGAAAAAACCCCAAAAAATATAGATGGTTATCATTTATGATTTATCTAATGATTTATCCTTATTTAATGAAAAAAAGATATATAATGACATTTGATATTCTAGAGGTCCGTCAATAACAAATAATTTCAATTTTGGATAACTGTTTACATTTCTCAAGATATTTCAAACATGTATACAAGTGAACCAATCATGAAAAACAAGTAAATAAACACATCTAGACTAAAAAAGTCAATCTTATAACTCATCATAAAGACCATAAATAAAAATTTTCAAATTAGAAAAAAAAATGTATTGGTTTAATAGGGTTTGAAATATATTATTATGGAATATAATTTCTTAATCTAGGATGTTAAGTACATGTGTTGGATTCCTTCTGACATAATGTAAGGGTGTCCCCTGAACCACCGTTTTTCAATCAAGTCATGGTTTATCTCTCTTTACCCAAATTTAATTATTCTATATTAATTTAAAAATCATTTTAATTCTTTTTATATGATCCAATATCATTAATCCAGATATGATTATATTTATTTTATTGGTAAATTCATTTTTTATTAGTCTCCATTTCCAATTCCTCCTGATAAGTAATCCTGATCAAAGGGATATTCCTGATTTCAAAACAAAATTAAGTGTTGTCTATAATATGACTAAATAAACGATTATTTTTTAAAAAAATTAATCATTTTATCCTGAAAAATATATATTTGTTCAGTCTTGTTTTATAAAAACAATTATGACTTTGTCTTTTTTAATCTTTTATATCTTCCTTTAAACCACACTGATGATGCCCTTCTTTAGTGTAATAAAATAACATTTTTACACATTTCACTTTATTTGGAAAGAATTTATGACTCAAACATAATTTAATTGTCCTCTTTATTATTTTATTGTTTAAATATTCTTACAATATTATTTTATGAAAAATAAAGATTATTTTCCCAAAATAACTCTTGTTCACAATTTATAAATGGTATTTATATCAAGAATTCTTTGATGATTTTATTATAGTGTTTTCATATATTTTAAAAAAAAATATGTTGACTTATATTATTAATTATGATTGACCATTTTTTATATCACCTATAATATTTTATTAAATGGTTTATGATCAGTTTTACTATAGAGGGGATCTCTTGATACCACTCAAAATATTACTAAGAATGATTATTTATTATGTTTGTTGTTTTTTCGAATGATATTTGTTAACCATATACATAAATTTATATATTATTTTTCACCACATTCATATGTTTAAGGAATTGGATGTAGTGTGTGAAATTTAGAGAACTCCATAACCCCCGGTTGCATCAATAGGTCTCATGAGACCAAAAATATATGGACTTGGATGATGATTTTCCCATTAATTTATAAAAATGGATTTCATTGAGACCGAAACCATTTTTTATTTATTTAATGTGGCCTTAGAAGTATGTTTAAGATATCCAAAATTATTTTTTCAGACATTATAATATTAGAAAATGATAATCCATGTAATTATTTTACAAGTAGAATATACATTTTTATGTTTAATTCTCATGTGATTATTATGAGAGAAATATTTATTTATCTATTATTCCTTCCATAATATTCTCATGTTTGTGTTTTAATGGAATGTGTTTTTAGTTATTCACCTTTCTATAATTTTTACATTAATATTTTATTTGGCTGAATATATTACCCTTTCTGAGCATCTGAACTTGACAGATTATTGTGTTTTATTTTCCCCAATGTTGTAAAGATATATATTGTGAATGAAATGAATGGTAAAATATAGGTTATTATGGGTTTTTATAATGGATTTTCATTGTTGTTTTCCAACTAATGATTAAAAGTAACAACTGTTTTTGTATATTGTTTTCAAAACGTACTAAACTATTTGGTCTGTTTGGATGAAAATTCATATTTTTCATACCATTGGAATTTTTTATGTCACTAGCTCTATGATAATTGGGTCATGATATTAATAGTTGGAATAATAGAGTTTTTAGGAGAATCCTAGGAAACTAGATTATGGAACATAACTCTAATACATTATTTAAGGATAAAAATATATTGACATCATTAAAATTTTATATGGTATATATTATGTTGTTTTTACTAGTAATACATTCCATAATGGATACTATAAGTGGATGTGGTTCTTCCCTAAATGAAACTAGGGGTAAACACTCTGACTATCTATGTCTGGCTAGAATCAACATAACTTGGTACACGAAAATAGACCTTACTGTACAACTATTTTGAAAATATTAGGGGATATTCCTAGTATAATTCACATTTTTATTACATTCCAATATGGTTAATATAAAATTAAAACTTCCCCCAATGAAACCATTTGTATTATTATGAGATTATCTATGCAAAAATATTCAATTTATGTTATGTGTTTGTTTTTTTAAATATTACGCATTATGATTCATTAACTAATTTATTGTAATCAATTGTTTATACATGGAGCCGAGTAGAAGGAATTACTACTCTATCAACATATATATTTCATGTAAGGATTTCCATCCTATAGAATATAATGATGGAAAATAGGGAGCTGAACCATGTTCTGAGAATCTTATAACTATACCGAGACAATTGAAAAAAAAATTGATCAATATTCATACTCTAATGGAGCATCATGATCCATAACATGGTGTAATAATTTAAAACGTCTTAATGTGATAACTACAAACATCATTAAATATGACTCCAAATTGATTTCTAGTTGAGAAATTTAAAATTTCCTAACAGAAGATATTTATCTCTTTGGGAGGTAATGAAAGGGAGAAGTTTATCATGTATTTGAATTGTCTCGTAGAAGATACTAATCAGTAGTGATCATAGTCTCAAAAAATATTAGGATTTAATTGATAATATATATTGGTAAGATTTTTCGGAAATTCTCATGGAAAAATATATCCCTCAATAACGAGTGGATAAAGAAAGAAAATTCTTGAGTTAGTGAAAATAATGGGATAGAAATGTTCACATATATGAACCAAAATTTTCTAGGCTAGCAAGGCATGATATGGATTATGTACATAAACCAAAGAGAAAAATTTATCAATTACTCAATGAGTTAAAACCATTCCTCCAAAGGGAATTATTCTCTAAATCATTATCATCATTCAAAGAGATTGTAACACCCCAAGATTTTATGAGATATATTATTTTTAATTTCTTTGATGCCATCTATTATAAACTACACCATGATTTTCTTGTACTATACGCAACACTGTATTAGCTTGTAGTATACGCAACACTATTCTTGGCTCCTGTTACACAGAAATTCAAGTTCATTGGGTGGAAATTATTCTACGCAACATTAAGTATAGATTTTGTTTAATGTATATATGAAATAATTTTTTATTATGGTATACGCAACACCAAACAGAGAATTCACTACACGCAATCAAGACCTTCTTCAATAGCGTGTGTAGTACGCAATACCATGTTTCACTAAACGAGATATTATTATAATATTATTATGAACAAGCTTTTATGAATAGTAATAGCCAATTTTTGAAATTTGATTTTTCAAAATGGACATCATTTTTGGATTCAAAATATCGAAATTATCCTAGGGTGAATTTTTTGTATTATTCTGAAAATAGTCAATTTATTATGAATAGTGAAAAGACTAGGTTACTATTTAAAAAAAGAATTTTTATTAAAAAAATTATTTATTTTATTTAAATTTATTTTAAGTCTAAATTGATAGAAAATACCTATATAATTTCAATGTAATCTATTGGAGTCATTTTATAATAATTTTATACATATAAATATTTTATTGAACTTTTCACCGCCTTTTACCCACCTCCCAGGAGAATTTGAAAATATACATAAAACTTAATTTTACCTCTTTTGTGATTGGAATTTAGAAAATTCAAGATACGTGGTTAATATCAATGAGTAAAATGTGGTTCAATAAGATAAAAATAATTTTTGGTGAATACTAACTTTTTACTTTTTTTCCATGGTTAAAAGTAAATAGGGTAATTAAGGGTAGAAATGATATTATTATTACCCTAACTCATGTCCTAATTCTATTGGATAAGTTTGATTCGACCAAAAACAATCTTAGAAATAAAATATTACCCTTTATGTCCACTTGGATTATATTAGGACACTTATTATTATTTTATTTAATTAATATATAAAATAGTTATAATCAATGTTTAATAACTAAAACACTTTTAATATAGGGTTATACATAAGATAAATTAAACTATAAATATTAATTATAAAGATAAAAATATTTCCTACATAATGGAATTTTATTTATAATTTTTAGACATTAAATAATTTAATTTATTTATGACACAATGATGATGTAGTAATTACGTTATTAATGAAATATTAACATAATTGATATTATAAATACCCAAATAAATGTAATTTGAGACTTTAATGTATTAATATTATTTTATAGGTTAATATGACATGTTAGTATTGATTTAATTAGCTTTTTTTGAAATAATTATGCTTTTATGATTTTCACAAAAATCAATTAACAAATAGTGTCAAAATTGACATAAAATATTTTTTTAAACAAATATTATATTATTAATTGTTATTTTATTCCTAATAATCTAAGGATCGTCCAAATGACTTATATACGGTTATATATATTAATAATGAACAAATTGGAGTTCTTTTCGCTTGTTATAGTATTTTATTAACCATATAGTGTAAGAAAACAAGAAGACATGGTAAAAGTAAAATTATTTAACTTAAAGAAAAATCTAAATGATAAGGTTAAAATAGTAACCTAAACTTGTCTAAATATTATTGGTTGATCTTATTTCTACCCATCCCCACTTTATCTTCAAAATAAGTTAATTTGGAGATATTATAAATGGAATAGGGCTTTATTATAAAATAATATTTTAAGTTTTTCCAAAGGTGCCCCTCTCCTCCCTTATAAAAATGGAACCCCTTCCCTCTTCTCTTCACACCCTTTTGAGCATTGAAGCTCAGACAACCCCTACCAATTAATCTTCTAAAACACTCTATTTATATCATAGAGGTTTTGTTATCCTCTAAAGACCAACTTTCATTCCCTAAGAAGAAGTTTAAATGAGGTGTGTCGAGGAAGAGGTAATCTCTTCTACCGACTCTTTCAAGTTTCTTTCTTCTTCTACTTCCTCTTCATTAGTTGTTTCATTATAAAGTAATAACATTTTTATTACGTATATACTGATATGTTATTATAAATATGAAACAATCCTATTTCACCTTCTATCCATCCTACAGAAAACGAAATCACCGCGCGTGCGTACATACGGAATACCGTCTCCATGCCATGGTGTAATCAGTTTTTCCATAACCACATTACATGGATGGGTATAATGGTTTAAAGAATAACTATATATGATTATTATAACATCATACTGATTATATTATATTATATTATCCACTCCAATTCCATTCAATAAATATAGGAATGATATCATCGCTCATGCGTACGTATGGATTATTGGCTCCATGATGCGATGAGATTCATTTTCCATGTTAACAACTAAATTATGATTATAGAGTATATATAATAAATAATCATTATTTATATTACATAATAATGATACTGGATTTATGTACATATATGTTTCATTTAATTAATTCCATTTAATTCAATAAAGGGACAAAAACAGCATTCTTGCGTACGCACGACCTACCGTTTCCATGATCTCTATATTTCATTCTGTTTATCGATCTATCATATATATTTATATACTAAATATATATTATATATAAATCATTATTTTCATTCTGGAATTAAGTAAATCATGATATAAGTAATAATATCATGAACAACATGTCGAAACATGTACGATAAATGAAACTATTTTACCCAAAACACTGCTTTAACATGGAATTTATAAAAGAACGGGTAATATAAAGTCATAAGTGAACTATATATGATATCATAACAATAAATATGATTCTGTAATAAGTCAATGAAATTATTTACATCATTTTAAACGAGGTTTGGATACATATGAAGTATATCAGACCTAAGATGAGGGATAATTATTCCAACATCATTCTTATCTGAGATTGTTTATTTGTATGTATTTACTATGGTTATGTTTACTATCCATGTCCATATGTTCTCAAAATGTTTTCATAAAATTTTTACTTGTCTTCCATGTATGTTTAAAGTCATTTTTATGATTTTTTACTTTTATCACATCGTAGGGAAGGAATCTTTCTTTTGTTTACCATACGAGGTACTTTTTGACTTTTCCAGCAAAAGTACGAGAAGAATGTTTTTTTAACTTATACGGCGTGAATGGATTTTTACGTGTTCAGAATGCCATATTTTCCTGAAGATTACTCTACAATATTTCATGACTATTTTCAACAAAATCATTTTCTTTTAAAATAGCATGGAATATTGTGAAATGAAAATGATTTTGAAGAAGAAAGGATATTTTCCTCATGAATTCATTTCAAGTGTTTTATCAAAACCATTTTTCATCTAAGATTACATTATTTCATATGTATATGTTTCAAATATAAGGTCTCTATTATTTACATGGTTTCACTTCTCTTATGATGAAATGATATCCATTTGTTTTATATAGATTATGTTATGATGGGATGATGTTTATGAAACCCAATTGATTCTTTGGGTTGTGATGAATGATTTTTGATTATGTTGTTGCAGAAGTAAGAATGGATTGATTATGAGATGGGTGGGACCTATATCTCACTCCAATGCATTGGGTAAAAATTTATATCTCAAGAGATAGACATTTATGGAATGGTATGTTAATCTGGTTCAGTGTTACAGGATTGAAATGGGGAGTGAACTCGATTTAGATAGGGACTTTGTCCACTAAGAAGGTCTTGGCAGTAATGCCTTGGTTACTATAGAAATCATATTATGTGATTAATGGTTTTCCACAATTACTTTCTCTCTTACCATGTTATTTTATCATGATTGATTATCCATTATGATCTATGCCTTACGTACTGTCATGTTTTATGTCATTACTCAAGATTTTGATGTTTAAATATTTTGTTCTTGTTTTGAATTTCAAATGTATATAGTTTTATTTATTTTCTCCATGCTTACCCTTACTGAGCATTTGAGCTCACCCTTTATATGTTTTATTTTCCCCAAGATATAAATAAATGTTTTAGTTAAGGAAAGAAAAGGATGATCTTTATGGGAGATGTCAAAGATCTTTCACCAAGATTAGAAGATTATATTCTGTGTTTCCAAAGATGCTAAACTATTACGGTCCTTTGGTTTCAGTTTTTTGTTATGTATTAGATATTACAAAAAAGTAATGTAAAGTCCATGTACATCATGATTTGGGTCTCTATAGTTGGTATCAGAGGAAAGTTTTAGTTAACCTTTAGAAACTAGGATGTGAAAACTTTAGTGAGATCCCTAGAGATATTTCTAAGGTATGTCTTGGGATGTCCCTAAGGATAAGTATAAATTTAGGTTATAGTCCTAGAATTATAGTGACAATATTTCAATAAAACCTATGATGTTAGATATCGAAGGTACTCCCCCTTTGTTATGTTGTTTTCCCTAGCATGATTTTTGCCTCTCACACTATTCTTTTTGGGATTTAGATGATGGATGGAACCCAAAGAACTGTTCTAATCAATGTAATAGACAATGCAATGATTGTCCTCCGGAACAAACCAATGTCATGGGAGATGGAGTGAAAAATATTATTGTTATACTTACACAAGCTATGAATCATTATGGACTTCCAAATGAGCAGAAAATGGAACAATGATCTATTGAGTCCTTCATGAGTCAACATCGACCTGCATTCAGTGGGTCCTCTGATCCACTTGTTACTGAACAATGGATCAGTACCATAGAAAAATATTTTCCATACATTTTGGTTTGAAACATGATAAATTTATTCTAGCTATTTACCGTTTAGAAGGTGAAGCAGACCAGTGGTGGACTCTAATTAAGAATACAAGGCCCTAAGATGAAATTGAATCCATTGTATGGGAAGAGTTAGAGAAATTGTTTTCCAGTAATTACTTCCCTCGTATTCTTCAAACAAAGATAGAAAAGGAGTTCCTTGTGATTAAGCAGAAGGATGATGATTCTGTAGGTATATACGAAGAAAATTTTATAACTCCTGCAAGGTATGAATCTGGCATTATCATCCAACCTGAAAGCAAAGTTGATCGATTCTTTAGTGGATTAAAACCAAGTCTTCAAAGGGAATTAGTTATAAGAGACTTCAGTAGCTATGAAATAATTGTGTGTTGTGCTATCAAGGTTGAAATGGAAGTTTGTGTTACATATCCATCTCATGGTTTTTACAAAAAACGAAATATGGAGTTCAAAGAGAAATCTCAGAATAATGGTGAAAAGAAGATGAATGTTTCTTTATGCTCAAAGTGAAGAAAGAAACATGGTCCAGATTGTCTTATAGGGACTAGAAAATATTTTAAGTGTGGAAATGAAGTTCAACGAGCATTTTAGTGTCGAAGTAATTGAAAAAGGGTTGCTAATTATTTAATAAAGAAAACACTGCAGAGAACACACCACCAACACTTCAATGATTCAAGTGCACGGAAAAGGGGCATTATGCTAATCAATGACCTAATCCCAGGGTTATTGATGATCAACGTGAATAACCTCTTAAGGAAAAGATAAAGGGAAGTCACATGCGATCACTATTTGTGATGTTGTGTATGAAAATGATGTTGTGTAATGATTATGTGTTTATGTAATGGGATTTCAAAATAGTATCAAGGAATCTCATTTATGTCATCATGGAATTTTGGAATATCTATGTATTGGTTTTCAATAATTATATAGTACTGGTAACCATGAAAAGGGATTGAAATATTTTGGAAAGAAGATGATATGCACATAAAGAAGCTATAAAGAAAAAAAATGAAATGAGCTCATGACTGATATAAGGACAAAGATATATCATGGTTTGAGTATATAGAAATTTTGGGATTTTGGTATGTGGAAAGTTTTAAATTTTGACAGCATTCATGTTTTCACTAAGGGTCAATGGGTATTCATTTTTCAAGATAATACATGATTAAGGTATTCAAATGTTTATTATTTGACCAACAAGATATATTATATGGTATATGAAGGATAAATGATGGTATTCACATGCTCAATAGTTGAAATTTATAGTAATTGTTTTCTTTATACTATGAGCTTGGACAGAAGTATTTTGGATAAGCCTACATATTGGAATGAATTATGTTATACATAAGTCAGTATTGTTTAAGGCTAGAACTTTTTTAGATATTATTTGTGGAATGTTATAATACTTTAGTTTTAGAAAAACGACAACCTGCAGGATGGGTGACAACCGGTCACGTCGGACAAGGCTGTGGGAATCGAACCCACAACCGAAGTGTGACATTCCTTTATCACCTAACACTGGCCTACATGAAGTCCCTGATTAATAGAAACTAGTTTTATTAAGCTGTATGATACATGATGTATAAGTCCATTTTTGGAATCATGTACGATTAACCTCACCATAGAAGGACTTATGTATATTTGATAACTTTTGTTATCATTTTTTTGAGACAGATGGAATGGACTATCATTCTATTTTATGATCTTCTAACACTTCACAGAAGAAAAATTCAACTTCATTTCATTAAGAGATGAAGTGGAAATTTCTCAAGGCACAAACAAGAGTAAGATTTTACCAAAATCAAGTAAGTACTTCTTTTAATTCAAAAATTCATCAAATTTAGGGAATTGATCTTGAAAACAAAAAAATGCTGTCCTAGTGTCCTTATATCCGATGAATCAGATGGTACCTTAAATCATCACAAATTTACAACTTTAAGATTGTTGGATTTTTTATAGCCATGTTCTCTACCACTCTACAATAGAACTTGATGGTTATATTTCTCTTCCATATCCATATTTTCACCAATATACTCCTATGTGGGAACCCAAGTGATGAGTTACATTGGGTATCAATTTTTTTTCTAACATTACTATTTAAAATGATGATTTAGTATTCCTTTTTAAGATGTGGGTTTCTATGAATGAATCTTTCAAGTAGTAAACAATTTATAAAGCCGACGAATTTTGAGGGCGAAATTCATTTTAAAGGTGGTGGAATGTAACACCCCGATATTTTATGAGATATATTATTTTTAATTTCATTGATGTCTTCTATTATACACTACACGAAGATTGGATTGTACTATACACAACACTGTATTAGTATGCAGTATATGCAACACTATTCTTGGATCGTGTTACACACAAATTCAAGTTCGTTTCCTGGAAATTATTCTAGCAACATTAAGTATAGATCTTGATTAATGTATAAATGAAATAAGGTTTGATTATGTTATACGCAACACCAAACAGAGCTTTCACTACACACATCCCTGACTTAGTTAGCATTACACGCAATCAAGACCTTTTTCAATAGCGTGTGTAGTACGCAATACCATGTTTCACTAAACGAGATATTTTTATAATATTATTATGAACTAACCGTTATGAATAGAAATACCCAATTTTTGAAATTTTATTTATCAAAATGGACTTCATTTTTGAATTCGCAATATCAAAATTAGCCTAGGGTGAATTTTTGGTATTTTTCTAAAAACTTTCTATTTTTGATGATTAGTGAAAACACTAGGTTACAATTCAAAAACCAAATTTTTATTTAAATCATTATTTATTTTATTTAAATATATTTTAGGTAAAAATTGATACATAATACCTATATAAGTTCAATGTAATTCATTGGAGTCATTTTATAATAATTTTATATATATAAAAATTTTATTGAACTTTTCACCGTCTTTTACCCACCTCCTAGGAGAATTTGAAAATTTACATAAAACATAATTTTTACCGCTTCTGTGAGTGGAATTTCAAAAATCTGAGAGACGCGGTTAATATCAAGGAGTAAAATGTGGTTCCATAAGGAAAAAATAATATTTTGTGAATAGTAACTTTTTAATTTTATTTACCACGGTTAAAAGTAAATAGGTAATTAAGGATAAAATGATATTATTATTACCCTAAAACATGTCCTAATTCTATTGTATAAGTGTGATTAGACCAAAAAACCCTTACGAATAAAATATTACCCTTTAGGTCCACTTGGATTAGATTAGGACACTTATTATTATTTTATTTAAAGAAGAGTTAAAATAGTTAAAATCATAGTTTAATAATAAAAAAAGGTTTAAAAAAGAATTATACATGAGATAAATTCTATTATAAATATTAATTATAAATATAAATTGGTTTCCTACATAATGGAATTTTATTTATAATTTTTACACAATAAATAATTTATTTTATTTATGACACAATGATGATACAGTAAATACCTTATAAATGAAATATTAAGATAATTGATAATATAAATACCCAAATAAATGTAATTTGAGACTTTTTAGGAATTAAACTAATTTTATATGTTAATCTGAAATGTTATTATTGATTTAATTAACTTTTTTATAACTAATAATTCTGTTATGAATTTCACAAAAATCAATTACCAAATAGTGTCAAAATTGACAAAAAATAGTTTTTAAAACAAATATTATATTATTAATTGTTATTTTATTCATCAATATCTATGTTTCGGCCAAGAGACTTATATATGGTTATATATATTAATAATGAACAACTTTGGGTTCTTTTGGCTTGTTATAGTAAGTTTATTAACCATATAGTGTAAGAAAACAAGAAGACACAGTAAATGTAAAATTATTTAACTTAAAGTTAAATCTAAATGATATGGTTAAAATAGTAACCTAAAATTGTCTAAATTATATTAGTGGAGATTATATCGACCCATCCCCAATTTATCTTCTAAATAAATCAATTTGGAGCTATTATAAACTGAATATGACTTTATTATAAAATAATATTTTAAGTTTTTCCAAAGGTGCCCCTCTCCTCCCTTATAAAAAGGGCACCCCTTCTCTCTTCTCTTCACACCTTTTTGAGCCTTGAAGCTCAGCAAAACCCCACCAATTCCTCTTCTCCACCTATATATTTATATCATAGAGGTTCTGGTCTCCTAAAAATACCAACTCTAGTGCCCTAAGAAAAAGTTTAAAGGAGGTGCGTCGAGGAAGAGGTAATCTCTTCTACCGACTCTTTCAAGTTTCATTCTTCTTATACTTCTTCTTCTTTAGTTTTTTTATTATAAATTAATTACATAATTATTACTTGTATAATTATATGTTATTGGAAATATGAAAAAACCCTATTTCACCCTCTATCCATTCTACAGAAAATTAAATCACCGCGCGTGTGTACGTACGGAATACCGTCTTCACAGCGTGGTGAAATCAGTTTTTCCACCACCACCATACATGGACAGGTATAATGGTGTAAATAATATCAATATATTATTATTTTAATATCATACTAATTATAAGATATCAAATAATCCACTACAATTCCATTCAATAAATATGGGAAAGATATCATCGCTCGTGCGTACGTACGAATTACCGTCTCCACAACGCGCTGAGATTCATTTTCCATGTTAAAAATTCAAGTATGATTATAAAGTATATATAATAATTAATAATGAAAGATATTATATTATAGTTAGACTTTATTTATGTACATATATGTTTTATTTACTTAAATTCATTTAATTCATTAAGGAAATGAAAACAGCGTTCCTGCATACGCACAGCCTACCGTCTCCATGATCGGTGTATTTCATTCCGTTTATCGATCTATCATATATATTTATATAATGAATATATATTATATATAAATCATGTTTTAAATTATTGAATTAAGTAAATCAGTACATATTAAATAATATCAAGAACAACATGTCGAAACATGTAAGATAAATGAAACGATATTACCCAAAACACTGCTTTAACAAAGAATTTACAAAAAAATGGGTAATATAAAGTCATAAGTGAACCATATATGATATCAAAACAATAAATACGATTCTATAATAAGTAAATGAAATTATTTAAATAATATTATCGGGGGTTCAGATACGTACGAAGCATATCGGACCTAAGGTAAGGGATAATTAATCCAATCTCATTCTTATCCGAGATTGTTTATTCGTACATATTTATTGAGGTTATGTTTATTATCCATGTCCATATGTTATCAAAATATTTTTATATAATGTTTACTTTTCTTCCATGTATGTTTAAATTCATTTTTAACCTTTTTTACTTTCATCCCATTGTATGGAAGGAATCTTTCTTTTGTTTAACATACGAGGTACTTTTTCACGTATCCAAAAAAAGTACGATAAGAATGTTTTTTTAACTTCTACGGCGTGAATTAATTTTTACAGTTTCATAACACCTATTTTTCCTAAATCATACTCTACAAGATTTCATGGATATTTTCAACAAAATCCTCTTCTTTTAAAATTTCATTTCATATTGTGAAAATAAAATGATTTTGAACAAGAAAGGATATTTTCATCAAAAATTCATTTCAGGTGTTTTATCAAAACCATTTTCCATCTAAGATGACATTATTTCGTATGTGTATGTTTCAATTATAATGTCTCTATGATTTACATGGTTTCACTTCTCTTATGATGAAATTATATCCATTTTTTTATATGGATTGTGTTATGATGGGATGATGTTTATGAAACCCATTTGATTCTTTGGGTTATGATGAATGATTTATGTTTATGTTGTGGCACAATTAAGAATGATTTCATTATGAGATGGGTGATACCTATATCTCCCTAAAATTCATTGGGTAAAGATTTATATCTCATGAGATAGACATGGCTGGAATGGTAAGTTAATTTGGTTCAGTGTTATAGGACTGAAACGAGGAGTGAACTCGATTCAGAAAGGGACAGTGTCCACTAAGTTGGTCTTGGAAGTAATGATTTGGATACTATGGAAACCATATCATGTACTTAATGGTTTTCCATAATTACATGATTTATTCTCATGTTATTTTATCATGATTGATGACCCATTATGATCTATTTCTTACATACTGTCATTTTTTATTTCATTGCTCAATATTTTGATGTTTAAATATTATGTTCATGTTTTGAAGTTCAAATGTATATGGTTTGCTTTATTTTCTCCATTCTTACCCTTACTGAGCATTTGACCTCACCCTTTATATGTTTTCATTACCCATGATATAAAGAAAGGTTTAAGGTAAGAAAAAAAGGGGAATATCTTTATGGTAGATGTCGAATATCTTTCACCAAGATTAGAAAATTATATTCCAAGTTTCCAAAGACACTAAACTATTACTGTCCTTTGGTGTCTATTTTTTTATGTATTAGATATTCCGCAAAAGTAATGTAATGTCCATGTACGTTACGATTTGGGTCTCTATAGAGATAGTTTAATGTATAATAAATATAGAGAAATATTTATATATTTCTTATTAATTTAATTGGAAAACTGATAATAATAGGGTGGTCAACCAATGAATAGAAAAAGGGAAGAAAAACATGGAATTTTCAAATGTGTGATACATGTGAAGAAAACACCCAAATTCCTAGTTGATAGGAAATGGATTTTTCTTCATGTTTGGTGAGGGAGGATATCATTCTCATAATTTTATGGGAAATAAACAAGATACCATATTTCAATGATATAATTTTTAGGAGATGGGATACTATGAAAATGATTTTTTGAAGCATCATGGAAACATTGTTATGTGATCACAATATCTAATTTTTAAGTTCTAAATGATATGGAGGTGTATACTTTAATCATATACTCAAATTTAGATAATGAAATATTCAATTATAGATCCTCACATTCCATTATATCATCACAGTCTTCATTAAAATTTTATATTCCCAAGTTTAACATTACAATAGAGTTTTCAGTAAATACTCACTGTGGAATCCATATAAAAATAATGATATGTTGATAAATTTCTATTACGACACATAAAAATTTTCTAATTTCTGATTTGTCATCAAACATATGGTTGATTTATATATAATATATGGTTGGGATTGGATTTCCAAATATAATGAAAAAAATTATTAAAAAGAGGGATAATTTTTTATTCATGATGGAGGTATGTAATATCTCATCTATAGAGGTGGACACAATCTTCTATGTCATATATGGATCCACCTTCAGTATCCTGTATAAATGAAAATCATTGAAATGAAGAGAAAACATCATCACTATATGAGGAGAAAATATTCCAATTGAGGAGGTATCTATTTTTTTAGAATACATTGATTTATTTCTAGATGATTTACGTAGAAATACTCTATAGAGGAAAGTTTAGTTTCCTATTTATTTAATCCTAGGTTTTATTCAAATTTCAAAGACTCCTTATAATGTATCCACTTTAGAATTAGTTGATCTTAGGAAACAAATAGAGTATTTCGGTAATAAGTCATTTATTCTCCAGTATGTTTACCTATATAGAGACTTTATTCTCTTTCTCAAGAAGAAAGATAGATCCATGAGGTTGTGCATCGACTAATGAGAAATTAATAATATTAAAATAATGAACATCTATTAGCTTCCTATCATTGGTGATTTATTTGATAAACATCACAGAGGTCAATATTTTTCCATACTAATATTGGGTCTGGATATAATCAATTATGTGTAAAATAGGAAGAAATTTCATATAAAAAATTCTGAACTAGGTATAGATATTTTGAGTTTACAGTATTTCCATATGGACTGAATAATCCACCATATATTTTTTGGATTGAATGGAATTATTGTTCATGGAATATCTTGATCATTTTTTTGGTATTTATTCATGATATCTTGATATATTCCAATGTTATGTGAACCATGATAAGAAAATATAGATTTATATAGATATTGTTATAAGAAAATATAACCATGGGATGTTTTGAATGTGTAAAATTTTCATTCAAAAAGTTTCTCTTCTTTGAGACATTGTATTTAAGGATGGAATCACTGTTGATCATACAAATATAAAGGTAGTTCAAGAATGGCCAAAAAAACAATGTACCTAGTTTTATTAGTTTAGATGGTTTCTATTGATATTTCATTCAAAAAAATCAAAATTAGATACTCCTATTAATAAATAATACTCATAAGGGGGTTACGTTCGAATGGAAAAAAGAATATGAATAATGTTTTGATGAATTGAATATTAGATTTACGATTACTCTGATCTTGACTATATCAATGGGAGATGTTTTATTTGTCATTTATAGTCATGTATTAGTGAACAAACAATTTTGTTTCCTTAAAAAATAAAAGATTTATTTTCTGTGCATTACATACATTAATAACTCATCAATATTATTATTCAACTCATGATATTCAGTTAGAATTTGTAATATTTTAATGGGAGATATAATGAAAATAACTCTACATAGAATTATGTGAAATATATATATATGTGTCATAAAATATTGAAAAATATTTTATTTATAGAAATAAATAAACATTAGGAAATGTATATGGCTTAAGCTACTCTTGGATTATGATTTTCCAATACACTACCACCATGGAAAGAGAATAAAATTGTATATGAACTGAGAATGAACAGTCATGGAGTTCTGATCAAAATGAGGATTGAAAAGAATCATGTGTCTACTGATATATAAAATATGGATATAGAAATTATCAAGGATGGTGAAACTTCATTAATTTTTTTTGGTTTCCCAATAATCTCTATTAAGAATGATTAAATGTTCTTTTTCTTCTGTTGAGAATTTTAAATGGAAAATTAAAGATGTGAATGATTAGAAAATGGATGTTTTTGTGAATGAGGATGTAATAATAATATTTTTGAAGTTGAATTGTCTTTCCTTTATACTAGGGAAAAAATAATTTCTTGGATGATTCCCATAGCTAATCTTTCTCTATACAGCTTCTTAGCACTACAATATATAGATATTCGATGGACCATTTTATATAGGATAATATGAAGTTGGTAACTTCTAATTTTGTATCATGACATTTATTTTGTCAATATGTGAATGAAAAAAAACAACATCCAAGTGGAGTCATGGAACCTTGACCTATTCCAACATTGAAATGGGATTACATTACTACAAAATTTGTTAATTTATTAAAAAAAATCCAATATATAATGATTAAATATGGGTATTGGTATATCAAATTACAAAATCTACACATTTCCTCACTATAATGGAGGATTATACACTATATAGCCTTGCAAAACTATATATTATTGATGTTTTACGACTTCATGAAGAACCAATTTCAATTGTGTCTGATCATGATCCGTGATTTAAATCAAAATTCTAGAAAATACTTCTTAAATATTTAGATAGTGAGCTTCACATGAGTATTTTTTTCACACTAAAACTGATGGGTTGTCAAAAAGTATAATCCAAACATTAGAAGGTATGTTTATATAATACTTATATGACTTTAAAAGAATATTGGATCATTATTCCACTTTGATATAGTTTTTCAATATCAATATTTTTTACACAAGTGTGAAAATTGCATGGTATGAAGCAATGTTTGTGAAGATATGTCATAAACCATGATTTTGGGCTCATATCAATGAAACGAATATTGTAGGACAAATTCCTGTGAAGGAAAAAACTGAAAAGGTAAATACATTTCGAACGCATATCAATGAATTAAAAAGTAAGAAAATGATCTTTGATGATTACCATAGAAAATATTTTGAGTTTCAAGAGGGAGATATTGTCTTATTGAATGTATATCCATTGAAGGGTATTACAGTATTTAGAATCAAAGTGAAACTAATCTCTACGTACATTGGTACACATGAAATCTGGGAGAAAATTGGATCAATCTATTATCTCATAGAAATGATTCCTAGCCTTTCAAGAGTACAAAATGTGATCCACATATCTTTTCTAAGAAAGTATATACTAAACCCAACTCATGTTAGGAATTCAATAAGAATAGATTTGGAACATCATTTATCGTACTATGAAAAGCCTATCTAGATTATAGACAATAGGGACCCGGTGTTGAAGAATAGGAAATCTCTATTGGTAATTGAACTTTGGATAAATCATAATATTTAATAGGTGCAATGGGATCCGATGGAGTTTTTGATGAAGGACAACCAAAAAAAATTATATGGTAAAATTAAAGAAATTTCAGGAAAATTTATTTCATGGATAACAGAATGATACACCCCCAATATTTTATGGTATTCCTGTTTTCAAATTTAATATCTTCATTAGTTTATTCTTACTGCAACAATGAGTTCAAAACATTAATATATTATTAAATATGGATCTTCTAATAGTATTGTGATTATTTTGAATAGTAATATGACCAAGAGAATAGTAAATTCAGCTATGATAGTATATATATAATGAATGTATATTATGACTGAAAATATAATATATTTATATCATATAATTTTTAAATAAATGTTTTAAATTTATAAATAAATTATTTTAATTTTTTTGAAAGATAAATGTTAATTCAAAATTATAAAAATATAATATTTTTTTAAAAGAAAAATTATATTCCTGAAATATGTTTATAATATAATATTTTTCGACTTATGATTATAAAATATTATTATGAAACCTTAATTAATATTTTAATGTGACAGAAAATGTTTTATAATATTAGAATTCATATTCTTCTTATAAATTATGATTTTATTTTAAAATTAAATATTCCATAATTAAAAAATTATTTTCAAAAAATGGAGTACATTTCTAAATTATACATGTTGATTAACATTTAGGTTGAATTTTATATTTTTTTCTAAAATAGTTTACTTTTTTGGTGAATATTGAAATACAATAATTTAATGTATATATACATTATAAGTTAAATGCACTATTACGTGATTAAATGATGATGTAATCAAAATACTACATCTCTCCCATTCGTTTATATATATATATATATATATACTTCTCAATATTTTCATAGTATTTAGAAAAAATAATAATCAAATGAATAAAATATTCATAAAACACCATTCTTATCCACTATAAATACAACCCACCCCACAGATTATCCTCACACATCCAATGCCACGAAGCTTGTACAATATTTTTTAGAATACCTTTCCACAACCTCTCCCCCCAAATTCTTTTCGATTTCTTATTAAAATATTTCATCTCAAAGTTCCTTAAGTAGGTTCTCAAGAAGAGGAATTGGAAACATAAATTCCCTATTTTTTTCATAAATTTTATTTCAATTTTTTATTTTTAATTATCCTTTTAGTAATTCATATGTGCATAAATGTATCATAACCCTATTTTATTATATATACTATAGTTTTTTTATTATAATTGGATATCCACCCCTAATTAATTTTTCATCCCTTTTATATTATGAAAATGAAAACATTGTCTGTGAGGGGTTATTTTACCACCTTCCCTAGACACAAATTTTAATGATTTAATTCCACCATCATGTTTTTGAATAAAATCATTATTATATTAAAAAATGTCTATATTATATGAAGTATGACTTATTTAATATTATGTAACTAGTATTTATATAATATTAATACATAATAAATACTAAATTTTGATGCTCGAAAAAATCAAAATAATATAATTGGTTATCTTTAACACTTTATGTGTTGATTCAACTTAATATCTAAATGAAAAATGATATATAAACAATAAAATTACCTATAGTTTGATTAATAATAAATAATTTCAATTTTGGATAATTTCTCCCAATTCTCATTATCGTTCATGAATGAATACAGGTAAACCAATCGTGAAAACCAACAAAACGAACAATTCCGAATGACAAAATTGAAACTTATAACTAATATAAAAGACCATAATTATACATTATAATATTAAAATAAAAAATATAAATGTTTAATAGGTTTCTAAAATAAATTATCAAGGAGTCTAATAACATTATTCAGGATGTTAGGTACTAGTGCAGAACACTTTCATAGATATGGTATGTGTTTCTCCCCAAACACAAATTTTTCATTTTCGTTGTGCTTTATCTCACTTTAACCTAATCTATTAATTATTTATTTTAATATAGTTCTTTTATATTATGGTGATATTTTACAAAATCATTTATATATATTTTATTCTTTCTTTTATGGGGAAATTTATGTTTTGTAATGTTCCATATTCAATTCCCTACCAATAAGAAAGCTTGATTAAAGGGATCGTCCCAATTTCTTACCAATTTTCAAGTTCTCTCCATATCCTATGTTAATCAATCATTATTTTTATAAAATAATTCATTTTATAATTTAAAACTATCACGGCCAATTATTGTTTTAAACAAATATTTATGCCTTTTCCATATTAAGGACCCTTTTATATATTCTCATAAACTACACTGAAGTGGACCATTTATGAAGTTCGTAAAAACACTTTTTGCATGTTTTCACTTAATATTAAAATCATATAAGCTTCAAAAGAAATAGTTTTTCCTCATATTCTCTATGATATTCATGTTTAAAATATTACATTATGACAAATACAAATGTTTCTTTCAAAAGAAAATTTCTTTCTAAAGTATAATTAGTATTTCACTCAATAATTACTCAATGATTTTATTAGAATGTTTTCATCTATTTTAAAACTCTTTGTTAAATCATATGGTTAATTGGGATTAACCATTTATGATATTACATACAATATTTTATTAAATGGATTATGATTAATTTAATTATGGATGTGCAATCCTGATACTATTCCCTGTATTACTCATAGTGGTTGGGGATTATGTTTACTATTTGTGGAATTTTATTTATATTTCATATGGATATATTATTTATGTGTCACCCCATAAATATGAGAAATGCATCAGACATATTAACTGATCAGTGGGGAAAACGATGACCCTTCAGTGAACCGGTAGGTCTCATGAGTCAAAGCAGAAATATATTTTTATGTGGCCTTGACTATTTATTTTCATATATAAATTTACCCAAGGACATAACCATTTATTTTTAAATGCCATTATTGATTCATCAAATGTAGATGTTAGCCATATTAATTCCATATTTTTTATTTTAGTAATAGATAATCCATGTTATTATTTGACAATTAGAATATATATTTTTATGTTTCATTCCCATGTGATTATTTATATGGCCTTACGTTGTCCATATTTATTCCTGACATAATAACATAAAATTATATTTAAATGGAATGTGTTTTTATTAATTCAGTATAACATATTTGTTTAGTTTATATTGGATTCTAATTTATATCATACATTTAATGAGCATTTGTGTTCACCCCATTCTTATGTTTTATTTTTCCAAAAAATGTGAAGATTTATATTACGAATAATACCCAGCGATAATCTATGAGTTTATGGGTGTTTCTAATTGAATTTCTGAGTTTTTTTCCATTCAAATTTATAATTTTACTATTATGTTCAGGTCTAGATTTATAATAGTACTAAACTATTCAATTATTTTGGATCAAAATAGTTTCTCTTATTACCAATGTAATTATGTAAGGAACTAGATCCAAGCTACTAGGGATGTGGTATTTACATGCACTGTATCGTTTTTGTTTTTGGGATAAGGATTAGAAAAAAATATTAATAAACCTAGTGATAATTATATCACTATGGACATCCTTGATTTGAACTTTGGGAATTGTATGTTTTGATGTACATTTCATTTATTTGTTAACTCATTATATAATAATAGTTTCCTTTTTATTTTCTCCTTATATAAGTATTCAAAACCTGCAATTTTATTTTCCTTTTTATTAAATATATATAAAACTATGTATTACCATCACTTATATTCACTTTATTATGTAAGATAACATTTCTTGGAATGAAATTCATTAGGGGAAGAATTTAACAACTGATAATATTATCAAAGTAATTTTCTTATTATAATTATTTTATAAAACAAATATATCACAATTAAACTCTAATAAAAACATCATATATTAATAATGATAAATTTGTTTTCAAATAGTCCAATTAGAATGTTGATATTTCTTTTAAACAATATGTATAATATAATAAAATAATAAAATAATGGTTTGGATCTTCTCAGCGAACTAGGATGACCACACTCATGAGAAAAGTTATTTAAATAAAACAAAATGATGTTTAAATTATAAATAACCATAACTGAAAATATAATAGAATGAATATTGAATGAAATAAGAGGTATTTATACCTGTTAAGGAATATACACCATTATAATATTCACTCGATCATTTGAATAGTAATTTGACCTTTATAAAAAGTAATTTGTCTATTATAATAATAATTGCGCTAACAAGGTATAAATATAATTTTGGAATCTTATAAATGAAGATATGATATATTTATATCATATTATAAGTAAATAAATTTTTTATAATGATAAATTAAGTGTTGGTAGTATTGTAAAATGTGAATGTTTATTTACAAGTTTGTAATTAATATAATGATTTAAAACAAAATTTATTTTCTTAAAATAAGTTACTAAATTAATAATATATTTTATTAAAATTATATGAATATTTTATTATATATTAATTTATTTTACAAAGTTTCATCGAATCGATAATAATAATAATAATAAATGTTTTGTTAAATAAATGATTATTTTAGGTTGAAAATTAAGTTATAAAATTCATATAATATTTTAATAAAAATAGTTACTAATTTTTAAATATACTGATTAGGAAATTTGTAGTATAACTATTTAGAATGTTTTTAAACAGTTTATTTTTTATGAATAGTGAAATACTGTAATTTTTTTTATTTATCATTATTAGAATTTTTGATTCAAGGATGATGTAAGTATGATGTAAGAACCTATTAATTAGAAATAGAATAAACCAATTACTATATTTATTAATTGAAATCTACACTATTTATATTCTTGTGGAAAAAATAATAAACTAATTAATATGAAAATAATAAACTCCATATATCTTATAAATATCTCCCCTCAACACCCCTAATACCCACACCTTCTAATAATTGAAACATGTTAATATCGTAACCAATTACCTTCCCAAGAATATTCCCCACATCCATGATTTGGTGGTCTCATCAAAATTATAAACCCATGTTCCTTAATGAAATTATCATTGAGACCAAATTTAAGAGGTTAAATCCTATTTATTTATCATTTAAATACTTTATTTCTTCTACATTATCCTCACCTCACCAATTATAAATTACCTAATAACTATTGTATCATATAAACAATGGAATTTTTTTTGTTTATGTAATATCCATCATAAAATCTCATATCTTCCCCATTTATCATTAAATTGATATCTTTATCTATGATATGTCGATTCATAGCCTTCGTCGATGATGATTTTTCATCTTCCAATAATACATTCATGTTGCACCATAAAAACATTATATTGGTAATTCCAGATTGTGATATATATATATATATATTAAATTTACTCATGTTATTTTAAATTTATATATACATAAAATTAAATAATAATTTAAAACCAGTTTGTGATTATTGAAAACTCTTTATAATAGACTAAAAGGATATTCGTTACGTTTTTTCAAATGAATAATCCTCATATCCAGAAAAAAATTATATGTTAACATTTAAAACAATATAATTACCTTGATCAAATTTTATTACACTTATATATTTTTTATTCCATTTTAAAATAACTCCCACAATTATACTATAGGGGACCAACTATAAAAACATGCAACAAACACCCAAGGTGAAACAAAATTAAAAAATATAACTCATGAAAATGAACACTATTGAACTTATTTACAATAATAATAAACAATATATGTGATGACTAGTTTCCAATTAAATTTATTAGTAATTCTAATTTCATTATCCATGATACTATGTTCTTGTTTATAACACATTCCGATATAAGTTAAGGAATCTCTTAGAACCTTTAATTTTTCATTACGGTTATGATTTATCTCTCTTAACCCTCAACATATTTCTAATTTATTCTTATATAATTATTCAAAATTATATTTATATATTCCAAACCTATTCATATATTTTATTTAATCTATATTTTATGGAGAAATACATGTTTTAAAATATTCGTTTCTAAATTACTCTAGAAAATAATACCCAATAACAGAAAAAAAATCCCTTCCTTATGAATTTTAAATTAGTCTCTATAATGTCTAAAGGAAAAAATATTTTCAAAAATAAATCATTTTAAAATGAAAATTAATGTTTATTTATATACTAATTTAGTAGATATTATTTGGATCTTCCCCACTATTATTCATTGTACATATACCATTATAACCCCGCTTAATAATAACATTTAAAAAGATACATAGCCACTCTTTTATCGTAATTACACTTCAGTTGGACTTAATTTATAATAATATATTACTACTCAACCTAAATGAATTTCCAATAGTATTTTATTCCCTTCTATCATGTACACCATTTTGATACACCGTTTTTTTATTCCTTATAACATGAAAATAACCCATTTATTTCATTGTGAAATAATTATGTTTATAAATTTTATTTTAATTTACACATTGAAAAAATATTCATGGACATGTTATGATGGGTGCACCCATATAGTTTCCTAATGAATTACGTAATTTTTTAGTCTCCTAATACATTATGTTTGGGATTAGGGAGAAAACATAATCCATTATGATACATTGTCCACTATTTGATGTAAACTATGAAGGTAACCATGAATCATGTTTCTATAATGTTATATGTTTATTCAAAATTCCTATGATCCCATAATGTTATTATTCTAGGTTCTATGTTATATTCTTTCGTATGATTATTGGTGTTTTATTCCTTTAATGTTACTGTTGAACCCTTTGTGAGATTGTTATTTTAATAATCACAAATCATTTTTATATTTGTTTATAAGTCAATTTTGTAAATTATTCATTCTGTTCTGAATGTGTTTACTCTGATTAATCATATCTACAGATGTTTATCTATGAGTATTTATAGTTTACTATTGACCTGTAAATGGACTGGATTGAATAGAAACTTTGTGAGAGTTTCATTTTTTTGACTCACCATTAGTTATTTTCAGGAGTCACCATTAGTTGAAATCATGACAGTAGTCACACCGATAAGGAACAATCACACCGATGAAGAACGGTCTCACCGATGAAGAGTGGTCGCACCGATGTAGAACAGTCACACCGATGAAGAATGGTCACACCGATGAAGAATGGTCGCACTGATGACAACAGTCGCACTGATGAACTACAGTCACACTGATGAAGGACGGTTGCACTGATGAAGAACGGTCTCACCAATGGAGAACGGTCGCACCGATGAATAACAGTCGCATTGATGAAGAACAGTTGCACTAAATAGAATGGTCTCACCGATGACAATAGTCGCACCGATGAGAACGGTCGCACGGATGCTGATCAAATCTCATACCGAAGCTGATGTTGAACATGTGAACTACCAACGTCGATGTTGATCACATGACCTACTGATACCGATGAAAATTCAGATGACTTACCGATCTCATGACTCACAGATAGTCATGAAAACTTTTTGAATTTCTATTAACTCTTATTTAATTCCAACAGTCTTACTTGCTTAGTTTAATTCACATGCTATTAATCATTGTTGGTTGTTGGATTTTAGGAGACCATACCTTGTACCTTTAAAAAGTTAATCATTCTTTTGGCCAGATCTCAAAGAATAAAAAGGAATACTTACAGTGAAAAAGAAAGAAAAAAAAACAGAACAAAAAGAACACAAGAAAAGAAAAGTGCACGAGTGTGAAGACTCATGAAAAAGAGGAAGAAGTTCAAGAACACCTGTGAAAACCATTGAGATTCAAGAAGATCATCAAACTGGAACATATACTCAAGGAGTTTCTGATCCTTACTGAAAATCATAAGCACAAGTCTGAATACATGTAGCTGAGAAGAACAATGATACTCTATTTTTGTCATCCTCACTAGAAATGACTTGACTTTTATCTGCGTACAGATCTCATCTGCAATTACACAGAGAATTCTAAACTCTTTTATTTCCTCTGTTGTATCTCTTTTCTCAAAACTATGACCAGTGTGTGTGCATATGTATAGTTTAAATACACACTAACTCCTGAGCTGAACTGTAGGATACTAAATCCTCACACCATACTTTCTACACCTTATTATATCCCATTGTGGTTTGTGGAAGAGGTCTAGTGTTACTTGGACTGCCTGAGAGATATTTCTATTGTTTTTACCATGTTGAACTGTGGTAGAGGATTGAGTACATGGACTGTCTTAATACTATTGTGAAACCTTGATCTAGGGTGTGGATCATAGTTTATATAAACTTTTTGAGAGGACTAAGTCTTGGCTTGAGACGGAACCTCCTATTTTATTTTCCGTGTTTTTACCTTCTCTAAAACCTATTTTGAATATTACACAGCTAAGTACTCTAATTATAAATATATTTTAAAGAAACTATGTTAGTTTAAATAGAAAGTTTGTGTACTTATTTTGAACCATTTAGTTAGTTTCAGAATCTAACTCAATCATTGGGTTATGTTAACTGAGAAGTAATCAATCTTTGATAAACTGAATGAACATTTACAATCTTTATAAATTCAATACAGTTCTGCTTGTTTTTTTAATTGGGGTAAATTTATACTAATCTTTTAATAGAAATTTTAATTGTAACTCAATTCACCCCCCCCCCCCCCCTCTTGAGTATCCACTCTGACCAACATTTTGTATTAGAGGAATTATTTGTTCTTAATAAAGGATTTCCAAATACTCTATTTTTTAACTGTGATTTTAGTTGTATTTTAAATATATTAAATTTCTATTAGTTATAAATATTAACTCTTTAAATATATTTTCTAATATCTAACTATGGATAATAGACTAGAAGGTCCTACTACCAACATGCCTACATTCTTTAATGGTGTTAATTATGCCCAATGGAAACTGAAATGAAAATTCATTTAGAATGTTTGGGATCTGACATTTGGAATGCAATAGAAACTCAGTATAAGATCCCAGAAATTGAAAGAACTACTTGGGATGAACCTACTAATACATATTACAATAATAATTGTAATGAAATGAATACCATGTATTGTTCTTTAGGAGATGAGGAATTTAATCGAATATCTTCTTGTAAGACTGATTATGAAATTTGGGATACATTGGGTGTTTCTCATGAAGGAACAACCAATGTTAAAGAAATGATATTGAATACCTACACTATTAAATATAAAAACATTAAAATGAAGCATGATGAACTTATTTGTGATATGTATCTCAGTTTCAATGAAATTGTAAATACAATGAGCTCATTGGGAAAGGTTGTTCCAGCAAAAGAGAAAATGTTTAGGATATTAAGATGTCTTCCTGACAGATGGAGTGTCACATCAGTTTCAATTAAAGAATCATGTTACAATGGTGTTGTTCCTATCAAGGAAAGTATTGGTAAGATAATGATGTATGAAGAAGAGAAAAAGGTAAACACAGAAAAATATGATGAACCAAGAAAGAAGTCTATAGCGTTGAAGACTGCTACTTCAAAACATAAGGACAAAGGGAAACTTCAATGGGAAAGTGATAGCGCAAGCTGTGAGGAAAGTGAATCAGACAGCGATGTTGAAATCGCTCAGATATCCATACGATTTAAGAAGTTTTATAGAATAAAGATGTTCTTTAGAAAATAGAACTATAAGGGAAAGTATAACGACAAAGGTCATTGGAAGAAATACTGAAAAAGAACTGATAAAAGTGATCATATAGTCTGCTAAGAATGCAAGAGGAAAGGACATGTGAAAGCAGACTGTCCGGAGTTAATGTTCAAAAAGAAATATGACTACAAGGAAAAAAAATACAAGAAATATATGAAAGAAACCTAGAGTGCTTCCGAAGATAGTTCAAGTGATTATAATTCCACTCAAAATAAAAGATCTCAAAAGGCTCATATGTGTTTCATGACAAACACATCTGAGGTAACATTGGATACCCCTTCTATAAATTCATATTATTCTGGATTTGATTCTGACTTTGAATCTGAAAATACGTCTCATGAAGAATTATTTGAATATTTTAGTATTCTAGAAGAAACTTTCAATAAGGTTAAGTATATGTATAAAACCATAAAGAAACGGTACACTTTAACTAGCACTGTAAAATCTGCATTAGAAGTAAAAAAGTAAAGGAATGATAAACTGTTAAAGGAGAATAATCAACTTAAATTGTCTAATGAGCAATTAATGAATGACTTAGAGAAATTCACAAATAGAAAATATAAACTTACACAAATTCTAGGAAAAAAAGTGGCACCAAAATATACTACTGGTTTAGGTTATCATCCTGAACAGAGACATCTTGTTAAGAATATATTTATTCCTAAATCTGGATAGTATGATCCTAGTTCTAGTTTTGGAAACTCTTATATCTCAGCAATATTTTCACATGGTTATAGCTTAAACAAATCTTATCTTTCAAACACATTTGAAACTATTGATTGTGTGAAACCCATTAGACAAATCTGGGTACCAAAAGTTTTACTTGCTAACCTGTCTGGACCCAAGAAAATCTGGGTACGAAAATCATTTTCTATTTAAACCTATTTTTTAAAAGACTTGTTGAAGATTTTCTATAAAAAGACATGGTACTTGTACAGTTGATGTTCAAGACATATGACAGGAGGATTTTCATTTTTTTTAAATCTTAGTCAAGGTTACTGGAGGACATGTCACCTTTGGTGATAATTCAAAAGAAAAAATCATTGGCATTGTCCAGATTGGTAACACTGATTAAATTTAAATTTCTAAAGGTTTATTTGTTGATGGACTTAAATATAATTTGTTAAGTATCTCTCAATTGATTGATGATGGTTTCAATGTTAAATTTGAAAATTATTCTTGCAATTTTTTTAATTCAAAAAATGTCTTAGTATTTACTGCCTTGAGAAATGAATATGTGTATGTGGTAGATTTAAATTCCCTATCCAATGAAAATGTTACTTGATTAAATTCTTTTCATAAAGAATCTTGGCTTTGGCACAGAAGACTAGGACATTGCAAAGTATATTAACTTTGAAAACTAACTAGTAAGAACCTAGTTACAGACCTATATATACTTGAATTCCCAGCTGATAAATTTTGTGATCCTTATCAAAAGGGAAAGCAACATAAAGTTTCTTTTAAATCCCAAAAATATTTTTCAACTTATCAACCTCTCAAGTTGGTTCAAATGGACTTATTTGTACCATCTAAAGTTTCTAGTTTAAATGGAATGCACTATGTCTATGTCTTAGTAGATGACTTTTCTAGATATACATGGGTATACTTTTTATCTCACAAAAGTGAATCCTACTCTTATTTTGTTAAATATTCCATGTCTGTAGAAAACCTTAGTGGACTTAAGATTAAGTCCTTGAGCAGCGATCACGGTTGGGAGTTTGAAAATCATGAATTTGAATCCTACTTCTCAAACAATGGCTATAGTCACAACTTTTCTGCCCCTAGGACACCTCAATAGAATGGTGAAGCTGAAATAAGGAATAGTACCCTTCACGAAATTCCAAGAACTATGCTCAATAATTATGACCTTCCTGTTAATTTTTGGTTTGAAGCTGTAAATACAACTTTTTATATTATAAATAGAGTCTTGATTAGACCTATTCTCAAAAATACTCTTTATGAACTATGGAATAATGGGAAGCATAAAGTTAATTACTTCAGAGTTTTTGGTTTTAAAGTCATTATTCTCAATACTAAGGATAATCTTGATAAATTTGCATCCAAGAGTGATGAAGGAATCTTTTTAGGATACTTAGTTACTAGAAAAGCATACAGAGTTTTTAATAAGTGAACCAAAAGTGTGGAAGAATCTGTTCACATCAAATTTGATGAAACTTTTCTGTATGAACCTAAGTATTCTCTTGAAAATCTTCTTGAAGATATATCTAATCTAAACCTTAATGAAAAAAATAGTGACCCTATTTTCAAGACAACAAGTTCTGGAAATACTCCAGAATATGCTTCTAGTGAACCCAAACATAGAAAAGAACCTGAAATTTCTAGTCCTACCTTTACTAGATCAACCGGGATTCTAAATAGTCATCCTTTAGATTCTACTGTTGGTAGTCTTCATAGAGGGACACAGACTAGAGCTTATCTAAGATATTAGGTTGAACATAGAAATTTTCATTAATAGATAGAACCTAAAAATATCAATGACACAATCAATGATGAGTTTTGGTTAATGGATGTTCAAGAAAAATTATATCAATTTGAAGGAAACAATGTCTGGGAATTAGTAGAAACACCTAAGGACACCATGACCAAAGGTACTAAATGGGTTTTCAGAAATAAATTTGATGAATCTGGAAACATCATTAAAAAGAAATCTAGATTAGTTGCACAATGTTACAATCAAGAAGAAGGAATAGAATATGAAAAAACCTTTTCACCTGTAGCTAGATTAGAAGCCATTCAAATCTTACATGCTTATGCATCTCATCTGAATTTCAAGTTATATCAAATGGATGTCCATAGTGCTTTTCTAAATGGTTTTATAATTGAAGATGTTTTCATTGAACAACCACCTAGATTTACAAACCCTCATTTTCAAAATCATGTTTTTAAACTTTCTAATGCTTTATATGGTTTAAAAAAGGCTCCAAGATCTTTGTAAGATAGACTAACAAATTTCCTTATCTCTAAAGGTTTTGCTAAAGGAATTGCAGATCCCACTCATTTTATTAAAATAATCTCTAAAGATATTCTAATTGTACACATCTATGTCGATGATATTATCTTTTGATCTTCTAAAACATATTTATGTACAAATTTCTCCAAAATTATGAAAAATGAATTTGAAATGAGTTTGAATGGAGAAGTCAAGTATTTTCTTGGATTTGAAATTTTTCAGAAGAAAGATGGTATTATTTTAAATCAAAGTAAATAAAAAAAGGATCTTTTAAAACGTTTTGGTTTGGATATTAATAAGGGAAGTGACACACCTATGAGTACCACCTATAAGTTGGATGATGATGAATCTTGGAAACCAGTTGATCAAACCAATTATAGAGGTATGATAGGAAGTTTACTTTACCTCACTGCTAGTCGACTAGATATCATGTTTATTGTATGCATGTGTTCATGATTTCAAGTGAATCCTAAAGAATATCATTTACTTACTGTTAAAAGGATTTTCAAATATCTCAAACATACTACAAATTTAGGTTTGTTTTATCCAAAAGGATAACCCTTTGACATAATGACTTATTCAGATGCTGACTTTGCTGGTTTCAAGTTAGATAGGAAGAGCACATCTGGAACATGTCATCTTTTGGGAAATTCCCTAGTATCTTGGTGTAGTAAGAAACAGAACATGGTTGTATTGTCTACTGTTGAAGCAGAATACATTGTTGCTGGTAGTTATTATGCACAGATTCTGTGGATGAAACACACTTTGTTGGACTATGGATATCAATTTAGGCATGTGTCAATAAATTTTGATAACACTAGTGTGATTAACATCTCTAAGAATCACGTGTCTCACTCTAGGACGAAGCACTTTGATGTCCGACATCACTTATTGAGAGATCATTATCAATAGGGTGATATTTCTCTATAATTTATCGACTCTGAACATCAATTAGATGATACTTTCACTAGGCCCTTA
The DNA here is from genome assembly GCA_963277665.1 of Viscum album. Lineage (NCBI taxonomy): Eukaryota > Viridiplantae > Streptophyta > Magnoliopsida > Santalales > Viscaceae > Viscum > Viscum album. The sequence goes on from OY728136.1 coordinate 1,068,194,775, forward strand.
AGCTCAGAAAGGTTAGTTTTTATTAAACAGGAGTTAGGTATGAGAGATCTGTGAAATAGATCTGTGAAACCGATCAGTGAAACCGATCTGTGAAACTGATCAGTGATACCGATCTATGAAACCAATCTATGAAACCGATCTGTGAAACCGATCAGTGAAACCGATCTTTGATGCCATTTGAGTTTTACAGTTTATGAAACCGTCAGTGTTTATCAAAATGATTTTGTTTTAATTAATTGATATTATATCTACTTTTTTAACCCTAAATGATAAAATTAATGACCCTCATCTATTTCATTTCCAAGAACTGTGACCCTTCATCTCCCAACAAACATCTCTTTCTCTAAAACATGAACCTCTTGAACCTCTTGAATATTTTTTTACCTTTCAATCCTTCCAAACCTATCGAACCTCCAAACAGCAAAGCAATAGAGACAAAGAATGGAGTCTGAAGGTGACTCTCTTGCGAAATTCAATCGAGGAGAATCAAGCAGCATGACTCAAATGTTAGTAAACCCGGAGTTGGAAATTCAGGTGGTCACCACACAAAAGGAAATGATTTCTAAATGGGTATTATCCAGTATGTCTTCACTTTTAAAAGTTATAGAGATGCAAGGATGGAAAGACTGGTTATATGATAATCATTGTGTATACTACCCAAAGCTAGTTCATGAGTTTTATCTGAACAAAAATATTTTATTGGATGGAGCAGAAGATGTGATATTATCTTTAGTGATTAAAGGGGGAAATATATTTTTTCTTCAAAATAATGGGTTTAGTGTTTGGAAGTTTCTGATAATGGTATATATGGGGATTACACTGGTAACATTCCTCCTACCACTGAATATTTATCTTATGAGCATGCTCTGGAGATGTTGACTGGAAAGTCGGAGTCAAGACAAATAATAGCTATTGAGTTAGATGGTGAGAGTATAATTCTGCTTAAGTGTATTTAGAAAAAAATATGTCCCAGAAAAGGTGATTTCGGTACTGTAAAATATCAAGATGTTTGGTTTTTATTTTTATTGTTGAATGGTGATAAGATCAACTTGTGTAGATATATTATTGTTCATATTGCCGAGATAATAAAGGAATCTAATAAGGTTACAACCTTGTTCAACTCTAAGAAAATATCTACCATGCTAAAGTTTTTGGGATGCGTTGAAGATGAATATGAGTGTATCTCATCGATTAGTAGCTTTTGTATCAATAAGGATATCTACAAAAGAATGAAAGTCAACTGGAATCCATGGAAGAAGGCATGGGTTGCTGATGAAGATATGTTGTATGACTCCTTTAATCTTTCTGACCACTCTAAGAGATCAAAGGGGATGAGAGATCCCGATTTAAGACCTGATGAGGAAGTGGTTTATTCTGATGAGGAAAAAGAAACAGAAGTTCCTAAGGAAACTGGAGAGTCCAGTAAGAGGGTAACAGAGGGAGCTGAAGCTGATGATGATGTGGATACTGAAGAGGAACCTGAGTCACCTTTTGATGACTAGAGTGATCCTGATACCATAGGTCCTATCAAGAGAATGGAATTTTTTCTAGCAAGTCCACCTATTAAGTTACATGAATCAGAACCACTTCTAGGCGATGGAGAAGAAGCTGATACTGAAGTAACAAATTCTGATCCCTATGAATCCAGTTGCAAAGATAGTACCGATGAAACCTTAGTAAAAAATAATGGACACAGAAATACTGATTATGGTGATGAGGGAAATGATGGCGGTGATGGTAATGATGAAAGTTCTTGACCAGTGGATGGTCAAAATTTAATCCAAGCTGATCCAAAACCTCATTTAGATGAGAAAGAAATTGTTCCTAAGGCAGAAAAGAAAATACAGAGAGAGATTTATGTAGGTGAAGAATTCTAACATCAAAATTCTAGAAAAGCTGATTTTGTAAAGCCTCAGTATACCTCTTGTAAAGTTGCATGGGAGGAACACCCAGGTTTTTGTGGTTCTTGGTTTGGATTATTCAGAAGAATAATAAGAAGAACTTCATATCGCATGGGTAAGCCATCCAAATATGGTTGGACCAATTGTTGAGGATGTGCAACTGACGGCAGAAAGACAAGGTCCTTAAGTTTCTCGATCTAATTTGGACAGATTTAAAGATTAGTTGCTCCATGCAGTTAGAGAGACAATGAAAGAGGAATTATCGAAAGCTCATGCTCCTGTGAATTTATCTGAGACTGTTATGGATTCTTTATCTCAAAGAGTTGTAAGTATTATTAAGCCGGACCTATGCAATACTGGTGAGATGATTGGAAGTCATATTACCTCTCTAAATCAAGCGCTCAAATATCTTGGCAATGGATTAATATATCTATATAATGACTTTATATCAACCATCACTGTTATGATGGAAGTGCTGAGAAATCTGATAGAACATCGGAAGAAGTCGGATTTGAGAAAGGTGAAAGCTGAGATAACTCGTGTTGTTGATCAAGCTTCCTCCTCCAAAGTGACCAAGATTATTGGACATGAGATCAATGCCCTGAAAGATGTTATAAAATAATAATTATCATCTCTTGGACAGATTCTGGATTTAGACTCATTGAAAAAGATGAAAAAAATAGTGATCATATTCACAAGATGGTGACGCATTATTCGGCTGATGCTACTTAGGCTCAGAAAGAGATCAAAGAAAAGGTCGATCACTATTTCTATAAAATCAATACCAAGCATGAGTTAAACCATCAAAATAAAGTCTTGGCTGAGAATTTGAGGCTTCCTCCAGTCACTGAATCCTTTAAGGCTTAGGTCCAGTAGTTGAAAGATTTTACTCCTACTCTCGAGAGTTTTATGCAGAACAAAGATGATTTTGAGAAGGCCATGAAATATGGTAGTGGAGTAATTTAGGACGTTATCAATCTATTCAATCCATATCTTCATGTGTGAGATAAGGCAATTTTTTTCCTACTTCTAAGCCTCTCAGTCCATCCAATGTTTCTCCTGGTTAGTTATCAGATTCTCAGGCTCTATCCAATATTCAGCCAGTCTTTCAGCAGCCTCCTTCTGGAAGATCTTCTACTCAACCGCAAGTGACTTTAGCACCCTCTCTGCTACCAGCCCAAAGTTTTCCTTCATCCTCTCTACATTAGGCCAGATCAACCTTCCACCAAGCCACCCTCTAGAACATCCATTCTTCCATATGATAAAGTAAAATCTCCTCTATACCCCAAAAAGTAGCCATTCCTTTCATTTTTATAGGGTGTCTTTTCTGTGTTTCTCCCCACTTTACCTTTTTTTGGGGTTATTTCAATGGAACCTTCTTTTTGTTCTTTCTTCTCTTCCTTGATTTTTGATAATCCCAAAGGGGGAGAAATACTGACTTCTTATATCAATGAATCAATAAATAGAGGGGGAGAAAATAAGATATATACAAAGGGGATGAGGGGAATACTTATATAACTAATTAATAATAGATAAAACTTTTTATATAAAGGGGATATCTCTGTAATCTGAGGCATTCTCTAATGAACTGTTTATCCTTGGTCATATATTCTATTTACATAGGTAGAGCATATTGCATGTTATATCCTCTCCTCCCTCTTCATTTATTCCATAGATTAGTAATTATCAAAAAGGGGGAGATTGTTGAACCCTCTGTGATATGGTTATTTGAATAATCACAAATCATTGTTATCTTTGTTTATAAGTCAATTTAGTAAATTATTCATTCTGTTATGAATGTGTTTATATGATTAATCATTTCTATAGATGTTTATCTATGTGTATTTATGGTTTACTATTGACCTGGAAATGGTCTGGATTGAACAAACACTTCGTGAGAATTTCATGTTTTTGACTCATCGTTAGTTATTTTCTTGAGTCAACATCAGTTGAAAGAATGAAAATGGTCACACCGATGAAGAACGGTCGCACTGATGAAGAATGGTCGCGCCGATGAAGAACCGTCACATCGATGAAGAACAGTCGCACCAATGATGAATGGTTGCACCGATGAAACCAATCGCACTGATGAACAACAGTTGCACCGATGAAGAATGGTCACACCGATGAAGAACGGTCACACCGATGAAGAACAATTGCACCGATGAAGAATAGTCGCATCGATAAAGAATGGTTGCACCGATGATAATGGTCGCACCAATCATAACAGTCGCACTGATGAGAATGGTCGCACCGATGCTGATCAAATGTCCTATCGAAGATTATGTTGATCATGTGAACTACCGATGCCAATGATGATCACATGACCTACCGATACTCATGAAAATTCAGATGACATACCGATCTCATGAATCGCCGATAGTCATCAAAACTGTTTAAATTTCTATTAACTCTTATCTAATTTTTACGGTCATATTATCTTAGTTTAATGCACCTTCTATTAATTGATGTTGGTTGTTGGATGTCAAGAAACCATAACTCATTCCTGTAAAATTGTAATCATTTTTATTCCATATCTCAAGGAATAAAAAGGATGATCTGCAGTGAAAAAGAAATAAAAAAAATAGAAAAGAAAAAAGTCAAGAAAAGAAAAGTGCACGAGTGGGAAGACTCCTGAAAAAAGAGGAAGAACTTCAAGAACAGCTGTAAAAACCAGAGAGCTTCAAGATGATCATCAACTTGGAACAGATACTCAAGGAGTTTCTGAGCCTTACTGAACATCATAAGCACAAGTCTGAATACATGTAGCTGATAAGAACAATGATACTTTGTTTTGTTTCAACATCATTAGAAAGGACTTGACTTTCATCTGCGACATCGAAACGAGTCCATAGCTCATCTGTAATTACACAGAGCATTCTAAACTCTCTTATTTCCTCTGTTGTATATCTTTGATCAACACTCTGAGAAGTGTGTCTGCATCTACCTAGTTTAGATGAACAATGACTCATGAGCTGAATTGGAGGATAATAAATCCCCACACCAAACTTTGTACACCTTATTGTATCCCACTGTGAGTTTTGGAAGAGGTCTAGATTGACCTGGATATCATGGGAGTTGTTTCTATTGTTTTTCCCACATAGAATAGTGGTAGAGGTTTGAGGACCTGGACAGTCTTAATACTGTTGTGAAAACTCGATCCAGGGTGGGGATCATAGTTTATACAATCTATTTGAGAGGACTAAGTCTCTTCTTGAGACTGAACCTCTTGTTTTATTTGATGTTCTTTTTTACCTTCACTAAAACCTATTTTGAATATTATGCTGCTATGTACATTAATTATTAATCTATTTTAAAGTAACCCTAATAGTTGAACTAGAAAGTGTTTGTACTTATTGTGGACCAGTAATTTAGTTTCAAAAGCTAACTCAATATTTGGATTAAGTTAACTGAGAAGTAATCAATCTTTGAGAAACTGGTAGAACATTTATAATCTTTATAAATTAACTACATTTCAACTTGTTTTATGAATTGGGGAAATTTATAAAAATATTATAACAAAAATTTTAATTGGAACTCAATTTATCCCCCCCCCCTCTTTAGTATCCACTCCAACCAACAGTTACCTTTTTGTTCCTTCAAACTCACGTGTTATTCTTTTTGTAATGGTTGATCCTATTATTGTGTTTTTTTTCTCATACATTTTTTTATGTACACCTCATGTTATCCAATGAAGATATATGATATCAAATAATTATAGAAGATCAGTACATGTTATTAGTAATATAACATGCCATAAACCACACTCTAAGTATCTATGATCAAATCCATAACTTATACACTATGGGATTTCATTTCGGTAACTGTGACCCAAATTTTTACACTACTAATTATAATATAATAATGAAAATATGGAACACATAAAGATTTTAGGACCTTTAATGTTAAAATTTATAGATAATTAGGACAAAATCCTACATAAATGACTTACATGACATTAAATGAGTATTTGTCTACTTGGCCCAACTTTTCATTATCACTTTAATACATCGTCAACATCTATATGTAATCCCATCTATACATAACTCATTCAACATTAGTTAAATAAAACTTATGGAAATTTAAATATAAATACAATGATCTATAATTATTTGAAATGGAAAAATTAATAATTTTATAGTGAATGTCATAAATGAGCATAAAATGGAATAATGGTATTATGACATAATCAAGGTGTGCGGGATAATCCTTAAATAATTCAACCCCATTAACATATGAATCCTAAAATATGAAATTGTGGAAATAGAAATTATCATCAAAAAATATAATAAAAATCCATGTTATATTAATATCAATCATTACAAACATTATAAACCAATAGAGAGATATTAAAACGTCTTTAGGTATCTTCGAGAATCATTTTCATAAAAACATTTGAAAATACTTTCAAAACACTATTAATTAGAATAACCATATTGACGACATAAAATATTATTATTACCCAAATAATTGAATATCTATAAAGGTTATAAAACTTCATATAATATATATTGGGCCCACCTATTTTATGTGAGATATACATGTGATCATCCCTTAATATAAACAATATTGGGATTACCCATGAGCTTTAATGGGGATAAAATCTTTATATAATTTGTATCAATATCACCCACATTATATAATGATCATGTACCATATAAGTATTAAAACTTTTTCATCTTAAATATCATATAAATAACAATTATTCATTTATAACTTAATAAACCCATAAAATAGAAAATGGGTTTAACATAAATCAATTTGAATCATGCATAAACTTTGTAAAAAAGATGTTCTATAAAAATATCAATGAAATTGGATTAGACCATGGAAATCAAATTGATTCAATATCAATATCTTCGAAACTTGATTTCCCCTAGAAAAGAAATATCTTTTACACCAATTTCATTAGTACTTGGTTAACCAATGTAAAATAAATGGTTTCAATGAGAATCTCTTTAGAAATTGATTACCCCATGAAAAATAAATGGAGATAATAACAATATCATTAAAACATGATCAACCCATGGAATATAAATGGGTTCGATAACAATATCATTGAAACATGCGTATCCCATTGAAAAGAAATGGAATTCACAACAATCTTATTGAAATAATTTTAGTCTATTAGTAAATGAATGTGTAAGGTATATATGAAAAAATATTTTTTGTTTATGATAATTAACAACAAGGGTTGTTAACAATTATGAATGGAAATTTTATTAATAAACCATTAAAAAATTCATAAGGAAAATGACCTTTAAAATTTCCAAAAGTGTCCCAGGCCACCTTGAAGCATTTGAATCATAATACTCATGAAGTAATCACATTAAATTTACATTATAATATTTTAATAAAACTTAAATGAATGATATGTCATGAAAAATGAAAACTATACACACATCATAAACTAATATATATTTATAACATAAAAAAAATCTTAAAGAAGACAAATTCTGACAAAAATATATTACTATTTTGGTATCATTGAATATGTAAACATCATAAAATATAGATCCTTTAAATTATATTTAAAACACTATAAATAAAATAAATTAATAATCACATTAATTTATGGGATATATTTACATTATAAAAAATAAATGGTTAATATGGAATATATATAAAAAATTCTATAAAATAAGAATCATTACAATGATCATATTTTTGGAGTTATAATAAATCAAAGATATAATTACTTTTGAGAAATTTATATTCACTCAATTAATAGTGAAATAGATTATAAAATAATAATAGGTCACATCACAAAAATTATTTTCATTAAATAACCAATCACGTAGAAGTTTTTCCAAATGAATGGAAAATGAGTTCAGAGATCCCTTATAAAGATCCTATCATTAGAGTGAGAATAAAAAAACAAAATAATTATTTATGAATAAAATTAAATCATAAAAATTAATTTAAAAATACATCATAATAATATCGTATTCAATTTCATTCATATACATGGGAAAACTTGAATAATGATATATAATTATAACCAAATTAATGATAAATGAGTTAGGAAACCCAATATATGAGTTTGATTTTTCATTCTTTTCCACTATATTCATGAATAATAATCTTATCTAAATTTTTAAAATTTTCATAACCATTTACAAGCATATTTTTACATTTATTTCACTAATAAACATGTAATATACTATTTAATTATCAATAATATTTTTGTAGGATGGTTTGGCCATATTCAGCATATGCTTCAAAATAGACTTTGATAAGCCAAATTCGGTCAATCATGTCATTATTTAAATATTTCCTGAATAATAACCATGAAATAATTATAAACTTTTTATATCAATTATAATTTAAAATTCATATAGTAATGATGGATATATAAAATTATTGAGTGTTTTAATCATAGAGATTGTTGATCATACGTACGCATGAGTAATGTTCTCATTTTTCATTAATAATTATGGAAAAAGGTTAGTAGCGTTTATCGTTTCATAATGAAAATTAAATAATTACTTAAATATTATATAATTATATATACTTATATATATCTTTAATTTTTATTTTGTGAGGAAAAATGAAGAATCATATCACTTTGAGGAGGCTGTAGTAAATAAGTCCATGAACAATGTTACATATTTTTAATTATGTGATATGGAAAGAATAAAATGGAGTATTAAATGACTATATAACTAATTATTTCATTGATATAATTAACATTTAATTAATATAATATATTATTATTAAAAACATCTTTAGTACATTCCATTTTAAGGGTGAATGAATCACATCACATTGAGGTGGAAGTAGTCCACACATCCACAAAAGATGGCATCGTATTCCTACAAAATGGAAATCCTAAAGATATGTGTCATAAAATAATTCCAAAAGTATTAAGACATTATAAATATCAAATACATAATATTAAAATCGAATGAAAATAATAATTTATAACTATAGGAGGTGTTAATGGGAAAAAATGAACACCATCGTTTCTGGAGGCGTTAGTTCATCGTATACATTAATGGTGATTTTTTTACCCGTTTGATGGAAATCTGTTCAGACATAGGTAAAAACATAAAATAACAACATATTAGTATGTTCAAGATACTAATATTTTATATAACCATGTAATATTAATATTTAAGATTGTAGAGAATAAAATAAAAAAAGTGCCTGTTGAATAATGTTTAATCTTGTTTAGGTAACTCCTTTTTATTTGTAAAAAATGGATTCCTTTGTAGCTTCCTACCAAAGATGAGGGTAATATGATGACATTGGGTACTATAAGATGTAATTTTTTCTCATTTTTTGATGATAAAAATGGTTTTATATGTGTGATAAGAGGATGAGGATGAGGATAGAAGATCTTTAGAAAGCGAGGAAAATGAAACATTGGGTATTCGGGAAAGGATTTGACTGGTCCCTTTATTTTATTTATCCCCCAAGGGTCCAAAGATTCCTATAATATAACATTATGTTTTTTATGTTATAAATATTTAAATAATTTTTTCAGACAAGTTTATTGTAATTTTAACTTTTATATTTTTTGTAAAATCATTTTGTATACATATTTTTATCATAATATATGTTATTAAATTTCAATATTTTCACTAAGATTTTTTTTAAACTAAGTTGAAAATAATAAACATTATAGGTTTCTTTCCCAAATATGAAATTAATTTTAGATAAACACAAACAATTATGTGACTGTAATAATTTTACAATTTATCCCACAGATAGGATGAGATAATAAGTTTTTTAAAGTTGAATTTTAAAACAATTAATTTGTTTTGTTATATAATTTATAATTGAAATTTGATCCTATGAACTACATTTGTTTATATGATATAAAATTTATCTAATTTTACATTACAACAAATATAAAACATAAGTTTAAACATTAAATTATATAAAATAAAAATTAGTTTTCAATTAAAACATAATGTCATTTTTTATATCTCAAAATATAAAAGTTCTTTTAAACAATGAATATTATTTTTTCAAATAAAAGTAATTGATGCGTCAAAAATTTTATTCATAATATTTAAATAACTAATCGACAGTAAAACTCTTATTTTTAACATATACTAATTTTTATTCATAAAATTGGATTCAATTATTTCTTAAGACTATCAAACATATTGGATGAATATCCAAAAACATGGTAAAATATATTACAAATAACTTTGATTAACATTATTCACTATTAGTGATTAATTTTTATAATATAAATGCTCCATTCTGGTCATAAATTTTTATTTTCATAAAAACATATTGTTTATATCCAATTGGTATTTATTTTAAATTATAATTAATTTGTAACAAAAGACATCATTTATTTTTCATGAGTAAATTATGATTTCATGATTTAGTTATCCATAGTAATTCATTCCATTCCAATGGCTAATATGATATGTATTATGTTAAATAAGTAATATTATTAGTATATTGTTGTCTGGTATGGCTTTGAATTCTTTGTAACATAATTCATCAAAGTGACTCATTGATGCATTAAATGAAACATTAACCTAGGGATTCATGTAATACAAGATAAACTATATATTTCATGTAACATAATATATTAAATAATTTAATATAATTTGAAGTAATATTTTTCCTAAAATCATAATATTCTACATCATTAACACCTTAAAATGAATTTTCCCTAGAAATTATTCTCTATTATAAAATTATTAAAATTTAGATAATTATTTTATTGAAACCCAAATCCTAAAATAAGTAATTAAAATTTTCCCTTAAAATATGGATTATGGGAAGCATCATTTTCAGAAGAAGTTACACATTACAAGGATTTCACCTAGGGAAAATGATAGTGGAGAATTAAAAGACTTATTTGGAAGGATAATGTAATTACCATGGACTAATAAAGATATATATAGATCATGTTCAAGAGTTTATCAATGAAAATAAAACCTCAAACCAAAAATCTGTGGAAAATTTCATAGTTATTATCAGAAAAGATGGTAATAAGAAAAAATTTTATTTCAAGATCCTTTTCATAAATTTGAAGGATATCCATCACAATATAAAAAACAAAACATAATGATATGTAAAAATATGAGGAGTATAATTACTACCAATAATCAATTTCCATGAAAATATAATCTTTTTCTATAAATAATGTGTATTCAAGATAAATTAGCAATTCATGAAGCACTATAATAAAATATTAATAACCATATACCTATAAATGTGGTATCCATGATATTCCACCTATAATTAGACATTAACCAAAAAAAAGTGTTTAGTATATGGTAATATAATTCCAAAAATTAGTAAATCATCATAAGATACAGTAATCAATAAAATGAAATAGTAATACCTAAGTTGAACAAAATTATTCCCAAAACAAGTATCCTTAAAATTCTTCAAAAATTAATTATCTAATATATAATCATAAATATTATAAGTATTTGATCATATAATATTCCGACCTAAACCATCCTTTATTACTCAAATAATATCTTCCCTAGAAACATTATATTGATCCCAGGGGTTATAAATACCCCAACCGAGGGTTTAAAAAAAGATTATGGATTGCTTGGAAATTTTTACGATATAAAACCCTAAAATGTTTTTTCATATTAATTTAAACATTTGATCAACCTTAGAATTATATTCCAATGAATATATATATGACTCTTAAAATAACATCTTATGAAAATATTCTAATCTACAATGTTATCTATACTAACCTTTTATTCCAACTATAACAATACATAACACACACTCCCATATTTATTACTAAAATCTATAAATTTTACTTTAACGGATTTGATACTGATAATTGTGAACAAAACTTTTCATCTATATGTTATAAAATAAAATGGAAAATAATGATCTGTCACACCCTGACACGTGCGTTTATTTTATTTTATGATTTCTTTGGCTTTAAATTATTTTTTGTTGTGGTTCACGTTCAGTCTCAGATGAAAGTTTTGAGTTTTGATAATAAAAAATACGCATCTTGGGTTCGACGTCGTCGGACGCGCGGGCGGAGCGCGACACCGCGCATCTTCGCCCATGCAAATGTGTGGCCTTTTCGGCTTAGAGGAATAAAAAATAAATTAGAAAATGTCAATTTAGATTGTCTTAACATTTTTATGGCTAATAATAATTATTTTTATTATTTAAGATGAAATGAGTATTTTTATCATTTTTATTTTTATCACTATGATTATTATGATCATTATTATTTTTATCATTATGTTATAAATAAATAATTAATGAAATTGCTAATGTTACGGATAATAGTATAATCGTTATTAAATATTCTTTGTTATTAATCTTTATTATTGTTATTATTATTATTATTGTAATTTATTATAATTATGATTTTGATTTGTTTTATTTAATTTTATTTTTCTTTTATCTTTTCATTTATTTTTCTTCTAACCCTAGCGGGCCGCCCCTCTGTTTTCTTACCCCTCCCTTCACTCTCGGCCGCCACCACCCATATCTCTCTCTCTCTCTCTCTTTCTCTCTTCTTCATTCCTCCTCGCCTGGCTCGCGCTGATCGCGTCTAGCCGTGTAGCAGCGGCCATCTTCCTCCTTCCTCTAGTCCTTCCACAATAGCAGAAACCACTTCCCCTCCTCCCGTGCACAACCCAGCGCCTCAGCTCCCAGCCCCTGCTTCCGCCAAGCAGCACCTCCCCTCGTCTGCAGCACCAGCCTCGCCCCCGTCACGACAACCTTCCGCCGCGCCTCCGGCCTGCCCTCCGGCAGCCAGCAACCCCCGACCTATCCGCAACCTCCAGCACCCCACACCCATCCCGGCCTCCCTACCCTGCACCGGCGATCCAGCCTGCTCCCTCCATCTTCGATCCAACTGGCCTCCATGTCCGCTGATGTTGCCCGGTGTCCTCTCAGTCTTCCGCAGCAGCCCACCAGCGCCCTCCTTCCCTACTACCTCCAGAGGCCTCAACTCACCTCAGCTCCCCTCTTCTCCCGCACAACCCACGCACCCAGCCGGTCCCTCCTTGAGACCCCCCCTACACGACTCCCCACTGTTCACTCCTTCGGACGCGCAACACAGCAGCAGCGCCCGACCTCCAGGCCTCCTTTGCTCCCTGCTCAAGCCCGCAGCACCCCTCGGCCTCCCGTTTCCCCTTTCCGGATTGCCCCGCCGCACAGCCAACCCCTACAGCCCCTACCGCTTCCCCGACGCAGCTCCTTCTCCCTACAGTAGAGCCATCTCAAGCGGCGCACCCCCCCCCCCTTGTCATTCGCTCCAGATCTGCCTCGCGCGGAAGCCCACCGTCGGCACCCCTACTTAATGTGCGTCCTCCCTCCCTCAGCACACACACCTGTTGTCCAGCGTCTCGACTCCCCTGCTGCGCAGCACCCTACCAGTGCAGGACCCCCTACCACCTATTCTGCTCCCCTGAAAGGTTTGTTTTTTTTGTTTTTTTTTACTTTTATTGTTATTATTATTATTACTACAATTATTATTATTATTATTCTTATTATTATGATTGTTATTATTATTATTATTATTATTATTATTTATTATTATTATTATTATTATTATTATTATTATTATTATTGTTATTATTATTATTATTATTCTTATTCTTATTTATTAATATTATTGTCATTATTATTATTATTATTATTATTATTCCTATTATGATTGTTATTATTATTATTATTATTATTATTATTATTTCCATTATTATTATTTTTATCATCGTACTCTTATTGGATTATGGGTTTTAATTGATGAGAGTTGTTATTTGTTAGTTTAGGATTTTTGGGACCCGCGTAGGGTGTTTTTGAGTGAGCGCCATCGTCGCGCCTTGTTTCTGAGGTCCCATCATCACCGCACCTCAGTTTCGAGGTGAGCGTTTCTCCCCGACGCTTGGTTTTGCATGCTCTAGTGAATTTTTGTATCTGTCTGAGTCCTTGATATCTATTATGCAGATTGATGGACTTTATCACGTGGTTTCGGACACACGTTGTGTCATCACGCATTGGTTCTAAAGTTGTTTTGTCGTCGCGCTTGATCATGAGTTAGGTTCCCTTTGCACTGCTTTTAAAATTTAAGTTATATTATCTCATGCTGCTTGCACACCCTAATTGTTCAAAATAAATATTTTATTAATTTTAATAAACATGAGATAATATACGATAATTAAATTTGCATATAAGGCTGTTAATTTTTAAATGGTTACTTAGTGTAAAAAGATCCGTTTATTTTATACACGACACATGAAACATCCTTTTGACGAGAGGAAACCCAATAATGAAATAATTCCCATTTGTCTTTTAATCATAATTTACGGAATATAAAATAGAATCCTGGTTTAATGAGAAATGATTTATTTTGAAGCGTGAACAAGTACTTTGGTTCTTTTAAGAAGTTGTCTGGTTGGCTTTTAAAGGTTATTTTGAAAAATAAAAATGTTTTGTTTTGGGTTTGGTTTATAAAAATATTTTCAGCCTATGACATAGTTTTTTTTGGGTTCTTTAAATGGTTTTAAACTAGGTTTTGTCTCATAATGAAGTTGTACCATTCGTTGAGTGGTGTTTGTGAAATGTATTAAATTCCCGTTTGGCACTTTATGGAAAGGGATGAAAATGTTTTGATAAAAACCCTCTTAGGACAACTCTCATGCCTTGGTTCCAATTGATTGTTTGGGAGGTCACGCTTAGTGGCTCCCAGGTACGTGAGTAGTTTAAAGGCATGAGGTTGTTCATCGGAGTGGCTCGGGGTGATGCTTATTGTGCTTTATATATATATATGTATATGATTGGATACTCGGTTGGAATCAGTTGGCTCACCCCTTTTTCAAACACTTGAGACATGGGAATCTGGCATATTGAGAGAATATTCTAAGAATGATTGCTGCACTGGTAGGTTATGGTACTGACCAGTGGCCCATAGTAGGTGGATATATTGGGTTTATTACTATGGGATTTTCCCTCGACCTTCCTGAGAGAGGATGGTTGAGCGTATTGTGTGTTTTCATTTCATCGTGACATGTCGATAAGGATGATTTCTCATGTATTGGTGTCTTCTGGTTTATTCTCGATCTCCTAGGATCACCCATGTCTATTTAGATTTTGTTGCTTGCAGTACTGATTATGATGCTCACATGTATACCTACATTGCCCTTGCTGTGTGTTTTACTTTGTGCATTCTGGTGTATTGTTTTCCTCGGAAAGTGATAAATTGGTTTTGATTAGATTTCAAAAAAATTGTTTTCAAAATAAAGTGTTTAATCCCCTTTGTACAAATTTGTAAATTTAAACATCATTTTCCCCTTTCCTGAAATGTCATTGACACTAACGAAATGAACCCAAATTTAGAAAATGGCTAAGGGCAATGGTTCGTACTTTGTTTTTAAGTAGAATATTTATAAAAACATACTTTTATAAATTGTAGTTCAAACTTGAAATGATGTTTCTTTTATTTTAAAGGTAGTGAATTGGGAATAGATATCGGGCTAGCCTACTGAGTTTTAATACTCATGCCTATAGTTCTTTTCTATTTTTAGTGTTTGTGCAAGCTATAGCTTGAGTGCACTCGCCTAGGGCGACGCTTGATCGTTGAGTCGGAGAGCGACCCGTGAGGTCACACAGAGTTTGATCGGACGTCGTGTTTGGTCAGTTTTATTCTTTTTCTTTTATCATGTTTAGTTACTTTATTTGGTTTATTTATTCTGCGTTGATCTGTACTGTTTCTACTGCTTTACATATTTATATTGGGCGAAATCGATCCCACAGCCTCTGTTGATGCCCTGGCGCTTGACGCCAGCCCGGGAGGATCGGGAACGCCTCTTGGGCCATGTCGCAGATCAGCTCGGGTGACCGGTTCAGGGTCGACCCGGGTTGGTTCGTCACAAAATTGTATCAGAGGAGGATTGCTCTTAGAATACCTCACTTTTCAGAGCACCCTTTGTTATTTGGGATGTCAATGTAGATGGAGTAGGATTGTCGGGACTTGAGGGATAGGTGCGAGAAGAGCGTCGCGAACTCTTTCTCGTACCGATCCTCAGGTTTCCATGGGAAGTCCGGTTTAATTGGTTTGTTTGGGTTTTTATGCAAATGTTTTGCGATTGGGGTACGACAAATGGATTTGGGATAATAGTCGTAATCCTCATGGAATGGCAAGCCATGTGGAGCTAGGGGCATGGTCCAAGAAGGCTCTCTGTGTCAGTGACGTGTTTGGCATATGGCCGCCAACCATATGGTCAAGTCACCCACTGACACCAGTCCCCTGTTTGATTTTTTTTTGGGTTTCCCTTGATTTTTGAAAGTGGTTTGAATTAGAAAAGTTGGTTTTGAGAAAACAAAATGTTGTTTTAAATGACATGTTTAATCTATAGTTTGTTTTAATAGAAGTGGTATGAATAAATTTTTTTTGGAAAATGGGGTTGCTTTGTTTTGGCCATGGTGTTCCGATGAGTACTCACATGCATTGTGGTATGTTGGAAATGTGGATGGATTTCTGGTATGGTGGATGGATGCCCGAGGTGGCACAGATACTTGCATGTGAGTGAGACTCTAAAGGATACAAATGGCGAGGGTTTAACCCACAAAGCTCGTTTTTTATTAAATATGTTTTCAAAGAGAAAAGTTTTGATGTTATGATAACTTGCTTCCTTATGTTTTGAACTTACCACCTATGCAGTGTTAGATTTTGAGGTTTTTATTCACTCATTGAGTTGGCCTTGATTGGGTTTTTGACTTTTCCTTGTCCAGCAGTTATCCTTTTGAAACATCGATGGGTGATCGTAGCACGGTTGATCAACCTAAGGGTTTTATGCTTGAGTTTCGAAAGTTGGATCCACCTCTCTTTTATGGTCAAGCAGAAACATCCATGGAAGAGGAGTGGATGCGGAAGATTGAAAGGGACTTTAACCTCATTGAGTTTCCTGAGTCATTGAAGGTCAAGTTTGTGACCTTCATGCTTGAAGTTTCACCGTGGATGTGGTGGAAGTCAGTGTCTCGAGACCAGCCCCGTCAAGAGAATACTTGGGAGTTCTTCAAGTATTTGTTCATTCGCCAATATTTCTCTGAGGATGAAAGGGTGAGAAAGGGGATGGAAATGTTTTTTCTGCAGCAGGGCGACAGATCCGTGTTGGAATATTTCTTGCGCTTTGTAGAGCTAGTACATTATGATTCAGAGTATGCCACAAATGACCCCGTGAAGGCTCGACGCTTCGAGGCGGGTCTCCACCCTGATCTACAGTCGAAGGTTTCAGAGTCCAAACTGACTTCTTTTGTCGATGTGGTGAGACAAGATTTTCATGTCGAAGCTGCGATGGTAGGAGTGCTCGAAGTAGTCCACCCTCCTTCGATCCCTAAGAGCAGTGGTAAAGATTCTGGAAAGGAGATGAGTAAGAAAATGAATGTGAATGGAGAAGGTCTTGGAATCAACAGTCATCGGGATCTTTCATCAACCTCTTCGGAGCGAGAGATTATTGTGTGTTATCAGTGTAGAAAGCGAGGTCACAAGAAGTCATCGTGCCAAAGAACTCCGAAGCCATGCCAGGCATGTGGATGCTTGGGTCACCTGCGACGATTTTGTTGGGGCGTTGCAAAGAAGCGTCGTAGAGGAAGTTCTTGGATGTAATGTGATGTAGGGTTTTTATTCAAAGTTTCCGGTGTATGTTTCCTTTCATTTTAAGTGATCTATTGTCGTGGACTTTGTATGGGTGTTGTTTTAGGTTTGAAATGTATGGGAACTTCATGGGTCTTTTGACGAACCTCGTCTTTCAATGCTGGTATGTTTTTAAATTTTAAAATCTTGTCCTTTCTTTTTCATCCTAACACGTTTTATGTATCATTCGCTAGTAGATTATTGTCTTGTTATTTAGATAATAAATAACTAATAATTAAGGTTATATATAAATGAACAATGTTTTCTCATTTAACATTCATAATGATTGTGGGCATCTTATGAAGTGAATGTAACAAAATAGCCTGATTTTGATTTATATTATCATAAATATCCCATCACCTTAGAGGTATGATTATAAGAATATGGTAAATCATATCTCTAGGTTACCAAATCATTAATAATATTTTGGGAAAATAGTCATCAGGATGATTTAAAATAAATCTATAATGTATAGCTCCATTATGATGATTTCTAGTGTCATAATATTTGAAATAAAAAATTTCATAGAAAATACACATTTTTTTGATAGCTGGGAGCTCCTATTCCGGATCAAATGTCTGAAAATAATAGTCAATCAAATGGGCCCTAAAACTGTAGAATCATATCCCAAGAGAAATGGATGTGTTTTTTAAAACTAGACACTCAATGGAAAATGTATGGTTTACAAATTCAGGTGCTCTAATGGATGATGGAATCAACCCTAATATCGATTGATAAGGGTGAGGATCATGTGGTCATACAATAAAGAGTGATGATGGATGTTGTTAAGCATATTTTGTATTCACTCATTGTGGATGTATCTATAGTTTATTTTCACTTCATTTGATTAAAGAATTTTCCTTGTAATTTTAATATCATGCAATAAGGATGCATTCCTTGTAGTTTAATGTCAACTGGTAAGTATGATTTTATGTTATTTAACTTCATGTGTAAATGATGTTTCACTAATATGATTAAATAACTTAGGGAAATTGGGTCCTCATATGAGAATCATGTAATTGAATTAAGGGGTATAAGAACACTATGTGATAATATTTTTTTAACAAAATTGTATGATGCACAGAAATGTTACACCAAATGTATCGAAAACTGTATGGATAATTTTGTTATTGGAATTTTAATAAAACGAACTATTAATATCTAAGATAAATAAAGGTGGAAAATAGTTGGTACAATTAAACCATTGATGCTGGTGGTATACTATATTCCAGATTGTTAGGGTAAAAACACATGGGATTTAGATCTGATTTTCTACAAATATGAAAACATTTACAATGAAATTTTTTCTAGGTTAATCATTATTCATGATCGAATCCTTTTAGTGTAAAATAAAAATAATCATTCCATATTACAATATTTCTATAGGTTTAAACCAATAACATGGGAGCACGAGGTCCACGTGTTTTCCAGAGAATTATATCAACTCAAGGAATTGGATGGTATCAACCCAATTATCACTAATATGGTTTTATTTGTTGGAGAAATAATGATTGAAGATGGATGTGAGAAAACTAAAGTCTATTACACATTGAATTGAACACTTATTAATGTTAAAGGTTAAATTATATAACTGTTGAGTACATAATGACCGTAAGGTAATATTTTTTTAACATGAATACCTCTAGTTGTGTATTTTAGAACCATATGATATGGAAGTTTTTGTGTAATTTAATGTCAGGTGACTCAAACATGGTCCCCCATTTGGGATATAATGACTCTTGATCACGTATGCTAAATATTATTTCCATGCTCCCTTGGCTCACACGAGGCATTCTGAGTGTGAGAAACAATATAAAATTTGATAGTCAATTGAGCTATACATGATTTCATGAATAGAAATATTAGAGTGTATTCACATTGTATTAAAATTTAGAATCCTCAAAATGATAAATTATATCTAAAGAGCATAGATGGGAGCAGTTATAAACCCTATGTAGGACAAAAATTTAGGATCCCATCATCACAATGAGTCTCATTGTGTGGGGTTCAAGATACAGAAATTTTTGACAAACACATTTCTCACACATCAGGATACTGTCCAAGGAGAGAGTTGTTTTTTTATATTTGGGTTGGGCCAATTATTTTGTAATTGGGTGTTACTAAATATACTATGATAATAGGAGTCAATACACACATTGTTTAGAGAATTTCCCCAACATAGTAATAGAATATATGTAGTGAAGGGAAAACATTTCTATATTGTATGGATAAACCAAGATTTGATACCAAAGAGTCACTACATATCTTGTGATAGTAAAGAATTAGGGAACATGTTGTCTTTATATAGATAATTTTTATGGAAGTCTTATCCCTATCATAAGAGGAAGAAGATTTTATTCACATTAAACATAGTTGGACCTATGAATTGGGGACTAGGATTCACTATATATACTATGGTAATAGGAATTAAGCTATAATAAAATAATATATGGAAATTCCTTATATAGGTCAAACCCATAATTTTGCGGTAAATTATATATATATATATATATATGTATGTTATAATTTATTTTTGGAATACCAAGGATTGTATATCCATGTATCAGTACATATATTGTAAAAAAATGAATCATGAATCATGTAGGTCTTGTTAGATTGTTCCTCACATAGATCTAACCCGTACACATTGCATGGGGATATTATCTTAATGAAAATAGAAAAATGATTGAATATTAGGCCTTCACTATGTATCCTATGGTAATAGGAATCAAGACACAAACAAAGTTTTTAAAATAAAAAATTCTATATTCATTTATGATCCATAAATAGAGAGGGGATACTTTTTCGTTGATATTATTGATGGACTATGGATTAGTTATCTATAAAAGTATAGATATCCTATGGTAATTGAAATCATTATATTACAAGTTGTAAAATGGAAATATCCCTCATAGGATCTGAATCACTCGTAAGGACTATAATACTTCATTTTCAGTTCTTACATTTCATGCTTATGTGTAATGAATTATTAATGAAATGAAATTAAATATAAAATTTATTTCCTTGTCGTATGAATTTTATACATGGAGTTTAACATCATGTTGTTAGGAATTTTTCCATAAAATTTACCATCAATTTGTTATAATGAAAAATTAAATTAAATTTAATGTATTTCTTCCAATAATAATAACCCATTATGGTACCAATGAAAAGTAATTATTTAGAAAACTTACATTGGCGAGTGTTGTAACAAATTCATTATTATTATGTTCCAGTTATTATGAAGCATTATAATATACCATATGTATGAAATATGTCTTAGCTTACATGGTATCCATATTTTGATATTTTTTCTAGTTATGATTGCAGTTATGAGTAGAAATATCAGTTCTCCCTAAAAGAACATGAAATGTTTAACCTACTTAACGAAGTATCAGGATATATTATTCTTATGAACGTATAGGTTTTATAGGGATAAAAAAAGTTTCAATCCTAGTAATTCAAAATTCTCCATATTCTTTTTTGATTTATTGTCATATTCATACTCATCTAACTGATTTTATAATTTCTTTTTAACTAATATTTGTCTAGAATATTTTTTTGGATAAAAGGAGACTGGATATCTATGTGAAGTACTTCATTAGTACTATAAAAGAATAATGTGGATTCTCTTTTTTTTGTAGAGTGTGTGGTGCTACAGAAGCCAAATATAGAACAAATGGTCTTCTCAAGATATAAATTATTGTTCCTGACCACAATGTTTCGGATAATATTTAATATAGTTTTATTGAATGCCACTATATTTCCATTTTACACTTCATGGTAGTGGGAGGAAGTTTTTAAATTGATATTGTACTCTAGGGAAATTTTTATCAATTTAGTAGAATAGAATATGGATAAAGTTTATTTAATTATCATGTAAGGGACACCATAAATAATTTTTATATCATAAATTACCAAGTTGATGATATTATTCCTCCCAAATTCCATTAAGTGCATTGCATCATCCCATTAAAGAAATTGGTACCAGTAAGGATTTACTTAAAATTCTTAACTCTAGTAGGGGGATATAGCCTGAAATAATCCATTCCCCATACAGAAAATGGAATAAAATATTTAGACTCATGTAGTCACTATAGAGGTTGATGTTTGATGTTGTGAAACATCTTTTATGCATGAAAATTCATGGTAAATTTCACACAGTCCCACATCATTAGTTTCAAAGAGTAAGAAAGACTTATAATTTAATTAGAGAGTTTAGACATATACTGATTCCCCTAAATCATGCATGGACTTCTTCCGTGATATCTAAATTCTATACTTCTATAATAAATCTAAGGAGTAAACTATTGAATCCCCATTTAAATATGTATTTATGCTTAATTTTCCCCTAAAAATTGTAATGTTCACTAATCAACATCAATTTTATTACCTTTTAGATCAATCTATAGGGGGTTAGATTTTATAGGTAATAGAATAAGGGATTCATCCATATAAGTGTGTATATCATCTAAATGTGATCAAGGGATATTTTGATCTAAATTATTTCCCCCATGTAACATATGTCGACTGACAAAATTATCCTTTTTTTAATACAGAAAACTACTACATCTCAGTCAGGACCATCAAAGACAATGACTAAATTACACATTTTATCAGAAAAAACATGTAATGATTGAGGGAAAACAATTAAATGTTGATCCAAATTATATTTTTACCATCTTTTCTCTACAAAATGTGATGAGGGGGTTGATTCTAACATTTTGATGGTATACACATCATTTCTTCACTTGATTTGAATCCATTTTGATGGATAGGTTGGCTATGTTGGACAATAGGGCTTGCTCCAAACTGGAAATGAGGGATTGGAATTATACATCTTTTTTAGCGAATCCTTCAACCAAAGTGAATTATATGGTCATAAATTAATTTTTTGATGAAAAAAATACAATACCTTCCCCAATCTAGTTGGGCATCCATTCTTAAATCTCCTTTCTAATAGGATATAATGATTCATCCTCATAACACATATCCTATGGTCTAGTAGTTTCATGGTCATATAAAACCACCTGAACTAGATGTTCAGTGTTTACTAGGATGCATTCTTGTTTGGTATGTTATATAATGAATTTAACCACGTCGTGACCTTTAAATCCATTATATGACACAAACTATATTTCATACTATTATAGAATAACTAACCGTTAGGAAAAACACCCAGTCAAAATTAGTATGACATGGATTTACATGACCATTTAAAAATGGTAGGAAAAGGTGACTTCATGATGATTAATATAATGACTCCCTTCACATGAGCCTCGGACCAGTTGGTGATGTATCTATAAGTGCATACACAAGACCAAGGTTCAAAACTAGGTAGAGGCACATTTCCAGGGTACTGTAGCAGACACTATAGCAGGTACTATAGCAGTACTATAGCAGTACTGTGCAACACTCTACACTGTGCAGTATTGTACACGAAAAATACACTATATAGGTACTGTTGAAGAACTATACACTGTGCATTTACTATAGCAGGTATTGTAGCAGTTACAATAGCTGGTAATGTACAGTATTGTAGCAGTTAGAACTATTCACCTTGGGCCACCGGTTTGGGATTGTATTCCATAAGGATTTCGTGCCTACGAAGCCTTCAGGTCAGTAGGGATTTCGGGTCACCTTTAACGCCATCATGCCACCTCAAGGCCCTCGGGCCACATGCAGTTTCCCCAGACACACTAAAAAAGGAGCAGCCTTAGAAGAGGATTCAGAGTAGGTGCACTCAACAGAGTAGAGCCAAATCGATTTTCAGAATGAGAGGATATGGATATGCCATCATTACCAGCCTGTGATTGCATGGGAATCCTAGAAAAATGGATATGAAAAGGTGGAGAGGTACTATCATGATGCATATACTGGGGAGGGATAGTTCCTTGTATATAGTCAGGTTGTATTCCCTAAGACATTCAGGTTATGTAGTCTCCTAAGCATACAGTCCTTGTAATCTCCGAGCCTATGGGCCTTGTAAGGGTTTCCCTTCATCCCGCGAAATTGGGGTTATCAAAAATCCATAAAAATTAAGGCCTTTGGCCTAGTTGGGCATATAATGCCTCCCTATCTTTTATACAAATACGAGTGTGAGGAATTTTTTCTCAATATCAGAATACTAGGTCTCGTTTCATATATTTTTCTGCTGATATAATACAGATTATATTAAGTCCCTATATACATTTTTATGAATGAGGAGGTTACCATGACATCATTCCATGGTGGCCTAATATATGATAAGTGGCTTGGATTCTACTAGTGACATAATGACTAGTTGATTTATTACAGACTATTTGAGATTCTTCAATTCTTCATTGATGTACTTGTACCATTAGTAAGTTACCACATTTTGATTAATAAATTAAAAAGGTCAATATTTTTTGGCCAATTTGGATTTTAAAATTTGAATATAGGATAGGTTCCTTGTGATTCCCCTTTGTAACACCCCATGATTTATTGGGTAAATTTTTATTGAATAAATTTAATTTTTATTAATGACTTTCATTGCACAAGACAACAATATATGATTGTTTTATAAGAAAAAAATGTTATGATGTCACTAAAGTAACACATATATTTCCTCTTGATATATACAAAAAACATTTCTTTTATTACATTTAATTTCATGTCCATTTGATATACTTCACTACACAGAAAACTGAGTTTTACCGAACTATAATATACTATTAATATTATTAATGAAATATTATTATAGTTATCACCAATCCATTGTAATCGATGTTGTGAATAAGAGTAATTAAATTCTAAAAATATTGTTTACAATTTTTTTTTAAAATTAATCAAATGGATATCAATTAGTTTTAAATGAAAATAAAAACCAATTGAATATTAAAAATAGATTTACAAGAATTTATATCATGACCCCAAAGAAATTATATCATACTAGATTAAATTAATCACTATTAGAGAGTGATATTAAGTAGATTTTATATTACAAATCTCACCAAAAACTTTTTCATACATTTAGTAAGATTTATATGTATATAATAAGAACAAATCCTATTATAGGCATAAAATTAGATATCTTTTCTAAAAGGTGGTTTTTATATAATTTAATTGAAGAAATGTTTTAAAAATACATTTTGGCACATTTATATTTTCTATTTGAAAAAATAAAATATTTTCTTGAATGTTAATATAAAAATTTACTATGGATGATACTTTTTAATGTTTTTTTAAAACATTCATTTTTTGATGAATAGTATAAGATACTAAATTTATATTACAATAACACCTTTATTATAATTTATTTATGTAGATAAATCATGTATTTCTATAAGGTTTTATCGAATATTTATATCATTTATTCATCTATTAATGGAATATAGGTCATTGGATGAAATTTCACATAGAAATTGGATATGAAAACATTTCATGTTTTTCATAATTTTGACATTTAAAACAAGTTGTGTCGCCCGGTCTATGGGATTTTTTTTTATTAATTTATGAAGCATATGGTTTCAAAATTTGGAAAAATTTATTCAATATTTGAATAATAAAAATTAAAAATGCCTTGTAATGCGTGTTGAGTCAAAATAAACTTTTTACTTTTCCTTTCATTTTTTTCTGGAAATCACAAACTCTTTCTTAAATACATAGTTACTAAATCATTCATGAAAATTTTATTTGAACATTGTTTTTAAAGAAAAAATGTATATTTTACAATTAATATAATTATTTGAAACTTATTTATGAATGTAGACCTACATTAATCATTATAATTCTCTTAATGATTATCGAACTAATTATGATCAAACTTGGTTTTATCAAATCAGATTAAAAGAATTTTGGATTGAATTCATATTGAAAAAATGATATTATAATCATACTATGAATCCAAACCAATATCATCAGAATCATACTCATAAGGTAAGTCATAAAGACATTATGTAAGGATATCCCTCATATTTATCTATGGTTAATTATTGAATATGGAATAAAATATTATATAGTAATGGAATACATTTTACATTGAAATTTGGAAGCTTTCCTACAAATTATCAGTCATTTGAAGAGTTTGAACCAATGTGTTGATCATTTTTTTTGGAAGAGTTCTTAGTGTGTGAGAGATCTGAAGCTTATATGGGTAAACCAAATATTCCTCATATTTTTACTATTTTTAGTTTGTCTTTATAATTAATTTTTTCATTTGATTGTGTGAATAAAATTGAGGTATTGTGGGGGTAGTGAGATAGACAAGCTGGTTATCGTATCGAGGGCTCACAAATTTTGCAAGATATAGAACCTGATCACCATATCCTGAGATCAAGGGGATAGTGAGATAGGCCGATCATAGTATAACTAGATTTCAATTATAAGGGAAACATAGATTTTATTATAATTATAAAACAAGGTGCCATTATCCTAGGATATTAGATACCCTACTATTTGGGTTGAAATAATTATGTTCATTTGGGTTACCTAATTTAATAAAATTATTTTTTACTACGACAATGGTAAAATAATGTGAATAATTATATATTATTTTTTCTATTTGTAACTTTTTTTATCATAATATATTTTATTATGATAAAATTATTATACGTTTTATTCTTATTATGATTCTATATGTTATAAGATAGAGTTACTACTTTTGAGATAATCTGATTTATCATAATCATTGTGATTATAATTTATTTAATTCTTACAATAATTAAATTGAGTATATTGTTAATACAATAAAACTATGAAGACATTATGTCTAATTATTATACGATTCAATACATTATTAAAGTATAATAATTTTATTTTTAAGACCTATAGAATACATATTTAAATCTATATGATTACAATAATCGTATCAATGAATCCATTGGGCATGTCTGATTAAAATTAGAATACATAAGAGGTTTTTTTAATACGATTTGTTTTACCTTGTTAAAATAAAACAATTTTATTATAAAAAATTAATTTTTTTTATCTTAAAATTTACCCCCACCTCCATTTATTTAGCTCTATTCATATACATTACGATCAAAAAATGGTAATTTGAGCCAAGTCCTTATTTTACTAATACTTAAATTTGGTATCAAATTAATTTTCTACCAATATCACTTTATTCATTTTATATTATTGAATTTTTCTAGTTTTTTATTAGTTTTTTATAAAATTTTTGTTTGTAAATACTTACTAAACTAACATGTATTGTGGAATATAAGACTTTTTTTATTTTTTTTTAAATGGAACATATCAAAGTTGGTTCTATAGAAACCATCAATAAAAATAGGCCTCCTATTTTTAATAGATATTATTAAGTGTATTAGAGATATAGAATGAATATATTCATTATAAATACAATAGTTAAAAAGTTGATCATATTAATTATAGATTAAAATATCTCTAACAAGAAGGTGACTGACTTTATAAATTTGAAATAAAGTAGTATCATTTGAATTATAGAGTTATAAACACATTATTATATTTTATGACTCATAGAATTTATAGTAATATTTTGTCTTCTGATGTTCCTAAGAGTATCTAGAAAAATATAGAGGTTATTTATTTCAAAACATCAATAGTTTTTGAAACTAGATGATAATATCATGGATTTAACTATCAAAAATTTACATTTCCTTCTGGTGAACCTCTTACAATGGTAAATTTATGATTAAGGAAAATATTAAAATTTCTATTATATATTGTAGAGAAATGATTAGAAGATAGCATCCTTGTATAGATGATAATTGAAACCATGCCCAATTAGTGGGAATCTAGTAGAAAATTTGTTTATGAATTAAGTAAAATAAGAAATATTGCATATGATTATTTATTTGTAAGCATTTTATAATATGAGGTTAGATTGAAAAGATATGTTGAGACAATAAAGAAACTGAATGTTCAAGTTTATTTTTAATCTAATTCATCTCCATGTAATATTCAGACTCCTAATAAATTTTTTGAGTTATCAAATAAAAAGAATGTAATTTTTAAATCTAATTCTAGTGGTTCTAAGCATTTATAGAATGAATTAGCTAATATTTCTCATAGAATGAAGAATAATGTGGGTAACAATTATTTTATCTATCATTATAAGAAATTAAATAAATATAGTAATGAATATAAAGAAGTTGAAGTTTCTTGTTATGAGATCAAGATAGATAGACATGTTCGACCTTATTTCCCAATGTTAAAAATAACAGACAGAAAAGATATAAATCCCAATAGTAAATAGAAGAAAAATCATAAGCCAAAAATTAATAATGTTAAAAAAGTTAATGTCACTAGGATGTCTAGTAGATGCGATTATTTAGATACTGAATGTCCAAATTAGAGTAATATTTGTTTTATTTCAATAATAACTATAATAAATCAATGTTTTGTAGCCAATGTACACAAAAAATATTCCTTAATTGACATGTCTTTAAACTTCAATTACCCTGATGAGAGTAATTATATATCATTGGAGGAATAATTCTGATTTTCTAGTGATGATATTACTTTACCATTTTAGGATTAAGTGTACCACTTTAAAAAACATAATTAAAACAAAAATTGTATTCTTTGTAAAGAAAATTACAAGGATTATGAAAAACATGAAAATTTTTATTCAAGAATTTATATTGTAACAAAAGAAAAACAAGATCTTTAAAAATCACATGATAAATCCAATTTGAAAAATAATTTATTTCAAATGATTTTGACAATGTAATTTTGAAAAATAATATATTACAAACTAGCATTCAAAAACTCAATTCCTAAATTAATGATACTAAGGATTATGAATTATTTATAAAACTAAAATCTAAAATTTCTTCTCCAAATAAACATTTTTAAAACATTACCATAAGTAATTAATATTTTGATAAATGGATAAAATAATATATCCAAATAATGATTGCAGTAGAATGGGATATACTAATAAAAAATATAATATTTTTTTTAAACTTCCCCTTCTACACTCAATGAAAAAGTGGACAAAACAGGAAAAAATATGTTCCCTTAATTAAATTAGTTCCTTCTGTGACCAAAAATACTATATTTAAAAAAATAGGTGGATTCCAAAAATTTTAATTTCTGACAATTTTAGACCCATGAAGGGTTTGGTTCTAAAAGACTAAGTATTTTTTTGTCAAGAAAATAAAGAGAGTAAAAACAATAAGATTACATTGTACATGGATAGTGGGTGTTCAAGAAAAATAACAAGACACAATGATTTTATTGCGAAGTTTGTAATTATGAATGGTGGAAAAGTTTCCTTTTGAGATAATTTTCAAGGATAGATTATCAGTATTTTTTATAGTGTTCTTCTTGGTAAACATTGAATTTCAAAAAAAATTATTTGTTAAAGGACATAAGAATAACTAAATATGAATAATTCAGTTACGTGATGATGTTTACATTGTGTATTTTTTGAATGATAAATGTGTAGCACAAAATTAAATCAATGAATATATTAGTTTTTCCAATAGGCATGAAAATGTTATCATAGTGTTCTGTCTTCAAGGGTTCAAGAGGTTGACATCTTTTGTCGCTTTCGGGGTTCTTTCTTCAAGGAAATTTTATGTTGAGAAAGTTTCACTAATATTTTTCATTCTTCGTTGGAGAGGAAATTTACTTGAGTTTCTTCAAGTAATTTTCCACGATTTAATTTCCCACTCTTCAATGGGTTATATAATTAAAATGGAAAACATCACATCATTTTTTTACACCGTGACGTTGCATCTGTACATTCTTCCACTTATGAAACAATGTATATTCTGAAACATAATATGCTATTGGGGGTCCTCGTTTAATGTGTCACTTTGTCTCCTCACCACCACACCGTAGTGCCTCATTTCACCGCTCGACGTTTATAAAAGAAAATAAAATAACGTTTTAAGATATTTCCTTGTATTTTGAATGTTCAAAAAATAAATTCTTTGTCCGGCCCTTGTTGGTCGATGTTACTTAATTTCTAGGAGAATCCCAGGGTTTGGAGTTCAATGTTGCCCTTAGATTTTTGATTTCTGAAAAATTTCAAATGATAGAAAATCCCTCTCACACATTTACAAAACATACCATAAAAAGTTCAAAATTCTAATCTAGGATCACCTGGCCTCAGAATCACGTGTTGTCAAAGCATCCAGTCTAGAAATAATTCCATATATTTTTTAAAATAAATTACATAAAAAATCATCCACATTACAATAATTTTCAGTTTCTGAGAGCTCTAAATTTTCCAAGAGTTAATTTCTAGTTTCTCATTATTTTAATTTTTTTAGTTTTTATATTACTTTGTGTGTACAATTTTGTGAATACGATAGAGGGTTCATGAGGACAGAGATACGAAAAAATTTGATCATGGTATTTAGGTAACATAGGGATAATATAGAGACCATAACATTCATACTTTACTTTTACCCCATTTTAAAGATAACGAAGATAAAAATATTACACAAAGATGATCTATAGGTTTAGTGTATTGGAAAAACATAGACCATACATAAATTTTGCAATATAAACATAATAATTATTCTAATTCCTTCTTCTCTATATTATTATTTACCCTTGAGTACTCCTATGTAAAAATAATCACCTAAGGATATACATCAAAAATAGGTGAGATAAAATCTCAGTAAGATGACATATATGAACAAGAAACAATATAACATGCAGTAAGAATAATCATAATCATGACATAGGAATAGGATTATAATAATAAGATGAATTATTATGAGAATACATTGAAAGTGGAAATGCATAAAAAATGAAACATCATGTCTAAGTGGTCAACTGCCACATATATTTGTGAAGCAATATAGCATCATGTTCATAGATATTTTACTTTAACTCTTAAATTCATCACATTTCCCAATTCATTAGAGACCAAATAATTTCGGGCGCACATGTAACATCACAAAAATTTATATTATCATGCATGTCTCGTAGAACCTATATAAATATTGAACATAAAACAAACCATTGAAATTAATTATTTTCGCTTATTATATCATACATTAATAAAATTTGGTTTTCCAAATGATTCGGGGAATAAAAAACATGATAAAAGATATATCATTATTTAGTGAGAAGTAAAATGTTTGTTTTATAAAGAAGAGTTCATTTAGAAAACATTGTGTTTGACAAAACACCAGGGGAAAATTATTATATGAAAAAAAAGGTATGAAAATGATTAATAAATGATTTTTATGGAATAACTATATAGAAAATGGAGTGATAGAGGGGAAACCGGGAGAACGAATGTTGGGTATGAGAATACCCCTTACATTGTATCTGAATGCTTTCTTCAATATAATGTCATGTGTAATGGAACTATATTAATTAAGTATTAATTAAATAACCTTTTATAAATGAATATGGTTCATTAAGGTGTCATTATGTTTTTATGTTCCTTTAGATAAGCTATAGTGTTTAATTCCATTGTTCGGAAGTGGTGTTTTTCTATGTTTTCAAGAATGGTTCACTTGTACCCATGTATGGATGTTCATGTAGAACATAGATAAACATAAAAAGATTCTATTACATGTTATTAATGAAGTTATAGGATTTTAAATGATATTATAATTAATTTTTATATATACCGTGAGGATGAATCATTAGTTTAAATTTAATGGCGATCGTTTTAGGTTAATTTGTGCGGTTTTTGGATCGTAACGAACATGTTTTGTTTTTTCATTTAGTATATTGTAAAAAGTTGTTTCGAAAACAAAAAAGGGTTTAAAACATACATATTAAAATCTTTTATCAACTATTTAATGGTTTTATTGACATACATGAAGGTCTCGATGGAAATTTAAGGTGCATCACACATGATGATGGTTAGTTAACACATCACAAGAAATGTTTTTTGTTTTAAAAAATAAAGAGAGAGTTTGTGAAAAGTATAATGAATAATATTCCATTAACATGATATAATTATATTAAATATATCACACTCGAGATATCATGAAATTTTGATAAGGGAAGTTGAGGATAAGAGAATAAAGGAATTGAAATTTTAAATGAATTTGAAAGAAGAGAGAGAGATAAATTACCTCTTGAATCCTCTCATAAGATCCTCCTTAAGGAACATAGGAATATTCATCTGAAGAGAGAATGATATCCTAGACATGGGGTAGCATCTAGGTAAGAGGTTTGGGTTGAATTTAGACCCTTCTTGATGCATGATAGGTGTGAGTAAATGATGTTGTGAGGGGTGATATTTATAGTTGAGGGGAGAGAGGTTTTCTAAATATTTAATACATTACTTTATTAATTTCCATCAAGTTAAAAAAATATTTATGATTACATGACTAAATACAGAAAATAGGGCATGTTAGCTCTATCCAATGTGCATTTACATTAGACATGACTCAACCATGATGTTGAAATTCATTTATTTAACTGATTTTGTAAATTATCATATTTCACTGTTCAATACAAATTAATGTATTTCATAAAAATATCAATAATTCACCCTAAACATTTTTAAATGTGTAAAATTCAAAAATTGAAACCATCTTATTAAAATAATTTTCTAAATATGAGTCATTTATTTTTAAATTAAAATAAAAAATTTCTGAAAAATATAAATATTAAAACTACTATTCTAGCACATTGAAATATTAAATAAGGTCTCATAAAATTTTCATTTAAAAATAAGACATCAAAATTTTTCTGATTACATTTTTTGAAAATACATTTTCTTTTAAATTATTAAATTATTCATTATATAATCCCAACTTACAAAAATACAAACACTATAATATAATAATATAATATTTTCAGTTATAGGATGGATAGATTTTATTTATACTATCACATATAAGTTTCCTATTCACTTGGTTGATTTACTATTCATAAGGTTCATATTACTATTCATAAGGGTAACATTAATATTCATAATGTTATATTACTATTCACTAAAATTAATTGTTTCCTATCAAACTCCAAACATCATATTGATCACAAACATGTAGGTCATATTTTCGAAATTTAAATCACAGAAGTAGAAAACGTATGTTTTAAAGTCATATAGAATTTAGTAGTTCATTTAAGAATTATGTTTCATTGTGTTTTATAATGCTATTTTATGTGATTATACTATATTACATAACTATAAAAATGGAATTCCATTAATAAAACAATGGTTCATTGCATTCTTCCCCCTTCTGAAATTTCTCCCTTGAAATTTCATTTTACCAAAACAGGTTATGGTACTTCTCATTCATCGCCTCCTCTAGTTCCCATGCTTCTTCTTCCTACTTATGGTTCCTCTAAAACTAATTGAAAATATGGGTTGTATTTTTCATAATAACTTATATCTCCAGTTTATATCAATTACTATTTTATCCTCATAAGAGATATCATCTTCCAACTATACCACTTCTGAGATTAGTACATGTAAGGGATCTAGTATTTACTACATAGGATTGATATGTAAAATACATCAATATCATCAGTGATACTTAGTGTAAGTGAAAGTAAATATTCCACATATCTTATGCATTAAAGGAACTAAATGAGGCCAATGTACCTTAGTCTTATCTTCCCTTTCATTCTAAACAACATGAATCTCTTCCATGGTGATACTAGAAGGAAGTATTTATCTCCAATGTCAAATACCAAGTCCCTTCGATGGTTGTCAACATAGATATTCTTCTAACTCTGAGCATCTTTGATATGTTTTTGGATGGATTTAACCTTCTCATTAATCCCTTTTACAAGATCAGGTACATGTAGCTTTCATTCTCCAACTCCATTCCATCAGGATGGTGTTCTACATCGCTTTCTATATAGAGCTTCAGATGGAGCAATCTGGATACTATAGTGGCATATTTTGTCATGTGAGAAGTCATCCAATGGAAGTTACTGATCACATCCACCCTTGAATTCAGGTGAGTTGGCTCGTAGAATGTCTTTGAGCATCTCAATTGTACTTTTAGATTGGCCATCTGTCTGGGGAGATAGGCAGTGTTGAGAAACAATTCAGCACTCACGAAATATTTAAGACTCCTTAATAATTTGGATGTAACCATGGGATCACGATCAGAGATAATCGAGAGTGGAACCCCATGAATTCCCACCACTTCCTTCACATATATCATTCCTTTTTTTCAATCAATTTATCTTAAACAATAGAAACAAATTTGGAAGTCATGGTGTGTCATACCACAACAACCCATATCAAATTAGGTGATTTGGATGTCTTGGGGAGACTCATGAAAATTTTCATAGTGACATTTTCCCATTTCCACATGGGTATAGGCAATGGTTTCATCATATGTTAGGACTTTTGTCCATCTACATTATCTTTATGACATATCAATCACCTTGAAATTTACTTATCAATCACCTTCTTCATTTCTTCTACTTGAAGTGTTCTTGAGGATCTTGAAACATCTTGGTGCTACCGGGATGGATTGTGAATGTTGAGCTATGTGCATTTTCCTATATAACCACCTTTATCCCAGGTGATGAAGGCACATAAGGCCTTATTCCAAAACCGAATCACATTATCATCATTGATATGGAACTTCTATAGCTTCCCTTCTATTATTTCTTTCCCCTTATTTTCTAACTATAGATCATCCATTTGTGCCTCCATAATCCTCTCATTGATAGAGAGTTGGGAAATAATTTGGGCACATTATGATGTATTCAATGATGTTATTGTTTCCAAATCCATCATTTACATATCCATGAAGATACGTTCATTATCAATCCACAGTATGGATAAAGTAGTTTGGTATTTTTTTAAGAGCATCAGCTTCCTTATTTTCCTTCCCAGGAAGATAGTGAATAGAGAAATAATAGTCTTTAATTAGATCTAACCATATACTTTGATGCATGTTGACCACAATTTTTGTGAATATATACTTTAGTCTCTTGTGATTGGTATATATGTCAGACTTATCACCATAGAGGTAGTTCCTCCATATTTTCAAGGAAAAAATCACAACTGCTAGCTCCAGATCATGCATCAAGAAGTTCTTCTCATGGATCGTCAACTTCCATGAGGTTTAGGTAATCACATTATCATTTTGGATGAGTACACAGTCCAATCCATTCTTTGAAAAATCACTGTATATCCCAAAATTTTCTCAACTATTTAGTAATGAGAGTATAGGTGTAGTGATCAGCCTTTGGTTCATCTCTTTGATGTTTTCCTTACATTCTTCTATCCACACATACTTCACTCATTTCCTTATTAACATAGTTAGTGGGATTGAAAATCGTTACAATTTTATTTAAAAACATTATTACTAACCAACTAATCTAGGAAATATGTGGATTTCTGTGACACTACAGGGTCTAGGCTATTCATCAATTGACTTTTTTTATAGTGCACAAATTTCCCTTAGTTGTGATCACATTCCCCAATAACGTGTCATTCTTCATCCAAAAGTCAAAATTTCTTAACATGGATTACAACATATAATTTCTCAAAATCACCAAAACATCCTTATATGTTCATCGTATTCCTCCTTGTTCTTACAGAATATGATAATTTCATTAATAAACACTACCACAAATTTATAAATTTAATGTACAAATATGTTATTCATAAAATCCATAATGGTTATCAGGCCATTGGTATGTCCGAAGGGCATATCCAGAAACTCAAACTTCTCATACCTTGAAAGAAAGGTAGTCTTATGAATATATTATTTCTTCACCTTTAGCTGAAGATATCCAGAATGAATATCCACCTTTAATATGTATTTAGATCCTTGTAACTGATCATACAAGTCGTCAATCCTTGGTAGTGGCTACTTTTTCTTTATTGTGAACATGTTGAGATCCTGATAATTGATACACATCTTCATTGATACATCATTCTTATTCACAAAGAAGGCCTACAAACCCCAATTCAATGTACTAGGGGGTATGAACCCTTTCTCCAAATGATGTTTCAACTATTTATTTAACTCATCTGGTTAAATAGTATCCATCTTATAGGGATACTTTGAGAAAAGAGTATCTCTTTGTATGAGTTCTATAAAGAACTATACCTAATTATCTGGGGGTAATCCATGTAACTCCTCAGAAAATACTTCACAGTATTCAATCTTTATGAGAATTTTAATAAGGTGGATAAATTCTTTTGACTGAATTTTTTACCAAGGTATTCCTCTTAATATTGAATCAAATCCCACACCATTGAATGATTTTTCAATGTATATTCATGATCTTTCTTGAATTTTTTGAGGATCATTGGACGGTTCGGAATAAGAAAATATATTTCTTTTCCACATCTATTGATAAGTACTCTTTATAACAAGATCCAATCCATTACTAATATACCTTCATATCCCACCAAGGGAAGTATTATGAGATTCTCTAGAAGAATATTCCAACTTACAGTAATCGAAAAGAGTCCAACACATGGGTTGAAATGATGTCACCAATAGGTGTTTTTGAAGATATATCTACCTCAATGTTTTGGGTCTTCAATTCTATAGTTATAGAACACAGTCATGATATAATAGAAATCATTGAACCAGAATCAAATAATATTTTATCCATTTTTAAGTGAATTGTATGTGTGCCTTTTACAATTCATTTGCATGCTCCACTTATGTAGTAGTGTTGGAAAAATCCTTCCCTTGCTTTTTTGGATTTTCTGGCTGCTGACACTAATTACCCTTGATGACTAGATGTTCAGTGACATATCTTGCATACATCCCTAGCTCCATAAAGTTATATCATTGGACCATTGGTGGTGATCTCGTTTCCTCAAACGCAAATTTATAACATCTAATGTCTTTTCGACACCATTGAGCTTGGTTTAATTAACTCTCACACTTGAAGCATTAATTTATCCCTTTGAGTCAATTCCCATGATGATACATCCCATATTTTTCACATGTGGTTGGTTGAGTTTTTTTCAACTACTTATTAGATCCTTTAGCATGAAACTCCATCATTCTTTTTTTATCAATATAGCCATTGGACCATTCACCAAACTATATCTCCACATTGATAGAACAAAGAAAAACATTATCAAAACTCCCACTGTCTCAAATTAAATGATCCTTCTAAATTCATTGTTTTAATACTCTAAATAATCTATCAGTTTTTATCATTGTTGATAACACAACCAGAAGCATACCATGCAAGCCACAACAAATTTTATTTCTAGTTCATGAAAGGTTCTCCACACATTTTCATTATCTATATTAATTCTTTATCCAACATAATATATAATGGTTCTATAGGATATACTTGTTAAGAAACATTATATTAGTCTTCCCACTCCATATCTTCAAATTCATCCTTTGAATTGGTGTTCTAAATAAAATCCCACCATTGGTTGGCCTCTCCATTGAGATGATAAATAGCTAGAGTCACCATTTCATTCATAGAATAGTGAAGCACAGAAAAGATCTTCTGTATTGAGTTAACCCACTATTCCACAACCAGTGTATTGGAAGATCCACTAAATGTCGATGGTTGTTACCGCAAAAAACACTTGGCAGCCAGTTACTCCATCTATAGTGAAGGATGTTGTTCCAAATTATTTATGTTATTATTCATTACCTGCGAAAACTGGTTAAGAATTTATATAATGTTTTTCACTCCAAATCCCAAATATTGGGGATATTATTTGGAAAATTATTGTATTGTACCTCACACAGGATTTCGGCCTAGTGTCACTTGGTTCCCACACTTTTCTAAAATTAAAAAAAATTGAGGAAAATATTAGTAAAGAAATTATTAATATATAAGTTATTCCTTTCTACAATTAACACTAAAATTATATCTTATGGGATCCATATGTCTTGAGAATATTCTTTTGTGCTTATATATACTTAGTCTCATACTAGGACTTTTCACTTAGATTCTCTAATCCTAAATCCCAAAATAAATAAAATGTCATATGATACCAACTATAGTGACCTTGCTTTTCGTACATTACGTTTACATAATTTTAATGATAACAAAAAAACATAACAAAAATATGATCCAAAGGTTTAGTTTCTTGGACAATCTTGGACCATAAATAATTTTTATAACATAAACATAATCAATATTTAATTCCTTCTTCCATAGATTTATATTGGCCCTGGAGTTATCCATAGAACATGTAATCACCTAAAGATATACGTCAAAAAGAGGTGAACTAAAATATTAGTAAAAGGATAGATAATAACATTAAACAATATAAAATGGGGTAAGCATAAACATTATCATAACATAGATATATGATTATAATCATGATAAGATTCATTTATAGAAGACTTAGAATGCTGAAATGTATAAAAAATGTAACAACTTGTCTTAGTTATCAACTACCACAAAATTTTTAAAAAATATAGTATCTTGTTCACATATATTTCACATTAACTCATGAGATTTATCATATAACCCAATTTATTAGAGCACTATATAGTTCTAGGCACACCTGTCACATCATAACATTTACATTATCATGCATGACACAAAAAACATATATCGTTCTTGAACATAAAGAAAACCATGGAATGGAATGGGTTTAACTTTATAATGAATAAATTCATAAAATTTTGGTTCCCAAATTAAAAAGGTAATAACATACTTGATACAAGAACCATCATCGTTGAGTGAAATGTAAATGGTGTGTTTTTTAAGGAATATTTATTTTGGAAAACATTCTGTTTGACATAAACTCTAGTAGAAAATAATTATATCCAAAAAGAATTATGCTAATGAGAAATAAAATTATTTTTGGGAATTACCATATTGGAAATGTAGTGAATGTGGGAAAACCCTAAGAATGAATGTCGGGTTTCATAATTTCCTTTAACTTTCTACTAAATGATTTCAACACTTTATAGTCTTGTATAATGTAATTAAGTTCATTAATAAACAATTAGGAACCTGTTATACAATATTATAGATCATTATGGTTTAATTATTATATTTTATGGTCCTTTTGATGAGTTATATAGTATAAATAAATATTCTGTAAGTGTTCTTATTTTTACGTTATCATGAACGGTCCCCTTGCACACATTAATGGAAGTTTTTGTAGAACATAGATAATCATCCATAATTCCTATTATGGGATTTTAATAATATTTTAGGATTTTAAATGATCATATAATAATTTTTTTTATATAAAATATGGATTAATCATTAGTTAAAATTAAATGACGGTTGTTTTATGTTAATCTGGGATGTATTTGGTTCATACTGTAAAATTTTTTTATCATTTAGTTTTATATATAAACATTTTTGTTAAAAAAATGATTTAAAACCTAAATATTAAAATATATTGTAAAAAAATTAATTATTTAATTGATTTTCTTGAAGGTGCTGAAGTAAAATGAAGTTGCATCGCACAAGATGATGGTAAAAAAACACATCATTGGAAGTGATTTCATTTTAAACAAATATAAGATGAAGAGTGAATATTTTAATAAATAATATTCTATTAACATGATATCATGAAATAATATCAATAATAATATAGTTAACATGAAATTTTGGATAAGATAATTTTATGATAAGAGAAGAAAATAAATGAAATTTGAAATGAAATCGAAAAAAGAGAGTGATGATTTACCTCTGGAATCCTCTTATTGAGATCCTCATTAAGGTACCTAGGATTTTTCTTTTGATGAGACCAAGATCTCATGGAAATGAGGGGGGGGATAAGGAATATGTTTGGTCCAAATTTAGATGTGTCTTGAAGCTTGATAGGTGTGACGAAATGAGGTTGTGAGGGGTGATATTTATAGTGAAGGGGGATGGGTTTTCTCAATATTTAATTCATTAGTTTACTAATTTACCTCTAGAAAAAAATAGTGATGATTCCATTTCTAAATACATTAAATAAGGCATATTAGTTTGGAAAAATGGCCATTTACAACATCTATGACTCTATAATGATGCATAAATCCATTTATTTAGCATATTTTGTAAATTATCTAATTTCAATAATTGCAAAAAATTATAGTATTTAGAAAAAATCTGCAAAATTTACCGTAATCACTTTTCTATTTGTATAATTTAAAAATGAAATCAATTTTATTAAAATATGTATCTCAATATGAGTACATTAATTTTTAATGAAAATAATAATTTACCTGAAAAATTCAAAATTTTAAACTACTTTTCAAACAAATTGAAAAATTAATTATGGTCTTGTAAAATTGTCATATAATCATAAGACAAACAAATAATTTTTTAGGAATACATTTCATGAAAATAAATTTTTGTTTAAATAATAAAATTATTCATTATATATTAATGAATTGCAAAAATACCAACACTATAATATAATTATATCATATTATCATTTATAAATGGATAAATTTTATTTATACTATCATTGGTAAGGATCTTATTCACTTGGATGATTTACTATTCATAATGATCATATTACTATTCATAAGGGTAAAATTGATATTCATTATGGTATGTTACTATTCATTAAAAATTAGGTTATTTCTATCAGACTCCAAAAATATTACTGACCATAATTTTGTATGTCAGAATTCTAAAATTCAAATCTATGTAGTGGCACAATTATCTTTAAAGAAAATATAGAATTTAGTATTTAATTTAAAGATGTTGTGGAATTGTGTTTCCAAATGTGATTTTATGTTATTCTACTAGATGAAAAAATTATAATAAGGTAATTACACTAATATACCATTGGTTCATTACAGATAGTGAGATAGACCCAAAGATCATTATATCAAGGGCTCATAGGGATAACAAGAAAGGTCATTCATCTTATGAAGGGCTTTCCCTAGTAAGGGAAAGAAAATGTTTCATATAATTATGAAATTAGGGACCATTATCCTAGGTTATTGGATACCATAATCTTTGGGGTATAGTAATTATACGCATTTGTATATATTGTTTTGTAAAAGTTTTTATTTCTTCTATAATTGGAATATAAATTGAATCCTTTTAATTATTTTTATATTAAGAACGTGTTTATCATAGTATATTTGATTATGATAATATTGTGGTACATTATAATACATTGTGAATATTATTTGATCTAATTATTATACTATATTCTCTAATAAAGAATCACATCTTTTTTAATACTCTGATTTATCACAACCTTTGTAATTAAAATTCTTTTTTATGTCTTCTTTGATTAAATAGTTTCTACTGCGAATACAATTAAACCCTGAATATATTACCTCTTCTTACTGAATATGATTCTATATGTTTTTAAAGTGGAATAATTTTATTATTATATCATTTTAAATACAGAACAAAATATAAATGATTAAGATTCTTTTTACATCGGTCCCAAGGGAAATGTACGATTCGTATTGGATTACTTAAGAGGTTTTTTGTATACGATTTGTTCAATCTTGATAAACTAAGTTTATTTCAGATTAAAAATGAATGTTTTTAAACATACCATTAAAAAACTCGTTTATTTAACCATATTCATTTTTATTATGATCCATCTAGGTGAAATTAGTATTTTACCCAAAATATTAGTGAAGGTAATTAAAAATAATTACAGTGATTAAGTTAAAAACGGTTTTCCTTAGTGGTCGGGCATTGTATTATATGA
Organism: Viscum album; assembly: GCA_963277665.1. Taxonomy (NCBI): domain Eukaryota; kingdom Viridiplantae; phylum Streptophyta; class Magnoliopsida; order Santalales; family Viscaceae; genus Viscum; species Viscum album. The sequence goes on from OY728136.1 coordinate 1,068,235,762, forward strand.
AAAAATGACCTAGAAACATTTCCAAATTAATTTAAATAGACATATTTATACCATATTATACCATATAATGAACATATACAACTATTTGAGGCATATTATGTATGTTAGTCATCCCAAAATTGTTTAACTATTTTTATTTACACGAATGTTACTTCTCCCCCACTATAAAAAGATACTCACCCCCACCCCCCATGCCCACTTATTCACACATATCATGACATTTTGATTATCCAAAAAAATTAAAATTAATATTGAAAACTTTATTCTTTCATCCTAGTCTCTTCTTATATGGCATAAAACCAACCTAGTTTTCACTTTGGTCCAACGAAAATAGATTTTTGAAAAGAATAGACAATGCTCATTAACATGAATTATATTTGTTTCCTTATCAAACACATTTATGTATTATTATTCCATTATTATATAATATATTCAATATCCTAAATATACTGAAATCGTTTTAAGGGTACGCCCTATAGTCATACTCACTACAATCTAATGGGATACTCCATCATTATTCATGTTTATGGAAAACTACAACTTCACGAACCGATGTCATTTATTACTCTATTACCACCTATTAAATTTGTAATGACGATGAAATTATTGTTTTTTATTATAATTATAATATTTATGATTACTCTACACTTTATTATTTATTATATTAAATATACCTTCATGATTTCTATTTTTTGGGAATATAATAAATTTGTTTTTGGAAGTGTGGATCACTACTTCCTCAAAAGAAAGTTATTCATTCAAGCATTACATGAAATGTATTAATGATGGTTTTAATAAATATATGTGAAAAATATAAAATAATGACTTTATTAGAATATATATATATATCATTGAATTTTCTTCATTTAATAATATGATAATAAAAGAAAAACAATATTCATTCGTATGTGTGACCTACCATCTCCATGAATAGTGAGTTTCATTTCATATTTAAATATTTAATTGATAATTAAAAATTCATAAATACTGAATATATATTAAATTTATATCAAAATTTATTTTCATTTAATAATTTAAATCATGATCTATGTGTGAGGACTAGGAATAACAAGTCAAAATATGTATGAAGAAAAGTAATTATTACCCAAGATAAAATTTTAACATGAAATTGTTAATAAATATACCATATAAGGTCATAAATGAGTCATATAAATTATTATATATATTTACATGGTTCTTTTGTAAATTAATTACAATACTATATTTATTATAATGGATTTTTGAACATATATGAAGTGATTCGTGACATAAAGAAACAATTTTTTCTTCTAACTTTTATTTCGGTGAGATATATGTTATATAAAGCAGTTATTTATTATTATAGTGTGTAAAGTTCCCTAAGAAATATTATATCCCATATTTAATTTTTTTTGATTTTATTAGACATTTTATTTTATATTTTTTTTCTTATGCATCATCATTCAAAAGATATTGAAGTAGCAAGAGGATTTCTAGACTCGATTTTATTTCTATGAGACTTGTGATATATTCACCAGTTGTTTCTTTTATATGTTATATAATTAAATTAAATTTATTATATGATTTATATCACTAAATATATTTTTATTTCCATATAAATTTTATTATCTATTTATCAAGGGGTTTATGGTTAAAATGTTACCGAATCAGTGAAGTAATTCTGTCTCAATTTGTCATTTTCGTGACACATTCCATGTAATGGCCCTATGTTCTTATAATAGGTGCATCTAGTACCTTTTTAAATTCTATATAATGAATTTAATTTATTTACTTATATTTTATGCATCATTTAATGATATTATTTCATAATTATCCTAATTTAATGTATCTAATGTTGTAATATTTTATTTTTACAATATCAATGTCTATCATGATTATTTAGGATAATGCTTCAATTGATAAAATATTATTATCAATATTTAAATAACTATATTTTCATAGAATATATATTGGTTATTCATTTTATATTTAGGTATTGGTACCATTATTACACTCTCGGGTACTCAATATGATTAAAAACATGTTTTTAATAAAATACTACCTTAATTATCACTTCGGTCGGAATTTAGTTTTACTAAAAAAACATTTTTTCTAAAAAATGTTTTCAATAAATTTTTCAAATGATATTTAAATATCAATTTCAAGGAAAAGTATTTTGAAATTGTTTTATGATTTAAAAATGTTTAGTTTTTTATAAATAATATAATCTATTTTAATGTTATTTTCAATGAAAGGTGTTTTTTGAATTTATTGTGTTTTAATAAAGAGGTTGTGAAAGTAGAAATGATATTTTACTCAGTGAATTATTTCAAGGATCCCTTCAAAATTATATTCTATTCACTATTAAATTCATTGATATAGTTTTTTATTCACTATGGATTTTATCCAAGGACACCATTTTTATATATTAATTCAGTGGTATATGATTAAGATGAGAACATATTAATGGAACCTATTTCTTTTCCATAGGTTAATCATGATTATAAGAGATATACATGAAACCAATTTCTTACACGTGGGTAAATCATGTTATTAATGAAAAAATTATTTGTTATGATGACATAAATAAATTTTTTAATATAAAAATATTGTGGTTTGAGGACATAGGATATTTTATGGGGTGGAATAGATTGTTTCATGTAAGAAAGTTATAACTTATACGATTTGGTGTCCTATATAGAACCTAGTAAGCACGTCAAAACATATATGATGGGGTGGTCTTGAGAGAATAGGGTAATACCGACACAACTTATATGATGGGGTGGTCCATATTTCTCAGGTCATTCTTATAATAGATTATATGATGGGGTGGAGCAGATAGAACCTGGTTGGCCTGTTACAAATTATATGATGGGGTGGAGCAGATGGCACAAGGTGAGGCCATAGCAGAATAAATGAGTGGTATGACCTATATCTCCTTCTAATAAGTTTGGTAATGATTTATATCTAATAATAAAATTTTGAGAACAAGTATAGAAGGATTATCAACCATGGGATGATTTTATAACCTAATCCACAGTAAGAAATGGGTTGTGAATGGGGATATTGGTGTGTCTTGACTAGTAGGTTTATCCCCTTGATGTTTCTTAATATTCATTGGAGATGAACCTAGAATTCTAGGAAATTATTTTACAATCTTATTTATATGACCTAAATTTCATGTCTTATTCCTATGTTATGATTTCCTGAATTATGATTTCTATTACCATAAAACTTTTGTGTTAATAACATAGAATCATTATGAATTGTCTCTTGATTATGATATTTTATATGCATAGTATGACCTTATAATGTTATGATCATGTTGTAAAACCCTTTTGACCATGTTATTCTTACATGTCTCCATTTTTCCTTAACTATGCACTTGAGGTGACACCTTTATTTTTTTCCTTTACCTTTATTTTGAAGAAATGTTCTATGTAGGAATACTAAATGGGATGTTCATTAAGGGATATTTTGAAGATATTCAATCAAAAATAGAAGAATGTGTTCCAATATTCCAAATACACTAAACTATTATGTTCCTTGGGAATGTACTATTATAATATATTGAATATTCATAAGACATCATATAATATCCGTCTATGAAAATATTTAGTCTTTATAGTTGGTATAAATGAAATGGTTTATTCATCCATTAGAAACGAGGATGAGAACACATATGTAAGTTCCCAAGGGATATTTCTAAAGACATTTTAGTATGGTATCGTTGCATAATGATATGGAGTGATATATTTGATATTTGTTATTATTTATCCATCCAATAATTAATTTATCATTATTAAATGGTTTTTTACTATGATAAGTGTTCCTCGCACCATGATTTAAGTTCTTAGTCAATAGTGGGAACTAGGTGGAAGTGGGTCAATAGTGAACATTTCATATGTGGAAAGTATGGGGATTATGAAAATCAATGTCCTGATTGGAAATATCATGAGGAAAATATTGATGGTTTTATGATTATTTGTTATACTATTGAATATAATGAGACCAGGGATGACATTATAATAATATGAGTTGTTCTAATAGTGTTTTTAACATTAAACATGTGATTTAATATTAAATTTAGGTTGAATAATATTATGAATTTAATTAATATTTCGTATTATAAGGTAGTCATATTAACAAATAAGATTATTAATCCTAGTATTGGTTTAAGAATAATGATTAATTATTGCAGTGTGAATGAATTGGTATTCAAGAATTTTGTTATATGAATAATAAAGTAAATGTTTTCACAAAGGATATTTAATGATATGTTGAATAGTGATAATGACCTAGAAATTTGATTTAATAGATAGAGTATATTTAGATTAAGGAATGGTAACCCTTATCATGTTAGTTAGGATGAGAAAATTATATTTAGTGTGAAAAAAAGATGATTATATAGATAAGTAAATTACATGGTATTCATTACCTAAAAAAGGGTAGAGTATTTTTTAAAACAGTAAATTATCCTATCATTGATGTGATTTAAAATATTGTGGATTTAAAGAATATATTCATTAATTTTTGGAATAGCGAATAATTCTTGTTTTTAGTAAGGATTAATGGTACTTTAGGTTATATCCATGTTTTAAGAGAGTACATGATGAAGTTATTAACATGATTGGTATGTGAAAACTTAGAGCTACATTATGATATAAAGGGTATCAATTTTATGATGATTTTTTTCAAATTCATTTAAATTATTTCTAATGTATTATATTTTTATATTTTATAATTGTTAAAAAGTTGACCATTTAGGGAATTGTTTATGTAAAACTCAAGATAAGTTTTCAATGATTAATTTATTATGTCTCCATATAAGGAATCAAGAATTTTGCATTTCTTATGATAATTATTTTACTGTGATGATAAATAGACATAGATGATATGAAATGGAATTAAATAATGTAATTATATCCCCCAGAAAAAATGTTTTCAACATTATGAAAATGTCCTTGAAATAAAATGTTTTCCCGTTATCCCCATTTTGGATGATATCAATGAGCATTTTCAGGAATCATTAGATTATAGATTTTTTATCAATAAATTTATGTGGATAATGTTCTATATCACTCTCCATCATAAAATGAGAGTTTTATTTCTCTTCATTTCTATTTTTTTATCTTTTCATCTATGTTATCTTATGTAGAATTCAAATTATGAGTTACTTTTTGTAACCATTAATTTTATGACTATATTTCCATAAATAATGTTTTAGTATTACGTTTTTTTTGATGTGGGTTTTTATGAAATGAACATTCATGTCATAAAACATTTAAGATAAATTTAAATGGAAAAATTAATTTTATGTGTTGTATAATTAAACACCCCATTTTTAAATGATTAATTTTTTAAAAAATTAAATTTAATCGAACTCTTTCATTACTATCTACTCTAAGGTATTATTTATTTATAAAAAAATTAATGTTAGGATTTAACTGCATGAAAATCGTAGATTATATTTTGGAACATGAAACACTATTTTTTCTTCTATTACACCCAATTCCAAGTCCCATTAACAGATTATGTTATGTGCAAGACCATGTTCTATTAAACTCAAATATATTATTAATATTATTATTTAAAAAATTTTATACTTATCACCTTGCTGTTCGGATAGAATCTATGACTAATTTTAACTAATTTCTAAATCTCTTTGTTACACATTTCTACAAAATTAATCCTTTCATTATAATGTATTTAAAAATGAAAATAAAAACTAATTTAATATAAATGAATTTTTTTTATGATAAAAATAGTTTTTCGACCACAGAGGCATTTTAACAAAACAGATAAAAATAATACTTATTAGTGGGAGATATTAATGAAATATATATCTATCATAAATGCAACTATTTTTATATATATTTATAATATGTCTTAAGGTCATAAATAATAAAAACAATCCAATTTCATGCATAGAAATATATATTTTAATAAAAGGCAGTATTTCCATATATTAATGGTAGATTTGTTTTAAAACTAACTTTTTACACTTTAGTAAATTTTATTTGAGAAAATAAGCCATTTTTTAAATACTAAAATCAAAATGTAAATGGGATGAAATTTTGATAGTTATTCAAGAAGTTACCTTTTTATAAATAATGAAAAATAAAAAAAGTTAATTGAAAAATGAATTTATCGTATAATTTATTTATATAGATTAAATATATTATTAATGTTTTTAAATTATATTTTTATCATGTATAAATTTATAAATCCAATTTATTTCATTGAAATTGAATATAAAAACATTTCAATCTTTTGACCATTTCCACATAAACCCGCATAGTCTTAACACATCTATATGATTCATTTTAAATTAATTTATGAAAATTATGTGTTTTGAATATCAAAAAATATATTCCATATTTGAAATAATCATAATTAGTAATTTTTATAATGATAAATTTAGTTTTTCATAAAAACAATTAGTGAATCTATTTAATTTTTTTTACAGTAATTATTGTAAAATGGGTTTACATTGTGCATATATAAAGAACCAGATATTATCCTTGTAATGTTCTTTAATTATATGGGAATATTAAGTGTCTCAAAAAATTTATGGCGCGTGATTTTGAGGCCCAGTGTGCCCGAAATAAATTTCTAAACTTTGTTTCGGGTACGTTCAACAAACGTACGAGCGGAATTTTGTAACTTTTGAACTAGTGCTCATAATTGTAGTCCAAGGACACTGTTGAACTTTTAGCACCGATATTCTTTTATGGAGACCTTCATATATACTGCAGTAGGTCTAGGGTGGAAATTATTTTTCTCGATTTTTGTGGGAGGTAAAAATAAATAAAAATAAATTAAAGCAATAAATTTTATTTTATTTTCATGAATTTTTTTTTATTTTTAATAGTGTGGACAACCAAAGCATGAGACATCCTCATTTAATATGATTTTCCCTTTGGGATTATCCCAATTTAATGATCCAACTTATTTGATTTAATGCCACAACTTTAATTGAATTCATAATCTTAACTCAATTAATGTTGGCTCCTCACTTCTATGTTGGGAATCGTTGGCAAAAGAGAGCTTGAGAGAACAATTTGAGAAATATTCTCCAACGAAGAAAAACCCTTTAGATCAAGAACGTTGACATTTGAGTGTGCTTCGGATGTGAGTTACGAGAGCGACGAATGCCGACGTCCCTTTCCTCGACTTCATCTTCTTCCTCACAACGCCACCAACGAACATCAATGTAGGGATATGTTTATATTTTTATTCATGGATTTCACGTTTCTTCCATCATCATGAAATGCATTCTACAGGTTAATGCAGAGGGTGCGGCGCAACCACACCACCTAAAGAGGTCGTGGTGGAAGAAGTCCATGGCCGACATGTCAGACAACCATGTGGAATAGGGGTGGCGCGCGTCCATGCCCCTGGTAGAGAAGGAGTTTGCAGCTCGTCGTGCACGGTGGAGGAAGAATGGTGGCCGGCCGCGTGAAGGCGGGATAGCCCGCATCCACGCTTCTAGTAGAGGAAGAGGAGGATGAAGCCTAAAGTATATGGTGGTGCACCAAGGTGGTCAGAACCCAGTTAGCCATGGGAGGACCATCATGCATCTGCGACACTAGAAGGGAGGGCCGGCCGGCCACCTCGCACCAGACATGACATACTCTGGCGGGTCCTGCATCCTAGCAAGCAGCGCCACATGGAACCTCTAAGTTGGCCAAGCTGAATGGTTCAATGAACCATTTGGGTAAACCGAGGGGGCGTCTCCCCATAAGGTGTCATCTAGGGTGCACCTCACCACTATGGGCCACCGGACTGCGGGCTACACCATGGGCCACACATGGTAAGTCATGCCAGTAGGTTCTGCCTAGTGGGCTGGGTTGGGAAGCACCTTCCCAGGTCGGGCCAGACCATGGACCAACGGGCCAAACCCGCCGTGGCCCAGGCCAACTGGGATGGACCCAGTCTAGGTCGGGTCGACCCGAACCAGGTGGGGTTGGCCTAGGTCGGGTCAGACCGGGTCAGACCGGACCCAGGCCAATCTATACCCAGATACGCCTTTGTGGCCATATCTTGAGATCTGAACGTTTTTTTGAAGAACCATTTATGGCATCGAAATCCTTAGATCAAGATGGTCATTTTGGTTTACTCTACTTTAGTTGTGTAGAAACTTTGTGTATGACTGGGTTAGATTGAAACCGAATCCAACTGGGCCCTCAGAGCGGAAATGATAATAACATACAAACCGAGGGTCTTATTGACACATTGTATGTTTTATTGGGCCCCTTATGATGTGAATAATCTTTGGGATAGTTATTTCCTGGAATTTCTTGGTTGTTGAGGTATGACTGATAACTTGGGGATCGGTTCTCCCAAATTTTCTATTAACAGGAATCTAGTGGCTGATAGTGAGGCGGGGGTTGGAGACAGATCATACAGAGGTTAGCACCAAGCGATCATGTGTGGGTCAGCCCTGATCCCATGTGGTTCAAATCTTGTGTGGGTGAGTGCTCAATGATCCTTTGTGTGTTAGCTCATGCCGATCCTGTGTGGGTCAGTTCCTATGTGGGTCAGCGCTCAGCGATCCTGTGTGGGTCAGTGCATATCGATCATGTGTGGGTCAGATCCTTTCTGCGTCATTGCGGGGGTTAGAGCCTATCGATCCTATGTGAGTAAGACTCCATATAATCAGTAGTAGTGCATGTTAATAGAATAAGATGATCAATATTCGCAAATGATCATATGTACTTCATATACTTCACTAATACCTGGTGTGAGGTGAGTCCTTGCCTTTATGGTATTCTTCTGTGTGGCATTACCTTTGTGGTGATTTTACCTTTTTGGTGTATCTGTTTTGTACTTACCATTGTGATGTACTTGTGTGGTACTTATACCATTTTGGTGTTACCTCTGTGGTACTTATACCATCGTGGTGTTACCTTTGTTGTACATACACCTTAGTTGTGTTATCTTTGTGGTATTCCTTCCTCACAGGTGAGGTGTGTATTTATTGATAACCTAGGTATATATAAGGGTATATACCTATGTAGTGTGGTGACTTTTTCTTCTTACTTTGATATTGACTTCTTTCATTGTGGTTTATCCTTGTAGATTCTGAGATACCAGTAAGGGTCTGAGGGTCCCTACTGAGTATCGTTATACTCACCCCTGCACGGGTTTCACCCGCACCTTGTTGTGTCATGTGCTGACGACAGACAGCACTGACCGAGGATGAGGGTACTAGGGATGGAGGTTCCTCAAGAATGGGCCTTAAATGAGATGACCTGCAAAGACAACCATTCATGAGATGTACCTACCATTAAGTTAGGATCTTTGGCAGGTGATTAGAGGATTTGTTTCTAGTTTTAAATGTACTTTCCAATTTTACTTGTACTTTCCAGTTGGGATTGTATTCCAGCACCCCTTTACATACTGTAAACGCACTATTTACTATATAGTTTACCTTGTACTTGTATCTTGTTGTGTGCTTGGTTTGTGTGTGTTTATAGGTTTAGAGGCAATGCATTTCCAGTTTTAGGGATATGCCTTTCCGATGCTAGTTGCTAGACCCTGGCCTATGGAAGGCGGGTTTGGGGTAGTCACGGCATGGGCCCCGGGGGACAGGTCGTGACAAATTGGTATTAGAGGATTTCAGTTCTATCGAAGAACATAGACTCTAATCTTTTCTGTGTGCCAATATTATTACGTGTGATGGGTGTGGTTTTCAGTTTGGGGAATCCAATGTTCGTACAATGGCCGATGTTTCCATACACCAGGACCCTAACCATTGATTTCCGAATCAGTGGATGAAAACATTGATTGTGTAGGTGTTTTTGAAATGTTTTCATTGTTATCTATTTGAGTCATCTCATGAGGTATAACTGAATGACTGTGGCCCACCTTTTTCTTTTTAGGATGCCTCTATGTAGACTGCCAGCTAGGGTTCCAAGTAGAGTATGTGATAACATCCCACCAAGCGATGAGGCTCTGGTGTAGGGACCCCTTATGGTAGATGCACCATCGGATGGTAATTAGCAGCACCACTACCCATTGGAAAGTTGAAGCCACCAGCCCCAGTGGGAGATGGAGAACGCCGCTTGAGTGAATTGCATGAGTTTTAGTGCTAGAGGCCACTGAGGTTTCGGGGAGAGATGGATCCACAGGCATCTAAGGATTGGCTGGTGGTCGTGATTATATTTTTTGGACTTGTAGGAACACCAGTTGATCTGATGTTGATCCTTTTCGCTAGTCTTCTTCATGAAGCAGTGGGATGATTGTGGAGATTGATCCTCTAGGCTCAAGACGAGTTTACTCTCATCTGGGTGGACTTCGAGATCAATTTTAGGGTATAGTTCATCCATGAAACCCTACGCTCAGTGATTATACAGGAGCATTACCACTTGCAGCGTGGAGGCATGATTGTGGCTCAATATTCAGTGAGGTTCACAGATATCTCATGCAACTCGACAAACATGGTGTGGGACCCTTTATTCAGGTCTCATACCTTCGAGAAGGGTATCAGATGGGATATTAGATATTCTATGGGTTCTATCACCGTCCCGACGTAGGTGAGGGTGTTAGAGAGACCACTCTTAGTGGAGAGCTTCCTTGCTGAGCAGTTACCGGTAGCGAGACCCACCACTTAACAACACATGGAAGAGTCATGGGAAGATGGAAACAAATAGATGATGCAGAGGTCTATGAAGGCCAAATATATAGGTGTATGAATGGAGGATACAGGGTCGGTTGTGCAAGTCTCTTGAGACAGAGTAAGACAGGAGGGGATTATGTAGTGTTACTCATGCGGTGGGTAGGGTCACATGGCTCGTGACTACCTGACCCCCAATACGAATGACCAGGAGATGGTCAAAGGACCGCCTAGGCAGAGGCAAAGATTTGATTGGTGAGGTCCACATGTAGGAAGGAGAAGTGGCAGAGGAGTAGGTCGTATAGTCGGCGGTGGGAAAAGATTCGAGGTTCAACTCCCACCACCACCATAAGGTCCACCCCGACAACAAAGAGCAGGTGGATAGGGATGAGCTTGGCTCCAAGCAGCTGATTCCTATGACAATGAAGCTCCATAGATGATACAAGGTATGATATGTGTCTATTAAACCCCAGCTGCAGTACTTATAGACATAGGTTTCAGTCACTCATTTATTTCCATGTCCCTCGTTCGGAGCTCAGATATTCTAGTGGAGCCGTTGGCTCGATCCTTATAGCTAGAGACTTTTAATGGAGTGGATTCGACAAATAAACACTACTTTCAGTAGTGTAAGATTACTCTAAGATGAAATATATTTTCTTGGGATCTTCTATTAGTGGCATCGTGTCCTTATAACATCATATTGGGTATGGACTGGTTATCCGTAGTTCATGATCAAATTGACTGTATTAGGCACAAAGTGTGGTTTGCCCCCATGGATGGGACCTGGTTTTCCTTCACTGGTGAGAAGGGAACCTTTGAAGCATATGATGGATTTAACATGAGGAGGGTGCATCTGATCACAAATCAGTTCTCTAGCCTTACCCTTGGACCGATTGATGTTGAGAGTCTGAGTTATCCTGTAGTGGTGGACCAGTACACTAATGTTTTCCCTGATGATTTTCTAGGTCTACCTCCTCGCAGATAGGTGTAATTCGACATCAACTTGTACACTGGGATGACACTGATATCTACTCCAGCATATAGGATGGCTCCCATGACGCTTTGAGAGCTACAAGTACCATTGGACGACATTCATGGATTGGAGTTCATTTGGACCAGTGTTTCTCCTTGGGTAGCCCTGATTTAGTTTGACAAGAAAGAAGATGAGAGTTTGAGGCACTATGTGGAATATCGATGCCTAATTCAAGTGACCATGAAGAACAAGTACCCACTCCCAAGGATTAAATATCTCTTTGAATAGCTGAAGGGGTCACTATTGTTTCCGAAGATAGAACTCAGACCAAGCTATCACCATCTTAGGGTACGAGATGAGAATGTGCAAAAGATCACCATCAGATGTCAATATTGTCCTTATGAGTTCATGGTTATGCCATTCGGTATGTCCAATGCCCCAAAAGTGTTCATGGGACTCATGAAAATGATTTTTTATCCATACCTTGTTTTCTTTCTAGTAGTCTTCATCGATGACATCTTGATATACTCAGCGATGGAGGAGGATCATACCTATCATCTACAGATAGTTCATGATACACTCTGAGGGCCCTAACATTATGGTAAGCTCTCGAAGTGCCAATTATGGATCCAATAGGTTCACTTATTGGGACACAAAATATCTGAGGCTATAGTTGTGATGTATTCAGTGAAGATTGAGGATATACTTTCATGGGATCCACCTAAGAGTGTGACAGAAGTGCAGAGTTTCATGGGATTAGTCGGTTACTACTGAAGGTTTGTGCCAGACTTTTCCTAAGTTGTGGCACCCTTATCAGTGTTTTAAATGATGGGTAATCCTTTCATGTGGTCGGATAGATGCCAGCGGAGTTTCTAGGGGATTAGGTAGAGACTAAAAAGTGCCCCCATTTTTAGGTTACCAGAGGAGGGTGTTGGGTACGTAGACTACTGCGACGCATCAGGGACAGGGCGTGGATATGTCCTAATGAAAGACAGAGCAGTGATTGTGTATGTTTCTTGATAGCTGAGGAATCATAAGCATAACTACACTACCCATGACCTGGAGTAAGCAGCAGTGGTCTTCACCTTGAAGATGTGGTTAAATTATTTGATGGGAGAATGTTTTACAGTTTAAACTGACCATAGGATTCTCAGGTATATCTTCTCTCAGAAGGACCTGAATATGAGACATTGGTTTTGGCATGAATTCTTCCTAGACTATGACTTCAAGATAGTCTATACCCTTGGGAAGTGGAATGTAGTAGCAGATGCACTCATTAGAAGATCTGGTATACAGTTGTTGAGTAAGGAAAAAGAGTATCTAGCCACTTTTCATATGTTCTACATGGATCGAGATGGAGCAGTTTATCTTCAGTCTCTAATAGTAACTCCCCCACACCTTCAATGAGTCAGGGAGGTGTTGTTTGAGGATAATGATTCTGAGGCTTGACATGCTCAAATATCAATAGTACATGCACCTGATTGATTTTCTGAAGGTGGGGAGCATGTCATCTTCTTTAAGGGGCGTACTATTTTACCAGTGGCGCTTAGGGAGGCAGTGTATAGGGGGTTCCATACGTCCCCTCTAGCGGTACATCCAGCAGTGGTGGAGATGTACCAGGACCTTCGGCGTTCGCACTGGTGGGTGGGAATAAAAAATTTGATGGTGCCTCACATGTCAGAATTTGAAGGTAGATCACAAGGTTCCAGTGGGCTTACTTCAGCCACTAGAGGTTCCAAAGTGTATGTGGGATGGAATTTCCATAGACATCATAATAGGACATCCACGCATGACAAGGGTCTTGATTCTATCTGGTTGATCGTCGAATATCTCACCAAGTCGGCCAACATCATAATTATTAGAGAGAACGGAACAATAGAGAGATTGTGATGCCTCTATGTGCAAGAGATGTTACGGCTTCATGGAGTTCCATCTACGATTTTCTTCGATCCTGATGAATGTTTCACTTCCCAGCTATGGAAGGGGTTTTAGGAGGTGTTCAAGAAACACCTTTGGTTGAACACTACCTTCCATTCTCAGAAAGATGGTCAGATAGAGCCGACCGTTATGACCCTTGAGGACATGTTGTGTGCTTGTGTCGTTGATTTCTACTGCAGTTAGAAGGATCACTTTCCTTTAGTGGAGTTTGCATACAACAAAAACTATCATTCCACTACCGATATGAAACCATTCGAGGCATTGTATGGTCAACCTTGAATATTTCCTCTTTGTTGGACTGACCCAGGGGAGTCAGCACTAATGGGACTAGAGATGGTACGGGATACCACAGAGAAGGTGTAGATCATCTAGGAGAAGATGAAGACTACACAAAGTAGGCAGATTTCCTATGTTGAAAGGAGAGGGAGACTGCCTGAGTTTGAGGATGGTGAATATGTCTTTCTACGGGTCTCACCTCGATGATGATTGCAGATATTTTTCTGGGGTGGAAATTTCTCTCTGAGGATCATTAGATCCTTTTAGGTCCTCAATAGATTTGGAGATGTGGCTTAACACTTAGCACTTCCTCCTCAGTTGTGCCTGGTGCACGATCTTTTCCACGTATCCCAACTGAGGAGATACGTGCATGATCCTTCACACATCATTGACTGTGGTGAGCTGGACATCGACGATGGGCTGTCTTTTTCAGAGCTTCCAGTGTAAATTGAGGATTGACAAGAGCGGTTCCTTCATGGGCGGTTGATACCTCTAGTGTGTGTACGTTTGTAGCATGGGAACATCCAAGAGAGCAAATGGGAGCAAGAGGCTCAGTATCCCCACTTGTTTCCCGTGATTGTGTGGTGGATTTCAGGGACTCAAATCCCTAAGGTGGGAAGAATGTAAAGAACCAAATTTTTTACAAGTAATTTTTTTAAATATATTGGAATATTAAGAGTCTGAAAAAATTGAAGATGTGTGATTCCATGACCCGGTGTGCTTGGAATTAATTTCTCTACTTTATCAGGGTAAGTTCAGTAAACGCGCGAGCAGTGTTTTATAACATTTGAACTGGTACATCGAATTAAAATATGAGGACACCGTTGAACTCTTAGTACCGATATTCACTTATAGAGACCTTCACCTCAACCATAGTAGGTCGAGGGTGGAAGATAGTATTCTGGATTTTCGTTGGAGGTTAAATGAAAATAAAATAAAATAAAATAAAAACTTTTATTTTATTTTCCTGAAACCTCGTCATTGAATTTTAATGGTGGGGAATACCAAATCTTGGAACCTCCTAATATAATATAAGTTGGCCCTTGGTATTATCCCATTTTAATTAGAAAAAATATTTGATTTTACATGCCAACATTAATTGAATTAATAATATTAACTAAATTAAATTTGGCTCCTCACTTCTTTGTTGGGAATCGTTGGAAAAGGAGATTTTGGGAGAAACATTGGTGTAGTATTCTCAAATGAAGAACAACTTTTCGGATCATGAAATTTTATGTTTGAGCATGGTTTAGATGTGAGTTGCAGAAGCGACGAATACCGACATCCCCTTCATCGACTTCATCTTCTTCCTCATGATGCCACCAACTAACGTCACGATAGGGATTTGTTTATATTTTTTAACATGGATGTCACATTTTTTCTATCCTCATAAACCACATGTTATCATTTAACCTGTAGGGTGCGATCCAAACAAACACGGCCCGATCCCTTCGTAACCCTTCTTGATTTATGTGTTCTTCACCGATGGTGGCCAACACATCGGACAACCGCGATGACGGCGGGAGGGCAACCGCGTTGCTGAAGGAGGCCGTGGCGGTGGAAGGTGATGGCCAGCATGCCGACTGGCTACGTGGAACCAGGGCGGTGCACGTCTGCTCCATAGGTAGCGAAGGAGGACATGGTTCTTTAGTCGCGGTGGCGAAAGAATTGCGGTCAGCATTCCAGCTCGCTGGTTGAAGGCAGGGTAGCGCACATCCGAGCCGCCGATGGGGGAGGATGAGGCAACGACCCAAAGGCCACCGAAGCCAGACAACAATTGGCATTGGGAGGATCTTCTCAGATCTAAGCTATTGGAAGGAAGGGATGCCCATTCTGGCCAGCCACATCGCACCGGGAAGGACCCGCCCTTGCGGGTCCCGCATGCCAGCAAGTGGCACCACATGGCATCGTCGGGTTGGTTGAGTCGAACGGTCCAGCGGAACATTTTGGGTAAATCAAGGGGGAACCTCCCCCTAGGGTCTTGGCTAGGGGAAACACCACCACGATGCCCCCCCCCCCCCGACTGTGGTTGGCATCGCGGGCCTCCAGCAGGACGCACCCAGCAGGACACGTTAGCGGGCCGTGCCCATCGGGCCGTGCCCAACAGGTCGTGCCCAGCGGTCCATGCCCAGTGGGCAGGGGCGGGAAAAACCATGGCCTATTTGGCCAGGCCCACTACTTCCCAGGCCAACCAGTCCAGACCCAGGCCGAGTCGCGTTTACCCAAACCGGGTCAGGTCGCCCCAGGCCTAGTCGGACCAGACCTAAGCCCATCTATACCCAGATACGCCTTTGGGGCCATATCATGAGAGTCGGGCATCCATTTGATGAACTGTATGTGGAACCAGAATCCTTGGATTGAGACTCTCCTTTTTTTTACTCCACTTTTTTTTGGATAATGTTGGAGTATGGCTGGGTTGGATCGAACCCGACTCCAACCAGGACCTCAGAGCAGAATGTCTAATAAATTATAGACCGATCATCTGATTGATGCGCCATCATTTTCATTGGGTACCTTATGACTTGATGGGTCTTTGGGATACTTCTTCATAAAACTTAGTAGTGGTTGAGGTATGACCGAAAATTTGAGGACTGGTTCTCCCAAACGTGATATTAGTTGGAATCCATTAGCTGGCAGTGAGGTGGAGGTTGGTGATAGATCATATGGAGGTCAGTGCTCAGTGATCCAGTGTGGGTCAGTGCATACTGATCATGTGTGGGTCAGATCCTTTGTGGGTCAAAGCTCAGCGATCCTGTGTGGGTCAGCACATACAGATCTTGTCTGGGTAAGATCATATGCGGTTCATTGAGGGTGTTAGTACCTATCGATCTTGTGTGGTTCAGACACCATATAATAAAAAATAGTCCCATTTGATAGAATAAGATGATCTAGATTCGCGACCAATAATATTTACTTTTATACGTCACTAATACCTGTTGTGAGCTGAGTCTTTACCTTTATGGTATTATTTTGTGTTGTGTTACCTTTGTGGTACATATACATGGGTGATGTACCTGTGTGGTACTTACCTTTGTGATATACTTGTGTGGTACTTAAATATTCTTGGTGTTACCTGTGTGGTACTTATACCATCAGGGTGTTACTTGTGTGGTAATTCTACCTTAGTTGTGTTATCTTTGTGGTATTCTTTCATCATGTGTGTTGTTTTTAGTTTTTGATAACATAAGTATATGAATGGGAATATAACTAATTAGTGTCATGACTATTGCTTCATGCATTGAGATTGAGGTCTTCCATTGTGGTTTATCCTTGTGGATTCTATTAGACCTTCAGGGGTTTAAGGGTCCCTACTGAGTATCGTTATACTCACCCCTACATGGGTTTCTCCCACACCTTGTTTTGTCATGTGCAGACGACGAACAATGATGACTGAGGACGAGGGTACCAGGGCTGGAGGTTGCTCAGGGGTGGACCTTAGACGAGACGATCCATGGGGAAGACCATTCGTGAGCTTTACCTACCCTTCAAGTAGGATTCTTGGTTGGTGTTTAGAGGAGTTGTTTCCGGTTTTACTTGTACTTTCCCGTTTTACTTGTACATTATTGTTGGGATTGTATTTTAGCCCCCTTTACATAATGTACACACCTTTTTTACTATATATTTTACCTTGTACTCGTATATTGATGTGAACATGGTCTGTGTCAGTTTACAGGTTTAACGAAATTTCTTCAATGTTTTAGGGATATGCCTTTCCAGTGCTAGTTGCAAGCCCTTGGCCAATGGAAGGTAGGCATGGGGTAGTCATAGCACGAGCCTCGGAGGAGGGGTCATGACAGCGTAAATATTAACATATGGGTCTTTGTGACCTTAAATATTTCTACAATACATTTTACAGAAATATATATATGCTATAATAAATATTAATGAAATGGATCATTATTTTAGGCATATTATGTTAGGGATACCTCTCAATAGTTTATACAATTTGGGACTTACAAGAATTACACTCCTCCGATATAAAAGGTCACTCACCTTCTCACATTATAACACCTATAAGGTCCTTTAGTTCATTACAATCCTTCAAAAATAATCTCCCAACTTCACTAAATTCATTTTAAATCCCCATTTTTTGAATAAATCCATCCAAGGAAACACTTTGGTTCAAAAGAAAAGGAGTTACTTGAAGAAGATGTAACGTTCATCAACATGCATTTCTGAATTATTCCATTCTAAATAGAATTATACTATTATTATTACATTATTATATATTAACATAATTATCCAAAATATGTTAATATGTATTTATTTTAATTTTATGACCTACAATAACACACACTTTAATCAAATTTGATACATAATCATCGTCCGTGTGTACGACATGCAACCCCCATGAATATCAATGTCATCATTTCTTCCATTACAACCTCTCAAAGATGGGAATAATGTTGAAAAATATGTTTTTATTTTATATATAAGATATTTATTAATTATTTATTATTTTTTCTATTATTATATAACACATATGTTCCTTGTTTTGATTTTTTTGGAACACAATAACTTCGTCTTTGGACATGTAGAATATCGCCTCCTCAAAGTGGTGTGATTCATTCAATCATTACATGGAATGTATTAAATACAGGTTTAATAAAAATATGTCATTAATATGACATAATATTTCTATATTAAATAATATATATATATATCATTTAGTTTTATTTATTTTAAAAGATGACGAGAAAATGGAAATGGATTCGATGGGTAAATATGGCCATCCGTCTCTAAGAAAGCTGTATTTTATTTCATATTTCTATCTTTTACAGATTTTTATAAATAAATATATACTAAATTTATATTAAATTTATATAATTTTTTTCATTAAATAAATAAATTATATAATGATCTTGATAAGAGGGTAATGGATAACATGTGAAACCATGTATGAAAACAATACAATAATTACCTGAGACATAACATTAACATAAAATTGTTAATAAATGGGTGACATAAAGACATTAGTGACTCTTATATATTATTATTTATTTGCATATGGTTCACTGGTATGATTATAATAAATTAATATTTATTATATAAGAGTTTTTGGAAAGTACATACAGTGTTAAGACTTTAGGTAAGGGTTTTCTCATCTTACCTTTATTTCTATGTGATATATTCTATATTCACCATTTATTCTTGTTTTTTGGTTTATATACATAACTATTACATGTAAAATAATCAATTAACTTATTTAAGGGTATTAAAAGTTTCAATTCATGTTATTTTGTCTCATACATCTCGGTTAAAAATGTTAATCAAGTAGTCATGGGAATTTTAGTCTCGCTTTTATTTTTGTGAGACTTATTCCATATTCACCACTGATTTATTCTATGTGATAGATTGAATGACCATAAATTTTTATATGATTTATATAAATAAATGCATGGTAACTTACATATCCATTTTAGGATATCTTTTTCTTGGGGTTTATGGTTCAAATATAACCAAATCCTTAAAGTAATTTTGTCTCAAATTGTGTTCTTTGAGACACAAGTCTTGTTATACAGGTATATTATTCTAAGAGGTGTATATACTACACATCGACATGTTATAACATTAATATTATAGTTTTAATTATATTTTATCTTTCATGTGATGTTATTATTTCTTTGGGATTTCAATTCAATGTTACTAATTTGGTAATAGTTTATTGCTAAAATCTCATCTTTTATCTAGATTATTAATGTTAATACTTATATTGATGGAATCTTATGGTCCATATTCCTATAAATCTCATGAATTATCTTCTACTATTTTTTCATGATCTATTCCTTCAGTGGACCCATTTTTATACTCTTATTTACAATATAAAATCATAAAATGATTTAGTGAAAATTCAACCTTATTTCTCTCTATGATCAAAAATATATAAAAAATTAAAACCATGTGTTCTAAAAATGTTTAAAAAAATGTTGTAAAATTATCATTTAATATAATTTTCCAGGAAAATAAAATTAAAATATTTTTTATTTAAAATTTTTTTGAAATGTTTTTCCAATAAATCGTTATATGTTATCAATGTTATTTTCCATGAAGAGTATTTTAGAATTTTTGTTTGTTTTAAAAATTATTTTTCAGAGAAGAAAAAAAATTTCTCAGGAAATGTATGAAATTATTCTTAAAACAATTCCACATAAAATAAAATCCTTTAATAATGTTTATTCATATTATGGGTATTATCCTGGGAAACCATTCTTATTCATTGTTTGAATGGTTTTTGTTTCAGATTAAAACTTGTCTACCTAACCTATCTATTTTACTTGGGATGATCCTTATTATAAGAGATTCTCATAAAAATAGTATATTTTAGGTTTTCTAATCCTGTAATAAATGAACAAACTATTGTTTATGATGACAGAAATTGTATTTTATTTATTTATTCATGTTTTGGTTCATGGAAAAATTTATAAGATGGGGATTTTTAAACAGAACCAAGTAAGCCTCTCACAGTGTATACAATGGGGTGGAATAGATAGAATCATGTAAGCCAGTTACGGCTTCAATGTTGGGGTGTCCCAGATAGAGTTTTGAAGACCTATACATCTTATGTGATGGGGTGGACCACTTAGTGCTGGGTATGTCCTTTAAAACATATATGATTGAGTGCCTAGATAGTGTTGGGTAAGCCCATTACAGTTTATATGAAGTGGTTGACCAGAAAGAACTAGGTGATCCAATTATAGCTTACATGATGGGTGGGACCTATATCAACCTCTAATTCATTTGGTTAATATTTATATATCATAAGGTATTTATGGGAAGATGTCGTTGAGCTACATTTAATATGGGATGAAATTATAACCATATAAACAATAAGAAAGGTTCTATGCCTGGTGATAGTGGTGTGTCATTCCTAGTTTGTGTTTCTTCCCTTGAAATGACCTGATATGTTTTGAAAATGATCCATGACTTGTAGGGAATTATTTTACGTGCTTATGTGTATGAAAAAAATTCATTTTCTTATTCTTTTGTTAAGAATTCATTGATAATGATATTGATTACATTATGATTCATGCCTTATAAACTATTAATATTTATTCAATGACTCTTTCTTATAATCTTTTATATGAAGGATATGGCCTTATAATTTTACGATCATGGTCTCATACCATTATACAAATGTTATAGTTACATAACTCCACTTTTTAACCCTACTAGGTATCAGAGTTCAACATTTTTTTTTGTTTCATTTCCCTATGTTATGAATAATGTCTTTATTGAGGATTAATATTGGGGAATATATTTAAGAAAGATGTTTAAGATATTCCCCAAAATTAGAATAATTTTTTTTATTTGGAAAGACACTAACCAATTACTATCATAGGTCTTGTATATTTTTAATTTTATAATTTTAAAAAAATGATGTAATATCCATGTATGTTATGTTGGGATCGATATACCTTAAGTTCATTAGGATTATAATGAGGAGGAATTTCTAGTATTTCATTTATATTTTTGTCTATACCTTAATGTATTGGTGGGGTACTACAATGATGAGTAATATCTCTAATTTTACTACAAATGTGAACATCAGAAGATTCAAATTCAAACTTTGCTTAAAAAATTGTAAATATTAGTTGGATATTTTTTAGGTGATGAAATTTATGTCAAGATTTAGCCACATGTTTATTAATATAAAATTTGTGGATTCATCACATGAAAGGTATAAATATATGATAAATGGAAGAATAGTATTCAGTACCAATGTTCTTTATCCTAAAAAGCATGATATACTGGAAAAATATACCAAGTGGGGCTATTAAAATGATGGTTTACACAACAATATGGGCCATATTTATCAGATTATACCCTCAATTCCCATGCATGATCGTTTTGGAATGGAATCCAGGATTTTCATTTATAAAATGTTATATGATTGGAAATGGAAAATCATCCTTTATAATTTTTTGATTATGGTTCATGTAATAAATATAGAACTTAATATATTCTTTCTTTTTCATTATGGGAAGATGTTTCCCATCCATTTTGGGAAATAAAAATCCTATAAAATGCTGGAATTCATCAATTTCACAAAAATAAATTCTTTGTTATTACCATGAGAGGGGTATATCATCTTATCTTCCTACTTAAAACCTCAACATATATAATGTAATACATAGTTATGTATATCCACATTGGGTTTCATCCTTGTAATCTCTATACAACACCTTGAGAATATATATTATTGAACATTCTAATGGAAATATATTTATATGAAGATTATTTATATTCATGGTTTCAATAATCAACATAAGACAAATTTATTCTTTTATTCTCATTTTAACATTATTATGGTCCACAATGATAGTGTAGATGCATCCTCAAATGAAAGAACAGAATTCCTAAGGTTATCCTATTCTTCTTTAGTTTCTATAATAGTAGAAATATATTCATACATACTGGGTAATCAGGGGGAATCTCATGCATTGTCAGGATAAGATAATCCTTTTGAAGGTACCATAACATCCATATTTTCTAGTGTTATCATATATATAATTGGGCTATGATTGTCTTCAATTTTACTACTACTGAGGGAGAGAAAGTTGATTACATATTGAAAATTAGATAATTTCTCATGGGAATCTTCAATAAATTCTAATGATGCTATAGAGTTCATATATCCCAAAAAAGACTTATTATAACTCCCATTTTTTGAATCTATTTAAGCTAATTTAATCTCAATAACATGGAAATATTTCAGCGAAATTTGTGGTTCATGATATATCTCTAGGATTAAATTTTCAAAACATATCTGGTTAAAGTAAAATAAATATTCACTATTGAGAATTCTATAGGGATTATCATGGGTGGTCCGAAATACATTTGGAGCCAAAACATATATATCATCATCCACAATTTTTATTTAATCATGAAGAAACCATCAATGAAATATATGACCTTAAAAAACATGATTGGTGAAATTTCACCATGTATTATATTGAAATTCTCGTCAATGAGTTATTTATATCATTGATTAAATTTATATCATTGATTAAATTTATATGGTACTTCTGTATGGTTATGGATCCTTTATCATGACCTATCCTTGGGGCTCGTGCCATGACTACCCCAAGCCCACCTTCCATTGGCCAGGGGATGGTGACTAGCACTAAAGGAGAATCCCTGATAAAATGGGAAGGCATTACCTTTAAACCTATAACACAGAGAGGCTGAACACAAGCAGTATAGGAAACAATTACTAAAATAGAAAAGAAAAGTGGGATGAAAGTAAGTGGGCCAGTATACAAACCCAACTAAACAACAAGTACAAGTACAAGTAAAAAAGAAAACAGCTCTTGGGTCGTCCACCATGGAATCATACCTGCAGGGTAGGTACAGAACCTGAACACTTTCCTTTGAGGTATGTCTCGTCTAGTCCAGCTCCGAGTACCCTCTCGTCCATCACTCACAGCCTCGATCACTGCTGACCGTCATCTGTACATAACACAACAAGGTGCGGGTGAAGCCCATGCAGGGGTGTGTATAATGACACTCAGTAGGGGACCCCAATACCTCTGAAAGTCTCCCAGAATCCACTAAGTATAAAAAAAAGTAGTATTATAAAATCATGAAGTATCAACCAACCTTACATAGGTATATGCCCATATAAATACCTAAGTCATCAATCACAGTCCAACTCCAACTCTCGAGCCCAAACACAACCCATTGCACAAAGGAAGTAAAGTCAATCACCATGATGAAAATGGTTGAAAGACATAACGTAGCTCACATTAGTATACGAACCCACGGAGGATCCCGGTATAGTAGTCACCATTATCAAACCCATAGAGGATACCGATACAGATGTACTCGCTGTCAAACCCGTAGAGGATCCTGGTACAGTATCTTCGATGTCGAACCCACAGAGGATCTTCGTACACTAGTCACCGGTGTCGAACCCACGGAGGATCTTGTCATCTCATTCGCAGCCAGCCATAGGGTTCCCGCACACAACACGCTTGATTGGGTGAGGTTCTACTCCTCAATCCAAGTGTCGATGCATCAACTTTCACCATGTCTCGAGTTTATTTATCTCAAATTTTTGTATCATCAAAAAGAACCCAACGTGACAGACGGCGCATCAATCAGACGCCCGATATGTGAGTTATTGGAATTTTTGTTCCAGGGGCCCAGTTGGTTTTTAGGCTCAAGCCAACCCGACTGTAACCCAACTACATCTGAACCTCAAGTGTAGTATTCCAAAAGAATATTCTCACTACAAGGATTCCATCGTTGTAGACGGTTTGTCGTTCGGACACCCGTAGCCCAAGATGCGGGCTAAAAGGTGTAAATGGTCGTAATGGGTCCGGGTCAGGTCCGACCCGGTTGGACCGACCCAGCCCGACCCGGTCTGAACCATGGTCTGACCCGCTTCGCAGGTGCGGCCTGACTAGAGTGGCGGCCCAGCCCCAAGGGGCGGCCCGGCCCATGGTTGCCCGACCAAGGGGCGGCCTGGCCGTGGCCGCCTGACCGAGGGGCAGCCAAGCCATGGCGGCCCGGCTGAGGGGCTTCCTCAGCGTCGCACCGTCTACGTTCACCGAGACCTGCATGGACGTGACCCCCTTCCTTCGGTGTGGCGTGCCGACGCCGATCCCTTCCAGCTTTGCCTCCGTTGTCAACAAAACAAGAACAAACGGAGGGTTGTCGGGCCATGTTTGTTCGGCTCGCGCCGTCTGCATCAGGTGATAACAAATGACCATCATCGAACCAAAAATTAATGATGATGAATGAGGGTTTAATTTACTCAAAACAAACCTCTACCTCATATTTTTCATTCGATCATGATCTCAGAAAAAGGGCATATGTCGATTCCTGGAATGACGCGTTCTTCACGCACTCCCAATTCTCACGCTCATGCGTCAGAATAGAATAAGGGTACTCGTCATTGGCGGACGAGCGTTCAGAGGTGACGTCGTCATTGGAAATATTCTTCATGGCTGGCATCTTCTCCATTGATGCAGATGAAGGTCATTGGAGATTTCGTGGGCGTCGCTTCCCTATCCATGCCTTGGTTGAAGAATGATGAAGAACTTGAGGCTCGTTGTTCTTTGGAGATGAGAGTCGTTCTTCGTTGGATAGGAAGTCATTATTTGTTTAAGAGGAAAGGCTCCACCAAGTTTCCAACCAAAAATAAAAGAGGAGGAGTCTATTTTTTGTTGGCACCACAACACACACGAGTTGTGTTTAATTAAATTAAAAAACTCATTAAAATAAATGGGGTGGAAGGATTCAAAATTTTTCAAAAGATATTTAATTGAGGCATTAATTATCTTTTAGGTGTGTTGGCACAATTAAGGGGCAGTTCATGTGTTTCCCCCATTAATGGGGAACTCAAGGGGTTAACGGGGGTTTGAGCATGTGTGGGCCCCGCCACATAATATCCTTCCACTGGAGGATTAAACCACCACTCAAATAAAAATATGATAGATTTATTTTTATTTATTTATTTAGAAAACCCAAAAATTAACTTCCAACCTCGTTAAAATGCAACTACGGTGAAGGTATCCTTAAGAGAATACTGGCACTGCTAGTTCAATGGTGCCCTCAAGTTTCAGTTCCGAGCACCGGTTCAAAAGATATAAATTCTCACTCATAGGTTTACTGAACTTACCCGAAAAAAAATTCAAAAATTGATTATGGGCACACTGGGCCTCAGAATCATGTGTCGTCAGAAACTGCGGGCTCGTAAAATTCCCATGTATTTAAAATAAAATTCCACGTGAATTTTGGGTCTTTAAATTCTCCCCACCTCAGGGATTTATGTCCCCATAAACTACAACTCACACTAACAAAACAAATGGTGGTATTAAGCACGCATCTAAGCCTCCCGATCTCATGTGCTCACTTAGAGGTTCCCCTGATTCCAACAAACACACTCCAAAGGTATCAACCATCCAAGAAGGACCTGCTTCTGCCAATCCTCAATCTTCAATGTAACCTTTGTGAAAGTTTCTCCGTCGTCGATGTCTAGCTCCCCATGGTCTATGATGTGGGACGGGTCGTGCACGTTTCTCCATCGCTGAGATCTGTGGAATACGTCGTGCACCAGGTGCAACTGAGTTGGAATATCCAATTGGTATGACACCTCACCTACCCTACTAAGGACCTGAAAAGTTCCGATGAATTGTGGAGATAACTTGCCGCCTCTGCCAAATCTCCATATATCTCATCGAGGTGATACCGATAGAAAGATGTGGTCGCCATCCTTGAACTCTAGTGGTCTCTGTCTCCTATCAGCATAGGACTTATGCCTGCTCTGTGCAGTCTTCATCTTCTCATGGACGATTTTCACCTTCTCCGGCATAGCCTACACCATCTCTGATCCCATAAGTGTTGACTCCGCTATGTCAGTCCAGCACAGAGGTGATCTGTAAGGTCGGCTATAAAGTGCCTTGAAAGGTGTCATCCCCATGGTCGAGTGGTAGCCGTTGTTATCCACAAACTCCACCAAGGGTAATTGACCCTCCAAGATATGACTGAAGTCGAGGATGCATGCATGGAGCATGTCCTCAAGAGTTTGAATGTTCCTCTTAGTCTGTTCATCCGTCTGAGGATGGAAGGTGGTGCTCAAGCGAAGCTGCGTTCCGAAAACCTCTAGCAACTCCTTCCATAGTCGGGTTGTTAAACGAGCATCTTGATCGGAGATGATCATCGATGTCCCACCATTATGTCGTATGATATCTTGTACATAGAGGCATCCCAATCTCTCTACTGATCCCTGCTCTCTAATCAGTAGGAAGTGGTCTGACTTTGTGAGTCGGTCAACAATCATTGAGATAGAGTCGTGTCCTCTAGATGTACGTGGAATCCCTTCCATGAAATCCATGGATATCATATCCCACAGCCAATATAGGACCTTTATGGGCTGAACCAAGCCTTATGGAACCTGGTGCTCATCCTTCACTTGCTGACAAGGCATCATGAGACAAACTCTACTACTGCTTTTTTCATACCTGGCCACTAGTGCTATCGTTGGAGATCCTTATACATCTTCTCCACACCTGGATGAACCACTAAAGGAGATGTGTAAAACTCTTGCAACACTTCCTCGGGAAGGGCAACTGGTACCATGGTATGTCCTCTGAATAGAATGACGTGCTCTCCACCTTCAAAAAACACATCAAGTGCCTGCCCTACGGATATCTGAGCACATCGCGTCTGACAGTCAACATCCCCACACTGTGCCACCCTAACTCACTGGTGAATTGGAGGAGTGAATGTGAGAGACTTTAGAAAGGCTACTCCATCTCTATCCACAAAGGATATATGCAATGTGGCTAGCTACTCTGTCGCATCTCATATCAGCTGAATTTCTGATCTCCTACTGAGAGCATCTGCTATAGCACTCCCCTTCCCAGGAGTATAGACTATCTCAAAGTCATAGTCCTGGAAGAACTCAAGCAATCGCCGCTGTCTCGGGTTCAGGCCCTTTTTGAGAAGATGTACTATAGACTCTGGTGGTCAGATTAGACTATTAAACTTTCACCCATAACATATTGCCTCCACATCTTCAAGGCGAAGTCCACTGCTTCTAACTCCAGGTCATGGGTAGCACAGTTCTGCTCAATCTATATCAACTTCTGAGGAACATACATGATCATTGCTCGCTCATGCATTAGGAAACACCAGAGTCTGGTCCCTGATGCGTCGCAGTAAACTACGTACCCAACACCCTCCACTGGAAGCCTCAATATGGGCACACTAGTCAACCTATGCCTCAGCACGTGGAAGCACTTCTGGCATCTCTCTGACCACACGAAGGGTTGCCCCTTCTTCGTCAATCCTGAAAGTGGTGCAGAAACGCTAGAGACATCTGGAAAAAATCTATGGTAGTACCCAGCCAGTCCCAAAAAATATCGTACCTCCATCACACTCCTAGGTGGTTCCCAAGAAATCACTGCCTTGATCTTCAATGGATCCACTACAAATCCAACCTCTGAGATCACAAGCCCCAGGAAGTGAAATTTTCGAATCCAAAACTAGCACTTCGAGAGCTTACTATAAAGCTGATGCTCTCAGTGTGTTTCTAGTACTACCCGCAAATGGTAGGCTTTCTCCTCTTCAGTAGTCGAGTAGATTAGTATGTCGTCGATGAAGACTATGAAAAAGTGATTGAGTTAAGGCTAGAAGATCATGATCATGATACTCATGAACACTTCTGGAGCATTGGTCATGCTGAAGGACATAACCAAGAACACGTAGTGGCCATATGGACACCTGAAGACCCTCTTCTGCACATCCTCATCCCGAACTCTGAGCTGGTGATAGCCTGACCTGAGGTCTATCTATGAGAACCATTGTGCTCGCTTGAGCTGATCAAACAGGTCATAAATCATTGGGAGTGGGTTCATGTTCTTCACTTTCACCTAGATCAGGAAACGATAGTCAACATATAGTCGCAAACTCCCATCCGCCTTCTTGGTGAATATAATTGTAGATGCCCAGGGTGAAACAATGGGTCAGATAAATTCCTTCCCCTGTAAGTCCTCCAGTTGTACCCACAACTCACGAATCTCGGTGGGAGACATTTGATATGTTGGAGTAGATATCGGTGTCATCCTAGGGTACAAGTCAATGAAGAAGACTAATTCTCTAGGAGGAGGTAGTCTTAGAATGTCTTCAGGGAAACAATCCATGTATTGATACACCACAACAGGAAAACTGAGACTCCACACATGAACCGCTATGAGGAGGAGACTAGCCAACTAATGTGTGATCAGCTTCCCCTCCTCTGTGTAAGTCCATCTTACACTGCTAAGACTACCATCTCACTGGTGAAGGTGAACCTGGTCCCATTCATGTAGACACACTACACTTTGCACGTAATACAATCAATCTGATCATGAATTGTGGATAACAAATCCATACCCAAGATGACATCGTAAGGCCTCGACGTTTCTATGAGGAGATACCTTGCCTCCTTGAGTAAGCTCGCATGACCAGAACTAGTTCATAATCATCGAGTCTACTCTCGTAGGAGTTTCTAACCATAAATATCGAGCCAAAGGCTCTGCCAGAATCTTCGAGCTCCGAATGAGGGAAGTGGCAACAAAAGAATTACTTTCACCTGTGTCTACAAGTACTGCAACATGGGTGGAGTAGACACAGATAGTACCACGAATCATCTCAGGTGCGTCTTGGTCATAGGACTTGACTGCCTGGAGCTGTGCCCGCATCTGTCTGACAGCTCCATATGGTAAGGGTGGACCTCCTGGTGGTCGTGGGGGTAGTGCCTCGAAACATCGTCCACCACCCTCTGCTCGGCTAGATCCTCTTTAATATCCTCCTAATCCTGGCATACCTCCACGGTCGAACCTCTGCCTCTGCATGGGAGGTCCCTCTACTATCTGATGCTCATCTTCTTGGAGGGTTGGGCAGTATTGATCCATGTGACCCTGCCCGCCGCATGCATAGCACTGCATGTTCCTCATATGACTGGCTTTGTCTCGTGTTCCCCACACAACAGAACCTGTATCTTGGGGTCACCCACCTGATATCCTGATATGCTTAGACCTCTACGACATTTTTCTACTACCAGCTGTAGAAGACTATGCTATGTGTCGTCATGTGGTGGGTCTCACTGCTGGTGACAACTAAACTAGAAAACTCTCCACAAGAAGGGCACACTCCAGCACCCCCGCCTATGTCGGATTGCTGAGGGAGATCATAGAATCCATGATATCATGCCTGATTCGCTAATCAATGTTATGGGCCCCTGAAGAATTGGTCCCACACCATATCCGTGGAGTAGAGTGAGAGGTCGGTGAACCTCACTTCGTAATGAGATACTTTCATGATGCCCTGCTGCAGATGAAGTAACTACTGGATCTGCACCACACGAAGGGTGGCTGGAACAAACTCTGAGCGGAAGAGACTCTCAAATTCTGTCCAGAGTAATGATTCATCGTCATGCACCTGGAGCATCAGGCTCCACCATCTTCCTACCGCTGCATGCAGGAGACTCGCGTCAAGGATCACCATGAGGTAGGCTGGTGTCCCTACCAATCTGAAAACTCTCACAACATCCTCCATCCAATACTCATATGCCTATAGGTTCTTCTATCCTCAGAACCTGGGTGGCCTCTGGTGCTGGAACTCGTGAAACACAATCAGATGGCATGCACTCTCTACTGCTAGAGCTGGTGGAATCGGTGGCCCAGTGGGTAGTGGTACCTCTAGTACCTCCACTGTGATGGGTCCATGCACAAATTCCTCGTCACTCGGTGGGCTACCATCTCGTACCAAAATCGGAACCCTGTTTGGATGCCTATGTGGGGCCATCATGAAAAGAATCAGGTGCACCACGGTCAAAACAATATACCTGGTGAGCTGACAAAAAGTAATCACGAAGAAAAATTTTCAATGGAAACACACACGCAATCAGTGTTTTCATGCACTGAGTCAAAAATCAGAAGTCAGAGTCCTAGTGTATGGATACGTCGGCCGCCGCACCAACACCTATTTCCCTAACTAACATCCACACTAAAAACACTTAACACTATTGTTGTTTAAAAGAATCAGAGTCCATGTTCTTCGGTAGAACCGACTTCTCTGATACCAATTTGTCACGACCCGTCCTCAGGGCCCGTGTCGTGACTACCCCAAACCCACCTTCCATAGGCCATGGGATGGGGACTAGCAGCAAAGGCAAATCCATGATAAAAAGGGATGGAATTGCCTTTAGAAATGTAACACACACAGTATGAACACAAGAAGTAGAATCAAAAAGTACTAAAATAGAAAATAAATGTTTGTTGAATGTAAGTGGGGCAGTATACAACCCCGACTAAACAACAAGTACAAGTACAAGTAAAAAAGGAAAACATCTCCTGGACTGTCCACCGGGGAATCCTACCTGAAGGGTAGGTATAGAAATCGAACACTCGTTTCTGAGGTACGTACCATCTAGTCCAGCTATGAGCAGCCTCCCATCCATCACTCTTACCCTTGATCATTGTTGACTGTCGTCTGCATAGAACACAACAAGGTGCGGGCGAAGCCCATGTAGGGGTGAGTATAACAATACTCAGTAGGGGACCCCAAGACCCCCGAATGTCTCCCGAAATCCACTAAGGATAAACCACATAAGTAAGATAAAATAACATAATATCAACCAACCTTACATAGGTATATGCCCATAAAAATAACTATGTTATCATTCACAGTCTGTCTCCAACTCTCGAGCCCAAACAGAACCCATTCTACAAAGGAAGTAAAGTCAATCACCACAATGAAAATAGTTCAAAGACATGACTCAGCTCACACAGGTATACTATTCATGTAGAGGGGTCGAGATGATTAGTTTTAGCCAATAAATCATCTCCTCTATCGAACCCACATAGGATCCTGGAACAGTATCAGTTCTCTCGAACCCACAGAGGATCCAAATAGAGTAGTCACCGCTATCAAACCCACGGATGATCCAGATACAGAAGTCATCACTATCAATCCCACAGAGGATCCTGGTACAATATATTCACTGTCGAACCCACATAGGATCTCTGTATAGTAGTCACCGCTGTCGAACCCACAGAGGATCATGTCATCTCAGTCGCAGCCAGCCATAGGGTTCCCACACACTACACGCTCGATTCTGGTAGGGTCTTCTCCTCGAGCAAAGTGTTGATATATCAACTTTCATTATGTCTCGAGTTGATGTATCTCGTAGTTTCGTCTCATCAAAAGGAACCCAATGCGACAAAAGACACGTCAATCAGATGCCCGGTCTGTGAGTTATTAGCATTTCTGTTCCAGGGTCCTGGTGGGTTTTTAGGCTCAAACCAACCCGACCGTACCACAAATGCATTCGAACCTCAAGTGGAGTATTCTAAAAGAATCATATCACTACAGGGATTGCATCGCCGTAGGTGGTTCATCTTTCGGACACCTGTATCCCAAGATGCGGGCTAAAAGGCATAAATGGCCATAGTGGGTCCGGGTCAGTTCCGACCCGGTCGGACCGACCCATCCCGATCTGGTTCGAACCGCGGTTTGACCCGGTCCGCAGGTGCGACCTGACCCAGGTGGTCGGCCCAGCCTGAAGGGGCAGCCCGCCCTGAAGGCGGCCCGGCCCGCGGAGGCCTGACAGAGGGGCGGCCCGGCCGTGGCGGCCCGTCCGTGGAGGCCCAGCCGAGGGGAGACCCGGCCGAGGGGTGGCCCGGCTGAGGGGTGGCCCGACCGTGGGTTGGTCAGGCCATCGCGGCCGGTCCGAGGGACTTCCTCGGCGAGGAGAAATGGTGTCGCACCTCTTCCATTCAATGAGGCCTGCATGGTCGTGGCCCCCTTCCTCCAGCGTGGTACGATTACGCCGCGCCCTTCTGGCTCCACCTCGGTCGTCCACGAAACAAGAACCAACGGAGGGTTGTTGGGCCGTGTTTTTCCGGCCCGCTCCCTCCGCATTAGGTGATAACAAATGGCCATCATCGAACCAAAAATAAATTATGAGGAACAAGGGTTTAATTTACTAAAAACAAACCCTTATCTCATATTTTTTGTTCATTGACGATCTCGGAAAAAGGGTGGATGTTGATTTGTCAATTTCCGTTTTTTCACGCACTCCAAATTCATACGCTCATTCATTGGAAAGGAATAAGGGTACTCATCATTGGCGGACGAGTGTTTGAATGTGACGTCATCGTTGGTGACGTTATTCGTGGGTGCGTCTTCTCCTTTGACCCAGATGAAGGTTATTGGAGATGTTGTGGGTGTCGCATCCCTTTCCTTTCCTAAGTTGAATAATGATGAATTACTTGAGTCTCGTTGTTCTTCAGAGATGATAGGTGTTCTTCGTTGGAAAGTATTTCTTTCTTAATTGAAGAGCAAAGGCTCCACCAAGTCACCAACCAAAAATAATAGGAGAGGAGTCTATTATTTGTTGGAACCACAACACACAATAGTTGTGTTTAATTAAATTAAACAAATCATTAAATTAAATGGGGTGGAAGGATTCAAAAGTTTTCAAAAGATTAATAATTGAGGCATTAATTATCTTTTAGGTGTGTTGTCACCATTAAGGGGTAGTTCCAGAGTTTCCCCCATTAATGGGGAACTCAACGGGTTAAAGGGGGTTTAAGGGGGTTTGAGATCGTGTGGGCCCCGCCACATAATATCCTCCCATTGGAGGATAAAACCAGCACTCAAATAAAAATATTCTAGATATATTTTTATTTAATTTATTTAGAAACCCCATAAATTAACATCCATCCTCGTTAAAAGGAAACTGCAGTGAAGGCCTCTTTAAGTGAAAATCGGCGCTACGAGTTTAATGGTGACCTTAGATTTCAATTCCGAGCACCGATTCAAAAGATTTAAAATCCCTCTCATATGTTTAGTGAACGTACTCAAACAAAACATCATAAATTTATTTTGGTCACACCGGGCCTCATAATCAAGTGCCATTAGAAACTACAGACTCATAAAATTCCCAGGTATTTAATGAAAAATTCCACGGGAATTCTGTTTCATTACATCCATGTTCATCCTACAAGAATAATATATAATGTGTCATTCAATATAAACATGAAATCAACATTATATTTGAGATCCTATAATTGAATCTTGAGCTTGATCTTACCTATAGGACCTTGAAAACTCATATCACACCCATAAATGGATAGCTTTATATGGGATAAGTAGCCTTAAAAATACACCATACATTAGAGGGTCCAAATTTGGATGAGGATTATACTAGAACCACTTCTAACTAGATAGATACAAATTTCAACATTATGGGTTTTTTAGAAACATACTATTTTATGGTATGTCCCTATATGTACTCTTCGTGATCTTATTCTATAAATGAGATGGTGGTATGATATTCTGATGTTATAGTCTCTAAAATGTAAACCAAGGATATAATGAAATATATCTGAAACACATGGGATATTTGAAGGGCTAGGATAATTTCATCTATGAGGTCATTTGAAATATAGAGAGCATCCATGATTGATAGATTCTCAAGGAAAAATTATAACTATTTCTTATTTCTATACTTTTTTTGGAATAGTTATATACCTCCCCAGTAGGGTTTATTCCTATTTTTTGGATCATGATTTGAGGTGATCGAGTTGGATGGTCATTAAATATTATCTTCATTTAACTAAGAATATGAAATATCCTATGTAATTATAGAATAAAAAATTTTATTATATATTTATATTTATTAATTACATATTAATTTTACTTTAAAAGGGATGATTTTTCAAACATCATACCCTACAAGAAAAAACATGTTTCTCTGAAATCATATGTTGCACACAAGACTGAGATATACTAAAAATTAATATCTTAAAAATATTAGTATATAAAATGATAGCTAACTCCCCTCCATTGTATTGGAAGGAATGAAATAAAATTACTATTTTAGGGTTACCATTGCTAATAAAAATTTTTCACTTTCATCTAATAAATATTAGAGGCTTAAAATGAGAATAAAACCAATTTTATCCTTGAAACACTCTAATATTTTCAAAACGTAGTTTTTCCTCCTTTTGATGGAGAACCCTTTTTAAATAATTTTTTTCAATTTTCAATTTTATATTTGACAAAATAAAATTCTTATTTTTAGTAAGGACATCAAAATTCACTTTGTTTTATTATTTTGTATGTTTTTGATAAAATATATTTTTAATGACTAATGAAACATATTTAATTTTAATTTAAAATTTCCATTTTTCCTAATATAATTATATTATTAGATTTTCATTCCCAATGGCTGTAATTTATAATTAGATTATTTTATTCTTATTTAATCAAATTTTGTTCTTTGGATGTAATTTCACATTTAAATTGGATATAAACTAATGCAAATCTTTTGATAGTTTTTAGTTTTTTTTAAAATATTTCCCTAATATATCTATGAGATTAAAAATAAATTAATTTCACTCAAATTAATGAATTTAATTTTAAAAAATGGAATACTTTGTTTTAATTGGTATGAAAAATGTAATTTAATATGATCAAATTAATATTTGGTGAATAGTATCTCTAATATTTTATTTACCATGATTAATGGTAAATCAGGTAATCAATGGTAATAATAATATTATAATAATATAAAACTACTCTATCACTTTTCCTAATATTAGTGGATCATTTATGGCAGACCAAGAAAATCATTTAGTATAAAAAGCCACATGGGTGTGATTATGACATTTATAACATTAAATTTGAAGTAAAGGAAAAAATTTCATAATCATGTCTCATCAAAATAAGTCAATTTTAATATGGGGTTATATAAGTGATATATTCAGATATATATTATCATTATAAATCTAAAAATATTACGAAAGTCATGCTAATTTATTTACAATTTTTAATAAATAAATAATTAAATTTAATTATGAAACAATGTTTATGCAATATTATAATTATTAATTAAAGAATCAAATATGTGATATTATAAATAATAAAATATATACTATATGATGAACTTATTCCAAAAACTTATTTTATAGGGGAATATGACATGTTAGAATTCTATTAAATGGTTTTTTTTATGTTTCATATCATTTTTTATTTTATTTAAATTCAATGAAATGAATAGTGTAAACATTTACAAAATTGATATTTTCTAAAAATAATAATTTATTAAATTAATGAAAAATCATAAAAATATTTTAAAATAAAAAAGTTACAATAATAATGTATAAAAGATTATTAAGTTTACAATTATGGGAAATTTATCCCGTGTAAGTAAAATATATATCATTCTGATAATTTTAAAAAAATTCCACAACTAAAATTAAAAGAAAACAAATAAAAGATAACTGAAAATAAAAGTTTTAAAATAAAATAAATACATCATTAAAATTTATTGGGTGAGAGGATTTATAAATATACTCAGATTATCTTAAAAATATATCATGCTGTAGTCATTGGGATTAAAAAATTAATTTATATTTATTTAAACTTTTAAGAGCTTCAAAGGGTGCCCCACCCCTATCCTATAAAAAGGTATCCACTCTTCACTAATTATAAGAATTCTATAACTATTTGATTTGGCCAAAATAATTCCACCCCCATTTATATATTCTTTATCCACTTTTTGAGGCCTTTAATTAGGAAAAACACCCTTCTTAGAGGTGTTAATATGTCCTCAAAGGTGATCAACCAAAGAAGAGGTATCATGTTTTTAGGTTTTTCTGTTTTATTTCTTCTTCTATAAACATTATGTCTTCATATTCTATGATTAAATAATAAATACAGTAACCAAAATATACTAAAATTTTATTATTTTAATATCATCACTTAAATCCATCTCTAATTTTCCCAAATTGGAAATGAATATTTCATTTGGGTGTACGATGGACTATCACCTCATGAACCAATATAGTTTTTTTTCTTTTCCATATATCAAGAATATTTATAATGATGGAATAAATGTTTAAACAGTGTATTAATTATATATTTATCATTTTTAAAGAATAATATTTTAATTGGGTTCTTAACTTTTGTGCAGATAAAAACAATTATGCCATTCGTGCAAACCTATGAACTATCATTTCCACAAAGCGATGTGAATCATTTTTATTCACCATATAACTTGTATGATATATATATATATTTAAATGATTATTATATTTTTAAAATATTATTATTATTACGTAAATATAAAATAATAATTATCTTATTTCCATAATGATCAATGAAAAATGGGAAAAATTTCTCTAGCATACATACAGCTTGGCATCTCTATGATTATAACATTGTTAATTTTCCATAAAGATAATTAACGGTTTAACTTAAAAAGCATGATTAAGGTATGAAATTAATGGTTATATCATGAATACTATTCTAGAGATAATGGACTTATAACCAAATGGTCAATTTATATCAAAACAAGTTCATTTTCAACTGAAGTACTGAATATCAACAAAATGTATGGCATGAACCTAAATAAATATATAATTGTTATAACATGATAATATGTAATAAAGAATGAATAATAAAATTTAAAATGATTCTTAAGTAAGAATAAATTATCTTATTTTTATTATTCATTATGATAATGAACAAATAAAATAAGTGAATCCCTAGTAAGGGACTCTTTTATGAAAACATCATTTTAAATGTTTTAACAATTTATTCTTGTAAATAATTCCATTATTGTCCATCTTTTAAAAATATTTTTAAAGATTTATTTTTAAAGAAATGTAATTTTTAATTTTTTAATTCCTTTAAAGGTGTCAAAGAGTTATGGGACACTTTAGTAAAAAATATTATTTTGATATGTTTAATTTCTTTCAAATGTATTGATTTATTGAATCACTTATAATGTCTCTTAGTATATTTGCCTTGAGTTTAATTTATCACTTTAATTTTACTAGTATTTATTGTTGTTTAATTTTTATTTTTACCATTTTATATTTAAATTAAGAGTTTTTATTAATGACTATACATCTTGTAATGATGAAATTCGATTTCAAAGTTAGAAGGTTATTTTTCATTTTTAGTTGTTTTATGTGTTATGATTATGTTATGGTTCTTGGGAATTGATTATCTATATAGGTGGTTCCATGATAAAATGAGTGTGGGTGAGCCCTTGATATCTCTCCAAATATTTAGGTTATGATATAATGTGAAATGATAACTTTTTCATAAGATATTTAGTGAATATACTATGATCGGTATTCCAAACATAACCATAAAGGTTAATCCCTTTCTAGACGTGACAGATACAATGTATGTATAATATGTATGCCATAAGTTAAATTTTGGTTTTTTGATTTATATTATTTTTAATAGGATCTTATGATTTCATGAGGTTATCTAAAGAGTGTATGTTTTATGGGTGAAAAAAATGCTTTTATGAAATTATTTTCAATATTTTAAAATATTTTTAGATAAATAGTTTCATTCCTAATTTAATATCCCATAATGATTTTTTTGTTCTCATCCCGTGTTTTTTAATATTTCTCATAGGATTTATTAGTGAATAGAGTCACGGATGGGATAATTTAAAATTTATGATGATTAAACATGAAGGGGAACAACATTCATTTTTAAAGTATCTGTTTTATGGATGAAATAGATATTATTGGAAGTGTACACATTTTATTTATATGGGTTTTTATTTATGAGTTATGAACTAATTCACTAAATAACTAAACCTGAAAAGATCTGAAATGAGAAAGAATGTAAATTATTTATTAAAACTCAAGATTATGTAATTTATAAGGTTCATTCCTTATAGTTGGTATCATAGATCGGTTTTGATAACTTTAGTGGTTATGTTGATATTTATGAATATGTTACATGTTATATATATAAACTAAATTTTTAATATAATAGATATAGTTATAGTTATTTTAGATAAATGTAATGATATGTAGATGACATAAATAAGTATATCTTAGTGTTTATCTTACTCATATGATTATTTTATTGATATGATCACACTAACCTTTTTGGTTTTATAAAATTGCTAGACCCATCATGAAACATAGTAAAAAAGGATGTGATGGAAAATGTGGTGGTTAAATGAATATCAAACCAAATGAAATAGAATTTTCTATTAGAACTCTCTTGTTTATTCTAAACCAACTATCAGGAGTAATGATTAACCACTTAATCCATGGTGATTTTTCTAATGCATCATATATGAGAGAAATTAATCCTTTTATAATTTTAGGTAATAAAGATATCAAAGGTAATAATTTTAATTGACATATGTGTCATGCATGATGAAAGAAACACCAAGGAAAATGTTTTAAAGGGATAGTAAGCTTGTATAGATGTGTAAATGATAATCATAAAGTAATAAACTTCTATAGAAAAAGGAAGCATCCAATTGACTCTAGGAAATAGAAATAAGTTATTTTGGGGTGATAAATTGATTTTAATAACTGTGGGGAATATTGTCATTAAACAAATAGATGTCCTATGAAAAAAAAATTGGAATTTAATTAGTAGGACCATAATAATATATGATTAAAAAAACCTAATTCTATTTAAATAGAATACAAGGAAACAAAAAGTGACATATGAAATATATGGATTATTTTCTTATCTCATGTTTTGAAATTATTGATTCTTAGGACATGATAAATTTTTTTGTTTATAGAAAATAATTATTATGGAATACGAAAGAAAATTGTTGTTTGTGGAATAAGATGAATGGTAAATGATTATGAATTAAACATTTAAGGGATTCGAGAGTTATGTCAGATATATGAATAATGAAATGCATTAAAGTTTAGATGATCATTTTATAATTGGATTACAATGGAAAAAAATTTCTAGTAAATTTGACTGCAATGTTTTTTATGTGAAAAAATTATTTGAGTAAGAATATTATTTTCACGTGTGGGGATTATTGTAAAAGTATGAATAATATTTAGGGTTTGCATGATCTTAAATTTGAAGTAATTGTGTATTATTACATATTGGATATCCAAATGAATGGTATAAAATACACTTTTAGGGTAATCCATGTTTTGGTAATTTTTTAGTATTTTACCACATTTTGGGAATGTTATAAAATTATATTATTTTTGTGTTAGGACAACCCTTATGAAAGGTGAAAACCATTCAGGATGGACATGGCTACAGATGTGAGCCCCACAACTGAAGTGTGATAAAACTTTATTACCTACCACTGACTTATGTGAAATCCCTGGGTAGAATGACATTTCATCTCAATTAAATTATTTGATGGAATATTAATAAGATTATTTTTGGAACATATGTTTTATTAAATGGATATCAATATTAATGGAAAATGATTTTGGAAATAAGTGACCAATGATCTTTTAGAAGATGTTCACTCATTTAGTAGCTTTATATGATTACGGTAAAAAAAATTCTATGACATTTTAATTAATGGTAATGGTTTATTTATATTTTTGAAGAATCTATGATATTTATTGTGGACTTCTGGATATTTGGTTATTTATTAAAATGATTATCCTATATTGAAGATTATGTGATTAGGTTAATTACTCTTTGGTATAAGACATTAAGAGAGATTAATGTTATTTTAAGATCAATGTGAAGACTATGTGATTAAATACTTATGAATAATGGGTTTCAATGATAGTTTGAATTTTTTTATCGAATTTGAAGAATAGTTATTTATTTAATGGTCTATGTGAAACATTGGGTATTACAGATGAATTTTGGAGATTAAAAGTAGTCTTCAATATTTTAAATTTATTATATTTCGTGAATTATATTATTATTTCCTGTTTTTTTTTTCATAATGTTTCATAGTTAGATGAATAAATATTTAATGTCTTGTTTATTATATGATTCTCTAGAAGATGATTCTAGGGATTTAGGTGTGAAAATATATCATTAATACTATTCATTTAGATAAAAAGATATGTTTGTTGTGGAATTCAATTTTTTGAAGAAACAATATTTTTAAAGTATGTATATTTTCTTATGATCATAGTTTTTGTAGTAAATGAATTAGACAACTCAATAAAAAGGATACTAAAATAATAACATTTTCTATTTAATTTTCCATCTAAAAAATTATTTTTTAGCCCATCAAAAGTTTGTGTTTTTTTGATTGTTAACTTTCTCTTGATCAATTCATCCATCGCTATACATTAGAATATAATGGTTAGTTTTTCTTCAATGTCCATGTTTTCTTACATAGAATCCTAGAATGTGTTATTTTGAGTGTTCTCTGTTCCTAAATGTATTTTAATGTAGTTGTTTTATTGATTGTTTTTTGATGTCGTATTTTTTTAATGTCATGAAAATTCCATATAATTTATTTTTATTATATGAGAATTTTTCAATACTGTGAAATCTGAAAGCGCACGATTCCAAGGCCCGAAATGCCCGGAATGATCCATCGCTGTTTTTTTAAGATTTAATTAACGCACATAACTATTTTTCCTG
The DNA here is from genome assembly GCA_963277665.1 of Viscum album. Classification (NCBI taxonomy): domain Eukaryota; kingdom Viridiplantae; phylum Streptophyta; class Magnoliopsida; order Santalales; family Viscaceae; genus Viscum; species Viscum album. The sequence goes on from OY728136.1 coordinate 1,068,276,417, forward strand.
AAAAATTGCAATAACTCTTAAATAGTTACTTGAATCTGAAATATGAGGGCACCGTTGGAGTCTGGATGGTGATTTTACCCGAAGCACGACTTAAGTTTTGTCGGTGCGGGCCTCCTGTAAGAAAACCCAAAAATGGCATAACCGTAAATAAAAAAATTAAACAAATTATTTTATTTTTTAAATTCTTATAACTCGCAAATGGTAGCTCAGATTGAAAATCTAAGACCACCGCTGAACTCGTGAGGGCATGCTTTATTTAAGAAGATATTACCATTTGCCAGTGTGGGCCACCAATGATAGTTATTTTTTCATCGTAAATAAAATAATTAAGTGACAATTAGTTTATTGTAAAATCCATAACTATTAAACGGTAACTCGGATTTGAAATATGAGAGTACTATTGGGTTCATTGGGGAGTGTTTCACTTTGGAAGATCCTAAATTTTACCGGCGCGGGTTGAGGGTGACTGTTATTAATTTTCTAAATCTTTTTTGGGTACTTTCAGTAAACACTCAAGCGACATTTTTTATCTTTTGAACCGGTGCTCAGAATTGAATTCTAATGATGCTGTTGAACTCACAGCACCAATATTCTCTTAAGGAGACATTCATCTTGACCTCAGTTTGTCAAGGGTGAAAGTTATTTTTCATGTTTTTGCAGAAAAGAAAATAAAATAAAGAACACCTTTTTATTTTTATTTTTAACCTCCCAATTAAATGATTGGAGGTGGGGACCGCCCGAGCTAGAAAACTCCCATTTTTTAATTAATGTTGGTGGGGACCACATGAACCCTTTTTTAATATGGGGAAACCCTTTGGAAAAACTCCCATTTAATTGTGCCAACGTTAATTAAATGGCTTGACTTTCAAATACTAAGTAACAACGTCGTTGGTAATTAAGAAGGTTTCTTTTAAATGAACCATCATAAATTCCATGATAGTTACTTACCCTCCCCCTATCCTTTTTATATGGAGAATGTGGGGAGGAATTGGAATGGCTTCACCAAGAGATCAAACTCTAGTAAAGTTTCGTGATGCCCAACACTTTGGGGATGGAGTTGGTTCTAGCGGGCCCTGATGAGAAACCCTGAACCACAAACCGAGGATCGACGAATGAGTGACACCGTTCGAGGCTAGTTACGTGGGATAATGAAAGCTGAAACTTCCTCAAATGCAGATGACCTCCTATGAACTCGTGGTAGGGGTTATTTTGTTTGAGAATTTTTTATTTCCTCTTCCCCGTTCATAAATTTATATGAAGAACGCGGGTCAACCGACTAACGGGTTGTCCCATGATTCATCTATCTTCATGATAGGTTGTTATGGGGTATCTTGTAGGGTTTGTTATATTGAATATCCCCTTACCCATTCATGATGTTCATTATGATTCAAGAATTATAGAGCTGCTTTCCACTGTACTAACTCTGAGGTTGTGGGACAAAAAAACATGGCCTGACCACTCCGCAATTCTTTATGATTCTTGATGTGTTCATTTTGATGAGGGGGGATGGCGATTGACACTGGCAGGGCTCATGAACGGCGACCGACACCCAGGCTGAACATAATGAAGGAAGCGGCTGGCACCCTGGCCAGCCCCAATAAAGGCGGCAGTGCGACCGTACAGCCGGAGAAGGGCCTCGGCAGAGCAAGGGATGTGGTCGGACGCATGAAGGGGATAGCGGCGTTCGTCTGCGCCGCTCGGTGAGTGAGAGACACAACGGAAAAGGGAGGGCTGTTGGCCGAGCCGACCGCCGGTTTAGGCGCGATGCATGATGTGCCGCACAAGGAAGGCTTTTGGTCGTCCGTCCAGCCACAGCGGGCCGCCATGCTGTGGGCCGGGCCGCGCTGGTGGGACGGGCCGGACCCAGCAGGCCGAATTCGGTCGGGTCGGACCGGACCCGAAAAACCTTCGACCCATTTTCTCTCTTTCGTGCATATCTTGAGCTATGGGTGTCCGTTTGAAGAACCATCATTGGCGCCAAAAATAATACATTGAGGCAAACCATTTGGTGTACCCCACATGAGATTTGGATAGAGTTGCGGTATGGCCGGGTTGGATTAAACATGAATCTAATCAAGCCCCGGGACTAAAAGGCCAACAACTTACAGACCAGACATCCGATTGATGCACCTTCTGTTGTGTTGATATGCCTATTACATGGTGGTCCTTTGGGATAAATCTGTGTGGTAATTTGTGGTAGTTAGAGTATCGACCTATGGCATGAGGATCAAATCCTCCCTGAATCAAGTGAGCATAGTGCGGGAACCTTGTAGTTGGAAAAAATTTGAAAAAGGGATCCTATGTTGGTTTGTGCTTTGGTATCCTTCATGGGTTTGTGCTTGAGGATCCCACATGGATCCTCTCCAGGAATCCATGTGGGACTACTCTAGGTTCATGTGTGGGTCTACTGTACTAGGATCATTTGTTGGTCTGAGAATGTACTAGGATCCTGTGGTGGTCTAATGATGTTCTAGGGTCGTGTGTGGGTCCGATGATGTACTAGGATCCTAGGTGGATCTGGTGATGTACTAGGTTTCTACATGGGTCTGATGATATATTAGGATAATGTGTGGGTCAGATGATGTACTATAATCCTGTGTGGGTCTGATGATGTACTAGGATCATGTGTGGGTCAGATAATGTACTAGGATCCAATGTGGGTCTGATGATTTAGGATCCTACATGGGTCTGATGATTTAGGATCCTAAGTAGGTCTTCCTCTTAATAGAGTAAGATGATTCAGTAGTTACATCTAATCATCTATACTATCATACATAAGTTATACATGGTGTGAGCTGAATCCTTACCTTCGTGGTGATACCTTTGTGGTATTATTCATTGTGGTGTACCTGTGTGGTACTTTCCTTCATGGTGATACCTTTGTATCATTCTTCTATGCCGCGTACCTCTGTGGTACTTACCTTCATGGTGATACCTTTGTGGTATTATTCTATGTGGCATACCTATGTGGTAATTTCCTTCGTGGTGATACCTTTGTGGTATTGTTCTGTGTGGAATACCTATGTGGCACTAACCTTTGTGGTGTTACCTTCGTGTTATTCTTTCCTTCGCAGAACTGTTGATCTTTGAGCTAATGAGTTGGGCCTTGCGTTTTCTCATGAATGAGATGGGCATAATTGATAACATAGGTACATGTATGGGAATATACCTAATTTGGGTTTACAGTTGTTTCCATGCTTTGTAGTTTATACTTTTTGTATTTTGGGAAACATTCAGGGGTCTCGGGGTCCCTACTGAGTATCGTTATACACACCTCTGCACGGGCTATGTCCGCCCCTTGTTGTGTTTGGTGCAGATGACGGGCTGCACTGACTGAGGAAGAGAGTACCAGGACTGGTGGTAGCTCAAAGGTGGACATTAGACAAGGCCTACCACAGAGACTTCCATTCGAGAGTTGTACCTACCCTTCACATAGGATCCTTGGCGGGTGTTCACAAGAGTTATTTCAGTTTACTTGTACTTTTCAGTTTTTTTGTACTTCCCAATTGGGATTGTATTCTATCCCCTTTTTCTTACTATACACAAACTTTTTACTATGAAATTTACTTGACTACATCTATAGTTGTGTGCTTGGTTGCATGTGTTTACAGGGTATAAAGGAAATGCCTTCCCGATTTTAGGGAATACACCTTTTTGTGCTAGTTGCCAGCCCCTGGCCTATTGAAGGTGGGCTTGGGGTATTCACGACACGGGCCCCAGGGGACTAGTCATGACAATTTCATTAAAGTAAATTTGAAAAGTGAAACCATAGTTACCAAACCTGTTTTTAAAATTTTGATATGGTAATTTCCAAAATGAGGGAAGGATATAAAATCCCAGGTAATTATAGAATAATAAATATTCATATATATTAATATTTATGAATTAGATATCAATTTCACTTAAAATGAGACTCTTTTTCTAATATCATACCCAAAACGCATCAATGGGTTTCTCTGAAATCCTATCTTTCACACAAGACTGATATATATCAAAAAATAATACATTATTAAATTTATTATTTAAAAGGGGAGTTAACCCATAGACATTTTATTGGAAGGAATTAAAATAACTACCGATATTATGTTTAAAAATGTTTATTAATTGTTTTTTCTTATTTCTAATAAATTTTAGAGTCTTAAAATGACAATAAGAAAATTTATGCAAAAAAACTCAAATATTTTCAAAATCTAGTTTTAGAAACTTTATATAGTGAACTATTTTAAATCTTCTTAATTTTTCACTTTTATATGTTCTGTTTTTTAAAATAAAGATCTTATTTTTAATCGGGACATCAAAAGTAACTTTGGTTGAATTTTGGGCATTTTTCTGATAAAATTAATTTTTAATGAACAGGTAACAATACTTCATTTTAATTCAAAACTGGATTTTCATTATAATTTAATTATAATGATATATTATCATTTTAAATTGTTTAGTGCTATAATTAGATAAATTTTCTAATCATTTATTCAAATATTTCCCATTGTATGTAATTTATCATTTAAATTTTATATAAACACATGTCAATATTTTGAGAGTTTTTACTTATTAAAAACATGTTTCCTCAATCTGTCAACATGATAAACTATAAATTAATTTTATTCACTTTTATGAAATTATTTTCCATACATGTTCATACATGGTTATAACTAATATAAAAAATTTGATCTAACTGGATCAAAATAATTTTCGATGAATAATAATTTTCACATTTAATTTACCATGGTTAAAGGTAAATCAGAGAATTAAATTGAAAATAATATTATAATAACCTTAAACTAACCTAAAACATGTCCAAATATTGATGGATGAGTTATTTACAACTAATAAAATTCTTAGTTTGAAATGTTCGCCTTTGAAATACACATGGGTGTGATTTTGACATTTATAACATTTAGTTTAATATAAATGAAGAAAATTTGATAATCATGTCTCTTTTTACGACATCAATTTTTGAATGGTTTTATATAATTGAAATATTCAACTATAAAGAGTAGTTTGAAATATAAAATTAATACCTATATCATGATAATTTATTTCAAATTTTTCAAATAAAAATATTTAAATTTAATTATGACACAATGATATCATTTTTATAAATATCATCATATTTTATTCAACATAACTCAAGTAGGAGTCATTTGGTTTAAAAAATAATATATATTAACTTAATATTTTTAGATTTTCCAAGGGTTCCCCTCCCCTCTACTAAAAAAAGTACTCACTTTTCTATATTAGTAATTAAAATTCAAGAACCATTTGGTTCAAAGGGATATTCCAAAAATCCATTAATATATTCCCTCCACACATACTTTAGGAATTATTTTAGGCAGAACAACATTCTTAGAGGTGTTATGATTTTCTTCAAAGGTGATCAATCGAAGAAGATGTATTATTTTTTAAGAGTTTTAATTTTATTTAATATTAAAATTCATTAAAATATTATTTTTATAACATGAAAAAGTTTCATTATTTTAAATATAGTGATATGTTTTTATGTTATTATAATCACCTAAATCCATCTCCAATCTCATATAATGGGAATTGGATATTTCATTCATGTGTAAAGTGGATTATGGCACCATGAACCAATATAGTTTATTCTTGATTACCATATTTCATGATTGTTTATAATTATTGAATCAATGTTTACATAAGATACTAATTACATGTTTATCATTTTAAAATAAAAATACTTCAATAATGTTTATAACTTCCATGCCCATAAAAATGATAATGTCATTCATGTGTATGTATGAACTATCACCTCCATGAAGTGATGTGAATCGTTTTTATTAACCAAATCACTTTTATGATATATATATATATATGTGTGTGTGTGTGTGTATTTAAATTATTATAATAATTTTAATAATATTATGATAATTCCAGAATTAAAACATATTAATTACCTTATTTTCATACTAATCAATGAAAACAAGAAGACGTTAATCATGTGTACATACTCTATATCGTCTCTATGATTATAATGATGTTCATTTTTATATCTTTAATTAAGGATTTGATTTAAAAAGTATGATTAACGTATATAAAGTGATCATTATGTGAATAATACTATTTTTGAGATGATGGACTTATGAGCATATAGACAATTAATATCCTAACAAGTTCATTTTCGACTAAAGTATATAATAACAAAAAAATGCCAATCATGAACAAAAATTAATATATAATTGTTATAACATGGTAATAAGTTATATAAAATGAATAATATACATGAAAATTTTTATAAATAAAGTAAAAATTAAGTTAATTGTATTATTCATGATGATAAATAATGAACGAGACAATTCAGAACCAAGGTAATGGACTCTTTAACTAAAACATCACTTTAATTGTTTTAATAGTTTATTATTATAAATAATTATTATTAATTACCATATTTGAAAATATGTTTTATGGAGTTTTCATAGGTAAATTATTGTTTTAAATTTTATATTCCTTTGAAAACCTTGAAACTAGTATGGGACACTTTGATTCAAATATATTATATTTAATTTTTAAATTTGTGTTTTAAAAATGGTTTGATTATTTCAATAAATAGAATTTTTTTTAAAATATACGCCATGGATGGATTTTATTACTTAAATGTTTATATCATGTATTTTTGTTACATTATAGTTTTACCTTTTTATTTTAAAATTATGTATTTTAATTTAGGAGTATTTAGCTTGTATAGGGGAAGTGAGATTTCAATGTGGAAAGGTTATTTTTCCCTTATACTTATTTTATGTGTTATGATTATGTTATTCTTCTTGAGAATTATTTATGTATATGGGTGGTTTCATGATAAACTGATGTAGGGTGGCCTGTGATAGCTCTCCAATTAATTGGGTAGTGAGACTCAATTAAACAATAAGTTTTCTCTTAAGTGATTTAGGAATATACTATGTTGGGTATTACAAACATAACCATGATTGTTACTCCATATATAGATGTGAAAGAAACAATTTATGTATGATATGGATTCCACTAGTTACCTCTAAATTTAATGATTTATATGATGTTTTATCAGAATAATATGATTTCAATAGGATAGCTAAAGAGATTATGTTTTGTATGTAAAAATTATTATTGTATGAAAATGTTTCATGAATTTAAAATACTCATGGAGTAACAGTTTCATTTCTTATTTAATATACCTCACTACGATTTTTTTACTCATACCATGTTTTTTAAATTATTTTCATTGCATTTTATATAAAAAAGTGTTATGGATTGGATCTTGGAAAATTTATGATGATTTAACATTAAAGTAAACCAAATTTAATTTTAATAGTGTGTGTTCTATGGAATAAATGGATAATTTGGGAAGTTTACACATTGTATTTATATGGTCTTTTATGTATTATTTTTTACCTTATTCTATAAAACTGTAAAAATAAAAATATCATTAATGTAAAATAATGTAAATTATTGATTAAAACTAAAGATTTTGTAATGTATAAGGCTGGGTCCATGTAGAATATGATGTTAATGTATTATGTTTCATGGACTTTACCATTGTTTGTGTTGATATTATAATCACACCACCACTAGTTGGTCATGTATAATGGCAAGTAATCAATGATTGATAGAGGTCAATATGGGGTCTCCATGCTTTCTATGGACTAGATGAATTACATTCCCCTTAGTGCTTTCTGAAAATATAGTTTTCATGGGAATGCGACTTGTATATTTTCAATGTACATGCTCTCACCATAACCAAAATCCTACGATTGATTATCCACAACCTCCAAGTACCTGATCAACTATAAATAAATCATACTTAGAGGTGTATACTAAATTCACGAAGGTTTCTGTCAAGTAAAACATGTTAACAGAACTAAAAATGACCTCTTAAACCGACGAGGGTTTCATTTTATTGGGAAATTCCCATTCTTCATATATTTAAGGATGTAAATCTCCATATGAAAATTATACATTATTTTAGGATGCATATGAAATGATATATCCATAGGTGTTAATATTGTTAATATTTTGTGAAGAATTTATTTTAAGATGTCGTGACCCTGACCAACTTCAATTCATATCATCTAGTTAATGCAATTCTATATACACCTTGCTAGAATTTCATTCCAGCCACCCAATTCTTCTTGTCATGTGACTTTAACATAGGTTATTTGTGCAAGTTTATTATATAGTATCACTAATATATAATCAACCATGGTATATAGATCATATTTGAATAAAAATTACTCATTGATGGTGTTGCCTAGTGTCTATGTGAAAGGGAAGAAGTAAGGATGGTTAGTGGGGTTGACCATATTTGGTTTCAAGTGCTTTAGATAATTTAGATTGTTATTTTCCATGGATAAAAGGAAATAAATAAGAATAATATAATTTCAAATGTAATAAATTTTATTCATCCTTTCCCAAAATTGAGGTTGACCTTGACCTATTTTTCATCCGGCAGAGGATTATTTTTTTTGTTTCTTCAAATTGACAAAAGGTACTAGACGATTATTTTCTCACATGAGTGATTTAACTATATGTTCAACTTTTTTATGGGTAAAAATATTAGTTTCTACATTACATTTCATTTTATCAATATGTCATTATTATGGGCCATGATTTACCCTAGGTCCACTTAATGAAATATCTTTGGAATTCATCTATCTCTAAAAATTCACATAATCTCTATGGGTAAATAATTAGGATCAATAGTGTTTACATCACATCTTGATGGTTCTTAAAATAAAGATATTACAACTAATTTTGTGAAAGAGTAAAACTGAGTTAATATTTTAAACACTTATATTTGAAAAATTAGTGTGAAAACGTCTCACTTTCATGTTGTTTTCAATTTATGTGGATGTTTTTTATATTTTAATTAATGTGTAGAAAATATAATAATTGAATTGATAAAAAATTTCTTCCTATCCAACAAGAGATTATTATAGAATGTTATGTACCAAGAATGTTTTTCCCTAAAAGATTATGTACATGAAATATAATTTTTTTCTTTTGATTTTAATATCAAGGTCCTATCATCATGACTCATCAATACATGAATTGTGTCACATGATGATCAAGATATCCCAACCATTCAATAGTGTAGAAGATATGATTTATTATATTGGTAAGGGGAAAGGTTTCATCCACTAATTGAACATATGTACTTTTTTAAGTTTATATGGGTGCATGTTTCCCATACATGAATTCCATTCATGCAAGCAAGGATTCAACATGTTTGGGGTGTTTTGTATGTATAATTGTGTAGACAACCACCCACCAATGTGAAGTGGTAGAGGATATATAGAGACTCCCCATATTCATATCCATTTGATTATTAATCCATTCTATGACAGAATGATCCACCAGATGAGGAGAGGTTGTCTCTATAATCAATGAATGTCACAATCATCCTTAAAAAACTAATTAATTAATATCGTATTAATATAACAAGAACCACCATTTTTCTCAAATTCTACTCTTGAAGGAGGTTTGTCTTTATCATTATTTATTTGAGGGGATAAATTTTTTCTTATTTGATGATGATATCCTATGGATTTGTTTTCTAAGCATATTCTCATTTAGATGATTGAGATTCATAATCTCTCTCTTTCCCTCATATTTTTTTAGTTGTAATTTTATGGAGGTAATTTAAGATCCTCATCTTAGGGAATTGGATATACCCAAACTGTTAACAGTATCCATTGAAGATTTTTTTGAGTAAATGTAAATTCATCTATCAGATATTATAGGTTCTTTATCAATCTAAGATTTTATATTCATGCAGAATCTATTTATGTATCCTGATAACAAACATATCATAGAATACTTTCCAAATTACATCACTCTACATTTACTTCTTTTTCTCCAACAGGTTTTTGGTTGAGGAATATTTTTTTTATAAATTTCATAAAATAGTGGTGGTTATCCCATCACTCCCCACAAAATATGATGACTATTCACTAATTTAACCTATTATGAGGCTTTACGTATGGTTATTTTTTATAACCCAGGACATATTGGACCATTTTTAATTGTGATTATAATGATGTTTTATGTCACATTCCTTACATTCTCCATGTTTGGTCAGTGAATAGTGATCGCAAGGGTGTTTCCTATCATACATTCCAAGAGGGACCTTGTAAAGACCCAAAAATTCCATGGAATTTTTTTTCTTAAATAAATGAGAATTTTACGAGTCCACAAAAATTGACGGTGCATGATTATGAGGCCCGGTGTGACCAAAATCAATTTCTGATGTTTTGTTCAGGTATATACAGTAAACGTTCAAGAGTGTTTTTATAACTTCTGAACTGATGCTCGGAATTGAAATCCAAGGATACCTTTGAACTCGTAAGGATGATATTCGCATAAGGAGACTTTCACTTTTATGGCAGTGGATTGAGAATAAAAGTTTGTTTTTAAGGTTTTTGTGGAAAATAATAAAATAAATTGAGCTTCAATTTATTTTTATTTGAGCCACCATGTGGGTGATTGGAGGTGGGTCACACTGGATCTATAACTTCCTTGTGGAGGTTGGAAGTTGGAGGTGGGACCACCGCACCTTAACCACCAATTAAAGGTTATGGTGGTGGGGTCCACCCAAACCTAACCTCCTGTGAGAGGTTACAACGTGGGGATGACACGAGACTAAACCCCCTATTAATGGTGGGAGAGGAAAACCTCTCAACTCCCCTCATTAATGAGGGAGAGTATGTCCACATCCCCCCCCCCCTCTTTTATTTGTACCAACCCCCCTAATTTAATGATGCCAAATCCTCCACATTAATTAAGGGGGATCCAAGTTAGTTAATTCACGATTTTGAATTTTGTTCCGGAAAATTAAACAATAGACTAACACAATCTATTATTATTTTGGTTGGAATTGATCATTTTGGTGGCATCTTTCAGAGGAGGATTATTGGGAGATTGCTCCCAACGAATAATGCCTTCGACTACGAAGAACGTCGGCCTTCTTAGACTTCTTCCATAGAGATTATACCGACATGGTACGTCTTCAACTGACCTTCCCTCTTCATCGTCATCAACAAGCCAACGCATGCAGCTTGGGATTGGAAGTTTGAGACGGATGCGATGAATGGTGATCACCTTCGTCTTCTTCCCACAACTTCATCGGCGATCAACAAACAAAGGTAGGGGTTGTTTTCTTTCATCTGCCATGTTCCTCTTTTCTTTCAAAATGAAGAACGAGGATACATTTCCTTTGATGGGTGAGTTCTTGTTCATCTTTCTTCTACCTTGATGAACCGATTGTAATCACCGTAATCGTGAAGGGTGTAGGCCAATCTATCATGTCTCAACTCCCTCTGTCAATCACTTTTGTGATATTCTTCGGCATGTCGATGAAGAAACGAGGAAACGAAGGTAGCAAAGGCAAAGGTCGCGCTACCTACTGCCTATGTTATCCGCACCACCCCCGCGGCATCCCACACTGCAACCGGCCGAACCGGCCCATGCCGAGATGATTCCCCAAGCCGGTCCATGCCACGCCGGCCTCCCCCGCCGCTTGCCGGCCCGCCCGGCCGCCGACAGCCCACCTGGCGCCCTGCCTGCATGGTGCTCAACCCGGTCGCCTGCCAGCCTGGCCACACCATGCCCGCCTGACGGCCTGCTCGGCCGCCTCCCGGGGGCCTGACCAAAACACGCCGGCCCGCGCGCCCCGCCCGCCCCATGCACCCCGAGCCACACCCTCCCACCACTCCAGGCCAAACTGACCCTGAGCCCGGGCCGAACCGCCCATACGGCCTGCTCGACTAGCCCGCCCAATGGGTTAGGCCATACCCAACAGGTTTGACAGGGTTGACCCAGACCGGGTCGGCCCATACTGGGTCAGATCGGGTCCATCTGATTGGGTCGGACCAGACACGAGTCCACTACCGACCCTTTACATTCTTTGGCCATTTCATTGGCACTGGATGACCATTTGTCGAACCTTCAACAACACTAGTTTTCATCGTGCACGATAGTCCCTTTGAGTATACCCCACTATAGTTTGAGTTAATGTTGAGATACGGTCAGGTAGGATCGTGCACGAATCCAACAAGGCCCCCGGGACTAAAAGGTCAATAACTCACAAACAAGGCGTCTGATTGAAGCGCCGTTTGTTGCGTTGAGACCCCTATGACGAGGCGGACCTTTTAGATACTTCCACATGGGACTTCATGACATTTGGAGAATCGAACTGTAGCTCATGGAGCGGATCCTCCCAGAGATGAGCGAGCATAGTGTGGAGACCTAGTAGCTGGCTGAGACCTGATGACTACTGACTAAGTCAACTTGGAGTGATTTGACTAGCCCAGTGAGGAGCAACTTCGTGTCGCGGAAGACCCATAGTGGGGAGCTCCTTGGTGTCACAGAAGACCCGTAGTACTCGGCAGGAGGAGTACCTCAGTAGACTATGAGGAGGAGCACCACTGTGTGACGTGGAAGACCCATGGTGTGGAGTGCCTCTGTGTGACGTGGCAGACCCACGATACTCAATAGGAGGAGTACCTCAGCAGTCCAATGTTAGTGGGAAGCGCATCTGTGTGACGCGGTAGCCCACTATACTTGATAGAAGAGTAGTTCTCTAACAGCCGAGGTGTTCGACGTTGTGCTTGTAAATTTTACTTGATACTACCCCTAGAATAAAATCATGGTTGGAGTCAAGTCAGAAACATTTTTTTACCTAATGATTGAGATGGATTACTTGAAAACTTAGGTATATGTATGGGCATATACCTAAGTGAGGTAATCTGTTGAATTCAAACTTTGTGGTTTATCCTTATTTTATTCATGAGACCTTGAGGCTCTTGGGGTCCCTATTGAGTATTGTTATACTCACCCTTGTATGGGCTATGCCCGCATCTCATTTTGTTGGATGAAGATGATAGACATTGCTGGCCGATGATGAGTGTACTAGGACTAGACGGTACCCGGACGTGGACCACAAGGTGTGATGATAGACTTAGGACACAGACGGACGTGGAGTGTTGTGAAGACTATACATACCTACCCTTTAGGTAGGATTTCCCAGTGGATGATCCAGGAGCTGTTTTCCCTTTTTCAATTTCTTGTATTTTCACTTCCCTTGTACTTTACAGTTGGGATTGTATTTCCGAACCCCTTTTTACATTCAACACTCCTTTTGTATACAGTTTTACATAGTGTTTTGCTTCCAGCTTGTAATTTGTTGTGTGTGTTTACAGTTATAAAGGAAATTCCTTCCCTTTTTTAAGTATTTACACTTTTGGTGCTAGTTTCCAGCCCCTGGAAAATAGAAGGTGGGTTTGGGGTAGTCACGTCACGGGCCCTGGGGGACAGGTCGTGACAAATTCGTATTAGAGGAGTCGGTTCAACCACAAAACATAGGACTTTCATCTTTTCAGTGAAGAAATAGTGTTAAGAGTAATGAGTGTGGTTTTATGTTTAGGGAGTCCACAACTGGTGCGACAACCAACATATCCATACACTAGGACCCTGACTTCTGATTTTCGAATCAGTGCACGAAAACCCTAATTGCGTGTGTGTTTTCAAAAGTTTTTTCTAAGTAAGATCAACCAGGTTAGCCCACCAGGTATAACCATTTGATCATGTCACATCTGTTTCTTTCAGGATGCCTCCCCACGGACAAGCAATGAGAGTCCTGAGAGTTTTACGCACAGATATCCCACCAAGCAATGAGGCCTCGATGTAGGGCCCTTTTCTAGTGAAGGCACCAGTGGTACCACATCCGGTTGGCCCACCGATGCCACCAACCCTAACAGTAGACGATACACTCCCCTTGAGCATGTTCCATGGGTTCAAGCACCATAGGCTACCTAGGTTCAATAGAGAGATAGACCCAAATGCGGAAGAGGATTTTCTGGAGACTGTGGTGAGAGTTTTCCGACTATTGGGGACATCGGCTGAAATCATAGTGATTCTTGCTTCCAGCCTTCTACAGGCTGCATCGAAAAGATGGTAGAGCCTGATTATCTAGGTTCACAATGAGATGATTCTTCTCTGGGCAGACTTAGAGAGCCTGTTTTGTGTAGAGTTTGTTCCAGCGACTCTACGCACAGTGCGTATTCAGGAGTTACTTCATCTGCAGCGGGGCAACATGACTGTAGCTCAGTACTCAGCGAGGTTCACTGACCTCTTGCGCTACACCACTGATATGGTAGGGGTCCCATTATTCAGGGCCCGGACCTTCAATTTGGGGCTCAGGTGAGAGAATAGGGCTTCGATTATCTCCCTAAGCATCGCAACGTAGACATGGGTGCTGGAGATATCCCTCTTAGTGGATAGTTTCCTTATTGATCAGTCTCTGGCAGCGAGAACCACCACTAGTCAACATTCAGTAGAGTATTCATCAGCTGATAGAAGAATGATGTTGCAGTGGTCATAGAGGACCAAACCCATGGATGGAAGACCACATGACTCATGATCGATTGTGCGGGGCACTGGAGACAGAGCTAGACATGCCAGGAGCAGGCACAGTTACACATGCAGCGGGCAAGGCCACATGGCTCGTGACTGTCTAACCTTCCATTCGAATGATCAGCAGATGGTCGAAGGACCACCCAGGGGGAGACAAAGATTTGATAGAGGTGGTCCACAAGGATTAGGCAGACGTGGCAGAGGATCTGGTTGTACAGCTGGAGGTGGGCGGCATTTCGAGGTGTTACCACCACCACCACCAGGAGGTCCACCCCGATAGTAGGGAGTAGGAGGACATGGGAGAGATCAGCTCCAGGCAGCTGAGGCTTACGATCACGGTGCATCAGAGATGATTCGAGGTATGATCTACGTGTACTCCACCATAGCTGTAGTTCTTATAGACATAGGTTCCAGTCACTCTTTTATTGCTACCACCCTTGTTCAGAGCTCAGAGATTCTGACGAAGCCGTTGGCTCGATCCTTATGGCTAGAGACTCCTACGGGAGCAGACATGATGATTACGTACTAGTTCCGGTAGTGTGATCTTACTCTAGGAAGCGAGATATTCTATTGGGATCTCTTAGTATTGGTGTCGAGGACTTATTATGTCATCTTGGGTATGGACTAGTTATCTATAGTCCATGCTCAGATCGACTGTCTTAGGTGCAATGTGAGGTGTGTCCGCATGGATGGGACCAGGTTTACCTTCACTGGAGAGAAGGGAGCTTTTGTAGCATAGGATGGAATTTCCCAGAGGAGAGTACAGCCGATCACTCATCAGTTACCTTGCCTTGGAGAAATTTATATAGAGAGTCTGACTTATCCTGTAGTGGTGGATCAGTACACAGATTTTTTCTTTGATGAGTTCACATGTCTATCTCCTCGTAGAGTGGTGGACTTATACATCTCCATGTACCCCGGGATGGCACCGATATCTACAGTATCATATTGGATGGCTCATGTTAAGCTTCATGAGCTGTGGGTATAGCTGGAGGACTTGTATGGGAATGGATTCATCCGGCCTAGTGTTTCTCCTTGGGCATCCCTGATTCTATTCGCCAAGAAGGTTGATAGAAGCTTGAGTCTTGGTGTTGACAACTGTCTCCTGAACCAGGTGACCTTGAAGAACATGTACCCACTCTCGAGGATTGAAGACCTCTCTGATCAAGTGAAGGGAGCACGATTATTCTTGAAGATAGACCTTCGATCAGGTTATCACCAACTCAGTGTTTGATATGAGGATGTGCAGAAGATGGCTATCGGATGTCGTTACGGTCACTACAAGTTATTGGATATGCCTTTTGGTGTAACCAACACTCCAGTAGTTTTCATGGGACTCCTAAACAGGATTTTACAGCCTTACCTCGATCGCTTTGTTGTAGTCTTCATCGACAACATTCTGATATAATCGACTACTGAGGAAGAGCATGTCTACCATTTTCAGGTAGTACTGGACACACTCCGAGATCACCATCCTTATGGTAAGCTCTCGAAGTGCATTTTCTAGATCCAAGAGGTTTAATTTCTAGGACATGTCATATCAGTGGCTAGAGTTGCAGTAGATCCACCGAATATTGAAGCGGTACTTGTTTAGGATCCACCCAGAAGTGTGACGGAGGTACAGAGATTACTAGGTTCGGTTGGATATAACCGGTGGTTCATTCCAGAATTCTCCAGAGTTGCAGCACCACTATTAGCCTTGATGAAGAAGGGGAACCCCTTTGTGTGGTCATACAGATGCCAACAGAGCATTTCAGGAGCTGAGGAAGAGGTTGACTAGTGCCCCCATCTTGAGGTTCCAGAAGAAGGCGTTGGGTATATAGTCTAATGTGATGCATCAGGGACCAAAATCAGGTGTGTCCTAATGCAGGAGTAAGCAGTGATCACATATGGTTCTCGGCAGCTGATACAGCATGAGCTGAACTATGCTACCCATGACCTGGAGTTAGTAGTAGTGGTTTTCTCCTTGAAGATGTAGCGACACTATCAGATGGGAAAACATTTTACAGTTTACTATGATCAAAAGAGTCTCATGTATTTCTTCTCTTAGAAGGACCTGAACCTGAGACAGCAGTGATTTCTTGAGTTCCTTTAGGACTATGACTTCAAGATAGTCTATACTCCTGGAAAGGGGAATGTTGTAGTAGATGCACTCAGAAGGAGATCTGGTATACAACTACTAGGTGAGGTGACAGAGCAGTTGGATGCATTGTAGATATCCGTAGTGGATAGAGATAGATCATCTTTCCCTTAGTCCCTTACAGTCACTCCCACACTTCTTCAGCGAGTCAGGGCAGCACAACATGGGGACGCTGACTGCGAGACACAACGTGCTCAGATATCCACAGGGCATGCACCTGATGGATTTTCTGAAGGTGGGGTGAATGTCATCCTCTTCAGAGGACGTACTATGGTACCAGTGTCACCTCAGGAAGAAGTGTTGAAGGATTTTCACATATCCCTTTTAGTGGTACATCCAAGAGTGGCGAAGATGTATTGAGACCTTCGACGACAGAACTGGTGGCCAGGTGTGAAGATGGAAATTGTAGAGTTTGTCTCTCAGTGCCTCCCTTGTCTGCAAATGAAGGCAGAGCACCAGGTACTAGTAGGCTTGGTGCAGCCTTTATAGGTCCTAGAGTGGAAGTGGGATGAGATATCCATGGACTTTGTGAAAGGACTTCCATGTACATCCAGGGGTCACGACTCGACTTGGGTGATCGTCGACCGACTCACCACGTCATCCCACATCCTACCGATCAGAGAGAAGTGTTCAGTAGAGAGCTTGGGAGGAATCTATGTGTAGGAAATTTTATAGCTACATGGAGTAACTTCATCTATTGTCTCTGATCGGGTCGCATGGTTTACTTCCCATCCATGGAAGGCGTCGCAGGAGGCTTTCGGGATGTAGCTTCATCTGAGCATCGCCTTTCATCCTCAGACGGATGGTCAGACTCAGCATACCATTCCAACCCTTGAGGAAATTCTACGTGCTTGTGTTCTCTACTTCGATCATAGCTGGAAGGATCACTTACCTTTGGTAGAGTTTTCATAAAACAACAAAAACCACTCCACTGTTGGGATGGAACCATTTGAGGCGTTATACGGGAGACCTTACAGATCACCCTTTTGTTGGACTAACCCTAGGGAGTCAGCATTAGTTGGACCAGAGATAGTAAGAGCTACCACAAACAAGGTGGAGATCACCCAAGTGCAGATGAAGACTGCACAGAGAAGATAGAAGTCATGTGTTGAAAAGAGACGGAGACCTCTATAGTTCGAGGATGGCGACCACGTCTTTCTAAGGGTCTCACGTCGACAAGGTTTATGGAGATTTGGAAGAGGTGGAAAGTGATATTTTAGATTCATCGGACCTTTCTAGGTCCTCAGCTGAGTTGGTGTGGTGGCTTACCGCATAGATCTTCTACCTCAGTTGCACCGGGTGCACGACATCTACCACGTATCTCAGCTGAGGAGATACATGCCCGACCCTTCCCACATCATCGACCATTGCGAGCTAGATGTCGATGATGAGGTGAATTTTACAAAGTTCCCAGTGGATATTGAGGATCGAAAACAGTGTGTCCTATGTGGATTGTTGATACCTCTAGTGTGTGTTCGCTGGCTGCACATGAACCGTCAGGAGAGCACATGGGAGCAGGAGGCTCAGATGCCTGCTCAGTACACCCACTTGTTCTCATGGTTAGAGTTGTAGCATACAGGGACATAAGTCCCTGAGGTGGGGAGAATGTAAATACCATGAAATTTCAGGGATTTTTTTTTTCATAAATACATGAAAATTTTACATGTCCTCTAAATTTGACGGTGCATGATTCTGAGGCCTGATGTGTCCGGAATCAATTTCTGATGTTTTTTTCGGGTACATTCAGTAAATATACGAGTGAGTTTTTAAAAAATTTGAACCAGTTCTCAGAATTGAAATCCAAGGACACTGTTGAACTCTCAACTCTTATATTCACTTAAGGAGACTTTCACTTCGACTATAGTTGGTCAAGAATAAATGTTAGTTTTTTGGGTTTTTGTGGAAAATAATAAAATAAAATGATCTTCACTTTTTTTTATTTCAGTCACCATGTGGGTGTTTGGAGGTGGGTCACACTGGATCTATAACCTTCGTTTAGAGGTTGGAAGTTAGAGGTGGGACCACAACACCTTAACCTCCCATGAGAGGTTATGGTGGTGGGGCCCACCCGAACCTAACCTCCCACGAGAGGTTACGACGTGGGGAACACATGGGACTAAACCCCCTATTAATTATTAGAGGGGAAAACCTCTCAAATCCCATCATTAATGAGGGGGAGTCTCACACCCCCCCTTTATTAGTGCCAACTCCCCTAATATAATGATACCAAATCCTCCACATTAATTAAGAGGGAGCCATGTTAATTAATTCACAGTTTTGAATTTTGTTCCAACAAATTAAATAATAGATTAACACTATCTATTATTATTTTGGTTGGAATTATCCATTTTGGTGGTACCTTTGAGATGAGGATTAGTGGGAGAATTCTCCCAACGATGAACGCCTTAAACTATGAAAAACATGGAAATTTTTCGACTACATCCTCTGAGCTTATACCAACATGGGACATCTTCAACCAACCATCCCTCCGCATCATTGCCAACGAGCCGACACATGAAAATCGAAATTGGAAGTGTGTAGTGGACGTGACGAACGACAATCAGCTTCATCTTCCTCCCGCGACTTCATCATCAATCAACAAACAAAGGTAGGGGTTGTTTTCTTTTCATGTTCCATGTTACTCTTTTCTTTTAAAATGAAGAGCGAGGATTTGTTTTCTCTGATGGGTGAGTTGTTGTTCATAGTTCTTCTACCTTGATGGAACGATTTTCATCGCCCCAATCACGGAGGGTGCGGACCAAACTAGCATGGCCCGACTGCATTCGTCGATCTATTTTGTGATATTATTAGGCATGGAGACAAAACAACGAGCCGATGAAGGCGGTGAAGACAAAAGTCGTGCTACCCGCAGCCTCCGTGATCTGTGCCGCCCCCGCAACATCCCACACTGCCGCAGGCCGAACCGGCCCCGGATGAGCTGCTGCCGCAGGCTGGTCTGTGCCTTTCTGGCCTACCTGGTCACCTCCCAGTTGCGTTCCAGCCTTTTCGCCCAATGGCTGGCCTACCCGGCTGCCAGCCAACCCACTTGACGCCCTGCTCGGCCGCCCGCCGACCCGCCTGGCGCCCTTCCCAGCCACGCCCTACCCGACTGCCCACCGGACTAGCTGCGCCCTTCCCGGCCGCCTGCCTGCCTACCTCCCATGTGCCCGGACAAACCACGCCAGCCTGCGTGCCCCAGGCCGCTCGCGTCGCACCCTCCCTGTGCTCCGGGCCGAACTGACCCCTATCCTAGGCCGAACCGCCCACGCGGCCTACTGGGCGGGGCCCAACGGGCCAAGCCAAACCTAACATGCTGGACCACCCAATGGGTCGGGCTAGACCTAACATGTTTGACCGGGTCGACCCAAAGAAGGTCTTCCCAGACTGGGTCGGACCGAGTCAGATTGGACCCGGGCCTACTACCGACCCTTTACTTTTTTTGACCAAATATTTGGCACCAGATGACCGTTTGACTAACCATTACTGGCACTAGTTTTCTTCGAGTGAGATGATCCCTTTGAGTATACCCGACTGGAGTTCGAGGTAAAGTTGAGATATGACCAGGTTGGATCGTGCACAAATACAATCGGGCCCCCGTGATGAAAAGGCTCATAACACACAAATGGGTTGTCTGATTGATGCATCGTCTGTTGCGTTGAGACCCCTATGACGAGGCAGAACTTTGAGGTACTTCCACATGGGACTTCGTGACAATTGGAGTGTCGACCTGTAGCTCGTGTAGTGGATCCACCCTAAGACTAGCGAGTATAGTGCAGAGACCTAGTAGCTGGGAGAGACCTGATGACTACTGGATGATTCGACTCGGAGTGATTCGGCTAGTCTAGTGGGGAGTGACTAGGTGTTAAGGTGGACCCACAGTGGGGAGAGCCTTGGTGTCACAGCAGACCCACGGTACTCGACAGGAGGAGTACCTCAGTAGGCTATGAGGGGGAGCGCCTCTGTGTGAAGTGACAGATCCACGGTGGGGAGCGCCTCTATGTGACGCGGCAGACCCAGAGTACTCGATAGGAGGAGTACCTCTACAGTCCAAGGCTAGTGGGAAGCGCCTCTGTGTGATGCGGCATGCCCACTGTACTCGATAGGGGAGGAGTTCTCCAGCAGCCGAGGTGTTTGACGTTGTGCTTGGAAATATTACTTGATACTACCTATATGATAAAATCCGGGTTTTAACTAATTCAGTAACTTTTGTGTTTACCTCATGACTGAGATGGATTACTTGATAACTTAGGTATATGTTTGGTCATATACCTAAGTGAGGTTATCTGCTGAATTCATACTTTGTTGCTTATACTTGTTGGATTTGTGAGACCTTGGGGGTCTTGGGGTCCGTACTGAGTATCGTTATACTCAACCATGCATGGGCTATTCCCACACCTCGTTGTGTTGGATACCGACGACGGACAGTGATGACCGAGGCTGAGTGTACTAGGACTGGACGGTACCCGGAGGGTGACAACATGGTGTGACAGTAGACGAAGGAGACGGACGAATGTGGATTGTTGTGGAGGCTATTTGTATCTACCCTTCAGCTAGGATTTCCCGATGGACAATCTAGGAGTCGTTTAGCCTTTGTCTAGTACTTGTATTTTTAGATTCCTTGTACATTCTAGTTGGGCTTGTATTTCCGGCCCCCTTTTTACTTTTCATCACTCCTTTTTTATATAGTTTTACTTAGTGTTTTTCTCCCATATTGTACTCTATTGTGTGTGTTTAATGTTATAAAGGCAGTTCCTTCCCTATTTTAAGGATTTACGCCTTTGGTGATAGTCGTCATCCCATGGCCTATTGAAGGCGGGCTTAGGGTAGTCACGGATTGGGCCTAGGGGGATGGGTCATGGAAGACCTAAATTAAAGTGGTGCATCTTTAGATGATAAGAATAGATGGTATATCATACACCAATATTTACCAAAACAAATAGAAAAGTATAATTCCTTTTGATCTTATTTATATTATAAAAATTCACCTATCATATAAGATATGAATTCACTAAGACATCAATCTGCATTTTTTTACCCTCTTGTATAGGACATAATGAAATCATTCAGGGATCTGATGGTACCAGGATGATAATTAAGATATAAAATCTACCATTCATATGGGATAGAGATGATCTAGAATCACTATTGATTTCTATAGGACCCTATTAGGATTGATGAACCAGGTGATGCAGATTGAGTTAAATTGTCATCCATTCCTATGATATACGGTTTATTTTCATAGGCTGATGATATTAACTGAATCCACAAATGGTTTTATCACCATAGGGGTGGAAAAAGATATAAAAATACACCCAAACCTATGGGATGTGATCAAATTTCAATGTATAATGTGGATGATGCTACTGTGAAATGTTTGATTTTCCTCAATTGCATTCACATATGATTTGGGTGAAATGGAAACATATGATGGTCATCCATTCCTACTGGATATTTTTGGGTTTTCCATATAATCATATTTTTATTTATTAATATGCGTTCTAATTTTTTATATGCCCAACTTCTATTTCTCCTATGGGATCTCTTACTATGAATACAATGTCATTTTATATTCAAGAGACTGATCCTTATTGTATTGTAAAAATATTCACTGCTTTTCATGGGTCCCTAATTTATCCTATAGATATAGCATTACATGATTCCATATATTGGGAGATTTTATGATTTGGATACATTTTTTAGTAAAATAATCCATACATTTCCCAACATTTGATAATTATGTTTTACGTGGGTTTTGAAATCAGTTGATGTATAGTTTTTTGGTTTGCAGACAAACAATTCGTAATCATTTTTTATGATATTCCAATATTGGGTTATGGGAGACAAAGCACATGTCCATGTACAACTAACAAAATTATATATTTATGATATATATCTGATACCTTTATATACCATAAAATTGAGGTGCATATCCTATAACCCCTTATCAGTCACTAACATGTTTGGGGATAAGTAAGTCATACACAACATCTCTAGCTCGTATTTGATCTCATAGTCATATGTAGATATGAGATAGAACATGAATGGGTGCTTTTCTATCTAAATTTATCCACATATCAATGTTTTCCTCTTCTTCATTAGAAAAATATGCCTCCACCTGGTCAAACCAAATAGGTTACTTCTCTGGGGTTCCTGTTGAGCATGGTGAAGTATGGATGATAGTTGAAGGGGAACTAAATATAGTGATGTCCAATGTTTTTATATCCAATATATTTTATGGTGTCTAGGAAGGGTTTTTTTCTATTCTTGGATAGATAATACCATGGGGAGGTTCTCTACATAGAACTTTAGGAGTAAAATACAAATCATTGATATCAACACTACCATTAAGATGAATATGAGGGTAGTGATATCCTTTTCTTTGGTTAATGAGATGATGGACCCCATAGGTGTAAACAATAGGTGTCACACATCCTCAAAGTAACTAACATTTAGTTTTTTAGGGATATGAAAATCACTATATGTCATTGATGGAATATGAAGATTAACATTTGAGGGTGGGTAGGGTTATGATCATACTATATTATAGTTTCAAGATTATGTTGATATCATCTAGTGAATTTGGAATAGGATGAAAGTACTCGGAAGATACTATAATATGATGGTGATATAAAGATTAATTAATAGAAATGTGAACATACATGTGGATTGTTCCTATAATATTCCATTTAATCCAGGATAAATCTAGTGTATTCTCCATGTTCATATATACATTAACCAACATAATATCCTAATGAAAATATAGAAAGGGAGATGAGATTTTAGCCTCATTTTCAATATATACATTTGTATGAATATGAATTTGTTCATTAATAGAAGTTGGAGTATGAGCCTAGATTCTATAAGACTGAAGAATTTGTAGAGTAGAATCATTATCATGGATATGATCCTGCTCTAAGGTGAAATCCATATTTTACTAAATATCATTGGCTAGAACTGGGATATGAGCTCCTCCAAATGCCTTTGGAGTATAATAGTTCTCATTTTCAACACGAATATGATGCTGTCAAAATTCATGTTAAAAACTAAGTTGCTAAACCTTCTTCTAAATGGGGAAATGAGAGGATATTATTCTTTATACTTAACCAGAATATGATAATATTCTTCCAAGATGGGTGATAGAGTGTTTTATTGATCTGGGTTACCCACCTATTCATAAAAATCATGGATATATTTTACTCTATTTTTTGGGACATAGATATTGTAATGTTCTTGTGTCTATAAAATGGTGGAATATTTGGTTTCATATCTCTTATACTGATGTATAACTCAATGAATCTTCATCAATTTCTATGAAGGAATGTATACCTACACTCTATTGTCCTAAAAGTTGTTTTGGAATTGGACTTCAACTAATATTGGGAGATAATCCCACTAATATAATCTAGGATCCATCAGATTAATTTGATTGGATTCATGTGTGGGTAAAGGGATGTTTGACTGCTCTATTTTTTTTGTTGGAATTATAATCCATACATGATCAGAATGAGTTGGTATATGATCCTACTCATAAGATACCATCAAAAAATAATTATGGGATTCATTAGTGGATGAATGTGTTTGATACCAATTCTATTTATCCATATCTTTTCAATTGTAACATCCCTATAGGGGTTCCAAATTCCAGTTACCCGAGATGATCAGTCATATGACCTCAGGCGTGCCTCCTCATATGTCAGAGTCTGTCGACTAGTATTGAGGGTCTAATACAAATCATGGAGAGATAATACATACTTTTATGATAGTAACACCCAATTGAATAAAATAGATAATAGAAAAATAATTTATAATCATAATAATAATTGTACCAATTTAATGTGATGTATAATGAAGGGAACACAATATCAAACTCGAATAGTAATATATGTCATGCCAATGTACAAGTCTAGTGTCAACATGCTACCACAAAATTAAAGACCCTGAAAACTCCCATGTAGGTCCTAATCCATTTCTGATTCCCACATACATGCTCTATACAATTTCATAAATCTAATATAGGTAATTTTTCCTTATTATGTCTTACAAACATAAATTCTTATAGTGTACCAATCAAGAAACCCGATTCTTGTGTAAGTGAAAATAATAATTTTTCACAATATCAGTTATTCATTATTTAACCATATAACCCATCTTGTACATGAGGATACCCAAACCTCAAAACCTACGTCATCCCATGTCAGTGTCTGAACCAGTTCATACATTTAATTTAAAATTAATTATAACGAAATGAGATTTAATTATCCATTCATATAAATTAATTGTCATATATAATTGGAACCATGGTCTAACACCAATCTAGTGGGCATAGAACACCTTGTTTATAACATGTAGGTATTTGGAGTGTAGTCATAGTCCCACACCCAATTTGTATTTAGACCATCAGTCCTTGTCCAATACAATTTTTATGCACACCTATGGTCCTAGAACATCATGTCTAGGACCCTGAGTGTTTTTGAACTATGATTCCATTTCCTGCACTCTTTTATCAATTAATCAAATACAGGTTCTTAGAGAATCTGTATGTGGACCCTTCTTATGTATCAAACACTCACATATATCACATGTATCACAATTGCACATTAATTAATTCAAAAACTAGTTAACATAAATTAATAATTTCATATCCATACTATTTCATTAATTAATTAAAAAATTAATTAATCATCTTAATTCCATTAATTAATCTCAAAATTAATTAATCACATAATTTTTTTTATAATTATGAAAACATCTATTAATTAATTCAACAATTATTTACTCTAATTTAATAATCTTTCATGTTACAAAAATTAACCTATTAATTAGATCAATAATTAATTAACCCACATTAATCAATTTCATCATCTCAACAATTCAGGTAAATTAGTACAACAATTGATTAATAAAATACAACAATGTCAATATCCCATAATTAATTCAACAATTAATTGTTCAAATTCATAATTTAAAAATAAAAATGACTCCTGTAAGATAATTCCACAATTAGTCAATAATATTTCATAATATCAATATTCTAACACTTAACCCACAAAATAATTATCCTCCAAATCCCAGAGATTATATATCTCGATAATTAATTCAACAATAAATTATCGCCAATTATGAAATTCCTTTAATTAATTAATTGCCAAATTTATTTATTCAATTAAAAAATTAAATTTCTAAAAGAATATGGAAATTATTTAATTACATAAAAAAATCATGACTATGGGATTTGATTAAATGACCACATATAACAAAATTGATAAAGAATGATTGCTAATGGAAATCCCTAATTTGAATGGAATATTGATGTAAAATGCGGTTAAGATCTTAAACCCTAAGTCAATATTGAATAATCATGATAACTCAAGTCTAGATAAATATATACAATCCCATTTTTATATCAAAATAAAAAAGGTATGATATGTCTTTTAATGTATGGAAGAAGAATGGGAATTGAAATGAAACCACAAATGATTGGATCCTCTTATGGAGAAGGGTTTAGATCTTAAGTCTAGGATTTGGATCATGAATAATAGAGACTAGAATGGATTGGAATCTATCTAAGTGTCCTCAAAATCATAAAATTATATTAAGGGTCGAGTTTGGGAGAAATATTGGAAAAAATGGGGGCATGTGAAATTTTAATACTCAATTTTGGGGGATTAAAATCATGTGCGAACAGTTTATTGCTTGGGGTGCGCATTTTACCCTAATCATGAACCTTAACAGTGCCACTCATCAAGGGGGTTCATTTTTCTTTTCTGGGGGTTCGTGGTTTGAAAAAACATGGGCCATCAAAGAAAATACCCTCTTGTTGGGTTTGCATGGTTTGCTGGGCTAGGGAAGATGGTTTGGGAAAATAGTGTAACAACCATTCACTTATATAATTCCTTACAAAATTTCCATTTTACCCTAAATTAACCCCAAGTTAAACCCAATCAAAATTTTCTCAAAAATATACATATCACCTAAAAAATATTAATGAATCTCCAGAAAAGGTCGGGATTTTAAAATTTCAACACATTAGTACTATTTCAACTCGAGCTGTACTACCCAGAATCGGTATAATTATGCGTTGAAATTATTGGTACGTTTATCCCTCATATCGACTTCTCTGTCCCATTATTATTTCTATAAACAACCATATTACCATAATAAAAGACCAATTTACATGGTCTTTCCCCCACAATAGATTCACACTATGATCTAACACATGTATCAAATTATTCTCAAAAGACACATCTGACATAAGATCAATATCATCCACATCAATCAGATGATAAGTTCATGATGATTCCACCAAAAGTTGTAACACATGAAAGAGAGTATTTATAACACTATATATCTATGAAAAAACCAAATTTTGTTCCACTAGTTTGATTCTATCCATGAACTAGAATAGTCCAATAATCCAAGGTTCCAACATGACATGTATCTATATCCAGTGGGGACTGCACCTATTAGACACCAGATAGAATACATGATCACTCAATGTAAACTATAACAGTCGTATCTATCTATCTATATATGACATCTTTCTTATTTCAGTCATAGTCGTACACTTCAAAAAAAATTAACCCTACTCTATAGTCTTCTACATGAGACTGAGTCACAACAACTCTGACTCACCAAGCCCCATATATCACAAAAAATATTTTTATATCATATCATAAATTTCCATGTAAGGATCCATCTGTATAGATTCCAAGATAATTTTTTTATACGACAACTCCACCATTAAAAGGTTATTTTCCCAAAATCCACTGAGTTCTACAAAATAGAATTACAATATAACCTCGAGTAGTTTTAATGTACACTCCAACTACACATTTTTTTGTGGGTGGAAGGCTTAACTCAAAAAAACCATGCACCAAGCTCCATTTTTGTTCCCTTCCATAAGCACCATTTGAAGTGTTAATAATTGTGAGAAACTATTGTATGTAACACACCAATATAGACTGATTATGTCGCAATCATACAAGAATGTCATCTAATAAACTATTAATGTCCCATATAGGTATGAAATTAACTGAATTTTTCAAGGGATCCATATTCACCCAAATAGTATCATTCTTACCAGGTCTACCTAGGAAACCCCCACAAGATCCAATATCACTTTTTACCTCATCCATTTTGAAATGTGTAATGGAAGAGAAGAACCACTGTTCGTTGATGTATGGCCTTCACTTTATACCTTGTCTGACATTCTATCATGAACCCTATAATCTCATTTTTCATTCTCGACCACCAAAACTATCTATGTAGTTCAAGATACATTTATGTCACCCTAAGATGTACTACCCACATAGTGGCATGAAACTCACACATAAGATCTTATCACATTATCTTAGGCACAAAAATTGAATTCTTGAGATCGATGATCTCATCTGCATATATGTTCCCATAAAAAGGTGACTCCCCACCCGCAAGGCTTTCCCGCATTGTCCTTCATTCTATATACCCATACATCATTTCCTAAATTTGTCTCAATAGTGTAGACTCATGTGACACTAATATAAAAGTTATCCCCTACTAACTCTCATGAACCAAAATATGCATCTCATCAATTAATATCATCATTTTCCACAAATAACATGACTCTTGAGTCACCTTAGAAAGAGTTACCCTACTCAAAGATTCAGTAAAACCTTTTCCCTTTCCAGGAATACATGATAGGTCCAAATCGAATGACTACATATACTCACCAATCTCAACTACAAAAGATTCAAATATCATTGGGAGAAGATATAATTTATGTTATTGTGATAAGTATACTTAGTAAAATTCCCAAAAAAAATAGATAAAGCTTCCAACACATAAAATCATAAATTGCTATAACCAACTCAGAGCATATGTATGGTAGCTTCATCATGTGGAATCAACTACAAGAAATTGTAAATCAAAACTTGATATCCATGAATTAAAAAACCTCTACACGTTATCCCAAAATAATATAAAAATATTATATACTCCTCACCTAGATCCGGTCGGATCATGATCGATATTTATATAAAATGATTCTACATCTCCTAGAATGGATTATAACATTATTTCACCCGTAAAAAATTTACTCCGATTTTATTTATTCCTCAAAGTGGTACTGATAAATGGGAAAACTCATGGATACAAGTCTGGTAATATCTAATGAACCGCATAAATCTAAAAATATAAAAAATGTTCTCAGGATTCTCCTAAGAAAAAATTGTTAAACATTCTCTAAGTCAAATGACAACCTTCCTCTAATATTAAGTGTCCAATAAAATGTACATGATAATTACAAAATTGATACATATAGCCAAAAGTATATATAATTCTCTCTTAGCGTACTCAGTATAATATCAAGGTGTTCAACATGATTACCATTATTTTATTTACACAAATATGTCTTCCAATAACACTCGCCCAAACTAATCCAGGTATAGATTAAATATACTATTAATAAAATTCATATACCCTACTGATCCATTAATAAATTCAAATATCATTATTATGAAACAATATAATCCATAATTGCTTCTAAATGCATATTGATCTATATTAGATGTCATAACTCCCATATGATGATACCATGATCTCGAGTAGATCATAGAGAAGACACAATCCCCTCCCAATTAGAAAAATAGATCATTGATACACATAAGTGTATAAATGTTCATCATTGTTATTCAGTTCAAATTCTGGTAATCGACACAAAAGTGCAGAGTCTCATCATCCTTCATTTCAAAAAAAATCTCAGTAACCCCAAGGAGACGTACTAGAATAAATAAACCCATTATCCTCCAACTACTCTAGTTGAGGGTTTAGGTTTTCATTGACTATCAGTGCCATTCTATATGGTTGAATTGAAACTTACTCAGCCACCATAATGTTCTCAATTTTAAAATCCTTATCTCAATCAAAATGAAACCCTAATATGTCTTCAATAAATACATCATGAATCCAACCACCTATCGATGGAATGAAACCTCACTTTACATCTCTTTATTCCAATAATTATATATCAATATGGGATATGGGATATTTCAATTTATTATTAATTGGCCCTACTCAGCTTTCCTAGATATATCACTCTCCACGGTGATTATATTTTTCACCCTTATAAGACATAAAATTCACTGTTTTTTATTAACAATAAATGTAGGCTCGTATGATAATTTCTATTCCATACCCATAATCATGTTAATGCTCAAGAAATCTATGATATATACATCCCTTGATAATCGATTATCCCCATCCTCGATTGAAAAACCCCTAAATAAACATATGCCTCTCCATATTACTCCCAACATTTTATCTATCACCAATAACCTACCCAAAAACTCCACCAGTAGGAAAAAAATCATTACATGTTTTGGAGAAATAAATGAGTTATAGGTATTAGTATCAAATAAGGAACTAGATATTATTTAAGATAAAATAATATTTCATATCTCTTAGGATAGTCTAGAATCACTATCCACAAGTCTAGACTAAATGGCATGGAACTATCCTATCCACATTTCCTGTGATGCGGTTTAAGATCCTTAAGCTATATGACTCTCTTGGTATAAGATCTATTTCTCTGAAGTACCTCGTCCACTACATGGACTGCCACTACCAACAGAACTCCATCTTCTAGAATGATATGGTGAAAATGATCACCTCATCGCACAATGGTTTTTTCTAGCTCATCCATCACTATTCATCTATAATGGGTTATTATAGAACCTATAAATATATACCATATTTCCAAAATATCAGTACTTTATTGGTGGTCATGGAAAACCTTTATGAATCTTCTATGACCTGCTGCCCTGGTGTAAAATCAATCAGGTAGTCTCTTGCGTAAATTCGCCTCCCCCATGCCACTCTACCTTACATTGATCTTGATAACAATATCATATTGATGCTTCCAAACATCAGAAGACGTGCCTCATTTTCAACTATATAAAAGCATATATCTGAAACTATAAGCCTCATTTAGTTTCCCCTTAGATTGGAGATCATGATAAAATACATCTAAATAATCCTCATTATGAAGATATTAACCAATGACTTAATTTGACACATAAGTCTATCCTGAAACCATCTTTATGAAGTTTCCTTATCAACCAAAAATTGTGGATAAGAGTTCTAAAAATCTATAAATCGTCCATTATAGTCTATCACTGACATACTCACTTTGGTAATCCACATGAACTTAGAAAATATCTCATACCTTAGCCTCTATGGATATAAGTTATTGAAGAACATATCTAAGAATTCATTCCACCCAAATGAGTTTAGTTTTCCATATCAAATCAGGATGTCCCACTGATGCTTTTCATGACAATCTATCATATAAGTATCCAACATGACCCTCTTCTCAGCAAGGTTCTCCAAATGATTAGGTATATTGTGTATGGATTCATTCCAAAACTCTGTTGCATCTTCTCCACCCTCTATAGTAAATGGTGTAGGGTGCTATAAATGAAACTCTTGAGTATTTTCAGGCATAATTTTATCCACCTACTCTCTGAATCTTTCCAAAAACAACATGAAGTAATAAAATTTATTTCATAACTACTCTTTTTATTCTTCACAAAATAATATTGGTTACCTATGTTCCACTATAGGTATATCAGCACCACCCATATCCTCAGGTTTTACTCTCTAAAAGCATCTTCTTGGAGGCATATATCAACAACACTAAAAAAACATCTTAGGTTACATAATACCACTCAATCCTATTTATATAAGAGGAATTCACAATAGGGATAATCTCATCTGTT
This sequence comes from Viscum album, assembly GCA_963277665.1. Lineage (NCBI taxonomy): Eukaryota > Viridiplantae > Streptophyta > Magnoliopsida > Santalales > Viscaceae > Viscum > Viscum album. The sequence goes on from OY728136.1 coordinate 1,068,307,710, forward strand.
TCCCAAAACACCACCAAATTGTCAAAACTATGGTTCAATCACTATCCTCAGCTTTACTATAACTAGTTCTTGGTTAATAAATGGTAAACCCATTCCTATAGAATGTCTCTCTTCAGAATTAAATTTATTCTTATTTCAAATCATTTTAAAATTATCAATTTCATATTCGGCTCATTTTATTTTCAATTTCAAAAATATGGAAAACTAGTTCTAGTTCAACTACTATCCCAAACTATTTTTGTGCATGCCAAAAATGATTCATGTCACAAAATAATCCTGAGTTCCTAGAACAATGCATGAAAACTCAACACTCTTTCCATACAGGGTCACATGTAAAATTTTAATAAATCTCAAAACAATTACCACGTCACACCACAAGTGTGACCCCCAAGGTGAAATAACATCAACAATAATATAAAATACTGATAACAAAAATACCACACTAGATTCTTGAGTTTCCATCCATACATGGGTTATGTACTCCCAGGAATGAGCTCATAAAGATTTTTGACTCTTTGTATTAACATTTCTAACTTTATAAATTATTAATACAAAAGAAAATAATTTAACATTAAACTACATTGATAATACTTTTTAATGTTATTACCTAGTATCTACATGCCAATTCCCCAAGCTGGTCAATCATATGAACTCATGAAAGTGTCTCTATATGGCCGAGGCTACTAACTAGAAGTGAGTGTATAATATCAAACCTGGGGAGATAATACCCTCTTTTTCAGAGTAACACCTAATGTAAAATAATAGATAACAATAGAGTAACATATAAAAATAACATGAATTTTACCAATATCACATGACGACCAATGAAGGTAATATAATATAAAAAGTAAAATATTTTGTGAAGAATTACGTTTCGAGTGTCAAAATAAAACTCCAAATGTAAAGACACATAGAACTCCCAAAACATTTCAAATCCACATAATGTACCCTTATACATGGTTCATCCCAACTTATCCGTCAGACAAAGATCATTTTACTTTATCCAATCCCTCCAATATATTGTTTATTTGGGATCCAATACGGCAGCCTATGTTGTGTGTGAGTACAACTCTGTAGGACACCACCAATAGACGAAAAAACAATATCCATTCAATGACAATATATTTATTTTTCTAAATTGGTAAGTTTAGAAGTATGAAAGTTATAAAATTGCCTCTTATTCATTATATAAGATCCTAACAACTCATATTCATACAGATACTCAAACCTCATTTCCTTCTCTGGCCAATAATGGATTCTAAACTAGTTCACACATATTATTTATTATTTATTATAATGAAATGGGAAATAATTATCCATTCATTTCAATTCATTATCACAATTAATTTTAACCATTTTCAATTCCAATATCATGGGTGTAGAATGTCATGTCTAGCACCCCATGGGTATTTGGAGTGTTAGTCAATGTACCAAACTCCATGGTAATTTAGAGAATCAGTGTATATCATAGTCAATTATTTTTCATGACTTGGGTCATATAATGTCATGTCTAGGACCACATAGGTATTTGGAGAATCATCTCATCTCCCACACTCATTTCTCAATCAGTGTCATATGGGTATTTGGAGTGTTAGTTCATATACCATGCCTATATATCCAAAAATTATATACATCACATGTATCACAATACAACATTAATTAATTAAAAAATTAATTAATCTAACTCAACAATTCCATATCTATATAATTCCACAGATTAATTCAATAATTAATTATTCACATCAATTCATTACATTAATATAACCATTAATTAATGATATCAATAAATGTATAATCATGAAAACATACATTAATTAATCTAATTCAATCATATTCCATATCACAATAATTATAAAATTTATTATTTCAATGATTTGTTAATCATTGTCAAAACTTTCCATAATATCAATAATTCACATTAATTAATTGAAACTTTAATTAATACAATTCAACAATATCAATATCCCATATTTAATTTAACAATTAATTACTCAAATTAACATTTTCATATTCAAAAATAATAATATTAATTAATTTGACAAATATTTAATAATATTCCTCAATATCAATATTCAAACAATTAACTCAACATGTAAGTATTCTTAAAATACCACAATTTCAATATCCCTATAATTAATTCAACATTTAATTATACCCAATTCAATAATTCCTTTAATTATTTAATTAAAAAAATAGTTTATCCAATTAGGAAATTTAATTTTTAAATAATTTAATTAATTATAAAAATAAATAAACAAAATTCAATCCATGAATATGGGATTTTAATAATAATCCACTTACATAAAAATTGAAAAATAATACTCACCAATGTAAATCTCCAATTTGAATGTAATAATGTCATAGAATGAGATCTAGATCTTAAACCCTAAATCAATATTGAAATTCTAGATTCCCAAAATTCTAGATATATATCCACAATCCTAGATCCAAATCCACTCAATAATAGGGAAGAATAAAACTTAAACATATATAATAAGTACAATAATAAAAGGGAAACCATATGGGATTATATCCTCTTATCGGAAAGGGTACAAATCATCAATCCGAAATTCAGATCATACTGAACAGAGGTCATAATGGTATGGAATATATCTGGGAGACTCTAAAATTGTTAAATGAAATTATGGGTTGATATGGGGATTAATATGGGTAAAATGGCCCCTTATAAAATTTTATGATCTAATTATTGGGGGATTAAAATCCCTTACGCATGGTTTGCTGCGAGGGCCACACAATTTCGACTAATAATGAACCTTAACCATAACCAACATCATAGGGGTTGCACAGTTTCTCCAAACAGTTCACATGGATAGATTAATAATTTTCTATCAATAAAAATCCCTTCTAAGTTTATTCATATATTTTTCCTGTAAATGGTTCACAATTTGGGATAATTGTACACAAATTGTGCACTACCATCCTTCCTAAATTTTCAATATTCACCCAAATGCAACCAAGGTAAAAACCAATGAGAGGTTATTGAAAACATAAAAAATTATAATTTAAAAAAACTTAATAAATATCAAAAAAAAGTTTTGGATTGTACATCATACCCATTAGGGACTCCTTAGTACTCATGCTTGATAATCTAGGTTGAAAATTTGTTACGTGGTTCCCTCACCTGGTGATTGAAGGGAAATGGAATGTTGACACTAGGGATAGTTTTTGAAATTATTCATAGTAGGAAGATAATATAATGTAATTGATATATAGTAAACTTCATCGTTCACCATCCTATGATATGGAATGTTTTTAGTACCATGCTCTGGGGAAAAATCATATTAAGTTGTTTGTGGTGGATACTGGTGCCACCAGTTTCATTAAAATATTACGTAAATTATAAATAATTATTATATCCATCATCTAGATAACTCTACATGTGGCCTCAAGCATTAATATTATACCATTTTTTCTGTTATTATTACACTATCACATTCTCAAAAAAAATAGATGAAGCCGTCTAGTAGGTGATCGTATTTTACACCATATAGAGATTACTAACATAATAGGGTTTCCACCACATTCTCTTGAGGAAAACATGATTTGGATTCATGTTGATATTATTGAGTGAATTTTATATTGTCACAATGAAAATAAGTAAAAAATTCATTGATCATTTCATCACCATAACTATGAAATATACATAGATAATTATGAATAGGTAACATAATTGTTCATTTTTTTATCACTTCATCAATTTATCTCCCATAACATTTTTAGGGAAAGAATGACCTAATTCATGTAAAACATTATCTATTATTGATTTATTTAAAATTACAATTAAAAAACTATCCCAATGTGTTAACAACCTATTATATTTATTATTTGAGAGATTTCACATCAGATTGGTTATTTTTGTATTCCCATTTTAATGTTGTGGTATCCATGGTTTTGAAAATATATTTCCCAGCACCAAAAATGATTCATTTATTCTTTCATCACATACATTAATTTCATGTTTAATATTTTAATTTTCATTAAAAACAATGGACTAATGAATGAATTTTGGGGATCATATGTTGTTTCATACTAATTTATTCTAGGTTTAGAATTTTTAATTTTTATGGAAACTCTAAAAGGATACCAAAACCATGAAAATGTAATCAAATGATTTACAATTTCTAGAAGTCATTTGGGTTTTTAAACCCATCAGTATTTAGAAACAAACAGGGTTCAAGAGGATGGGAGGTCCGGATCAGTAATTTTTTTTTGCAAATTACTTCTTTATCTGGGACACTCTTACAGATTTAAGAAATGTTCATAAATCACTCAAAAATATCTATATGAGATATAATAACCTAATAAAATAACACGTAGGATAATATTTCAATATTTAATGGGGGTTTAATTAATGATACCATTTTTGTGTGAATTATTTTTTCCATATTTTTCCAATTATATACCTACAATGGGTGGATGAATGTATTTTGAAGTTATTTATCTAGGAACTATGGATTTTAATACTATATAGGGAGGTGATTGGTGTTTGAATGAATATATAAAACATATAAGAAATATCATTAAAATACTATCAAAACTATCTTAGTTTTTTTAGGTCCATGACATATAGTTTAATTTCATGGGTAAAATATATAAATGGGAGAACTCATGCACTGGTTATGATACTTGAGACATAAAATGTTTTCTAATGTTTCCTTTTTATTAATATGAATTATTGTCAAAAGTTCCTGATCTACCCTCAAATCAAATATTGTTTTTTATAAATAATTAATGAAAATTAGGTCTATTTAACAATTCATTTTTAATATGGTAATGCATTATAGAATTACACTCATATGTAATCCTATGTTTTATGGAATTTTCATCTTATCATTTAATGGGGTAACACAACACTATTTCTCAGAATAGTGAATTTATGATGTTAGTGAAAATATCATTAAAAATACTTATTCCCATGTGTTTGATGCTATGATTAGGGAAAAAGATATAAAAACGAAATTATAATCAATGCATATAGTTATAGGTATTATAGCTAGGGTGTATCCAATTGAGTGTTTGATATGGATTTATTGTCTTTGGTTTTTGTCCAACAAATCATAGTTATAGTAGGATTCGATTTTCTCATAGTTCATTTCATCCTTAACCCATTGATTTGATGGGACACATTACTGCATTTAAAGGGATTGTTTTATTACAATTTTTTGAGAATGATAGAGAATTATACAAAAATGGAATCTCATGTAACATATTTATTCCCTACAGTATGATGGATGAAGCGCAATAATGACCAAAAATGGTTATAAAATATGATTGGTACAAAACATATAACTGTATGAGATAATTACATGAAGTGGGTTTTATGAGTGTAGAGCCCTAACCCATTTAGAGAATAACTGTTATAAAGGGTGTCAACAGATGGAGGTTCATGTCTGGGGGTTTATGTGGTGAATGTAGAACGGTGTATTTTGAACATTATTGATATGTCCTAGTGTGTATTCCATACATGTCCTATGTGTCTACCTGGAATGTGTTAGGTTTCTTCCTTACATTCCATGAGTTAATTCATGACATTTCATGAATATCTACATGAAATATATGTGGTGATTCACATCATCAAATATAATATTACCAATTTACTTCATCGGATAAAAGAATACATGTCCAATGTGCTTTTATATATTTAAATTGACATATCCATATTGATATCAGGTAATAAAGGATTATATTTTTGTATAAAATCACAAAAACTAGATAAAGTTTTAATAAGACTCGTCCTGATAAGTGTGATATTTTGGAAGGTTTTGTATGACTTAGAAGAAATTTCAAAAGTATTATCCTTGGATCTGGATGGATTTTCTAGAATTTTGTGGGTGACATGGATAACATGTTTGTATCTAGTTTCATGAAATATTAATTGTTTATATGAGTTATATATTCCAATCCTCCTTAAAATTAATATATTCATATTTGGGTAACAATTCCCTATTCCTAAGACATTATTTCATAAAAGATTCAATGTTCATCACACATTAAAAAATAGAGGAATCACATAAAAAATATGGAATAGGAAAAAAAATTTATTTTTTTGATATAGTATTCTAGAATCCGTAACATGATGAATAGAGTGATAACACATGGTGTATAGATGTACCTTATAATTCCCTCTTTCATTACCTAGGTTTAGTGGGTTGAATACTCGTATGTTTTTGTGGATATTAGCTCTATGAATTTTTCTCTTCCCTCTTTAATCCTATATTCCTATTGTTTGTACATTAGGGAAAAAATATTTTATATCTTACCACTCTATATATGTGTTTCTTCACATGAACATAAATCACATGGAAAATCCAAAGTCAACATAGGTATTCTCCTAAACTAGTCACTAGTCATCCATAACATCATCCTTCCATCGCATGATTAAAATAGAACACATATTTATTCCATTATTATCATATTTATCAAAATTTAGTCTTATAAAATGGATCTAAAATAAAAAAAAATTAAAATATCAAATTTCGTTCATGAGAATATTCCATATGTTTCAATTCCCTTACATGATCCAGTACTAAAATGTATAATATTATTTGTGAAATCATATAATACATGGTCGATTGGCTATAAAAGCTCATAGCTGGGTCATTTGGAGTTCATAACCACTTTGCATGAAAAATCGTGCATGTATATTATTATTATGATTCCTACATCTCCAATATTTATTATAAAAATGGTTGATCTCTCTAATAGTTTCACATTTAGTCTGTTAGATGATCAAATAGGAACATATAATAGTATTAACATGAGAATGGTGACATGTAAAATAGCCTCCACATAACATTACTAAAATTTTTATTTTTATTCACATTATCAGTGGATTGTTCTTATTGAATTCAACAACATTACAATGAAATAAGTGTATCTCTATTTTTCATGAATTTTAATTGTTTTATGATCTTATATTAAAATGGTATAGGGATATTTCTAGGATCTTTTTGGTCAACATGTCACTCGATTTATTAAATTTATCTAGAACCCATCACATTATAATCAAATCTATTTTGGATGCCTTTTCCAAGTCAATATGATTAGTGATAGGGGAATTATTTGATCATTAATATATCAAACAATGTGAATCACCCGTATGCATGATGTTCTCAAGGTCATGAGATTTGTTTGAATGAAAATAATAATCCACATATAGTCGTGATTCCCCTTTCATAAGATTATAGAGAAAATAATATATATTATTCAAATACCCATATGATCATTAAATTTCCAATGTTAATTTTTTAGGAATAATCAAGGTTATTAAACCAAATCAATGTTATACATTTTCCATCAGACAAAAAACTACATTTAACTCTTAAATGGAATTATCCACTAGTTTATAATCTTATAAAAGTTCAATACATGTCAAAATACAAAAAAATTAATGGCCTCAAAAAAATATATTGAATAAATTTATAATCACAATGATTCCAATTTTCTCTAAAAAAACGTCTTCACAATCTATCAACCCTTTTTTATCGTTAAATAATGTATATTTTGTACATAATAGTTATTTATCCCATGATAATGTATTCTTCAATAGTTATATAAAAAAATATACCATTATCATAAAATCATGTCTGAATGTTATTAATAATATTTCATTTATAATTTCAACCATTTTTGTTAAACCATTTAAAGATAATCCATTGATATATCACATAATCTTCAATAAAATATAAAATTTTCGAAAATTTGAGTATTAAAATTCTACTCACTAATTAAAATATATCGGAATTTAAATAAATAATACATTCTATGATATGAACATCCCTACTGTTAGTAAGACTAGGAAAACACCATTTTTAATCATAAAAATTATATAGTAAAATTCAAAATCATTATAATATACACCCTTATTTGGTTATAATTTGTAGTTATCTCCATAAAAGTAAATTCTTTTCATCTTCTCTATGGTGTTATTTCATCCAAATACTAAATGAATTTTTTTATAATAATTTAATAATATATTAAAACGTAACTATGAAATTTCATTCCTTATGAAAGAATTTTTTATCATTTGATACTTTTAGGTCAATATATGTATCTTTGTGTTCAATAGATGGTAATCCATGGTAAATTTTCGATGATAATATTTAATCATATTAGATAACATCCATCCTAACTCATTAATAATGTCTTGTAAAATTTGTGTGAATTAACAAAATTATTTCCACAAATATTATCTAGCTACTAGGATGGATAGGATGAAAGATGGTATAGAGAGGTGGGGTGGTGAATATAACATTTAAATAAATATAATGATATATAATTTTTGTTAAAAAATTAGTAAAGTCAATTTCCATGGGAAATATAAAAAGCAACATACTAATTTTTTTTGTTTTTTGGTCTAATGTGGAGATAGTATATTCTTACACCTCTATAAACTGCAAGAGAAGTTTTTTTAATAAATAATTTTTTAGAGGGGACCATAACCCAATAAAAAGAGTACCATTTCATATGTAGGTATAACCATAATTTGAAACCAACATTTATATGGGGAGTCAAAACAAAATTATAGTAATAATTTTTAGAGGAGTCACAATCAAAATATTCTTGAAATTAGAACCTAGTAGTTCAAAACCCAATACAACACTATCATACTAGATAAGGAATTAAAAATGTTATATCCTATGATTAGAATTAATGATTCAAAAATTTTGGTGAATTTATGTTTTTTAAAGGGAAGTGAAATCATTAAGGGGAAACCACAAATAACATGATAGAAAAAATTAAAATAAAATATTTGAACAAAAAAGGAAGAATTTAATAAAGAATGATGAACCTCGGCCTTTGTTTGAAAAGTAAGGATCAGAACAACTCTATACAGATAATTTAGTCATCATTCAAAATTAATTTCTCCATGATTGATCAATGGAAATTTTTTCATGGTCACATGAAGGTTTATTGAGTGTGTACGGTTTTTACACCTTGGAATAAAATGTGTATCACCAAATATAATCCCATGTAATTTTATTTTTCAACCACACATATTCCAATAATGTATCAAGACCATTAAATAAATACCTCTAAAAAACATAATGGTTATTTAAATAATTCATATATAAATTAATAATTATAGGTTTATTAGAGAAGGATATATTAATAACCTTTTGAATTTAAAAAAAATTGAACAACTCAAACTCATTGGAAATTACTCATTCCAGAGTTAAATAAGATTCCATATTAATATTTCAATGATATCAAAGAAAACATCCAAAAATTCACTCTATAATAAAAAAATGGTAAATTAAAACATGTTCATGTAATAAATATTCTATAATTTAAAACATTTAAGATACTGTATATAAAATGGGAAAAAATGTTTGAAAAAATAATATGAAATATAAGTTGAATTTAGAAACATTAAAAAACCTAAAACATAATAAATTGTAGTTTTTGAGTTTCATACTAAATTTTCATATATTAAATAAAATAATTATATCTATGAAGAAAATTTTAAAATAATGTAAAATCACTTCACATATATTCTATATAAACAATATAAAATTATTGAATCACTAGAATGATGGAAACATTTAAATCAAATAGACCTCAAAAGATAATTCCAATAAATTCATAAAACCATTTTAATAGAGAAAATAATTGTTTTATAATGGATAAATAACATGATTTGTAGGGTAATGCTGAAATAATGAAGCTTTAAAAAGAGTAAAATGCACTATTAACATAATTCATAAAGGAGTAAAAATTTATATAAATTACATATTTGTGAAAAGAAAGGTAAATAGGTTAAATAAGGGTATGAGAAATTATATATAGGTCAATTAAAGATAATGAATACCTTCTGTATTCTTATATTGGACTTTTCATAATATTTTTAATGATAATATAAAAATTACTTTTGCGGAATAATGGTACATAAAAATTAAAACTATTTGTTTGACGGTGGAATAAGAATCTCGTAAGGATAAAAATAAAATTTTAACATTGTGTAATGGTAAGATTAAATTATGTAAGGGTACTTAATATATACTTTTTCTAATGTAAGGGTAATTTAAAAATCATTTATTGGTTGAAACGTATTTATAAATATTATTTAAGGGAAATTTATGAAACTACATAAGGTTAAAGGTAGATTTGGAAAATCTATTTAATGGAATGTAAAAAGATTAAAAAACATTAAAAACAATACATTAGTTTTATTCAAAAACAAAATATTAAAAAAACTAAAAAATATTTTTTATTATTTTAATACTCATAATAACAGTATAATAAAAAATTTATTATAAAAATATCAAATAATTAATGTGTTCCAAATTTCCATTATAACATTCTCTAGCTTCTTTATAATTAAAAAATTAAAAATATAACTCCATTTTTAGAATTAGTCCAAAAGAATATAACATTTGAAAATCTAATTTCCCAATTTCTTAATAATATTGGGAAAAATATTCCAATTAAAATTAAATTCTCTCCAAAATAAGATACTTGTATAATAAAAAATAAATCCAGCTTTATTAAATAAACATTAAAAATTAATAAATATTTCTCCCTTAATCAGTAATTTTAAAAAATTTATAAAAGGATCTATAAAAAACAATGATATAATATTTAAGGATTTTTGAAAATATGGGAAATGTTTTTTGAAAAAAATAATAAATCACATTTTTTTTTAAAAAAAATACATCATCCAATTTTTCAAATCCTAATACCTTAAAATAATATTTAAATCTTTTAACAAAAATAATAAAATGATAAAAATCTCATATAATGGAATAAAAGATAAAAAATAACAATAACAATAGAATAACTCCCCCTAAAAAGACATGGTATTTATAAGAAGATTTCCCTTTTAATTTTTGTTTACCTTTCAGAAAAATTATCCACCTATATAAAACATTTAGAGAATATAAACCTATATTTTGATAGTTTATGTTTTAAATAGTTCATTCAACAATGAATTAAAATAAACTGGTATAGTAGAAACAACTTTATTACATGTTCATGTTCACACGATAGAGTACTATAGAAATCAAAAACCAAAACCTTTTAGTACCTAATCTATTTTACGATTAACTCGATTAGTAAGGTAATTTTTTAGTATGAAAATATAATTATTATATTTATTTTAAGGGATATATAAATATAAATTTCATTATATAGAAATTCCCTTGAGAATTAGTGACTGAGGGAACCTGAGAGAATATTGTTTAGAATTATGTCCTTCTAACTGAAATATTAAACTATTATTCATTTACACCTTCATTATATAAGTCTTTATAAAATATTTATTTTACATCTATAAAAACTAATAATTATGACAAAAATTATAATTTTCTCTTTTTTCTATCAGTAGGGCTATCATCATTTCAAATCAATCCATAATTTGAATAGTGGGTGAATGTGTTTTATTCATATTCAATATTTTATTCTTCAGTTAACATTACCCTTCTAAACAAACTAAAGATCTCCACTGACATTATATTTATCGATGAATCAAAAATTAAAAATTACAATTTCTTATTTAGTACATTGAATGATTTATCATTGAAATATTAATTTTCACATTTTAATTACCTCACTCAGAGATTGATTTGTTTCATCTTTTTATTTTAGTAAAATATAATATTCACATCATACATTATATTATCATTCTCTCTAATGACATTATTTTCTTACTTAATCATGATCTTATTATCATCCTTCAAAACTATATACCACCATGTAGGTCCTAAAATAGAATAATTATTCTTACAACTTTCATTATAAAACTCAAAAATATGTATCCAAACAAATCAAAATATTTACAATAATCAAAATCATTTCATACCTAATTTTTATTTCCTTCCCTCAAACATATTTTATCAATTTATTTCTCAGGTTCATATTCATCAGATGAATCAAATTCCAAATTGTAAGTCCATTAGGCATGATATGAAATTTTCAATTCATTATTTTATTTATATATCACCCTTATGTTTGTAACATTGTACAGTTATATTATATATGAAAAAGACATCTATATTCAAAACATGTTACAAATGATCCATATTAATTACATTTCATTTATTTTCAATAATTCACTTCATCATTATGTCGTCACTTGTACATTTTATCTCTCTTCGCTATTTTAAAATTCCATTTTATCATATTCACCATTTCTATTTAATAACATTTATTTGATTCATTTGTAAAAAATTTATAGGGAAATTATATATAGGATATTATAATTATACCTTTCATCTGTCAGGCTTATTCTTCAAAAATATTACTGTAATCAATTTTTTTGTGGCAAAATAGATCTGATGATTTCATCTAGGCTGTACTACTTTTTGTTATTAAATTCATCATCATATTCATTATAATCAGGTTCATTATTTCGTTATCCCTGTATAACCATTTCACTAAGAATATTATTCTGTAAACATTTTCCATATACATTAATTCCATTCATTGTGGTAGTGACATAGTGAAACATCTTATTTACATTCCCAACTTACTAATTTTTAAATCATTATTTTGTACTGAATTTATTCATTGTTTCGTTCTAATCATCGTGTTAGGTTCATGATGTGTTAAAAGAAAAATCCTCCCAATCATGCGTGTTTTTGTACATCAATGTTCTTGAATAATGTTTTTTTAAATTCATAGTATAAAATATTTTTAATATTATTAATTAAAACATATTTAGTAGTGTCATTTCTAGTAAGTATATTTTGATAAGAAATAAGATATTTTAATAGTTTCACCCTTTTAGTTGAGTGGTCAATGTTTATTTTCTTTAGATAATCATTCATTATTTTTTTATTAACTATAATCATTACCTCTAATGTGAAACATAGTTTGATGAATTCAAAAATTGATAAGAATTATAAATCCATTTTATAGAACTTTTTCCCTTGTTATATGTTTTCGTCAAATGGGATAGCTCAAAAAAATAGAGCTATGTTAAAGATTACTAAAACTCTCAACCATTAATTTTAATTTTTATGTGGGATTGAATGATAGAAGGACATGAAGGGGTGGATAAACTACGTAAAGAAATTATTTATATCAAAGTATTATCGAAGGAAATTTATAATATTAATTTGAAGAGGAGAACAAAAGTTAAGAACAAATCTAATTTTTATTGTAGTTCACTTTAATGTGGATATTTTAAAATCCAAAACCTTTCAACATGGGGAGGTATTCATCATAACTATCTTATATTGGAAGTAGAATCATATCCAAAAACAACATGTATATTTTATAATAGATATATAATAAGAAATAAAATGAAAAGTTTTAAGAATATTGACAACCCAAGTATACCCTTCACTTTAAATAGTGGAACTCAGAACCTAAATGGTCCAAAAATTAGAATATATGGATTAAAACCGAATTGACAGATAACAATAGATACAGGGAATCAAAAAACTAATATCCTATTTTTAGAATCATGGATTCACAACCTAATAAGTAAGAAATCATTTCTAATTGAAATTCATTATCCTATGTTATAAAATTGATTGGATGAAAAACAAATTAAAAAGGTCTCATAGTAAAAAAGGAATAAGTCAATAAATAATGATAAAGAAAATACTCTATTTGTACAGAATGGATTATAAAATAATTTCATTATTAATATTAACCTTGCAGAATATTCATTTTCTCCTTGAGAGTTCATCAATAAAGTTTAAAGGTTCACCTAAATGTTCACAATGTATGAATATTTTTTTGACATTGGGTGAAAATTGTTTCATTGTTTATCATCATGTAAAATTGAAAATTTTAACCACACATAATACATTAATTCTTATTTACCATTAAATTAAAATCTAAAAAAACATATTTCGATTGTAAGGGAAATTTTAAAAAATTAGTTACAAGGTTATTAAATATAGACATTATCATTTTATTTTTAAATATTTTTGAAAAATTACAAAGCATTTTAAATCACTTCATAAATATCTCAAGACAATTTAATAATAATACATCAATGATATCATAAAGAACTCACATATAATTAATATATAAAATTCATAATTTAATTCAAACAACATTCCATATTAAACACGTGATAATAAAGATCATTAATGGTTCTATAATCAAAATAATAAATCAATTTTTAATACCCAATTTTACAACTACTGTGAATTTATAAATATAGAAAAACCTAAAAATAATAAAACCAAATTTTTTAGTTTCATTCTATACATTCACAAATAAAATGAAGATCAAAATTGACCTTCATGTAAATATGTATGAAATAATTTAATAAAATATCTCATAGATTTTTTACTATTAATATACATTTATAAATTGATTTGTAATTTTAATGAATTTGATATAATCATGAAGAAAATATTCCAATGAAACCATTAAAAGAACATAATCTAGAAAATTTCAGCTGGTTAAATGAAAAATACCTTGTTGCATAAGGGTTAGTAAGATATCTCATTAACTTAGTAAGAGTAAGAAAAACTTTTAACATACTTTTTGAATGTTATTACTTTATTAATATAAGCTGCATAAGGGTAACAAGAATTTTATTTAGGTTATACAAGGGTAACATGAACTTTATAAATGTTTTTCACATAGAATCAAAATTTTCAGAATGGAATATAAGAATTTTCATAACTTTAATATCATTATGATGATGATTATATATGATTCTTTAGGGTAGATATAAATTTAAATTGTTTTCCTACATGTAAAATATATTTCATGTTTGGGTAAAACTAAAATAATGAAAACTGAGTAACGGTTCATTCATTATTGTAAGGGTCCACTATGTAATATAAATTTTATTTAAGGGTGTTGAATTACAAATGAAAAGGTAGAAATATATTTATAAACATTAAATATGGGTAACATAAAATCAATAAACGAGTAAAAAATGCTTTTGGAAACTCACATAAGGGTAAGTGAGAAAACATAAAAAATATATAAAATGATGAAATACGTTTTATACAATAATTTAATACATAAATACTAAATAATATAAATGATAGTTAATAAGAAAAAATATATTTTTAAAATATTTTAGATAACTTTTAATTATAAAAATATAATATAAGTAATGTCATTCAAGGAACTAGACCCACACTAACCATGTGTAATGTGAGGCCTATTTGTCATTCACTAATCCACAGTTGAGTTAATACCCACGAAGCAATATTTAGGGTTACTACCCATAGTTACATGTATCTCACACCCACAAAATCATTTCAATATCCATACTGGGTTGTCATTTCTTGAAAAAAAAACATATAATATATAATTCCATAAATGATTAAAACATTAACCAGTTCATAAAAATTTCATAGGGTTGTCACAAATGTTCACATATCTTAATCCCCAGCAGAAATAATTATAATTTATACATCATAAAATGATATAATATAATACATATTTAAATATACATTTGAAATTATGATTAATCATAACATATTTACCCTTAATTTGGATTTAAGAAAAATGTAATATTTTATGATATTTAAGCTAGTCATTTAATACCAATTATGATGCCCCTAACCTGTGCACCCAGATATGGTTCTGTGAAAAAATAATTTACACACTCTGATTGATACCAGCAATGAAAACCAATATCTAAAAATCCATAATTAAAAATATAATATAATGATTTCATACATTGCATGACATGGATCTTTTCAAGTGTATAAATTTAGATAATTTGGACAATAATATAACTAATATGGCCCATTATCATTGTACTAGTATGACTGTTTTTTCAATTAAATGAATCTATTTAATAAATAATGATTCAAAAAGTTATCACATAAATTATTGAACATATTATATTAAACTAATCATTCCACATGTACTAATTTTCTTTATAATATAATGAAATGGATGCGTGAGAATGGGTTACCTCAAACACTCAATAAACGGAAAACATTAAACTGAGGTAATCTTGGAACAATCATGGAATATATATTATCAAAGGGGAAAGTAAACACATTATTGAATAATAAAAATTATTGTAATAGATTGATGTGTATATGATAATAAAAAATATAGATTTGAATATTACTAATATTATATTAATAGAATTCATAATGTCATACACTAAAAACCTCTTGTTAAAGTATTTTTCAAAGACAATATCATGTCATTGAAAGGGAAATAAAAATAAATTATATTTTATCATGTGTTTTATAAATTCATTCATGAAATATATGATTTAGGGACCCACATATCATAATATTATGTTCCATTTATTCACTATAAGAGTCATCCATACGTTTTATACTATCCAATTTTGATACTATTATTGAATAAAAACATGGTTGTCTATATAATGAAAATATATAATTTAAATTAGAAATAAAACTAATTTAGAAGATAATAATAATAATGAATTTCATTAAATTTATCCATGTAAATGAAACTAATATCATGATCATAAACCATCTAAATAATGAATAATTGAGGATTCTTAAAAAATACATTTTTAACATTATGATAGTAATGTGAATTGGATTAAAAAATAATGAATGCCCATAATTTTCATCTTATCTATAATGGGGAATAAATGAGCATAATTGATCAATATAAATAAGGTTTATTTTTATAAAATACATAGTAAACTTTCAAAAGTTCTTCCATATTTGATTATAAAAGTATTTAATTCAAATATTTTCCCCATATCAATAGAATAACATCATTTTCAGTTGAGAATAATTACGTAAAAATTATATAAAATATGTTTTTCCAACAATATAGTGAGATTTTTATAAAGATAAGTTAGTAATGTAATAAAATAATCATAATATATCAATAGATTTATGTTTAATGGTTTTAAAATAACACAACCTCACTGAAAAAGGGGAATTTCAATTGAATATATTTATAGATTGATAACAACTTATTGAAATAATAAATGACAGATACCACCAATGAATTGATCAGTAATTATAATTTTTGTACCATGATTTCATTATAAATAATGATATATATTAATTTATAAATTGAAAAACATAAACCAGATTCTAGAAAGTCCTTATGGAAATGAAAAGGGAAAATATAGTGAAACATAGAAATTATTTTTAAAAAGCATATTAACAATAAAATAAAATATGATGTTATAGGTCTCTTCTAAAAGTAGTTTTCAAAATGTAAATAGAAACTATAATAGAACAAATTAGTTTTTTTTTTAAAAATATCAATAATCGGGGATTGAAAATTTATAAGTATTATTTTAATGAATTGTGGAGTGGGAGAAAAAATATAATAGTTAATGGGGAAATCCATATTTTAATATTTGGATAATACCATTTCTCAAATATGACATTGTAAAAAGAGTTATAAAATGTTAATAGAGCTCAAAATATATTTTCTCAAATATTTCAATAATATAAAATAAAATATTAGAGAGTGATAATCCTGTAATTGAATAAAAATTCTCTAGATAAAACAATTTGACACTATGAATGTGATTTTAGTTACCAATATCTCTTTCAAGATACATATGTCAAGACATAATAAATTAATGTCAAAAAAGTTATGTGTTAAAATTTATATCAAAACAAAACAACTGTATAGTAAATCATAATAAAAAAAAAATTAATAAATTACCCAATTAATATGTTAAAGAAACAATAGAACAACAATAAATCAATTAATTAAAGAATTGTTTCCATAAAATAACACCAATGGGTTAAAAAATATCAATAATAACATGAATAATGGAACAATTTTTTGATAATAAATCCCATTAAAAATATTTTGATAAAAATATATCCATTTTTAGTGAGTAAACCATAAAAACATCATGAAAAACACATAACATTTTTCATTTAATGAGAATTGGGACCTAGAATCTCTTACATCGTGTGTAACACATTAATCAAACTCTAATGAATAATAATGGGATTAATTGATATTCCAAAAATGGTAAATTATAAACACTGATATTATATCTCAAATATGAATTTTATAAACCATATAAATTAAATTACGTATATAATTCCAAACAACTCTCAATGAGAAGACCATGTGATGAAAACCCTTTCCTTGATCCTGATCTAATTTACATATTATCCAAATTTCATGATTAATTAATTTTTCTCATTAAATACATTCCAATGAATCTTATTCAAGATTATATTTATTTATACCCCTCATTTATAATCATTATATTTATAATGGTTACTTGTTACCTATAGTATACCTCGGTTGTCGTTAATATATATCCATTAAAACTAGTTTCTTAATAATTTGGTTGATATAAATTATATTTAAAATTAAAATCACTATAATTCAATATTATTTTAATGGAATTGATGTTACAAGATACTTTATAGTGTTATAATTTCATATCATTTCTATTTTTAGGTACCATCAAGATAAAATTATTGATGATCATGATTCCAGGATTAATAATGAAAAAGAAGTTTTATAAAGAATGAATATAAAAGTTTTCATTAGTATACATGAACTAAAAAATATTAGTTAAAAATTGATATCATATTAAAATAGTATGCACGTTATCATATTTATCTATTTTATAAATGCATAGTATTGTTCTTGTAGGTGGTTAAATTGACCAAAAACTAAACCTACCACAATTCATCGGTTAATGTGAGATGAGTTTGACTTATGAATATTATACTGAATAATTTCAAATTAATTTTTATTATTGTTGTGATATATCAATATTGGAATGAAGAATAAAAACATTAAAATTTATAAAAATTCATTATTTATAATTAAGAGAACATTTTCTTCTTAGTTCACTTATTTTAAAAGATTCAAATAATGATAATCATTTTTTGATCAAGTCATCCATATATTCTCTAATTTTCCATAAATTACCATAATGGTATCATAAATATAATATTTTGACATTAAACCATTATTGTATCAATCCATTGATGGTGGTGGTGAAAAATTATTTTATTTCTCATGGTGGTGGTGGTACGTTGTTTCACATGAATGACTATTTTTTTGTCTTTAATGAGTGACGTAGACAAAAATACAATGATGATAGAATGGATATTGTAACATTAATTACAATAATAATACAAATATCACTATATTTTTATGAATATAGTAATATTTAATGATGTGAATTAATAATTAATGTTTTGTAATTGATTATACTCATCTCAGAAACTTGATTTGTATTTATAATTATATCACTAAATGATGTAATTTTGATATTTAATGGTGGAAAAAATATTTTGAACCAGAGATAGGGTTATATGAGAATTAATTTGGCCGATTTTAGTACATTAATTCGAATATAATGTGAGTAATGAATTAGAGGATGTGTTACATTTTTTTAATTGAAGAGAAGGGCACACTGGGAAGAAAATTTGACATTTCCAAAAAATTGATTTTACTATTCCAAGTTAAATATATCTCAATCTCTAAAATTAGAGCATAATGTGGGTGATGATTGAAACACTCCTCAACCATTTATTTGGGAGAAAACTATGAGTGTTTTGATGATTTCACTTTCAATTTATATCTTTTATCCTAATTTACTATTATCATGGTAATTAATATCTAACTTTGGTAATAAAATTTAATAAATCCAATTAATACTAATCAATTTTTATAATTTTTTATTTCTGATATAAAATTTATTTTTTTTTAAATTATATTTATAATTATAGAAATAGTAATTTTTAATATAAATTTATGTAATCAAAGAAAAAAAATTATTACTAAAATATTGATTTTAAAATTTAAAATTATGTATATGATAAAATAATTTTTTTAATAATTATAATGCCAAATATTTATTCAAAATAAAAAATTGTATGATTACTTTAAATCACACAACAAATTTATCTCCCATGAAAGTAGTTGATTAAACAAAAAATTGAAAATAATTTTATATAATAGAGTAACATTAATTAATTATAAAATGTAGAATATATGTTTGATAAGATCAAATAATATTTTAAAATGAATATTTTTTTATATAAATTCATATCTAAAATCCTAATTATTTTTACCAACGTATAGTTCATTCTCATATAATGATAAATTTATCAAAATTAAAATTGTCATCATAACCATATTTTTAACAAAAAAAATCTATTAATAAATGCCCAATAATTATATTAATTAAAATATGATATGTGGAATTCAAAAATGGTTTCCATTTTTATTAAATTCAACTATAAAATTTTTTAAATTTAATTTTTATAAAAAAATATAATATATTTCAAAAAACCCTTTTTAATTGGAAAATTAGATTTTAAATTTTTAACAATTATTATTTATAATTCATGTTATTACTCAAAACAATTGACATTATAGAATTATTAATAAAAATAATTTCATATCATCATTAATTATAAATTGGTTAAAAAATTAATTCTAATATTTAAATAAGAGCATTTTTAAAAAATTATTTCTAAATAATAGTCGATAATATATGTCATTTTAGTTAAAATAATTGAATTTAAATCACATTAAAGGTATATTTTTTTTGAATATATATGTATTTCATAAATTAGTTATACATATTAATTCAAACTAATTTGATGGCTAGGTTTTAACATTACACTTAAATATTTTTATTCTTTCCACATATATCATGGTTTTGTTTTAGTTCAATGTTTCATATGGAGAATGGAATAGAACACATTGACTTATATAATGGTTATATTATATCAAAATGTCATGGTGTTATATTATTTTATCTTCTATAATATTATATATTAATTTACATAAATCATTAATAAGATCATCATGGCATATTTCATTGTGATCTGAGGTAGTTTTGGAGAGGGTAATAAGTTCTACGACATTGAACAATGTATATAGGTCCATACCTGAATTTCTATAATGTTATAATGATAAACTGAAACATATATCATGAGACTCTTCACATGTATTTTTCTATATTTTATTGAATGACATATTATTATAGATACTATTGTGATAAATATTAGAAATAAACATATCCACACCTACTAGGGTGTAATTTTATATAGTCCCAGATAAATTTTTATGTGACTATTTGTAATTGAGATTATTTTGTGGAGTGTGGAGGAAGTCTAACCTACTGTATATATTTTTTGGAATATAATATTTTCTTAATTTCAAAAATAAAATGAGTTTCGTTAAATATGGTATTTCTAGGAATATCAATTGAGTTTGATAAATAAATACGTGACATAACATGAGAACCCAAAATAAAAACACTATTATGGTTACCAATAACTATCTAAAAGAAGGTTCTATCAATATTCCATTAGATGATGGTCATTGAAAAGATTGAAATTATTTTTTTAATAAAATCCACCTGTGTACGAAAATATCATGAATGAATAAATAGTAAATGAAATATTCAGGAACTACTATGATGGTATATTTATTTTAGAGAACAAGGAGCTATTCAGAAATAATAAGAAAATAAATGCACTAAGACATAAAAAATGAAGTATTAAATACCAAATGTGTAGCTAAATTTTTTTCCTATATTCCAATGATGAATAAGGGTAAAATTTTGGTCATTTAAATATTTATTTTATTTGAAAAAATAAGTCTAATTTATTATAAAAAATTATGGATGAACTTATTTTGGATTACTTCCATGTTTTGGGGTCAATCATTTGAGAATAAATATTGAAATATAGGTGAAAAGATATATTTAGGGGATGTTAAGATGAAATGAAATTAGTACCTAGTATCAATTATATTACCTAAAGAGATTCCATATTCTTTTTTATCTATGTGGAGTTTAAGTAGATCTATATAAATCATCCAAAAGTATCGTGTGTGGACCTGGTTGTAAACATTCAGATATGAGCTGGGGAAAACATAATGAATAGTAGGAATATATTAAATCGTTATTGATCAAGGTATAAAAGGATATTATTTTGTGATGAAATGAATATATTGAGAAGTTATAAAATATCTCTAGTGATATACTCGAAGATAAATTCACATGAGATGTGAACAAGTTTTGGGTTTAAAACACATAACCTAATGTAATATGTGACAGATTGTAGTGGATATCTATTGGTCGGGGATCCAATGAAGTCAAGTAAATTTCATTACCATTATGGTTAAAGTATGAATATAATTATACAATGATTTTACATAATTAATTATTCTATAGAGTATTTGAGTAAGATATTGTCAGTAGATAAATATTGAAAAATTCATTGAGGATAAATTCAAATGAATAAAACTGGTAAAAGAGACCACCAATTCACCTCCCCTAAGATCTGATCCATTGATCCTTTGGGTAATTAAAAATCAATAAAATTACGATACCAAATAAAAAAATTTATTTTGAATTAGAGGATATAATATTAAACATTATAATAAAATTTAATTTCCTTTTGAGGGATACGATAATAAACATAGGAATGAGTTTTATAATTTGTGAAAACCATTTATGACACAAGGAATTAAAAGTTTTTATATTTAGTGGAAATTTATCCGTTATAAAATCACTGTATGAAAATTAAATTGTTATATAAAGAAATACTTTGATATATGATAAATTATATTTATATTTAGAGGACATTCATATAATAATTTCTTCTCCACAACATGGATTTCACTATTATTTACGGATATCCATTAAATTCATAATGTTAATTGTGCTATTCAAAATGTGTACCATGATGGGTTAAAGAAAATATGTGAATTATTCCAACATAATAATTAATATTCATTACGTCATGGTTTTAAATTACATAGGGAAACAACAAAATTATAGAATATTATTTGATGTGTATTTAGGTGGATCTTTAGTTATTAAATTTATAGATTATTTTAAAACCAAAATATTCTAAAAGTGGAATAAATTTCAATATCATGTTTGACACTACAAAATAATTATAGAAATGAATCTAACATCACAATAATTTATTATATATTTCATGAAATTCATTATTTTCAGTAGATTTATATATATATATAATGTTAGCGTTACACAAAAAAATATAATCTAAAAAAATATTATTATTAACAAATGAAAATTAAAACATATATGTTATGATATTGGGTAAAGATATAAATAACTAAACTAAAAAAATTATATGTTTTACACTAGTATGAAATAAATTCAATGATTATAAATTGATTATATTTAAATTATGAACCATTTGAATGAGAAGGAATCTTTTTATAAACACTGTATTTTTTATAAAATCATGATTATTAAAAATTAACATAGGTAATTTAGAATTAATGTTATTCAATTCATAATAAATTATTCAAAAATTTAAATTATTTTTATATATATACATGAAAAAAATTCATTGGTTTAATTTTTTATTATTTTAAGAACATATTTCTTTTTAATGAAAGGTGAAAAATAATGGATTTTATTGAAAGATATATTTTAATTTAGAAAATTTAAAAAGTTACTGTATATTTATTAAAAATAATAAAAATTTATTAAATATATATTCAATTTTAAATCATTTAATTATTTTTAGTCTATTTAATAATGAATTTTTATATTAGGACATTCTAAAAATATGATAATTATCTCTAAGGAAAACATATATTTTTTCATATGAGTAGTTAAATATAAAATATAATTCAGCCACTTCTATGAAATTAATTTTGAAAAATGGAGTCCTTATTTCAAATATGATTAATTTTTATTATATGAAACTATAAAATAAATTTATTTCCATAATGGATATTAAAATAATTAAAAATTAATTATCACGTTCAAGGAAAAATGGGTTTATAGAGGGTTACACTAGGAAGAAAAGGGTTAAAAAGAACTAGAAAATTTACAATACCACATGGATTCCCATATATATAAAAAATAATATCTATGGTTAAATAATGACCCATATTTGATGGGTTTGGAATGAGAATATATTGGTATAAATTTATCTTTTCCAGAAAAATCCTTTATTATTATCTTCACTAAATAGAGAAGCCTCACCTCATATCTCCTCTTCATAGTTAAAAAACAAATTGGTTTGGCTATTCCACAAAAAAATATCTTTCTTATATACCTCCACATATAATATATGCATTATATTGATTATTAATCCATCCTACGAAGTGTTTGGTTATAATACTATTCAACCTCTTTGAAGAAGATATAAAATTCATAAAAATGTGTATTTGATTTATTTATCCTTCCACCTCCTGCAAACATTCTTAGTATCTGATAATATAATAATATCAGTATCTAATATATAATTATATTCTTTTATTATAATTTAATCACCCATATATATATCCTCTTATATCAAATTAGAAATGAATCAATTGATCTTGTGATTGATAGACTACCTCCTCACAAAACTATGTAATATGTTTTATATAAAAACCATTCAAGGATGTTTGTAATATTGAATTAAAAATATTTACCTGATATATAAAACTTAATTAGATTTCTAGATACAATATACCAAATATTCAATCTTAATTTCCAATCCATGTGTGATAAAATAATGTCAGTACTGTTTATGGTGGACTAACATCTCATGAAGCGTTGGGATTCTTTTTTCACATATGCTTCTCATAAATTATTGTAATGGAAAAGATGACGAATATGTATGATATTTATTTCCCAACCAAAATTTATTAAAATAATGTCATGTAAATATTATTATCATCAATTCCGTTATAAAATAATATTGTCAGTCATTCATATATGTGGACTTCAATATCCACATAACGATGTGAAATATTTTTCATTTCATTTTTTATATTGATGGTAATAAGTATATATTTGATTAATATAAAATAAAAATATGAAATAATTTTTATTCAATAATGTTTAATTTATATTTAATTTCATTTTATTCCATATATCAAGAAAAATTGAAATAGCATTCATCTGTTCTTATGACCAACAATATCCATTAACAGTGTAATAGATTTTCTATCTATAAAATTAAAAGTATACAATAAATACATATAAAATTAATATATATTATTCTTAAATAATTGATAATATTATTTTTATGATGAATCCAATATCATATTATAATTTCCACAATTACCAAACAAAAACATACATGAAAAAAATATAATTATCACCAGAAACAGTATTTTTTACAACGAGTTCTTAATAAATATGCGGTAAAATAAAAAATGTAAATCATATATGATATTAATATTATGAAAATGGTTCAGAAATATATATTATAATATTATAGTTAGTATAAATTAGATTCAGACACATATGAAGGGTGTCATACATAAGTTATGGGTTTATCATCTCCCTTATATATCTGTCAAGTATACACTATATTCATGACATATTCCATTGTTTTTAGTATTTTCACCCCATTGTGATATTTTGTAAAATGAAAATATTTCTATATATTGTATATTACAATTTGTTTTATAATATATACTTCATTTGGCTTCCGATTCAAGTGTTACAAAAGTTGTATATGTTTATTTCATAATCTCCTTATTATTCGATATTTTTTTTGTTTATGTTTAGTATGGAGGAATTATTTGATATTTCTATATTAAACTCATTATATATTTCTCTAATATGGTTATTCATGAAAATTTTCAATTTAATAGTTCCATTTAAAACAAAATGGTAATTAAAATTAATTATAAAATGTGTTTTGTTTAAATCTATAATAATTTCTCTCATCAGTCAAAAATCAATTTTCATTAATGTTGATGTTTTCTAAAAAAAATTTCAAAAATGTTGTTATCTATTTAAAATTGATTTATTAAATAGTTTTTCATTTTTTCCTTTATTGTTTTCTTAAATTGATTCTTCATATCTTTTCTTAAATAATTCCCATTTTGATTTTCCTAAAAATGTCAAAGGAATATTTTTTTAATGTACATAAAATGAATGGAAATTTTTTCATAATAAAAACTACCTGATATAAATATAATCATATATGTTTTAAAAAACTTTAAATAAATTTATTTTCAAATTATTTTTTGAACCATTTTTAAAAAATATTTTGATTATAAAATTCTTATATTCATCACAAATGTATTAATGAAATAAACCCATTGTTGTACATATAATATATTTCAGAAATATTGTTTTAATACCATCGTTACTATTTCCTTCAATGTTTTATGATTAGTTTAACAATGTATGTACAATATAAAATCCATATACCATAATACTCTTTTAAATTCATGGATATGTTTATTTGATTAAGATAATAACTAATAATTGGAATTTTAGTTTTTTCTATACGAGGGTTTATGATGACTATGAATCATTAATTTATTATAAAAAATACAATTGAAATTGTATGTCAATGGGTTGTTGGTAACAAATATCCACTCTATGCATCAAAAGGTCCTATTAGAAAAATATATTTGAAAATCAATGGGTTTTTACACAAAATTTTAATATTTATTAAGGGAATTTCTTGATCGAAAGATTCAGTTTTCTAGAAAAATTAATTCCATCATTTTGATATTAGTTAATGATTTAAATCTAATAATTCAATTAATTATAATCTCGAATGATAATTTTCTATATTCTATACTATTTATATAGATTTATTTGATCATAATTTATTTTATCAATGAAATTTTTAGTTTACTTATTAAGTATAATATGTTTTAGTTACTTATCTTTATATATTGATTATTATTATTAAATCATAATATTTTTCACTTTATTCTTACCCTTAATAAGATACTGATCTCAAAATAATTTTTCCCTAGGTTACTGCGAATTGAATTGTGATTTATATGTATGATTATAATATAAAAAATGGTAGTTTTCTCAAATATAACAATTTGTGTATATGATTTTTTCAATTTTCATGTAAATTTCATGCATGTATCAATTTTATGAATATTAATAATCTCTTAAGACCATTATGAGGTTATTCCATGACTCTTATGAATATTTAATAAAGTATAAACTTTCTTTGGGATATAGGGAGATGATTCATTATATTTGGGGTCAAATAAATATTTTAGAATCATTGTGAATAATATTCAGGAAAATATAGATTTATGAATATAACCATATGATAAAAATTTGGGATATGAATTTAACAATGTGCTAAATTTTTAGTATGTAATATATTACTTTTTTTTAATTAAAATATTGACCTATCTAGATACTACAACATGATGTGCTTCTTGTATAGATATACTTGGGGAAAGAACTCTTAAAAATAAACAACATATGTGAATATAGTGTTACCTAATAGATGAAAATGGTACTTACTATGCACCTAGTTTGAAACTCCTATGCTATTTTCTTAGGATAATCCATATTTTCATTAAAACCCATTCTGATGGATTTTAAAATATTTTTATATTTTGAAAATATTCTATGTGAAAACATGTTTATAATTATGATTTTAGACATCTAAAATATTCACAATTTATTTTATATCATTCACTAGTATTAAGATTATGCATTATGTTTCATATTGTTGTGATCTATTATAGTGTAACCCGTTTTTAAGAAATGGATCCTTGTTTAGGGTATGAGAAACATATCGATAAAGATACCCAATGTTGGGATTTCCCTATAGGGATATTTGATCATGCAAGGGATGTTGTAATAGATGGAAATGAATATATTTTAACTATATTAGGTTAGATAACCTAGGTAATGAATTATAACCCCTACCATGTGGTGGATCCTACTAATCAGCCATTCGTTGTAGTATTTTTAAATCACATAATACATAAACAAACTTCTTCATTAAATGGGACTTCAAATTTATCGGTATAAAATGGATAGATATATTCTATTGTGATGATATTTCTCGCATTGGGATGTAATGAAATGTCGAATATTATTATGTTATTTTATCAACAATAGAGACATATAGATCAATGGTGGTCAATAATTTAGAACTCTTAGGATCAATAAGAAATAAAAACATATATAATGGAAGCATATTAATGTTTTATTATTTGAAAATATTTTCCTCACTAGTCATTCGTTGATATGGAGTGAGAAATCTTAAGTCAATGATATAATAATTATTAAAATATTGTTATTTAGGTAGGACATTTTTCAAGTATATCAAACCATTATACATTATATGTATGTAATCAAAAAAGAATTATTAACTATTTATTTAATGGAAAATTTTAAATCCTTCGAATATAATTATTTTCCCTAACAGTCCTTTTATATGAGAAAATAGTATCATGTTCTGATAATACATACAATCAACTCTTCATGCCTTCCGGCATATAAAGAAAATAATAGAAGAATAATAATTAGGAGAAAATAATTTATAAAGGGAATATGGGAATAAATTATTTTTGGACCATGGTAATTATGGAAAGAAACACCCTCATATATGCTTGAATGGAATGGGAGTTTGACATGGGGGTGGAGAGAATGGACACTATCCTCATGATTTCGTTGGAATGAAAGAAGTTTCCAATGTTTAGATATTTATCTATAAAGATATGGGTAACTATAAAATGAATTTCCCAATAATCAAGTGAATATTTAATAGAAGAATCTAATGGATAAAGGTCAATAATATGATATTGATATAACGAAAGTTTAATGATTAATGGTCGTTCCTTTGGAATAAAAATATTTGTAGTAAATAAATTTATCGATAAAATTTCTCATTATTATAATTATAAAATTTATATTTATTGTACTATATAACCTTTTATATGATGATTTGAAAGAATATGATAAATATTACTGATGAAAGTAAATTTTGATTCAGTTCAATATGATTATTTACTTAGAAAATTTATTAAGGTAAAAAAACTATTAACATGTTATCGATGTTGATAATATAATGAAAAAATGAAGTTAATTGGTTAGTATTGGTAATATAAATAATTTAAAGTGTATTATGGTTTTTTATTGAGTTTACTTCATGTTTGGATTTATAAAATATATTCAATAACTTGAGATTTTAGTTTTTAAGTCAGTCAGGTTTTCATTAATGATTTATGGTTGTCATGTAATTCACATATTTGGAATGTGACATTAAAGTCCACATTATATTTTTTATAAAAAAATAAGGTTGAATTATTGGGATTCCTTCCATATTTGTGTACATTGAATTCAATAAACAAATTTTCTATGATTCCTAAGATTAAAAATTTAAGAAATGTATTATGGTAAAAATTTTGGGTAATTATATATCATATTATTACAAAATTGTTTTTAGGAAATATCAATATTTAAGAAGAATGACAAGTAAATGTTTTATTAACCTAATTATTTTTTATTTGGTAATTTTAGTAGTTAAAAAATAATAAAAACTAATAGATATTCTTCTCATGAAGTAATAGATAATGGTGGAATTGATTATAGTAAAAAAAATGTATGAAGTTGTTTGAATTTTTCTAGTGTTTTGTATTATAAGAGTTACATAATTTGTTAATGTTTGTTAGAAAGATCATGAGAAAAAAAGTCTTCCCTATTTTATTCAAATATGATTAATTTATAACATTTCACACAACATATAGTTATAGTATTTTTGAGTGGAATGTTATGATTTATTATTTTATTATTTTAATTTATATAAATTATGTCATTATTTTTGAAAATTCCAAAACACATTATTAAAAATATGAAAAATAAACATTATATTTCCTATGTACTTTAAAATTTTTTGTATAAAACTTTTTATTCTACCAGTTTATGAAAGATTTCAAAAATGATTAATACATATTTTTCACCCTAATTCTTATAAATGGGATTGATGAAGTCTATTTTACCATACATATAAAGATTATTTTATTAGAGTGGAATAGTTTAGTCTATTAGACTGGCTAGGTTTATTACAAAAAATTAATTAGGATTTTTTCCAATATAGTTACCATGATAATTCCATTATACTTAATAGGTATAGTTCATATGATAAATTAATTTTAACCCATTGATCCAACCTATTTTAGTTGATCTATATTAATGAGATTAGTCAATAATATTCATGATGTTTAGTACATCAGAGTGATATATCTTACTCTATCTAACTTATTGAGTTTAGTCCATCAGATTTATGAAGTTTAGTCTATTATATTAAAAATGTCTTTTCCCTTTTATTAAAGTATTATTATTCAATGGGATAATCATTCATTGAGTAATTTTACTATACATAGTTTATTCCATTGGAAGGAAGTGATTATAATCAGATAGTATGAATCATTTCTACAAGATAGATTACTAATAAAAATTGTAATGATTATATAAAAACAAAATTTGATGAATATGTATAAGAAATGTTACCATATCAATATTTATCTCACTCTAGGACATTGAATAAAAACATAGAGAATGAAGGAATATTACAATTGGACCTATTCATATAAAATGAGGGGCATTTGAGGGGAAAGGATCTAATTTTTTATGACTCAACATGTATGAATCTTTGTATTCTATAATATTTTGTTACTTATACATTTAAAATCATAAAATTTTTTTTATTTGAATTATGAATAAGAATTATTAGTTCCATATAATAAATATTAATTTTATCTATTCTATCTAATTATGGGGTTTATTTAGGTATTACAGGGTTATGAAGACTACTGATTCTAATCAACCTAATCAAGGGGTTCTGGTAAGATAGAGCTAATTCTGATCATTATGATTATGTTACATATTCATAGATAATGATAGGCCATACTATTAGATTAAAAACTACGTATATCTACAGTCATTTTTTGTGACTTCATAAACTCTTATTTTTAATGGGAATTTTATCTATAATATTAGAGTTAGTCATTCTAAAATTTTTATTAATATAATTATTAAATGTTTGTAATTAAAAGTATTATTTTATTATATTAAATTATATTGAAATATTATTTAACTAAATCTTTATAAAATATTATTTTATTGATTTATTGTGTGTCTACTATTGAAAATCAACCCATCAGATGATATTTGAGTCTAATAAATCATAATAAAGATGTTTGGATTTTCAATTTTTTTATGTTCCTAAAGTACAATTCACACCCTTCTTATATCCATTTATATAATTATACATCATAAAATTGGTATTAAATGAAGATATAGTCCTTAAATTTCAGGTTTTTAATTTTATTTTTTATATATATTTATATTATTTTATTTCTTATGTTAAACATTTTTATATTTTATTTTTAGATTCATTTCTACATTAAGGTGCTTTTTATAGAAATAGTATTTTTCATGTTTAGAAATACGAATTGATTAAATTTTAAAACACTTGTGAATCATAATAGTTAAAGCATGTATATATTTTATGTGGATTATTATGATTATTGGAGTGACCAAATTAAAATATTTTATATTAATAATTCATTAGATAAATATGTTATGATCACTATAAATTATAAAATCCTTCAGAAATATGTTTCTGCATTTACAAATCCAGAGTTTATTTAATATCAACTGAATTATCAGGTAATAAATAATTTTTTTGTTTTATATGAAAATAAATATCTACAGTTATTTATATTTATGCTAGATAGAAATTATAATATTTTCAAAAATCTATATTTTTCTCATTCTGGTACTTATAATGTTATTGAAACCATAATTTATTTTCTATAGATAGATCATCAATCTTTATCATGATAGATTATTTTACTAATATGAATATGAGGTTTAAAAAAATTGATAATAATAATTTATAAATTGGTTTATATAAACTGAATAATTTAATTCTATAAGAAAACATCATTGAAAACATTCTTGGAGATTGTGATTCAAAAATTAAATCATTACATAACTCAAGGATGATATTCTTTTTAACCTGGATTATTTTATTCCAAATATCACTGTGTATGTGGATTGAATAATGAAAAATAATGAGAATATTAGGAAAAATATCTATTGAGTTACTCTTTTATTACTTCAAATGTCGCTAATAATTTTTGTTTTACTAATAATGATATTATCTCTTCATAGAAAATGAATGTTTGAGTTAATATAGAGATAAAAACTTCTAAACCATCTTAGAAAGAGTTTTCTAATATATCTAGGATAATGAACACACTTTTTTGGAAGAAATACATTCAATGTAAGTATTATAAGATTCATATAGATATAAATGAAAATTAAGCTTGTCCTAATGTACTCTGATATGAGTGAATGGATGATAGAAATATAAGAAAATCATTTTAAATTTTTAATAGAAAATAAAATATGTATAGAAATTCAATAAGGAATTATATGAATATATAAAAACATAAGTGTAATAAATTTCCAAATGTGTTAGATATTTAGTGTGCTTTTGGAGAATATAGTTCATCTAAAAAACCATTTGATAGTGATACTAATAATCAAAATAATATAGATTTTTTTCTAATATTCTATAGAATAAAAATTTATCTTTGACTAGGGTTCTTGTTGAAAATCACTAATCATACTATGAATTCTAATTATCTAACTAGTTAACATTAGAAAATTTTTATATTATTAGATGAGAAATATAATTCATTTAAGGATAGTATTACATTAATTATTTTTAATTGTGTTTCATGATTTTTTAGACTTTTAGAAACCCAAAATTGAAATGCTTATAAAAACATAATGATTATTGTCACACCCCAAGATTTCATAGTAAGTTGATTTCATTAATGTAATTCAATAGCTTGAGTTACACGCAACACTGAGTTTCAGTGCACCACAACATACCAAAATGGCCATTAAAAAAGCATTTATGAATAGTATTAACATTATTTTTATTTTATATACTCCATATAATTTTAATATCCATATTATTTGTATCCTAGAAAATATTATGAACAAATTCACTTTTTCAGATAAAAGAATTATTTTTTTAAAAATGCGTTTTTACAAGCTTTTAATGAATAAACAATTTTAAACCCAAAATTTACACTTTTATATGTTCAATTTGACAAAATGATCATTTTATTTAGAAACAGGACATATAAATTTTCTTTGGATAGGTTTTTGGTGATTTTCAGATAACTTACATATATTGATGAATACTGGAAATTACTAAATTGAAATTGAAAACAACTTTTTTAATCAAAATAATTTATAATGTTAAATTATAAATTTGAATGGATTTTAAGTATAATTAGAATATATTTTAATCATTTAATCCATTTTTTGGTCAGAGGAAGTAATTTTACTTTTAATTTAAACATAAACACATATCAATATTTTGATAGTTTTTATTTATGAAAAAACATGTTTTCTGGTTTTGATAACAGGAATATTTTTTTAAATTAATTAATACAACTTCTATGTTTTTTATTTTGAAAAATATACATCCTTTTTGAATTTGGAATATCAAAATTAGCGTTGGGTAATTGTTTGGTATTTTTTAAAAAACATTCAATTTTTGATTAATAGTGAAAAACACTACGTTATTATTTAAAGCCGACTTTTTATTTAAATAATTATTTTAATTTTAAATATATTTTAAAGTCAAAATAGATACAAAATACCTATATTATTTCAATGTAATTAATTGAAGTCATTTTAAAATATGATTAGATATATAAATTTTATTGATCTTTTTACCGTCTTTTACCCACCTTCTAGGCACATTTGCAAATTTGCATAGAAGATTATTTTTCAACTTTTGTGAATTGAATTTCAAAAATCCAAGAGAAACGGTAGAAATTATTAAGTAATATTTTATTCAATATGATG
Source organism: Viscum album (assembly GCA_963277665.1). Taxonomy (NCBI): domain Eukaryota; kingdom Viridiplantae; phylum Streptophyta; class Magnoliopsida; order Santalales; family Viscaceae; genus Viscum; species Viscum album. The sequence continues at coordinate 1,068,341,218 of OY728136.1, forward strand.
AAAATATTTTTTTTATGAATAGTAACTTTGAATTTTATTCACCACAATTAAAAGTAAATAGGGTAATTAAAGGTCAAAATGATTTATAATTACCCTCAGACATATCCAAATTCTATTGGATAAGTTTATTTAGAACAAAATATACATTATTGATAAAATATTATCCTTTTTATCTACATGTATTATATTAGGAAAATTATTATTATCTTATTTAATGAAGAGTTAAAAGTGTTAAATTCAATGTTTAATAACTAAAAAAATTTAACATAGATTTATACATAATGTAAATTAGACTATAAATGTTAATTAGAAATGTAAAACTATTTCCTACATCATGGTATTATATATATATATTTTAGACATTATATAATTAAATTTATTTATGACATAATGATGATGTAGTAATTACCTTACTATTGAAAGATTAAAATAATTGATATTATAAATATCAAAATAAATGTAAATTGAAACTTTTGATACATTCCACGAATTATTTAGGTTAATATGACATGTTAGGGTTTAATTAATGTATTTTTTTAAGTGATAATGTTTTTTTGACTTTCAAAAAAACAAAATACTAAATAAACTCAAAATTGACAAAAATGAGTATTTTAAACAAATAATATATTATTAAATGATATAATACTACTAAAAATATATGTTTTTTAAAATGGACTTATATAATGATTTATATGTCAATAATGAACCACTTGAGGTTATATTTGGATTTTATAGTATGTTTATTAAAAATTTAATAGAAAAATACAAGAATACATAGTAAAAGTTAAATTACTTAACAAAGAATTCAATCTAAAATAAAAGTTTGATATGGTAACTTAACATGTCTAAAACCTAATGATTGAGATTATTTAGACCCATACACACCTTATCCTAGAAATAAATCTATTTTTTTTCAATAATACCCGAAATTTATTTTATAATAAAATAATATTACAAGCTTTTCCTAAAGTGACCCTCACCTCTCTTATAAAAGGGTACATCACCTTATCTCAAAATCACACCCCCATAGCAACTTATCTCGGCCAACCCCATCTCAAATATCTTCCTATCCGACCTCACTTTATCTTATAGTCCTTACTTTGACCATAAATAGAAACTATGCTTCCCTTTAGATCAAATCAAAAGAGCACCCTCAGAAGAGAAAATAATTTCATCACGTCTTTCAAATTTCTTATCTTCTTACACTTCCTCTTTATTTGTGGTTTCCATACCAAAATAATAAATCTAGTACCATATAAATAATATGATGTTATTTTAAATATTTTATGACCATATTAATTATTCTATCCATCCTATGAATGAAAAATTCACCATATGTGTGCATGTACGGCTTACTGTCTTCACGTCATAGTGCTATTTGTTATTCAACACTTCATTATTTGTATGGGTATAATAATTCATATAATTTATGTATATAATAAATATAAAATGTTAATGATTATGTATATGTACTATAACATCCATTTACATATGATTTCACAACTAATAGAATGATATTCTCTCTCATGCGTACGTACTGCTTACCATCTCCATGACGCGATGAGATTTTGTTCCCATCATAACATTTCAAGAATAATTTTCATTTGATGAATAAAAATAAAGTTTAATAACTTAATATAATTTTTTATATGAATAAAATAAATCATATCCATAAAAAATGTCTTGCGTAACAAAACATATAATGAAAAAAATCATTTAACACCCAAAACAATGATACTATTGAAATATCATTAACAATGAAATATTAGAGGGTCATATATGATATCATATTTTTGTATGTGGTTAATTTATAATTTAATAAAAAGTATTTATCCATTATATAGGATATTAACCTTCCCTCTAAAAGTGAAAAGTACAATGTAAGGGGTTTTTAGCTCACCTCTTTTTAGTGTGATATTAATGCTATATTGCCACAATTTCCTATTGGGTGGGGTATGTACTCCCCGGATTGTATTCATTGTGTAATATAATTTAATTTTTAAGTTTTAAAATCATCATTTTGTGACCCTTATTTTAGGGAGTGTGTATATTATAAGTTAACAAATTGATAAGGGAATTTCTATTATGAATTTCCACTCATTGGGTTTTACAGATACTTCATTGATTATTTTAATCCAATAATATGTGTGGAATAACTATTTATTTATTTATGTGGTAATTTCCACTATCCATTTGGTGGATATACATTTTATACACATAATAACTCCCTTGATAAATTCACATTTCATTGATATGAACTTGATAAGGGTAATCTTAACTCAATTTCCATTCACAAGTTAAACATCTCGGTCAACGGTTTTGTTTTTACATTAATATGTGTGAATGTCATATAATTTATTTACACCGAATATCCAATCATGTTAAATTTCATATAATATATTTGCACTGAATATCCAATCATATTGAGTGTATTTATAATTACCACGCATAATTGTGTCATTAAATTATTCTTAATCTAAGGATACTGTCTTTATAAGGGATTTCATCTCAATTTACATTCCACAGAGACTTCCTTGTTTTTATGCACTAATTCCTTCTTATATGGTGTATATACTATCCTTTGACATATTATATCATGAATTCATTTATTATCATTTTATTATAATGTTTTTATTAATGTTATACCTCAATTATTTATATTCAAGTGTCTCTCATTTAGTTATGAACTCTAACTAAAATATCCTTTTTAATGTTTTAATGATTTATTCTTCAAAATATTTCCCAGAAGTGTCCATGTTTTAGAAATGGTGTTAAGTATTTATTTATATGGACATAAATGTTTTGAAATTAATGTTACTTTTAGCATTTTCAATATGGTAAGGGACACTTTGATTCAAAAATCTATTTTTAACAGCTTCTTGATTAATAGTGAGACTTTTAAATGTTTTCAAGAAAAAGAGGAGATTTCTATCAAATAGTTTTACTAATTATTTTCAGGTGTGTCAATATCCTTAATTATTCTTTATTAGGATTTATTTATTATAATACAATATATATTTTTTGTTTTTAATTAGTTATGTTTGACTTTGGATGTTTTATTTTTATACCATTTATGGTTTGTGGTTAAAATATTGACATTTTGTGTGTTAGTTTTCATGTGAATGTTTATATTATTTTTCAACCATTTCATATGAGGAATGCATTGGACATAGTATGTGATGGGTGGAGCCCAATATAGCTCCAGGAAGAATTGGTAGGTCTCAAGAGACAAACTAGTTTCTTGACATAAGTCCTTGACAAAATGTTATTTGAATTCTTGGCACGAAGCCTTGACAATGTGGTTATTATGTCTATCATTATGCATTCCATAATTATGAAATTAGCTATTGATATTACTTGTGATTATTATACTCATAGAATATCCCTGTAAATAAGTAAATTGAAAAATGTGATTTATTTTTTCCATATTATACTAATGTTTATGTTTAAAAGGCTTGTGTTTTAGTCTTATACATTTCATTAAATGTTTATGCTTATTTATGAAACTTTCCGTTATATTGTTATCCTTAATAAGCATCTAAGCTCACCCCTTTCTTATGATTTCCTTATCCTAGGATGTGAATAATTATATTATGATTGACTTACATGGATAGGCTAAGGTAGATGAGAGTGTTCAAAGGGGAAACAATGTTGTTGTTTTTTTCATGATTTAATGTAAAACTTATGTATGTATCTCGTTCTTCCAAGGCTACTAAACTAATTGATCTTTAGAGAATATATCACTTATGATTGTGTAAATGTTATATAATGATGCATCAACTCTAGGTATCATATTTCAGGGTGTTACGGTTGGTATTAGAGAAAGTTTAGTTAAACCATGGATACCAAATTTAGAAAAACCCTTATTAGAAAACACAACCCTAAGATAGACTTTGAGACTTAGAGTAGAAAAACATCAAAAAAAATTGGTATAGTATTTGTTATGGGATTTTCCCATGAAATACATCCATGTATGGATACGATTAGGTAGAGGAGACTCTGGTACTAATGTACCTAGGGTTAAAACTAGAAAAAACCACTATGAGCTAGACTCGAAAAATAATCGGTACACATAGCAGGCCTTGCATCACTCTAGGTTATGACACTCCTATGGGATATGCATAGGATAATTCAAATTTTATTTAAAACCGGTTTAATGGATTTTAATATAATATGAGAATAAATAACCTTGGTTAATCCTATGGTGTTTTAGATTGAAAATAAGGTGTCACGATATTCTAAAAATGTTTTTATGACTATTATTACTCACACTATGATTTCTGGTTTTAGTTAATTGTTGAATATGGGGGAAGTCACAATAACATTGAACATGATGTACAAGGTGGGAATGATGGTGTAAATGAAAAACTAAATGGAATGTTGATAGATATAATAAATATTATGTTCATAGCAGAGAAGGTTTCCTAAAATATGATCAACAACATATAACTTAACCAACTCCCAAACTAAAACAAGAAGGGAATCTCAGAGACTGATAAGAGCTCCAGTAGTGGATACCGTAGAGAAAATAAACCTCAATTTCCATTATATAGGAAATGTGGAAGGAGACACCCATGAAAGTGTATTGATGGAATAAAGAAATGATTTATATGTTGGAATGAAGGACATAATGTAATGAATTTCTGAGAAAAAATGAAGTGTACTATGGATGAAAATAAAAAATATCTTAATAATACATTTATCTTCATTATTCATAAATGTATGGGACCTGGTCATTACCCAAGACAATTCCCTATTCTATAGGATAACCACTAGTTAAAGAAGAACCTATGTGGAAATAAATGGATGGTGAAATTTTTGAAAGTATTAATTACATTTGTTGATGGGATTACTTAGGAAAAATATTATCTTGTATGTGCTACCCTAAAGTTTTTTATGTGAAAATGCTATTTGAGGAATAATTATCTTTTGTGTATATAGTTATAAAGAACCATTGGTGTTTATATGATCCTTGAATTTGAGGAAATAACAGGTTATTAATTTTTGCGATGAAAATGTGTTGTATGAGATATCATTTGTGGATAAATTATATTATAGTTATTTTGTAGAATTTATCTCATTTTGGAAATGTTATAAAATCTAGGTTTTGAAAAATGAAAACATATAGAGTGTGTGACAACCCATCGCATCAAACAATGTTGTGGGAATCGAACCCACGACCAAAGTGCAACTGGGAGTCATCACCTTCTATTGGACTACAAGAAGGCCCAGGTTAGCATGACTTATTCTTTTAGTTAAAAGATTTTATTGATAAATAATATGATGATTTCAGATCTTATGTTTTATCAAATGGATATCCTTAGTATAGGAAAATGATTTGGTGATTAAGTGATAAATGTTATTCTGGAAGATGTTTTCTCAGTTGGGAAGACTATATGCCTAAGGAAAATAGAATACTATGGGATTTCAATTCAGGGGTAGCGGTGGATTTTTATTTTGGAAGAATCTTTGTTTTTATAAGGATTCAGGATATTAATGGAAATGATTAACCTATCATAGAGAATATGAGTTTTTGTTATTTACATTGTAGTTTGAGATTGTAAGAGTAGTTGATGTGATTTGGAGATAAATGTTAAGATTTACTATGAAAGACTATGTCATTAAATTATACTGAGTTTTCGATTTCAATCTTAGTTTGGATTATATTTATGGATTTTAAGGAAAATTTCTTATTTAATGGTCTTTATTGATTTTTTGGTATTGTTTACTCAATTTTTGAAATTAAGATTGGTATTTCTTTCTATAACATATTTTCAGTATTGGGGAACATCTGATCTTGTACTAACCATTTTGGTTTTCGTTAATCACTAAAGACAAGGGAAATAAATAGTTCATCCTTTGTGGACAATCTGATTATCTAGAAGTTTAATGTAGTGATTCAAGAGTGACCAAGTATTCTTGAATACTCATCATTTGGAGAAAAGATGAGTTAGTTGTAGAAATTTAATAAAAAAATATACTTGAAAATTATGTAAATATTTCTATACTCATAGTAAGTCTCATAAATAAATTCCTCAACATTTTCAAATGGAACATAAAACAAAAAACGTTTTCCATTTTTTTTCCACTGGGAAACTAATGACCATTTAACCCATCATAGGTTTTTGGTTTTTTTATTTTTAAATTTCTCCAGATCATGTTTTCTATCACTCTCCATAATAACTTGACACATATTTTATCTTTCATATCCATGTTTTCTTATATGGAATCCAAGGATTGGTTATATCGGGTGACCATTCTACATCTCTTTCATTTAAAGTGATAGTTTTATTAACTCTTTTTCGAACGTGGGACTTTTAATGATGTTCCGAAGACCAATTTTAAAATTTTGAGGATGCAATTTCCATAAGGGAGGAAGAATGTATTACCCCATGATATCATAGTACGTTATTTTCTTTAAATTTATTAAATAGCTTGCGCTACACGCAACACCGAGTTCAAACACACCATGACTTACCAAGCTAGGTGTTCAAAATACGATTTGGAATATTATTAATTGCATTTTGAATTTTACATACTCCATATATTTTTAACATTCATATTATGTGTTTCTTAGACATAATATAAGAAGAAATTAAATTTTTCAGATAAAATATATATTTTAAAAAAATGCTATTTTACCACCATTTAATTGATATCGCTTTTAAATCCAATATTTGACAATTTTATATATTAAATTTGACAAAATAAACTTATACTTGAGAAGCGGGTCATAATATTTTATTTTGAATAAATTTCCAGTGCTTTTCTGATAACATTCATATTTTGATGAATAGTGAAAAATACTAAATTTTAATTGAAAACAACTTTTCTAATCAAAATACTTTATTGTGTTAAAAATATACATTTTAATGGGTTTTATTTATAATAAAATTATATTTTTATGATTTATTCTAATGTTGATGTTTAAATAAATTTTACATTTAAATTGTATATAAATGCATATCAATCTATTGATTGTTTTTACTTATCAAAAAACCGCTTTCTCGTCTTGGCAATGGGAATATTTTTTAAAATTATTTAATACAACTTTTATGTTTTGAATTTGGTAATATAGGCATGATTCTTTATTTTAGAATATTAAAATTATCTTTGGGATAATATTTTCATTTTTCTAAAAACGTACAATTTTTTATGAATAATGAAAAACACTACATTATTTTTTAAAATGACTTTTTATTTAAATAATAATTTTTTATTTAAATTTATTTTTAATTACAAATAGAAACATAATACCTATATTAGAGAAATTTAATTTATTGAAGTCATTTTATAATATGATTAGATATGTAAACTTTTTTTGAAATTTTTACCACCTTTTACCCACATTTTAGGCATATTTGAAATTTTTCATAAAACATTATTTTACCATTTCTATGAATTTATGTTCAAAAATAAAAGAGACGCAGTTTACATAAGTAAGTCAAATGTGGTTCAATAGGATGAAAATAATTTTTGGTGAATAGTAAATTTTGAATTTTAATTTCCCCGGTTAAAATTAAATATGGTAATTAACGGTAAAAATGATATTATAATTTCCCAAAACACGTCCATATTATATTGCATAGGTGTATTTAGAACAAAATAAACCATAATAATAAAATATGATCCTTTTTATCCACTTGTATTAGATTAGGACATTTATTATTATTTTATTTAAAGAAGAGTTAAAAGTATAAAATTCTATGTTTAATAACTAATCCTTTTTTAATATAAGGTTATACATAAGATAAATTAGACTATTAAAATTAATTATAAATCTATATAGATTTCTTAAAATATGGTAATTTATTTATAATTTTTAGAATTTAAATGAATAAATTCATTTATGATACAATGATGATACACTAATTACCTTATTAATGAAATATTAAAATAACTAATATTATAAATATCACAATTAATGTAAATTGAGTATTTTGATACATTACACGAATTTTCATAGTTAATGTGACATGTTCGGGTTGATTTATTTTGTTTTCTTATAAGTAATCATGTTTTGGTGACTTTCACAAATACCTAATACTAAATAGTGTCAAAATTGACATAAATGAGTCTTTAAAACAAACACTATATTATTAAATGATATGATATTTCCAAAAATATATGGATCTTACAAAGGACTTTTATAATGATATATATCTCATTAATGAGAATCTATAGATTCTACCGGCATATTATTGTATGTTTATTAACCATGTGATATAAAAATACAATAAGACATGGTAAAAGATAAACTATTTAACTAAGAAATAAATCTAAAAGATAATGTTAATATAGTAACCTAAACTTGTCTAAACCCCATTGGATGAGATTATTTTAACACATTTTCACCTTAGCCTCTAAATAAGTAAATTTGGATCCATTATAAACTGAACATGATTTTATAATAAAAGAATATTTCAAACATTTCCTAAAGTGACCCTCGCCTCTCTTATAAATGGGTATATCCCCTTCTCTCAAAATCACACCTCCAAAGCCATTTGGATCGGCCAAAACCTGCTCACAAGTATTTCCAACCACACTAAAATCAACCTAGAGGCTATAATTTTATTATAAATTCATCTTAAGGATCCCTTTTGATCAAATCAAAAAAGGAAGCACCCGAAGAAGTGGTAATAATTTCGTCACCTCTTTCAATGTTCTTTTCCTCTTACACTTCCTATATATTTGTTGTTTCTAAAACAAAATAATGAATATAGTGACTTAAAAATAATTTTATGTTATTATAAATATTTTGTAACCGTATTCATTATCTTATCCATCCTATGAATGACAAAGTCACCATACATGCGTATGTACGGCTTACAACCTCTATATCGTAGAGTAGTTTCTTATTCAACACATCGTTATTTGGATGGTTAAAATTATGATTATAATTAATGTAAATAATAAATATAACAGGTTAATGATTCTTTATATGTAATATATCATCTATTTAAATACCATTTCATCACTAAGAGAATGATATTGTCACTCGTGTGTACGTATGGCTTACCGTCTCCACGACGCGATGAGATTACCTTCCCCATCCTAACCATTCAAGAATAATTTTAATTTGATGATTAAAAATAATGATTAATAACTTGATATAATTCTGGATATGAATCAAATACATCCTATCCATAACAAACATGACTCATGTAACAAAACATATAAAACAAAATGAATCAGTTAACACCAAAAAAAATTATACTCCTGAAATATTATTAACAGAGAAATATTAGAAGATCATATATGATATCATATTTATATATCTGGTTCCTGTATAATTTAATACCAATTATTTCACCATTATATAGGTGGTTAACTTACCCATTACTAAGGAAAAGTACAAGGTAAGGGGTTTTTACCTCACTTCTTATTCAAGTGAGGTTAATTCTATATTTCCACCATTTCCTTTGTGTGGTTCATGTACAACCCATGATTGTATTATTTATGTAATGTACATTAATTTATGGGTATTTAAATATACATTGTATTACTGTTATTTCATGGAGTGTATGTTTCATAAGTTACAACATAAGTAAGGGAATTTCTAATATAAATTTCCACTCATTGGGGTTTACGCATACTTCAATGATTATTTTACTCCAAGATTATGTGTGGAATCATTATTTATTTATTTATGTTGTAATTTACACACCCCTTTTTGTGGATATACTTTTGATATACATATTCACTCCATTGATAAATTCTCATGTCCTTTATATGAACTTGATAATGTTAATCTTAACTCTATTTCCATTCATTGAGTTATGTCATTGGTTTTGTTAATATGTGTAAATGCCCTCTAATTTATTTAAACTGAATATCCAATAATATTGAGTGTATTTATATTTTTCACACATAATTATTTCATTTATTTATCTTTAATATAAGGATACAGTCTTTGTAAGGTATTTCATCCCAATTTACATTCAATTCAGACTTCTTTGTTGTTACTCGACAATTCATGTTTATATGGTCTATATATTGTCCTTTGACATATTATATTAGGAATCCATTTATTATCAATATATTATAATGTTTTCCTAAATTTTATTCCCTAATTATCATTATTCAGGCATGGCTCATTTAGTTAGGAACTCTATCAAAAATATCATTTTAAATATTTTAATGATTTTTCTTATAAATATTTCTCATTAATGACCCTGTTTTAAAAATGATGAAAATAATTTCTTCATCTAGACCTTAATGTTTTTAAATTATAATTCCTTTTAAAAGATTTAATTTTCTATGGGACACTTTGATTCAAAAATCTATTTTTAACAGCTTCTTGATAAATAGTGACACTTTTAAATGGTTTTAGGAAAAAGGGAGTATTTCTCTCAAATAGTATTACCTATTGTTTTCATCTATGGAAATATCCTTCATTACTCTTGATTGAGGTTGATTTATTATAATACATTCTTCCGTATTGTATTTAATGAGTTATTTTTGACTATGGATGTTCTTTTTTAATACCATTCATGGTTTGTGGTTTAAATATTGATATTTCATATGCTGGTTTTAATACAAATGTTTAGATTATGTTTCAACCTTTTCATATGAGGAATGTATTGGAATTAGTAACTGATGGGTAGAGCCTGCTATAGCTCCTAGATTAATTAGTAGGTCTCATGAGACAAACTAGATTCTTGGCATAAGGAATTGACAAAATATTATTTTTTGTCTTTCCACGAGGCCTTGACTATGTGGTTATGATGTCTATCATTTGGCATTCCATCAATATGAAATTAGATATTGATATTTTATGTGATTATTAAACTAGTACAATATCTATGTGAATAAGTTAATGGAATTATTTGATTTATATTTTCCTTATTATATTGTTGTTTATGTTCAAAGATATCTCTTTAGTCTTATACATTTCCTTAATCGTTTATGCTTATTTTTGAATGTTTCCGTTATATTTTTATACTTACTGCACATCTGAGTTCACCCCTTTCTTATGTTTTTTCCCACGATGTGAAGAACTATATTATTATTGATATATAGGGATAGGTTAAGGGATATGAGTGTGTTAAAATGGGACACAATTTTGTTGTTTTTTTATTTCATGATGTAAAATAAAACTTATATATGTATCTAGTACTTCTAAAGAAACTAACCTAATTGGTATTTCAAGACATGATATCTTGTGATCATGGAAATTTTATGTAATAATGGACTGACTCTGGGTAACTAGGATCAGGTAAGTTCAATTATAATGTAAAACATGCTAATTTAAATTAAACAATATATATATCTAATAAAAAATTACTCGTAATTAAAAATAATTCGGAGGATCGAATATTGATCAAATTAAATTTTCAAAAGAATTAAATATAAATAATTCTTGTACAGATTTGGTTGATGAAAAAATATTATTTATGTATAATTATTTAATAATTTATTATTTTTTAAAAAATACAATCAAAATCTACCCTTAGTAAAGGAAATTTTCAAAAAAATGTACAGATAAATAAAACCCCATATAGATGTGTCTAAAATTGGTTTTACTAATAAAAATATTATTTCTCAATAAAATTTTTTTGTTCTAATTATATCCCCATTCAATCTAAATTTTATAAGTAGTGTAAATTGTAATAATAATTTCACTAAAATAATATCGAATCATTAGGAATTCAAAATTATTATTTTTAAATAACATTAAACATCTCAACATTATATATTTCTCTAGATGTGGATTCAAAAAAAATTATTTCTAATTATTTGGTACCCATGTAGGTTTTGTTTCCAAAACACTAGTCATATTACATTCCATAAAATAATAAGTGTACCAATATAAAATAAAATATTCTATATGGATATGGTATGATGCATTCATTTAATTGGTAATATATATTTCATCATGAAAATTATTAAAATTAATGGTGGAAAAGTTTTATTTTGGTGGCAATGGTTAATGGGAAATTCTAGAATATGTATTATTGTTCCTCTTTCTAATGATTTTATTTAAAATGTTTCATTTTTTATAGATATGAATAATAGGATTAAAAACATAATTAAATATTATTATGAGGTATATATTTCAAAAATCATAAATGACAAATATAATATTAATAATTTAGTGGTCTATTTTGATCATTCTTCTAATAGGAATAAGAATTTTTTACATAGTTAATATAAAAGAACATATGAGCCTTGATATATTATTACAATTTTTGATGGATGAATGATCTTAATTATGTAAACTTTTAATGTTATTCTATAACATTAAAAAAAAATTTATTTTTTCTTTGTCTCACGGATTGTTCATCCATTTCTTCTCATTTATTATGAGGAAAATCAATTTAAGTATGGTTACCTAAAATCCTTACACTCCATGATTTTTAATTTATCTAGATCTATTGTGTTTTGAATTAGTGACCACCATTTATTAACTTCTCTTGAGAGATGATTAAAAACTATGAAAACATTCTTTTATTCCATAGTTCCTTGGGAAATAAATATCATATCTAACGAACATAACCAGTTATTGGATAAAAATTGATTTTTAGTCTCACTGAATGTTGTATGATTATGATTCATGAATTTTCCTATAATTATTAAAACAAGTGGTCGATTCGCAATATTCATCATAAAGGAAAAATTCATACTCATAACCAAAGTAATTTACCTTAATATGTTAAAAAATTTATCTATTCTAGATGAAAAATCATTATTATACATAGAGTTGAATACCTATATGGGGTATGTATGTAGATACAATTCTCATTCCCTCCACTAGGTTCTATTTATAAACAATTTCGCACACAATATTTCTTTAGAAAAATATAAAACATAATTTATAATCAAAAAACATATGATACATATAGAAAATATTGAAAATTTTTTAGAGATAATATCATAATAATAGACATGGTTTTATTTGCGATATGTTTATATTTATCTAATATATAATGCTGTAAAAATAAAATGTGATTTATAATAATCATATCATCTGGGTGTGTTAACTAGGTACAAGGTTAGGCATGTTGTTTTGCACCACCTAATGATCTGGTCAATCCCAATGTTCTCTTTTTTGATTCATTATCAATAGGTACATATGTGCCATAACTATGTCCACGTGTAGTATATTGATACGAATATATATTATATAAAAACCATATAATTTTCTCCTTAACAAACAATTTGGATTGTATTCAATACATATTCAAAAATTCTATGATAAAATTATGTTCACAAATATATATTTTCCTAAAATCTAGTTCCAAATAATTCTACTAAATCACCCTATGATACTAGTTATATCGACCCAACCCCTATAACTTAGAGCCATTGTGTACCTAGTATATTGAAATGAGATAAAAAGTGTTACTTCCCAATGGAAAAAATAGTATAGAATTATAGCTAAACCTAATACATACTATAAATTCACATTACAAATAAAAACCAAAAATACCAAAAAAAAATCATTGAGAACACCGTAATTCTCTATTTCATATTATATAATATATATCCTAAAACAAATCCCAATATAATAGGTATAAAAAAACATATGAAATCATTGAGATCAAATTTTCTTAAAGGGAATGTATATAATGGATGATATGTAGAAATAATTAAAATCAATATTTCAATGTAAATAACTAAATAAAATTCCATTTAATCCATAAAATGGTAATAATATAGTATAAATAAATGGTGATCAAATTATTTCATATAAAATCTCATGTGAGCCTAAAAACATAACAATAGATATTCTAACTAATCGAATAATAACATGGAATATAAATTAGTAAATTAATAATGATGGAATGTATAATTATATACATAAAAAATATATTATCCAGGAATATTGAAATGTAATATAAATAAAATGGTATTCCATATCCAAAATGCAAACTAGTTCGTCTCATGAGACCTATCAACGCATCAAGTGGATATAGAAGGACCTATAATACCTAACAGATACCAATTAATTCCGTATAATAAAGGGTTGAATAATTATCAACATAAATATTAATTTTGGAAATATAACTTTTAAAATTATAATAAGGACCTCAATAAATAAACAAAATCATAAACCATTCAGTTTAAAATGTTCTAGTGTAATAAAATTATACATCTCCAGTCAAACTATTCATAAACCATCTAATTATATAATAATGATCATATTGGTTCAAAATAACCTTTGAGGATCATAATTGAAATAGATTTATAATTTTTTGGGATTATAAATACCTTCAATGGATCCATAAACCATTTTTTGAGATAAATAACTAACAAATTTTATAAATCACCTTTTAAAAAATGATCCCAAAATTATTTAAAAACAACATTCATTTTTAATATCATTTTTTAGAATGTAAAAATTGGTAAAATTTTCTTTAAAAATATTCTTGAATGTTTTAAAATTATTTTTTGATATATCATTGATAAAACAGGTTTTTAATGAAAATGGATTTCTTGCTGAAGAGTGAAATAAAGTCAGACATTGGTAAAAATATTTTCATTATCATTGTAAGAATAAAAGAGTTAAAAATGGTATTATTAAATAAAAAATAATTAAATAATATATGCAAATAAAATTAATTTACTTATACATATAAATATAAAATAATTTATGCAAGGGAGATATAAAAAAATAAAATCTCAAATGATGATGGGATTGTGAATTAAACCCTAACTAATTTAGTAACATATGAATCATAAGACAAATAATTGAAATGAAATAATATGAAACATTATAATACATGATGATAAATATATTTATGATATAACATTTTTGTTGAAGAATTATACACACAACACAAAGGAATAATTGGGGAATATAATATATGTCTCACAGAAATAAAAGCGAGACAAAAATCCCATATATATGGTCTAATTAAAATTTTACTTGTACATATATCATAAATAATGGTATTAAGAGTAATATTAATTTAAAAAACCATATCCATATTTATAATATAATATATTATACTACAAAAAATATTTTATTATGCATTTGACAATAAAATTTAATTACATTCATTTTTTCTGGTGTTAATCTCCTTATTTTATAATGGAAGACTTGTCTTGAATATGATGGTTCTTATTCATAATATATATATATATATATATATATCATGCCAAAAATTTTAATAATGTTAAAAATATAATATATAATGATTAGATAAATTTCAAGATCTATTTAGGAATATTGATCATGGAATATAAACAACAGTGCTCTATGTTGACTGTGGCCCTTACCTGGGTTTGAGTGATAATTTGATTACCTTATTGAGTGAAAGGGTAAGGAAGTGAGAGATTTATTAATTTTATAGAAAAAAATTCATCTCATTTATATCACATATATTATCTAATTTCGACATTATTATATTCCATGTAATCCATATGTGATTAATGAATCACATCACTTCACAAAGGGGTAGTCTGCCGAACAAATGAGAGATGTTGGAATATATGAAACAAAATGGAACATAAAAAAGGAATATGTGATATTAAATGTATATAATATTCATTATATTTAATTATCATATACATGTGGTAAATCTCTCATTATATTCGTCCATGAAAGGTGGTGATTGAAAAAACTCTGTTCGTTCGAGATGTGGTTGTATGTCGTACACATGATTGATGATTTTTATTCCAATCATATAGAAGCTAAAATGATTATTATTATTACATAAAAATAATAGAGAATAATTATATTAGAGATAATTACTTAATTATATTTTACTTTTTATGTAATAGTTGAATATGGAAAAAATTAAAGAGCTTTGTTAAGATAATTACATTTTATATGAGAAACCTCTATTGGTTCTCCTCTAAAAGAGAGTCAGGATTGTCATTTTGGAAGACCAATAACTATAGAATATTTTTATTGATGATGGTGAGATATTTTTTCATGGTTTTTTCAGTCCATAGGATCTGATTAGTTTGATGAAGTGAGGGGAGATAGATCCGTTTTATAAATGATGAATGTGAACCCATATGGAAATTTAAATTAAATTTATCAAATGAATCCAAAATAATAGTCCTTCACATTAGAAAAGATTCCAAATGAACCTGTATTTGAATATCAGAAGCATTTTATTGAAATATTTCTATATAATATCTTTTATGCATGTACTGGTTTATTTTAAACCCTCATCTTAGAAGATTTTCCCCTTGTAAACCCATTCTTACCATTACCATGGTAAATTTTTTTACTATTATAACTTGGTAATGGGGAAAAATTATTGTCAAAATATTATATAATAGTAATTATGATGATACATAATATATAATGGATTTTAAAATTTTGTTTTTACATATTTTAAAAATAATAAAATAATATTAATCCCATAAGCCTGAAGAAAACAACTGTTTTGAATGGGAAAATGTTAAAATGTGAATTATGGTTTTTATTGAAATAAAATATGAAAATAATTCCAACAATATAATTTAGTTAACTAATATTATTATTGGAATAATTTATATTTAAAAAAAATTAAATATAATTTATCTTTTTATATAATTTGAACAAAAATGAGGTAATCAATTAAAATTCATTATTTTTCACTATCCATAAAAAATGAAACATTTTTAAAAACATGAAATTAATCACCCTAGGATAATTTAGATATGATTATTCTGAAAATTATTTTTTTGTTAAATAAATTTTACAGATGTGGTAAATATTAATTATTAATTATGTTCTGAAAATGTGACTAGGAAGCCTCTTAAAAAAATATTTCATCCAAAAATCATTCACTTAACTTTGAAATGATTAATAATTTTTTAAAATAAAAATATTTCTATTAAAATTCCTGAGAGTCTCTTAATTTAGTTATAATTAGTTTTTTACCCAATATAAATGATGGGTTATACTTGTCATGTTTAAATAATAATATTTTTATACAGTATCGTGTTTCATTCAAAACTAACTTTGTGTGAATCACAATCTAACTAATAGTTTAATTTTTTATTTAAATAAATATATCTTAAATTAATTAGACATTGTATCCCATTATATTTTTCATTTCATAAAAAAATTGAAAATTATTTTCTTTTTTTAAATGTCTTGCAGGTTTACACTTTTACTAAAGGAATTGAGAAAATGGATGTAGTTAAGAAAGGGTAAAAAAATGTCATGCTTTGATAATATAAATTTTTTTCTCACTTTTTATATCATCTTTTAAGTGAAGGAGGTGTGATGTTTCATAAAACAATAGTTTGTTGATCAATGTCTTTTGATCGTGATTTATTTTTATTCTCCATCATTTTTTATTGTTGAATATGACTTTGAGTTAATTACATTCAATGTTTTTTATAAATATTATAAGTTAATATTCAATAAGTATAATTTCTGGTATAAGGTCCTTTATAAGGAGAGTTATATCTATAAAACTAAAATAAATCTTTATAATAATTGTATATGTGAGAAATCTTAGAGAGATTCCTATTTGTTTAAATCTTATGAAAATATTGGTAATGTTTTTTATTAAAAACAAGAAGAAACATTTGAAAATATTTGGATAAAAGAGCATATTATTTTGGGAAAATTAGATAGATATATATTGAAAGTTTTTGATATTATTGTCTTTGATTTCGTAATGTATTTATGTATTTTAATCCTTCTGAATTTTATCTATCTATTAATGATGTTAATAAAATTTTTTATAATGTTGAGTATTTTTTTGTTTACAAGATTTGTTAACAAATGGATGGTAAATATTATTAAAATGATTATGATAATGAATTAACTTGTGGATTTTTGTTGGAATTATTCTTTTATCATTGAAGAAATAATTTCTATAATGATGTAACTTTTTGTGATAGAGTTGAAATGATTTTTTTTAATGGATGATACAGCATCTGATGCATAATTTCATTAGCTAAAAAATTTTCACAAAAAAATAAAATTCAATTACTCTTCAGCAAGAATAATAATTAAAGGAAAATAATTTTTTATGAGGTATATATAGAAATTATGAAACAAAAAGATATAAATAATAAAATATATCTAGTTTTTTTTATTCATAAGGATGAGTCCATATCTATTAATGAGATAACCTATGATTTTTTTAAATAATTCTATAATAATATGATGAAAAAAAATTATTATATAATATTTAATTAGGTCTTATGAATGGTGTAGAAAGAGATCAAGGTGAGTTTCATTTTTCTGATATTCAATTGATACAAAATTCATTTGATATTTCTCATATGATTTAATCAAAACTAGAAAAAATTATAACTTCTAGATTTCCTTTATCAGTTGAAAATTTATGGGTAAAATATTGAAGATAAAAAACCTTTTTCAAACTGTGTTTATATTCAGGATAATTAATGTGTGAAGAAGATTGGTGACGAAGAATTTGGAATTGATGAGAAGTTGGAAAGGTAGTTCAAGAAATAGTTAGAATAAGAGTGATATTAATCTTCATAGGAATATGATGATGATGATGATAGTTTTAGAAGAACTTGTAATTAACTTATTAATTATAAAAATCCTCCAAGTTAGATGTTTCTATGAAATAAATTATATCCAGACAAAAAACTAGAAAATGAATAATCACATATAATTTTAATAAATAATATTCAATTTGATAATAATACATATGTTATTAGGGTATCAAATCTTATGAATATAAATAAGAAATAAAGAAAAAAGTAGATTCTATCCCATTTTAAGGTCATGTTTCTGATTCTTCATCATTCTTATCATAATCTAAAACTATTCAGTTTGATCAAAGAGTTAAATAATGTATTATTTGGTTTAACAAATCCTTGTAGAGTCTGGTTGATTCAATTACATATTTTCCACATATAGAATCTAAACTCAATAACAATAAATGGGGATTGGTTTTTCAGAAAACTATGATGTGTTAAATCGGTTAGATAAAACCAATCTACAATATTAAACGAATTTCCAATATTTTATATATAATTCCAAGGTAAAAAAGATAATGACAAAGAAAAATGTATGATTGTTGAAACATACACAATGGAAATTAATTTTTCAAGATGACTAAATTGAATATTTTAATAAATAATATTTAAATATTTATATCTATGTTAGATTGGTTTTGTCTCATGGTTTTGAGAAGTATAAAATTTTTTATCCTTAGAATGATTTTTCTATATATAAAATTAAATAAAACTTATATGAGAAGAAAATTAATTTGTCTCTACAAGAAGTAGTAATGAATTTGAATAAAAAAAGTTCAAATTTAAAAAATAATAAAGATAATTTATTAATTTTTTATAAATTATTTGAATTATTTCACATTTTGGAAAAGAATATCACATATTTTGAATCATCGTATGAAGAATCAGTAAATAATCAAGATGATTTTATGCAAATGAAATTATTTATAATGAAATTTCAAAAGAAGGATTGATTTTATCTGAAATCATAATGTTGTAATGAAAAAAATATTCAATGAATAGTTAAATGAATGTATCATACCTAGTATATATTACACTATAATTTTGATCCAATCCTATATTGTTAAATATTATTTCTATATTGTTGGATTTATGTTTATTCAAAATATTATTTATAGTTTTTTCTATAATAGTTATGGTACATTACACCACCTATATTTTGATTGAAAATCAAAAATATCGATAATGTATGATAATAATATTTACTGGGTGAGATTTTATTGGAAGATACTTTTTTGGGGAGATTTTTAAATAAGTTCTTATTATACTAATGTCCTAAAAAATTCACAAACATTTTTTTCTATACAAAAAATGAGTTTTGAATATAGGGGGAGATAAAAAGAAAGGGGTAATTTATTTAGAATAATAAATGCATGATTTAATTTATCATATAATGTGTTTGTGTATTTTCAATTATTTTAGTTATCATTATAAGTGTTTGGATTTCTTATTTTCAAAATGTGGAGTTTTTTGAGTTTAATGATTTCGTATCTACAATTTATATATTTATCTTTAGAAATAAAAAAATAAATTATTAATCATATATATTAATAAATTTATATTTTCACAGTCATTGTAGTTGTGATTTGGCTTTGTGGTAAGAACCCCGTAATGTTACATGAAAATGGGGGTTCAACATCCATGGAGCGCAGGGCACTATAGCAGTACTGTAGTGTACTGAAACAGCGGAGGGCACTGTGCACGGAGGGCACTATAGAAGTGGAAGGGCACTATAGCGGCAGCAGGGTAATGTAGCAGCGCGTGTAAGACCCTGAGCATCCACGGTACGTTTCCCTTTTAATAATGCAATAGCTTGCATTGTATGCATCTTCGAGATTCTAACACACTGTGACCGATCAAAATAGTCGTTATGAATAGTAATATCCACATTTTAGAATGATACAAATTTTATCTCTCAAAATGGACTTCATTTTCGGATTCAAAATATCGAAATTATCGTAGGGTGAAATTTTGGTACATTTCGGATAACTTTTATATTTTGATGAATAATGAAAATTACTAAATTTTAATTAAAAACAACTTTTTTAATCAAAATAATTAATAGTGATAAATTATTGGTTTTAAGGTATATTTTTAATATATTTTTACTATTTAATATAATTTTGGTCATTGGGCACAATTTCACATTTAAACCGGACATAAAAAATGGTCAATCTTTTGATAGTTATTATTTCTTAAAAACACGCTTTTTGTTTTGACAGTGGGAATTAGTTTTAAATTAATTTATTCCACTTATGTGTTTTGAATTTGGAAAAATGGATTCCATATTTGGAATCAGGATGTCCAAATTTTGTAAATAGTTAACTCTTATTTTTAGACATTTTGAATAATTACTTCAGTAAATATTTTATGTACCATGGTTAAAGGGTAAATCCGGTAAATAAGGATAAAAAATAATATTATAATAATACTAAATTACTATAAAATGTGTCCTAACTCTATTGGTTGATACATTTAAGACCATGGGAATCTTTGGGACGATTTTGGGACCCCATTGATCCACATGTAAGTGATAATGACACTTTATATTAATTAAGTTAAAGTAAATACAAAAATGACATAAGCATATATCTTTTTTTTTAAATTACTTAGGGTCATATATGTTATATTTTCGACTATAAATATTCATTAGAAATATAAAATGATTTCCTACATAATAATATTTTATTTATATTTTTTATACATTGAATAATTAGATTTATTTATGACACAATAATGATGCAGTATTTTTCTTATTAATGAAAAAATCAAACAATTAGTATTATAAATGTTAAAATAAAAATAATTTGAAAGTTTTGATTCCATCAACGAATTTTATTGGTTAACATGAAATTTTAGTATTTCTTAAATGTATTTGGTTCGAATAAATAATTTTTTTATGACTTTAACAAAAATCAATTATTAAATATTGTCAAAATTTACAAAAATGAGTTTTTTAAAAAATATTATATTATTAATTGATATTCTATTCCAAAAAATCTACGGTTCAGCCAAAGGACTTATATAATGATATTTGTGTCATTAGTGGACCACTTTGGGGTCTCTTGTATGTATATAGTATTTTTATTATCCATATAATATAAAAATACAAATTGACATGGTAAATGTCAAACTAATTAACTACGAGTTAAAACTAAAAGATAAGGTTAATATATGACCCAAACCGATATAAAATCTTTTGGTTGGAAGTATTTAGACCCATACTCACCTTAAAATTATAATAATCTACTTTTTAGACATTAGAAACCGAATATATTTTTATTATAAATTAATACTCTATGTTTTTTCTAAAGAGCCCCTCCTCCCCCTTATGAAAGGACAACACTTATAACCAGTTGTTCATACCTTGAAATCCTTTTGGTTCGGCCAAACTTGGCCCAAATACCCTCTCAACTATCCTCCCTTAATCCTAGAGGCCTTCCTTTTTTCATAAGGCTATCCTAAGGGGACCTTTTGATCAAATCAAAAGGAAGAACCCGAAGAAGAGGTAATGTTTTCACCGCCCTCTTTCAAGTTCCTTTCTTCTTCAGATTCTTCTTTCTTTGTTATTTAAATTTTAAAATAATAACTCCAGTATATTCTATATACTATGATGTTATTTTATATATGGTATAACCATATTCAGTATTCTATCAATCCTTTGAAGGGCATGTCACTATATGTACGTACGTACAGCCTATTGTCTCCACGTCGTGTTGAAATTGTTTTTTAATACATTAATATTTTGATGGGTATAATAATGATGTGTATTTTATGTAAATAATAAATATAACATGATATGTATTATTTTTATATGATATACCATTCAATTATATATTATTTTGATATCAAAATAATGATATTTTTGCTCATGCGTACGTACGGACTATCGTCTCCATAAACGGTGTTTTCCATTTCATATATACGTCTGTTATACATATTTATATTCTAAATATATATGATATATAAATCATGTTATATATTCTGGAAGTATTTAAACATGATCTAAGTGATACAATCAAGAGTAACAAGTTAAAACATGTACGATAAAGAAAGCGTTTATTACCCGAAATATTAATATAACATGGAAATTATTATTAAATGGGTAGTATAAATTCATAAATGAATAATGTAAGATATCATAAATATGAATATGGTTATGGAATAATTTAATAACATACTTTAGTCTTCATACATGAGGTTAAACGTACCCTCTACTATAGGAAAGTGCATGGTAAGGGGTTTTTGTCTCACTCTTTATTCCTGTGAGATTCATGCCATATTGCCACTATTACCTTTTGTGTGGTGTATGTACTACCCATAATTGTATTCTTTGTGTATTAAACTTTAATTTTGGTGTATTTACATACTCATTGTATGATACATCTTTAATAGGGTTTATGTTTTGTAAGTTACTAAATTGGTAAGGGTTAATTCCTCAATCTCATTATTATCCTATATTGTTTATGTGTAAGTATTTACTGGGACATTTTTATCATCCATGACCATTTTTCATAAAAATGATAGCAAAATGAATATTTTAAGGATTTGTGAAAGGTACCCTTTATCAAGATCGCAATTTTAAATGTTTTAATGATTTATCTTTATAATTATTTTTAATTAATGTCCATGTTTTCAAGATGATTTTAATGATTTAATTATATGGACATAATTGTTTTGAAATGATAATTCATTTCAAAAGTTTCAAAGTTGTATAGCACACTTTGATTCAAAAATATATTTTAAATTACTTCCTTTATAAATGTGTGAAATTTACATAATTTTACAAAAAAATTATTTCTATCAAAAACTTTTACTCATCATTTTCAACTCTGGCAGCATCTTTTAATAGATATTATTTTTGATTGAGGTTGATTTGTTATGATACAAAACATCCATATAGTATTAAAGTTTTGGTGATATGTTTTAATGTGGATGTATTATTTTTATACCATTCATGGTTTATGGAGAAAGTATTGACATTTCATATACTAGTTTTAACACAAATATTTATGTTATGTTTAAACATGTTCATATGCGGAATGCATTGGACTTAATAAGTGATATGTGGAGCCTGCTATAGCTCTTATATGCATCAGTAGGTCTCATGAGAAAAACTAGTGTCTTGGCATGAGGCCTTGACAAAATCATATTTGTATTCATGGCACGAGGCCTTGGCTACGTTGTTATGATAGTCTGGCATTATGCATTCCATCATTATGAAAGTGGTTAGTGATATTGCATGTGATTATTCGACTAGTAGAATATCTTCGTAAATAATTAAATGGCATTACTAAATTTTATTTTTTCCATATTATGTTGAAGTTCAAGTTTAAATGTATTTTGTGTTAGTTATACACTACCTTAAATTTTTATACTTATTTATGAAGGTTTCTGCTGTATTGTTATCCTTACTGAGAATCTGAGCTCACCGCTTTCTATGTTTTATTTTTTGTAGGATTCCAAGAAGTGTATTGTGATTTATATTAAGGGTTAAGCCAAGGGAATAATGACATTTTTGAAGGAATATTTTTTTTGTTTTGTATGATATGAAATGTAATGTAACATTCATGTATGTAATCTATTTTCCAAGACTGTTAAACTGATCGGTCCTTCAGGACTTGATTCCTTGTAACCTTGCCAATGTATTAAAATAATGCACCGACTCTGGGTAACTGGGTTCGGGGCGTTATAGTTGGTATCAGAGGAAGTTTAGTAATAACTTTGGAAACTATATTTAGATACACTCTGATTAGAGCACATAGCCCTAACATAGAATTTGAGGATTAGTATATAATAACATCCTAGATTTTTGATATTGTATATATTTTTTGAGTTTTCTGAGCAATACATCTCTGTCTGGATACGAGCAGGTAGAGGTGGATCTGGCACAGATGTACCTAGGCATAAAACTTGAAAACACCACTTTGAGCTAGACTCGAATGAGAATTGGTGCACGACAACCGGCCTTGCTGCACTCTTGGTTACGACACTCCTAGGGGATATTCTTAGGATAATTCTCATTTTTGTTACAAACCATTATGAAGGGTTTATGAGTATATAATTCGTCCAAGAATACATTTTTATGATTATGGAATATATCCATAAACTGTTTAATTTATATTAAGTGTTTTACATGTTTGGGATTAGGTATTTTTATTCATTAACTAATCTAGTGTATTCCATTGTTTATAAATGGCACCCAGTAGAAGGAATGAGAACTCTAGTAATACGCATGATCCAAAGAGTAAGAAAGATCATATATTTCAAGGTCTTAAGCCAGTATTTAGAATAGAAATAGTCTCCCACGTATTATCATCATATGAAGAAATAGTATCATGTGTTGATAAGATAAGTAGTGAATTCTTGGAGTCATATGGATTTTAAAGGAAGTCAGATAAGGAATGAATTGTTGAGAGAAATACAGATAAAGGGAAGAAGGTAAAGAAAGATTTTCCCATATGTGATTACTATTGAAAGATTCACCTTGGAAAATTGTTTAAGGGAATGGGAGTATGTTATAAGTTTAGAGAAAAAGGACACCAAGTACCTGACTACAAGGGTAAGAAAAAGGTTTCAAATGTATAATACTTCATTTGCAAGGAGTTTGGACAATACGTGAACCAATGTCCCAGTCATCAGACTATGCTTCAAATGATGCTATTGGATAATAATCAAGTTATTATAAGAGCATAGATGAAGAGGAATGACTAGTGTTCTTATGTTATTTTTTTGGAATTATTTCGTTGAAGTGTTGTATCAACGATGTACTGGAAATAAATAAGGATTGTACTACAGAACAATTTCATTGAGTATTTGAGATTTTATGGTACTAAGAATAGTGACTCTACAGCGAGTTAAACTTTTTTGAAATTACATGTTTGAAGGAAAGATAAACCTTAATATGGTCCTAATATTGAGGTACAGATTTTGGAATAATATATGGTTGATTTGGGTAAATTATATTGGATATTATTGACTACCTTGAAACTGATTAAAGATTTGTATATTCCCTCATTTTTGGAGCTTACAACATTTTTGGATTGATAAAGTATATCTAGTATTCTATAAAGAATAAGGGAGAATAAATGTAATCAATAAGGTTTTATGGTAATTCAGGATGTTTTAGTGTTTTAAAAGAATTCATGTTGAAGGTATTCACATGCTATTACAGGGTAAAAAATATCTACATTATGTTTACCTTTTATATAAATTTTTTATTGAGAGTTTACATAATTATTTTGGATATGTATAAAGGTTGGAATGGATTATATTTTATATTGGATACTATTGTTAAAGTTAATTTTGGATATTTATAAAAACGACAACACGCAGACCGTCTGACAGCCCATCGCGTCGGACAAAGCTAAGGGAATCGAACCCACAAACATAGTGTAATTGGGATTTATCTCCTACCACTAGACTACGTGAAGTCCTTGGAGTGTATAATGTAGTTTTCTTTACTTTTAATGTTCTGATAGATGAATTATAAATTTATTTTTGGAACCTGATACGGTTAGGGTAAATAGAATATTTTTGAGTTCGATTACCTTTTGAAGTGAAAGATGGGTTTGTGGTAAAAAATTATTAATGAATGAAAGTCTAAATGACAAGTAAGTATATTTCCTTACGTTCTTAGTAAATATCATAAATAAATTCCTCAACATTCTAAAAGGTAACATAAAACAAAAAACATTGTCAGTTAACTTTTCCTATTGGGGAATCAAAGACCGTTTAACCAATCACAAGTTTGTGATTTTCTAGTAGTTAACTTTCTCCTAATCATGTTTTCTACAACTCTCCATTAGACCTTGATGGATTTTTTATACTCCATATCCATGATTTCATAGAATCCTAGTATGGGCTATCTCGGGTGTCCTTTGTACTTCTCATTCTTTATTTTAAAGTTATATTTTTATTAAACCTATTTCTGATATGGGTTTTCCACAAAGGTATTTTCTATTTTCATCCTTTTATTTTCGAAGAAAATTTTAAAATTGTGAGGACTCAATTTATTGAAGGATTGGAGAATGTAACATCCCTATCTTCCACAGTACGTTTCCCTTTGAATAATGCAATATCTTGCATTGTATGCATCTTCGAGATTCTAACACACTATGACCAATCAAAATAGCTATTATGAATAGTAATAACCGCTTTTTGAAATTTTATAGATTTTATCTCTCAAAATGGACTTCATTTTTGGATTTGGAATATCGAAATTAGCCTTGGGTGGAATTTGGGTACTTTTCAGACAACTTTTATATTTTGATGAATACTGAAAATTACTAAATTTTAATTAAGAACAACTTTTTAATCAAAATAATTAATAGTGATAAAATATGAATTTGAGTGGTTTTAAGGTATATTTAGAATATATTTTTACTATTTAATAAAATTTTGGTCATTGGACATAATTTCACATTTCAACCGGACATAAACAAGTGTCAATCTTTTGATAGTTATTATTTCTTAAAGACACACTTTTTGTTTTGATAGTGGGGATTTATTTTAAATTAATTTCTTCCACTTCTGTGTTTTGAATTTGGAAAATTGGATTCAATATTTTTAATCAGTATGTTAAAATTGTGTAAATAGTTAACTCTTATTTTTAGACATTTTGAATAATTACTTCAGTAAATATTTTATTTACCATGGTTAAAGGGTAAATCCGGTAAATAAGGGTAAAAAATAATATTATAATAATAATAAATTACCTTAAAACGTGTCTTAACCCTATTTTTTGATACATGTCAGACCATGGTCATCTTCGGATCAATTTTGGGACCCCATGGATCTACTTGTAAGTGATAATGACAATTTATATTTATTAAGTTAAAGTAAATACAAAAATGACATAACCATATATCTTTTTGCAAAACAATTTTTACATAGAGTTATATAGGTTATATTTTCGACTATAAATATTCATTAGAAATATAAATATATTTTCTACATAGTGGTATTTTATTTATAATTTTTAGTCATTGAATAAAAAAATTTATTTATGTCACAATAATGATGCAGAATTTTACTTATTAATGAATGAATCAAATAATTAGTATTATAAATGTTAAAATAAATATAATTTGAGCGCTTTGATGTCATCCACAAATTTTATTGGTTAATATTACATGTTATTATTTCTTAAATTAATTTTTTTTATAATTAATAATGTTTTAAGACTTTAACAAAAATAAAGTATTAAATATTGTTAAAATTGACATAAATGAGTTTTTAAAAAACATGTTATATTATTAATTGATATTCTATTCCTAAAAATCTAAGGTTCAGCCAAAGTACTTATATCATGATAGGTGTATCATTAGTGGACAATTTGGGGGTATCTAGGATGTATATAGTAATTTTATTAGCTATATTATATAAAAATATAAAGTGACGTGGTAAATGTCAAACTAATTAACTAAGAGTTAAAACTAAAAGATAAGGTTAATATAATGACCCAAACCTATATAAAATCTATTGGTTGAAAGTATTTTGACCCATACACACCTTAGAATTTTAATAATATACTTTGGAGCAATTATAAACTGAATATGAATTTATTATAAATTAATACTTTAAGTTTCTTCTAAAGAGCCCCTCCTCCCCCTTATAAAAAGACACCACTTCTAACCAAATTTCCATACCTTAAAAGCCTTTTTGTTTGTCCAAAATCTACCCAAATACCCTCTCAGCTATCCTACCTTATTCCTAGAGTCATTTCTTTAGTCATAAAACTATCCTATGGAGCCCTTTTGGTCTAATCAAAAGGAAGAACCCGAAGAAGAGGTAATGTTTTCATCACCCTCTTTCAAGTTCCTTTCTTCTTCAACTTCTTCTTTCTTTGTTATTTCCATTATAAAATAATAAATTCATTATCTTCTATATACTAGGATGTTATTATAAATATGGTACAACCATATTCACTATTCTATCCATCCTTTTAATTACATGTCACCATATGTGCGTACGCATGGCCTATCGTCTCCACGTCGTGGTGTAATTGTTATTCAATACATTATTATTTGGATGGGTATAATAATGATGTTTATTTTCTGTAATTAATAAATATAACATGATTAGGATTATGTATATATGGTATACCATCCAATTATATATTATTTTAATATCAAAAGAATGATATTTTTGCCCGTGCGTACGTACGGACTACTGTCTCCATAAACGGTGTTTTCCATTTCATATATACGTCTATTATACATATTTATATTCTAAATATATATGATATATAAATCATGTTTTATATTATGGAACTATTTAAACCATGATCTAAGTGATACAATCAAGAGTAAAAAGTTAAAACACGTATGATAAATAAAGCGATTATTACCCGAAATATTAATATAACATGGAAATTATTATTAAATGGGTTGTATTTATTGATAAAAGAATAATGTATGATATCATAAATATTAATATGGTTCTGTTATAATTTAATAGCATACTATATTCTTCATACTAGAGGTTAAACATACCCTCAACTAAAGGAAAGTGCAAGGTAAGGGGTTTTCATCTCACTCCTTATTCCCGTGAGATTCATGCCATATTACCACTATTACCTTTTGTGTGATGTATGTACTCCCCATAATTGTATTCTATTTTTAATACACTTTAATTAATTTTTATTTACATATTCATTTTATGATACCTCTTTCATGGTGTGTATGTTTTGTAAGTTACTAAATTGGTAAGGGTTAATTACTCAATCTCATTATTATCCGATATTGTTTATGTGTAAGTATTCACTGGGACATTTTTATTATCTATGACCATTTTTCATAAATATTATTTCCAAATGAATATTTTAAGGATTTGTGAAAGGTACCCTTTATCAATATCATAATTTCAAATGTTTTAAAGATTTATCTTTCTAAATGTTTTTAATTAATGTCCATGTTTTCAAGATGATTTAAAAGATTTATTTATATGGATATGAATGTTTGGATTGATAATTATTTTTAAAAGTTTCAAAGTGGTATTGGACACTTTGATTCAAAAATATCATTTAAATTACTTCCTTTATAAATGTGTGTCTTTTAAATAATTTTACAAAAATTTTATTTCTACAAAAAAAATTTACTCATCATTTTCAATTATGTCAGCATCCTTTACTGGATATTATTTTTGATTGAGGTTGATTTATTATGATAAAAAACTTCCATATAGTATTGAAGGTTTTGTGATTTGTTTTACTGGGGATGTGTTATTTTCATACCATTCATGGTTTATAGAGAAAGTATTGACATTTCATATGCTAGTTTTAATATGAATGTTTATCTTATATTTAAACCTATTAATATGAGGAATGAATTGGATTTAATAAGTGATAGGTGGAGCCCGCTATAGCTCCTCGATACATTAGTAGGTCTCATGAGACAAACTAGTGTCTTGGCACGAGGCCTTAACAAAATCTTATTTTTAGTCTTGGCACGAGGCCTTGGCTACATGGTTATGACAGTCTGACATTATGCATTCCATCATTATGAATGTGGTTAGTGATATTGCATGTGATTATTCTACTAGTAGAATATCCATCTAATTAAGTAAATGGAATTACTTCATTTTATTTTTTCCATATTTTACTAAAGTTCATGTTTAAAAGGGTTTTTTTAGTTATACACTACCTTAAATGTTTATACTTATTTATGAAGGTTTCTGCTGTATTGTTATCCTTACAAGGCATCTGATCTCACCCCTTTATGTGTTTTATTTATCCTAGGATTCCAAGAAGTGTATTGTGATTGATATGCAGGGTTAATCCAAGGGAATAATGATGTTTGTGAAGTATTGTTTTTGTTGTTTTATATTCTATGAAGTGTAATGTAACATTCATGTATGTAATCTATTTTCCAAAACTGCTAAACTAATTGTTACCTTCGGTACTTGATTCCTTGTAATCATGCCAATGTTACAAAATAATGCACCGACTCTGGGTAATTGGGGTCTGGGAATTACAGCGTGTGTACTGTAGAATTACTATTCACAGAATGGGCCTTGAGCCAAAAAATTGGTCCTACGGGCCATGTAATGGGCTAAATACCAACTGGGCCTTCAGGCTATGTAATGGGTCTCCCTCTACCAAGTTAAAAGAGGTCTTTTCTTTGATTTAATAATAATTGAGGCTTCGGCCCCAACCTTTTAAAAAAATTCTTAGTCCTCTAGAATGTTTTGATAGTTATTTTACTTATTTTACTAGATGAAGTAATCTTTATAGGTAGATGAATATTATCTTTTTACATTAATACAGGTTTATCAGATTAGAAAATTAAAGTCCATCTAATTGAAGAAGTTTAGTACATTGATGTATCCTATTTTAGTACATCAGACTAATTGAGTTTCTTCCACCATATTAATAATTTTTGGAATACTATAGTGACTTAGATAAGTCCATTGAGTTGAATGAGATTGGCCAATTAGATTAAAAAAATTATTCTATTCTAGTGACCTAGATTAGTCAATTATACAAGCTATGTTAATTCTTTTGGTTTAATGACGTTTTTTCGATCAGAGTGGCCTATTTAAGTATTTCAAATTTATATTGAACCAGCCTTAAACATTAAATAATCTTGTGTTATGTCAATAATTTTATATTATTTCACATTTTGGATATTTTCAAGTTTATATCTATAGATATTTAGTCCATAAATAATACATAATAAAAAATATAAATAAAAATTGGATTCTTCCAATAGATTTCATTTCTTCCAAAAAATAAAAATATATAAAATGAAACATGGTTTATTTTAATGTTTAATTATGATAAATTCTCCAGGATTCAATCCATGACTCTATTCTCTCTTATATACTATGAATAAACAATTAAAAACATGGGATAAGAAAAAAAACTCATTAAGGAATATAAAATATGTAACGATTCCATTAGTCAATGAATATTTTAAAATCATGAAATCATTTTCACAAGATCTTAACTTTCACCCAGAAAACAAAAACTTTTATATTACCACAAAAACTAATAATATTTCAATAAAACATTATAGAAATAATAAAACATAATGGTATATTTTGGAATCCATATCATACTTACATTTTAGCTTTCATAGTTCCATAGGGATTGATTTCCATGGTTACGTTAGGAATACCCATCATAGTATATTCCATAAATCTCTTAGGATAAACCTTATCATTTAACTTTGCCTCATTACCCAATAAATTAGGGAGATATCATGGGCTCTCCCACCATTATTTTATCATGGAACCATTTATATACTTAAAAACATACCATGAACAATAACATAATAATAACACACAAACATGCATAATAGAAAATTAACATTTTAACTTTGAAATAACATTTCATATTTACATGATGTGCACTTATAGATGGAAAAAATAGTAGAATTTGAAAGTATACATAAGTACCCGATAGTGACATAAAAGAGATAAATTTAATTCATGTATTTTATGTTAAAAAAATCTATGTTATTGAAATAATCAATCTATTTTTTAAACCCAATTAAAACATTTAACAATAATATTTTTGAATAAAAGTGTGTCATACTACATTTAAACATTTGAAATGAATTAATATTTTAAAAAATTTGTGTACATATAAATAAATCCCTAAATCCCAATTTGTTACATATACCGTAAAAATAATTATTTATATGGATAAATAATCTAACCATTAAAATGTTGTTTTGAGTTAAAAAGTACATTACCTTGAGTCTGAATCATCATGTACAATATTTATAATAATGAATAATAAAAATTGGATTATTTATAGTCAATTTATATCCTTTTTCATTTTTGTCATTTAATCTATTTCACTCATTACCATGTTATAACAATTGCTTATGTATTTAAGTTCATATCATATTTTTTGACGTTATTCAGTACTTGAGTCGAAAATGGACACGGTACTATGTAAATAGTCCAAGTGGTCATAATACCATCATCTATAGAGTAATATTCAGGAGGTAAGGATCAATTAGTTACATCAATTATAATTTTAAATCAATCCATCGTAAATGGTTATGAAAAATGAACAATGTTGTAATCATGGAGACGGTAGGTCGTACGTATGCATGAGTAATATCTTCATTTTTCATTGATCATTATAGAAAATGGTACTTAATGTTATATTTTTAAAAATATATAAAATAGAAATAATATAATATTATTAATTTAAATATACTTATATATCTCATACAAGTTATGTTGTTAATAAAAACAAATCTCATCACTTCGTGGATGTGATAGTTCACACGTACACACAAATGGAATTCTCATTTTTATGTGCATGAAAAGTAAGGATATAGTTGATATATTATTATATTATAATGATTAATATTCCATTAATATTATATCAAAAGATTAATTCCATTATTATATATACTCATGAGATATGTCTATTGAAAATTAATTTGATCGGTTTTTGGAGGTGATAGTTCACATGTACGCACAAACAATTTTATCATATTTATGGTCATATAATGTAAGAAATTAATTGATATATTGTTAAATTATAATGATTAGTACGACATGAATAACACTTATGAACAAAAATTACATTACAACAACCAATCATGAGAGATGGTTATGGAAAACAAATTTGGTTGGTTCGTGTAGGTGATACATCACACGTATGCATGAACAATTAATTACCCTCCCATTTAATGGAAGTAGAGATGTATTTAGGTGATGATATTTACAAAATAATATATAAATATAATTAATGTACTAGATTTATTACATCATCATCGATGTAGGATATTTTATGTATGTAGAAGAAGAAGTAAAATAGAAGTACTCAAAGAAAAAACCACTTCTTTCATTGGTCACCTTTGATGAACACCTTAACACATTTAAGTAGGGTTTCATATATAATATAAGGAATAAAAATTAGGATACTTATTCTATGAATGTTTCTGGGTAGATATTGGATTATCCAAAAGGATTTATATATGTTTTTAATATATTGGAATGTGATAATTTTTATAGGGGAGGGTAGGGGAATCGTTATAATTATTAAAATTATTAAATTATCATAAATTTATATTCAATTCAAAATGGTCCAAATATATTTTATTTATAAGATAATATTATTTTTTGTGGAATAACCAACATAAAATTAAAATTTTACATGTTTTTAATATTTTTAATCATTATTTTTCTGTTTTGACCCTTATTTTACCCTTTTTAATCTTAACGTGATATCATGTAATTTACACTTTATAGGTTAATGTAATTACCATAAGATATCAAAAGAAAAAAAAAGTTTCATTTATAAAATATTTAGACATATCCTATCCATTTGGATGATTCTTTTTTTTTAAATTTTATAACATTTAATAAACTATTTTATACTTCAAATTCAAATAGTATCCATTTTAATAGTATTCATTAGATGACTTTTGAAAAATATCATAATATCATGATTATATCAAATTAACTCCATTAAATCATCTCCAGAATGAAAAATATATCCAAAAAATTATTGGATGACATAAATTATGTAAAATATTATTTATTTTAATACTTATAATATCATTTATTTAATTCATTCATTAATTATGAATTTACTACATCATCTTTGTATTATAATTAAATTTAATTTTTTAATTTCTAATATTTATAAATAAAAATATCATATTTGTCTAATATTTTTAAATTTAAAATTAGTATTTATAGTCTAAAATATCCCACATATAACATCATATTAAAATAACTTACTTTTTAAAAATTATAGTGTAATTAAAATGACTATTCATCTGAAATAATATTATATATGAATTAAAGTCATCAAAGTGGCACCACGTGGTCCTAAAAATGACCCAAGTATGTTCATTGTTGTTATTCACTTATAAAATTAAATGAAGACAACTGTTAGGGTAGTTTTATATTTTTATTATATTATTTTTACCTTTAATTTTCAAATTTACCTTTAACTATGGTAATAAAATATATTACTATAGTTACAATACATAATGTCAAAAAATAAAAGGGACATATTTACATAATTTGGACATTATGATTCTAAATATAGAATCTATTTTTAAAAATTATAAACATAGAAGTTACAATACTTTTCAATATTCATTAAAATATAAATTTTATGTGAAGAATACAAAAAATTTCAACCAAAGTAAATTTTAATTCCATGGTTTCAAATAAAGAAGATTATTTTTTAAAATATAAATTATAAAATTTTAAAAAATATATTTCAAATTGGTTCACAATCAAAAGTCTGTGAAATTATATTTTTACAAAAA
Source organism: Viscum album (assembly GCA_963277665.1). Lineage (NCBI taxonomy): Eukaryota > Viridiplantae > Streptophyta > Magnoliopsida > Santalales > Viscaceae > Viscum > Viscum album. Next base: position 1,068,375,882 of record OY728136.1, read on the forward strand.
CACTCATTTTAGACGTAAAATTGAATTTTTTCTTATATAATGTCTATAAAAAAAATAAGAATTTTAAAAATTATATTAAATTAATATCTAATTAATATAATCAATCAATATTTATTTCATTATTTTTTAGCATAATTATTCACATTTAAATTGTTTTTCATAAAAACATGTCCTTTATACTCAATTTGTTTTTAGTTTCTTTTCAAGAAAATTTGGTAACCAATGTATCATTATATAAACATGTGTAAACAATATTTTCATAATTCAATTAATAATTTTCATTCCCTCTAATATAATGACTATGGAATAACTACCATATTAAAAAAAATATTTAAATGTACGTTTATGCTCGATGTGGTGTATCATGTACACTATCAAACATTGTGTTTCCTACTAAAAACTCAAGAAGTTTCATTCCCCCCCCCCATGGAATTTATTACCTAAATATTTTAATTTGGGGTCGGTAACAAGGGTATTACTCTTCAAAATAGAATTATTTCATTTCCACATTTGAAAAATAATTAATAAGACTTCCCCTTTAAAAAAAGAAAGTACAATATGATGTTCACCTAATATAACACATCATTGTGTTCCTTCTAGGAAAACATGGATGTAGAAGAAAAAATAATCATCATGTTCAGATGAATATTGATAGAAAAATTGTTAAAAAATGTTAAGAGTCACAAATCTATAAATTTGTGATGTTTTATATGGTATTTGAATTCATATTTGGAAAAAGTAAACATAAAATGTGTTTTTAAGATTGTTTTAATATATTTGATGAAATATTAAACTTCCTTCATGAAGAAAATAAAGAAATATACATATGTTATAGGTAAAGTTTCATCCCTTAATCAATTTCCACCACAAAAACATTTTTTTTCACAAAGTGATGAGTATTCATTGTGAATTAACTTATAGAGAATCACCTAATCCACAAAAGATTAACTATACATTTATCTTGTTTAGAAAAATTAACCAAAACAAATATGATTAGGTTCTGATAAGATATTTCACTAATAAGAATAATCATTTATAATAATATAGACAATTGTAGTCTCCAAAATTCAATAGTAATTACCAAAGTTCAAAATAGACCATAACATAAATAAATATCATTTAAATTACTCAAAATAATCCAAACTAAGGTTGAAACACATAATTGTATAGCCCAAAATAACCTCAAAAATAAATGTCTCCAAAAATATATGTAATAAACTTAAAATTTTAGAAGATAAATCCCAAAATAAGATTTATAAAACAATAAACTAATAATCAACCATAAAATTATAAACTCATGATGATATCCTTAACTTTTTGGGAAGAATTATAATCTCTAAAGTTCTCTAAACCATTATCTAACACCAAATATAATTTCCCATCCATAAATAATACATAATCATGAATAAAGTCAATAATTTGACATTATTTTACATTTAGGATACTTTTAAGTTTATTGCATTAGTAAATTAGCCCATAACTCAATCAAAAAAGACCTTATAAATTCAATTTTAACACCTCCAACTATATCCATTTCTTCCATTAAAAACTTTTAAAATGAATTTTGGTTTCTTTTGTTGTAAAAACATCATAACGATTCCCAGATCCCATTCATGACTATTTTATCCCATATATCATATGAAAAAAAAATTCAAAAACATTGGATTAGCACCAAAATATTAGTAATGGATATAAAATATTGAATGAAACAATTAGTCCATGAATATATTAAAATCATGAAATAATTTTCAATAAATAATAACTTTCACCATTAAAACATAATCTATTTATAATACTTTAGGAAAAACTAATATTCCAATAAAACATCGTAGAAATGATAAATCATAAATGTAACTTCTAGAAAAATTATCATTCTTACATTGAATATTTCGTGACTACATAGTATGTAACCATAATGGGTACGTTTGGAATACCCATTACATTTTATTCCCTAAATATCTTAAGAGAAACCTAATAATTTAACATTGTATCATTTTCCAATTAATTGGATATCTTTCATAGGCTCACCCACCCTTAGTTTATTATGGAACCACATGTGTACATAAACAATACCCAAGAATCATAACATAATTAAAATAGATAAAACATGGATAAAGGAAAAATAAAATTTTCAAATTAAAATCACATTTCATAGTTACAACCTAAGAAATTATAATTGAAAAAACTATTTTTAATATAAAATGATATAATAGTAATGTAAAAAATCAATAAATGATATATAAATGAATGAAATAAATTCCATATATGGCCTATATCTTAAAATACATTCCAAGTTATTGAAATAGTGAATATGTTTTTTAAATAAAACTAAAACATATAAAAAGATTATTTTTAATCAATGTGTCTCTTACCTATTTGAATAATTAGAAAGGAATTAAATTTTTAATACATTAATGTCTATATATATAAATCAATAAAACCATTTTGAAAACCTGTACATTAAATAGAATGATTTAAAAGAATAAATCACCAATCATTAAAACAAGGTTTTGACTTAAAAAGTCCTTTACCTTGAGTACGAATCATCATGTACAATGTTTATAATCATAAATATTAAACATATGTTGATTTATAAATGATATAGAACCTTATTTATGTTTATTATTCCTTTTATATCACTTATAACCATGTTATCAAAATTACATATTTATTTATGTTCTTATCAGAAATAAAGGAATTATTCGGTACTTGAGTCGAAATGGACCATGGTCAGATATCAATAGTTCATATCATCATAAGTCAATAATACCCAGAATAATATTAATTACATAAGGATTAATTTTTTAAATTAGTTATATGACTAAATCAAATCATTTAAAATGGTTATTGTAAATGAACAATGTTATAATCACAGAGACTATAAGTCATACGTACGCATGAGTAACTTCTTCCTTTTTCATTAATAATTATGGATAGAGGGTAAGTACTAATTTATCATTACAAATTATAATAACATCTTTAATATAATATTAATATTTTAAATATACTTATATATAAATATTAAACATGTGATGTAGTGATTAAAACTGATTAACATCACATCATAGAAGAGATAGTTCACACGTACGCACAAACGATGTTATCATATTTGTGTGCATGGAAAGTAATAAGGTAATTGATTTGTTATTATATAATAATGACTAATTTTTCATGAATATCACATATAAATATTAATTAAATTATTATAACCAATTGTGAGATATATTTATAAAAAATGAATTAGATCGGTTCATGGAGGTGATAGTTCCCACATACGCAAAACGACATTATCATTTTCATGTGAAGAATAGTAAGAATTTAATTGAGATATTATTATATTATAATGATTAATATTTCATTAATATCACATTTTATCATTACTTCCATGATTATAACCAATCATGAGACATGGTTATGAAAAATGAATTAGATCAGCTCATAGAGGTGATAGTTCACTCATATGCACGAATGATTAATTCCTTTCTGATTTTATGAATGTGGATATTGATTTAGGTGATAATATTAAAATAATAACATATATGAATATTTTTCATAATTTATTATATATTTTATCCTGGTTGAAGGTTATTTCAGGGGTGTGTAAAAATAAATAAAATATAAATACATAAAGAAATCGATACCTCTTTATCAGTTTATCACCTTTGAAGAAAACCTTAACAATTATAATAAGGTTGTTCTAACTAATATAATCCCTAAATATTGTAGGTATAGATTCTAGTAATGGTTTTTTTGTAGATACTATCTAAATAAATAGGTTTTGAAATTGTGTATAACAGAGAGGAGTGGGTTTCTTTTATAGGAGACGGGAGTGGAACCTTTTGAATTATTCAAACTAATAAATTTATATAATTCAATTTAGATTCTAAATGATCCCAAAGAAATTTATTTATATTATTAGATGATTATAGGTCTAATAAATATCATATAATTAAAATTATACATGTGATGAATAATTTTTTATCCTTATATTTTTGTTTTAACCCATATTTTGCACTTTTTAGTCATACTATGATTTCATTTTATTAACAATTTTTGGGTTAATGTAATTACCAGAACGTGTCAAAAGACAAAACAAAGTGCCATTTAAGAAATATGATGACTTTTGCTAACCATTTTTTTAAATATTTTATTTTTTGGAATGATATATCATTTAATAATCTAAATTATTATAAAAAATACCAATAGTGTCTATTCTCACTATATTAATTAGTTGACTGTTAAAAAATATCAAAATAATAAGATAAGTATGAAAAAAACTTATTTATATAATAATAATAATTTTATATAAATACATAAAGTTTTTGAAAGGAATAATGTACGTCAAAAAAATTTTATTATAATATTTATAATATAATTTCTATGATTGTTTTATTAATTAAGAATTTACTACAACATCATTGTGTCATAATTAAATTTTATTATTTAATATCTAAAATTATAAATAAATTTATATTATGTAGGTAATATTTTCATATTTACAATGTCTATTAAGAGTTTTATTTATCCAAAATATATTTCCATATTAAAATACATTACTTTTTGAATGAAAAAGTATTACAAAAATGATTGTTCATGCAAATAAATATTATAAATGCATTAAAGCCATCCAAATGGCTCCATGTGGTCCTAAAATTTACCAAAGGATGCTAATGGTCGTAATAAACTCATCCAACTAAATTATTAAAATATTAATAGTAATTTTATATTATTATTATTATTACTATATTGTGTTAACATTTAATTACTCGGTTTACCTTTAAGTGAGGTAATAAAATTTATTTTTACAGTTACTATTCATAATTTCCAAAAATAAAAGGGACCTATATGAACAATTTTGAACTTATATTTCCAAATATGGAATCATTTTTTTACAAATTAAAAACACATTAGTTGTATCAATTAATTTAAAATTAATCCCTATTGTCAAAATGAGAAAAATATGTTTTTTACATGTAAAAACAATCAGAAGATTGACATGTATTTATATCTAATCTTAATGTGAAATTACATCAAATGTTGAATATTGTATTAAATAAAAAAAACATAACGTAATACTAATTTGAAACTAATTACCTTGATAATATATCAATGTAAATAAATTATTTGAAAATCCGCTTTAAATTAAAATGATGTATTTTCATTATTCATTAAAATATGAATATTCTTAGAAAAATAAAAAATTTAAAAAAAAGAATATTTTGATTCCAAAAATACAAATAATAGGTTTTTTTTCAAATATAGCTTATAAAATTTTGAAAAAATATATTCAAATTTTTATATCCATTAAAAGGCAGTAATAATTTATTTTTGAAAAAACACGCATTTTATCAGTAAAATTGTATTTGTTCTTACTTATTTTCTAGAAAAAAAAATAATATTTATTTTAAACAATATATTGAATTAATATTTCATGAATATAATTCATAAAGTGTGATTTTATTATTTTATAAACTTAATTATTCACATTTAAATTATTTTTCATAAAAAATATATCTTTAATATTCAATTGGTTTTTAGTTTCATTACAAGTTAATTTTGTAACCAATAATTCATTATAAAAACTAGTGTTAATCATATTTTCATAATTTGGTTAAAAAAGTTCATTTCCTATATTATTATGTGTAGGTGTTAAATACCATATTAAATAATAATATTTAGAAGTGTGTTTTTGCTCGATGTGGTGTATCCTATATACTATTAAACAATATATTTCCTTATAATAAGAAGGTATGTTACAAAACTGACATATTTTAATCCATTGGATTGAGGGGGATTAATCCCTCAAATTTAAATATTTTAGTCAATCATATTAATGAAGTCTCGTTTAGTGGAATAATTGGGATTTGACTTATTAGACTGACCAAAACATATTCCATAAAAATAATAATGTTCATATATAGATTTTTAGATTCATTTATATATGACTAAATTCTTATGCAACATTTTTATGATCCTATAAAAATGATATTACGAGATGATGTATTAAAAATAATCAAATTTCACGATTTAGTACATTAGATGTCATTGTGGTAAAATCATAGAATCCCTGAATATAACCATTGACTTATTAAAATAAATCTATCTACATTTGAGGATATTGGAGCAGATTCTTTTATGAATTCACCCATTTAAATATTTCTCTATGATAATATTTTTTTAAATACTCTATGTGAATCTTATGATATTTTTTATATCAAATTTCTGTAAGGGTTGTAAGTTCCTTAGAATATCTAGAACTTAATAGGTGGAAAATATTGAAACATTCTTTATGGAACGGTGCCTAGGTCAAATAAATCATAATAAAGAGTTTTTTAAATTTCTTTACTCTCTATTTCAAATATAAACTTCATACCTTTTAAGTATCCATTTATATGTAATTTTATTCTAATCTCATTAACATGTTCTCTATCACTCCATATTAATCTATGGCCATTACAATTCTATTTTATATCCATGTTTTAGTCTCCCACCAATGTTCTCCCACGTGGAAACACTATAATGTGTTATTCTATATTACCATCATATTTAATTTTTTCTCTTACCAATAATAATTTTTATTTATGAGTTTTTATGATTTGGGTATAAAAAATTATTTTCATATCTGGGAATAATCATTTATGAGAAATAGATTAAATAGTAAATATGAAATTTATTTAAAGGGGTATAATGTACCACCTAGATGTTTAAAAATGAACATCAAGTTTGATAGAATGTATATAATTAAAAAAAATAGTATACAATATATCACATGAATAAAGTAGGAAATATTTTAATAAATATTATCTCATCAATTGATTTTAATGTATGAAATGTTTTGTTTAATCAAAAAGTGATACTATACTAAAATATTATTATTTGAAAATGGACAATTTAACCTAGTAGTTAAGGTGAATAGTGTAAATAATAATAACTAAATGAAGAAAATTATATAGTTTACACATTAATAAAAAAACCCAATTTTAATTTAATTATTAAGAAAAAAATAAAAACCAATTTAATGTGAATGAAATGTATTCTGAAAAACTATATTTCTATTAAAGGGAGATCATTTGTTCTTTTTTAACATAATATAAAATTATTTTTTATAAATTTTTAAAATTTATTTTAATTCATAAACATAGTTTTGTAAATATTAAATCCAAATTTATATTAGACTAAATGTCTATTTATTTTTTGAAATAAATAAATATTTGAGGAATAATTAGTGATACTAATTTTTATTCAAAGACACGTTTTTAATTATATTATTTTGATTGTTAAATAATATTTTCAATAAATTTTCAATTAAATTTTGTTATATTACATTACAATTTAAAAAAATTAGGACATTAAAAATAAATTAATATTAATTTTTTATTTTAAAACATTTAATACATTTGAGAATGTTCTCTTGAGAAAATAACTATTTTTCCATGCCATCAGTTTCATTTTAAATTCAATTCTACCACTTCAATGAATTTAGTTTTTAAATATATATTCAAAATATACCTTCATAATAATTGGTATTCTATATAATGGTCAACTAATTTATTTATGATAAATAATATTGAAAAAATAAAAAAACTGTCATTGTTATGGTTAAAACAGGCTTACTAAGGATGTTAAGATTAGAAGTCAATTATTTACAAGTAATTTAAACATGTCTATCAAAAAAATTATTAACATATTTTTACTCTATATTATCTAAAGTTTTATAATGGATGGTTTATGAGGATTCCACCATGAGATAAATCTGATTGTCACTTTATCTATTAAAAATTTTGTGTGCTTCATCTTCACCACATATAGAAAGAAAACCCCTCTCAAACCCTAATAAAATTTCCAAAAAACATTGAATTATCTGTTACAGGAGAAAATATCATAATTTCATCCTTCCAAACTTCATGAAGTCCTTATTTTTATTATTAATCCTACCTACAAAAGCTTGAAGTATAAACCAAAAGAGGCACTGTGAAAAAGAGGTTAAATTCAAATACCTACATACTGATTTTATTTACCATTAGATGTTATCAAATCCTTCTTAAATGATTATAATATAGCATAAAATTATCTCATAAATACTAATAAGAAATTATATTAATTTTATATCCTTGATCCATCTTCACTTCTAAGAAATGGGAAAAAACTGTCAATAATGTGTGTTGTAGACTGCTACCTCAGGTAAAAATGTAATTAATTTTCTATCACCACCATTAAATGATAGATATAATATTGTATTTAACATATTTATATTATATTCATGGAATTAATATTCTCTGTGTAATTATTATATCACATATAAAATCATTTTTTACATTCCCTCTGGGATACGATAATATCGCTCGTCTGTACAGTAGACTCTAGCCTTTCTTAGCAATGTGATTCATTTTATACTTATTATTTACATGGATGTTTTTAATGTTACTGTTAATGAAGATACATTTTCCTTATGAACCAAATATTCTAATATGAGTATAATATCACTTCTAACTTCTTTTTTTGAAATCAATTAAAAATCAATTGCACTATTTTTGTGTATATATAGATTGTCACCTCCACATATATATTTCTCATTTTTAAGTTATTTTAAACTGATTTTATTATGAATCTATCTAATTAATATAAAATATATATATATAATTTTTCTTATTTGGGAAATATTATTTGGTATTTATTTTCATTTTGTTCTATCTATTTATAAAATTGGAAAAAGTGTTCAGGCGTTTGTACATCCTATAATATCTATGAATAGTGCATGACATTTTAAATTACTAACCTAAATAGATTAAAAGAAATGTATAGTGAGTATATTATAAATTTATATCATTGGTAAAATTATATGTATTCTTTTACTATAATTAAATTAAAAGGAAAAAGAATTCCAAACTAAATCATACATAAAAACCAATGAAATTGTCACACTAAACAGTTTCTCTAACAAAAAAATTAATAAAAAAATTATAGAATAATTTTATTAAATCATATACTATATTAATTGTCTTATTATTTTTATGTAATAAATTTATAATATACCTATATATATTATACATGTTTTTTAAAACCATATGATGGATGTGAAACCTATGGTATGGGTTCATCACCAAACTTTTATTCTTTGATATATATTTCATATTTATCTCTTGTTAATTTGTGTAGTGTAGCATTATTTACATGTATTTATGTGGTTTCAATAATTAATTTTATTATTAAATGGATATATCTCATTGAAGTTTGTTTCCGTTATTATTACAAGATTTTTTAAATTTTTTTGGGCCTATGCACTGTTTGTGCAGAGTTTGCGCATTGTTAAACATTGTGTGAAACCTAAACCAAAGGGGGTTTCATGGTTTACAAATGGTTTTAAAAATGTTAAAAAAACGTTTGAAACCTAGAGATAAGGGTGTCAAATAGTTTTAAAACAGTTAATCTCTATGTGCATCCAAAGTGAGCAACTCTTCTAGGGGCTCTATTTTGGGCGCATGATTATGTGCAGGGTTAATACTAATCTCTAAAACTACCCAATAAACCTTATGAATGGTATGAAAAGTATAAAAGTTTAATTAAAATCATAAAACACACCTAATTAATACTAAAATCCTCCTACTCTAAAATAATATTGTCATTAATCCTTAGGAGGCCCTCCAGATTTATTTTGCCTCACCAAACTACATTCTAAGCTGGATAGAAGTTTCAATTAAATTGATAATCATCATTTTGTGAGTTATTTTATTATTAATATTCAATATATCTTTTTATATTGATTCCTCCTTCCTGTATTTTATAAATTCCTTGTGTATTTTTTTTCTTGTTGATTGATGTGGAATTGTGTATCTAAGAACTCTTCTCTCTTCTCTCGAGACCTCTCTTCCGAGTTCCATATATTTCCATCAAATGTGAGAAATCATTGATCTATTGTGGTTACATTTCAAATATTTCATGTATGGGGTTTCTATGATTTAATTCATTTTTTAATTTATTTAGTCTTTAGAAATTCATATATGTGTGATTCATAATTTCTAACACTTATTTTATGAAATTTCTCATTGAAACCCTTATAAAATAATGGTTAAAAAATCTCCCTATGAATTGAACTTGGAATGAATTTAATTGATATAATATGTATATTTTATACATTTTTTTCTGTTGTTTAATTTCATTTTTGTGTTAATATATTTTCGATGAACATTTAATGGATGTTTTGGTGATATTGAGGGATATTCATTGGTTTTTGTTTATAAATTGAAATAAATTTATTTTTGTGAAATTAGTTGAATTATTTTACATTTATAAAGTAGTTTAAAATTATTTAATTCATAATAAAGGGGGTTTCATGGTTTAAACATGGTTAGAAAAATGTTAAAAAACGTTTGAAACCTGGAGAGAATGGTGTCAAATAGTTTTCAAATAGTTAATCTCTGTGTGCATCCTAAGTGCGCAACTCTTCTAGGGGTTCCATTTTTTGTGCATGATTAGGTGCAGGGTTATTACTAATCATTAGAACTACCCAAGAAACCATTTTAATGGTATTTAAAGTAAAAAAATTAATTAAAATCATAAAACCTACCTATTTTAAGACTACACTCCTCCCACTCAAAAATAATAGGATCATTAAGCCTTAGGAGGCCCTCTAGAGTCATTTTTCCTCGCCAAACCACATTCCTTGCTGGATAGAAGTTTCAATTAAATTGATGATCATACTTTGGTGAGTTATATGATTATTTATATTCCATATATCATCTTCAATTGATTCCTCTATCATGTAGTTTATAAAGTCATTGTGTATTTTTTTCTTGTTGATTGATGTGGAATTGGGTATCTAGGAAATCTTCTCTCTTCTCTCAAAATCTCTCTTCTGAGTTCCATAGATTACCATCAAATGTGAGAAATCATAAATCTATTTTAGTTACCTTTAAAGTATTTCATGTATGGGGTTTCTATGATTTACTTCATTTTTTAATTTATTATGTCTTTATAAATTCATATATGTGTGTTTCATAATTTCTAACACTTATTCTATGTAGTTTCTCATTGAAAATCATTATAAAATAATCATTAAAAATATCCCATTGAATTGAACTTGGAATGAATTTAATTGATATAATATTGATATTTTACACCTTTTTTCTATTGGTTAATTTCATTTTTGTTTAAATATATTTTCAAAGAACATTTAATGGATGTTTTGGTGATATCGAGGGATATTACATGGTTTTTACTTATAAATTGAAATAAAATAATTTTAATTAAATTATTTGAATTATTTTACATTTCCAAAGTTGTTTCAAATGATTTTATTCATAAAATTTCCTTCAATATTATTTTATTTATTTTACCATTGTTTCGAAATTGAGTTTTTTGGATCATTTGAAATAAACAAATTATCTGTATGAAAAGAGTGTTTAAACCCATGTTTTTAAATGTATTTAATAATTTTAAAATTTTAATACATATTTTTAATTTTTTATGTGTTCATTAAAATAAATTAATGTTTTATAGGCTTTTTTCAATCATTATAGTTATTTTTTAAAGGATGTAGGTATGATTACCATTTTAAATGATCAAATTATTTAAAATGATTTGGATTGAATGTGTTGATTCTTGATGGCGCCACTAGAAATTTATGATGAGATGCTCTTATAATAATCCATTAAACTAACTTACTTGATTATTATACATCCCACTATTGGGTGTTGAAAAAATGATTATTTACATTAGGGTAATAGAGGGTTTGAGATTTATATGTGATGTTAGGGCTAGTTGCCATGTTTGATAAAGAACCTCATGTGACATTAATTACATGATTATGTAGTTAAACTATTTTTGGCTAGTCATGGGAAAATAGAGGGTCATATGTAATGATTCATAAATATGATTTACTATAAAACTCACACACTTATAGTGTATCCAAAGATAATTTGAAATGTTCATGATATGGACGTGCATACATGAATGTTGGTGTGTATGGGACTAGTTTTCTTGAACCCTAGGAGACCAGATATTAGCTTGGTAATTATTCTTGTTATAATTTGACTAGTTATTCTAAAGTGTTCTCACTATCATTACAAGGATATACACATGAAATCCATACACTTTATCTTAATACATTACGACATTCATTGTAACTATTTTGAATTGAAATTTCCCAGGTTGACTGATTTATTGTATTTACTAAACGTGGCTCTATTGTATTTAGTCATCTTTATAATTCTATATCAGGTGCATATTATAATAATTTCTTGATTATTTTTCTCTATGTTGTGAAAGTGTTTTCAATTATATTTAATAAAATTATTAGTTTTAAAATGGTAAAATCTCATGATTTATAGGTTTACATCGATAAATTGTTTTTAAATGTTTAAAAATCAATATTTAAATGTTTAAAAATAATTTTTTCAATGAATCCTCACACTCCATTAATTTTAATTGTCTTTAAGCGTATTGAAATTACCTTATTAATTAACTATATAGAATCATTGGTGGCATCTTATTGGGATATTTTTCTCACACCCTATATGTACATTTTACTGTATTTAACCCATGATTATCTTAAAACATGTGTTATTTATTTCTTCTACCATTGTGAGTTCATGATAAGATGACCAAGTGTGGGTGAATTGGGACATTGTGGGTGGTAATGGGCCACTAGGAGGTAGTTTTGGTTAATATATTCTACTTTCAGTTTTATTAGTGTCTAATTTTACATTCTTTTGTATTTATTTATTTATATATCTGATGATGCTTCCATAGTATACTCTATTACTATAATCTCCTATAGGTTAAATAATCCATAACAGTTTTCTATTAATTCCCATGTTCCTTTCATTTTCCCATAGAGATTAGGAAAGTGCTTTAAGATTTTCTAGAATCGGATCGGGTATCAGTTTTGATGGAATGATGAGTTGGTTCGAAACAAATTGTATCAAATTTTGTACTTCTATAAATGAAGAAATATGACGCTGGATTTCATAAGTTATTTTTGGGTGATTTTTTATTGAAAACTTATTCAAAATGTGTCGGGACTCAGGTGGTTGATCACAATTAGGTGCTTGATCACCACCCTTTCATGATTATACATGATTTACTAAGGACATTATGACCTGAGTATTTATATTATGATATTTTATTATAATAATAAATAAAATTTAGATTCCCAATGATATTTTCATTGATTTTGGGATTCACTATTGAATTTTTTAACTTTAATGGAAGGATGACCATAGTAGTACCATGATTTTTTAGTCGGGTAAACTGTGAGAGATCATTGTGACTTGTTTGTAAATCCATTATTGAACATTTTTGAGGTTTGTGTGTGGTATATCATCCATTACAACCAATCCATTTATAGTTATATCATCACTATAAGTATGAAACCTTCTCCATTTTTTTACTAGTGACTTAACTTATGTGAGGCTGGATATGTAGGTTATGGATATGGGATGATTCATTCTCTTGTTTGGTTAATTAAAATTTAACCCCATGATAATAATTTTAAATGCATTTAAAAATTGATTTTTTTTAAAACATATTTTGTTTTTTTTTATTTGAGAAAATTTTTCTATAAAAAAAATTTATTATTATGAAATGTTTGGTTTTAAAATATATTTATCAAAGACACTTATGTGATGGGACAAAACAATTTTTTGAGAAGAATTTTTTTAATTTATTTAAATGTTAATTGTTTTGATTGTTGGAAAATAGTAATAAATATTTTGAAACCAGGGAATAATTTATATGTTCTGGTAATGGGTTTTTTGAAACAAATTTTTATTTCATGAAAAGTGTATCACTTTAAAAGGAAAAAATTAATTTTTACAAATGGTGGAATCTGTTATGATTTTATTAATGTGAGTTATGAAATTATTTAAAAATATTTTTTCTATATTTGAGTGTTAATTTATTATTTATTTCATATGCCTATGTTTTGTGATGTTCAAAAATGTCTCCCAAAAATTCATTCATGAAAAATATAATGTTTGTATAATAGTCTTGTCTTCATAGTGTTTTATTATGTTTTCCAGACATAAAATCCCTTTTCAATGAATCTACAAAGAATCCATATTGAGTGGTTGAGCCAGAGACTTTAAAGAATGTGAAACTATTTCTTGAATTCCTTGATTAACATCTATATTCTTATAAAGGATAAAAAGGTTATCTTCAGTAGGTATTGTGGTTTGAAGAAATTATTTGGATCTATGATTATCTTAAGATACATGAATATCTAAAGGTTAAGTATATCAACTCCTTGGTTTAGGGACCTATCCAAGAGTAGTGGGATGTTTCAATTCATATTGGTATATAGGAATTAATTTCATAGGAATTCTTCAAGTCATTCTTCTTTTTGTGGTAATATCCAATGTATATGAATAAGCGAAATGTAACCTTGTTCTTTGGTTTTGGTCAAGATGAGATGTCATTTGAGTAGTATGACAAGCAATTCTAACGTTTTTTAATGTTTCATAGCTATTATATTTGGTAATGAAATAAGTAAGGCTAAATTTTCTAGAAAATATATTCAAATATACCTTGTAACTGAGACGCCTAGGGTCAGGTTTATTTCATATTCAAATATTCCAGTCATTTATTTCTCATCTAATTGTTCTCCTTAATGAATGATCAGTGATTTTTCTCCTTAGTGAATAGTTTATTTTTCTATTCCTTGGGTCTAAGGGACACAAATTTCTTATGTTAAACTATTTTAATGAATCATTAAAGTGTGGGGAGACTTATGCTAGATATCTATTAATTCTCTATTTTGGAGATGTCTTATGTTATTTGTGTATTGATCTTGGATTTTGTTTCTTTTTATCATTTGGGTGAGTATCTATTTTAGACTACCGAACATTTACCTCATATGATGAGGGATGGTTTTTTACATGTGTCTTCATGTTCTATCTTTCTGAATAGAATATTTTCATAGATATAAATCCCTATGGTGTTGAGGTTGTAAGATCATGTTATTTTTTATCTGTTTTTAACCATTTATTTTAGTACCCAATGATTGGATCTTTTTTTGGGTTGTTTTAGGTAAA
Organism: Viscum album; assembly: GCA_963277665.1. Taxonomy (NCBI): domain Eukaryota; kingdom Viridiplantae; phylum Streptophyta; class Magnoliopsida; order Santalales; family Viscaceae; genus Viscum; species Viscum album. The sequence goes on from OY728136.1 coordinate 1,068,390,911, forward strand.
TTTATTGAATTTATTATGATTTCGGGCATATACATGGTTTTTTGCATGGTTTGTGTGTGGTAAAACAATGTGTCTAACCTATAAAGAAGACTTTTATTCATTGTATATGGTTTTCACATGGTTAAATAATATTTCTATCCTATCTTGAAGTTGGAAACATGGTTTGTTGATGATCCAACTATGTGTGTATAAAAACCATGAAACTCTTCCAGGGGTTTTGTTTTGGGTACGTAGTGAGGTGCATGGTTAGTAATAATAGTGCTACTATACCCAAAAAATTGTGTTAATGTTAATTAATGTTTCATAATTTTTAATTAAAATCCCAAAACCCACCTAATTAACTCTATATTCTTCCCAACATATCATAATCCGATCATTAGGCTTTGGGGTCCATATAGATGAATTTTGTCCCTCAAATACTCATTATTTAGGAATTAATAGAACCAATAAATGTAATCATCCTTGTTTGGTGAATTATTTCCTTATTGATCTTTAATCTCTCTTCTAAAATTAATTCCTTATTCATATGGGTTATGATTGTACTTTATATTGCTGGATCTTGGTTCATTGATGTAGAATTATAGATCTATGATCTCTTCACTCTTCTATAGATATTTCTCTTCGTAGATTCATTAACCACACTCAGTGGAGATAGATAATAGATCTATTGCAGTTGGGTTACATATATTTCAAGTAGTTGTGTAAAGACCCGTAAAATTTAAGGGAATTTTTTTCTTAATTTTCTTTAGAATTTTACAAGAGCGCGGTTTCAGACGGCACCTGATTCCGAGGCCCGAAGTGCCCGAAATTAATTTCTGAAGTTTGGCTCGGGTACGTTCAGTGAACGAACGAGCGGGTTTTCCTAACTTTTGATTCGGTTCTCGGAATTGAAATCTGAGGGCACCGATGAACTCGCAGCACCGATATTCGCTTAAAGAGACCTTTTCGGAAGTTGCATTTGTTGCGGGTTGGAAGTTAGTTTTGGAGTTTTTAGTTTGAGTTAAATAAAATTTGTGAAGAACAAATTTTATTATAACTTGATAAAACCTACCAAAGGGGGTTGGAAGTGGGACCCACACCCACTTAACCTCCCTTGGGAGGATTAAGTGTGGTGGGGCCCACACGAACCCCTAAACCTTTCATATTCTCTCAACTCCCTTAACGCCTCAATAAATGACTTGAGTTACTTATTTAATTATGGGAGTTAATCCTTTTGAATTTCAAACATTTGAAATTATAGTGTGTTATGTGTTAATAAAATAAGATGTTGTCTTATTTTATTTTGGTTAATTGTTTGTCTTCTTGAGAGGTGGAGAGCTTTTTCTTCTTCTTCTTCATCTCTGACGAAGATCACGAAGAACACTCAACTTGACGAAGAAGGCTCAAGTCCCGACGAAGAACGCCGCTCCGCTCTTCTTCGTCTTCCGTATCAACGAGTGGGAACGCCGCTTCCTCCTCGGATTCCCTTCGTCGACATAAGAAGTTTCGCCAACGACGTGTCTCTTCGGACGCATCCCTTCGTCATCGGATTTGACGAACGGCTACCGCGACGCCCGACCTCCGCGACGTCGTCTTCCGCGGAACGTTGACAATCTTCGAACCTTATACCCGAGGTAGGGGTTGTTGATTATTGTTCAGTTATTCTATTATTGATCATGAATTTTAGCAAGTCTAACGTGTGTCTTTGGATTATTTTAAGATCTGTTATTGCTTAACGTGAGGGGGCCGGACCGCATGAACACGGCCGAACCCCCTCCATCGTTCTTGTTGTTTATTCTTGCGGGTGGAAGCAAAGTGGCGTGGTGCCATCGCACCACGCGGATAATCGTGAAATTATTTTGCGCGGCGCCGTCGCGCCACGCCGAGGAAGAATCTTCAAGAACGCGACGCCGTCACGCCGCGTTGAAAGGAATCAAGGCACGGCGAAGGGGCGCGGTGTCGTCGCACCGCGCCGGACGACGAACACCGCGGCCGGTTCCGGGCCGCGGCGGGACGAGGAGACCGTGGACGGTTCTGGGCCGCAGCGGAATGAGACGACCGGCGGCCGGGCCGCCGGCGTCGGAAGCCGAAGAGGGGACCGGAATTTCCGGTCCCGTTGGAGAAAACCGGCCGGCCAACTGGCCGGCCGGATGACGTTAAACCGGGGAAAATTAATTCCCCAGCCAACGTTTAAAACCCCCCTCTTTAAGAGGGGACGGTTCCCATATAGGAAGGGGGGGCAGCAGCCCCCCGGTTTTTATTCAATCAAGCCCCCCACGTGAGGGGGGGGGGGGGGTTGCAGAAGGGGCGCGGCATATTGCCGCGCCGACATTTCAATTAGCGGGGGAATTAAATTCCCCCCCGCGCAGCCTCCTTGCGGCGACAAGCCGCCGCGGCCCCCGCGCCGCCGCGCCGCCGCCGTGCTGCTGGCCTGCCGGCCGGCCGGGCCGCCCCAGGGGGGGGGGGGGTCGGGCCGGGTCGGCCCGGACCCGGACCCCCCCCCCCCCCCCGTTTCGAACCTTTTTCGGTCTTTTGGCCATAACATGAGCCTCGGACCTCCGATTGACGAACCTTCTACGGCAACGCGATCCTTGGATCGAGACGGTCGTTTCGGTATATTGCACTCAAGGTTTCGGATTACTTTGAGTTCGGCCGGGTTGGTTCGTTCACGAAACCAACCGGGCCTTCGGAGCGGAAACGCTCATATCTTGAGCTACGGACGTCCGATTGACGTGCCATCAGCCGTGTTGTGTTCCTCTTTATGAGACGGATCTTTTGGCATACTCCGCTCGAGGTTTGGACGCAGGTGGAGTACGGTCGGGTTGGTTTTACCTTAAAAACCAACCGGGCCCCGGAGACGAAAATGCCAATAACTCTCAGACCGGGCGTCCGATCGACGCGCCGTCTGTTGCGTTGAGTTCCTGTTGACGATACGGAACTTTTGGATACATCAACTCTGGTCTTCGTGACAGTTGATGTATCAGCCTCTCGGCTCGTGGAGCAGACCCTCCGAACGAGCTTGCTGTGTGCGGGAACCCTAGTGCTGGCTGCGACTGTTCTACTGCTACTACTGCTACTGTGACTGCGACGACGACAGTACAGAGATCTTGTGTGGATTCGACGACGACGACTTCAGCACTCAGCGATCCTACGTGGATCAGTGCTACAGATCCTGTGTGGGTCTGATCCTGTGTGGGTCCTTGCGCTCAGCGGTTCTGTGTGAGCCAGCGCCTACAGGTCCTGTGTGAGCCCGATCCTGTGTGGGTCATTGCGGGGGTTAATTACCTATCGATCCTTCTTGGGTCCGACGACTTAGATGGATCAGTGATCATCTTTATCGTCCTTTGAAGAAATATACCTGTGTGAGCTGAATCCTATTGCTTTCCTGTGTGGATTGTGTTGTGCAATCCTGTGTGGATTACGTTTTGTTTTCCTGTGTGGAATACGTTTACTTTCCTGTGTGGACTGAGTAGTACTTGGGCTCGGAGGTTGGAGCGTATTTGAATTGATGACTTAGGTATTTGTATGGGCATATACCTAAGCAGTGTCGGTTGTTACTTCGTGATTGTACCTTTCTTCGTGGTTTATCCTTTGTGGATTTTGAGAGACCTTCAGGGGTCCCGGGGTCCCTACTGAGTAGCTTATACTCACCCCTGCACGGGCTTTGCCCGCACTACGTTGTGTTGGTTGCAGACGACGGATAGCGTTGACCTTAGCTGAGGCTTGCAGAGCGGGACGGTACCCGGAGGTGGACCATTGGGTGGGACGTGCTCGGAGCGGACGGCAGAACCCGTGGAGCAGAGGAGCTATCTGTACCCACACTTCAGGTGGGATTTCCTGTGGACAGCTCGGAGAAGCGGCTTTTACTTTTCAGTTGCTGTTTTCCCTTTCGAGTTGTACTTTACTTTCAGTTTGGGTTTGTATTCTGGCCCTTTTTCTTTTCCGCACTTTCAGTTGTACTCTGCTTTTGTTTAGTGTTTACATTCCGCTTGTTTACTCTGTGGTGTTTGTTTACTTTACAAAGGCAATGCCTTCCCTTTTTACCGGGATTTACGCCTTGGTGCTAGTCGCCAGCCCCTGGCCTATGGAAGGCGGGCTTGGGGTAGTCACGGCACGGACCCCGAGGGCGGGTCGTGACAAATTGGTATCAAAGGAGTTCGGTTCTACCGCGAACTCTGATCTTTTCTATGTGAAGCAATAATATTTAGCCTATTGAGTGTGGTTATCAGTCCAGGGAGTCCAGTGTTGGTGCGGCGGCCGACGTATCCATACACCAGGACCCTGACTTCTGATTTCCGACTTAATGCACGAAAACATTGATTGCGTGTGTGTTTCAAAGTTTTCTTTGTGATTACTTATATCAGCTCACCAGGTATACTGTTCTAACCGTGGCGCACCTGTTTCCTTTTCAGGATGGCCCCACGACGGCAGCCAGCTAGGGTTCCGAGAGTCGAGCGAGACGACAGCCCACCGAGCGACGAGGCCTCCGTACAGGGCCCTTTGCCAGTAGTGGCACCGGCGATAGCTTTACCCGCCGAGCCCCCGATGCTTCCAGCAGCAGCCGCTGACGATGCACGTCGCCTCAGCGCACTGCATGAGTTTCAGCGCCAGCGACCGCCCAGGTTTCGCGGGGAGACGGATCCCCAGGCAGCAGAGGACTGGCTGGAGGCAGTGGTTCGAGTGTTTAGGCTAGTGAGGACACCAGCAGACCTCATGGTGATCCTCGCTGCGAGCCTACTACACGCAGCAGCAGGACGATGGTGGATTAATGCTCCAGGTGCACGATGAGGCATCTCTACTTTGGACGGACTTTGAGAGCCTCTTCCGCTCGGAGTCCGTCCCAGCCACCCTTCGTGCGGTGCGTATCCAGGAGCTTCTACAGCTGCGGCAGGGCAGCATGACGGTCGCTCAGTACTCGACAAGATTTACCGATCTCTCGCGCTACTCGACCGACATGGTACGGGACCCATTCTTCCGGGCCCGGACCTTCGAGCAGGGTTTGAGACACGAGATCAGGGCATCTCTGATCTTCCTTAGCATACCGACTCAGACAGGAGTACTGGAGCGGGCTCTTCTGATCGAGAGCTTCCTTGCTGAGTCTACACCAGCACAGCGACCCACCGCAGGGCGGCACGTGGCAGAGTCATCTGCAACAGGCAGTCGACGGATGACTCAGGGGTCCAGACAGACCAGACCTTCGGGCAGACGACCTCAGGACACTGGCTCAGCAGTGTGGGGCACACAGCGCGGAGCCAGTCTTACGAGAGGCAGACAGTGCTACTCGTGCGGCGGGCAGGGCCACATGGCTCGTGACTGCCCGACCCGCCGTACCGAGGAGCAGCAGACAGTTGAGGGACCACTGAGGCAAGGGCAGAGGTTCGACCGTGGCGGTCCGCAGGGAGGAGGCGGACGAGGCAGAGGAGCTGGACGAGCAGCCGGTGGTGGCCGACGCTTTGAGGCTCTACCACCACCACCACCAGGAGGTCCACCCCGACCACAGGGAGCTGGCTGGCAGCGACAGGCACAGCTCCAGGCAACAGAGGCCTATGACCACGGCGCACCCGAGATGATTCGAGGTACTATCTGTGTCTATTCCACCCTTGTTGCAGTTCTTATAGACATAGGAGCGAGCCACTCTTTCATAGCCGCTGCCCTTGTTCGGAGCTCGGAGATTCCGACAGAGCCGTTGGCTCGATCCTTACGGCTAGAGACTCCTACGGGAGCAGACTCGACGATTACGCACTGGTGCCGGCAGTGTGAGCTTACTCTAGGAGGCGAGAGCTTCGGCTGGGATCTTCTTGTAGCAGCGTCGAGGCCTTACGATGTCATCTTGGGCATGGATTGGCTATCTACGGTCCATGCACAGATTGACTATTTTAGGCGCAAGGTGCGATGTGTACGCACCGACGGGAGCAGGTTCACCTTCACCGGCGAGAAGGGAGCCTTAGCAGCACAGGATGGACTTCCGCGGAGGAGAGGACAGCCCATCACTCATCAGTTGGCTAGCCTCATCCTTGGAGCAGTTGACGTGCGGAGTCCTGGTTTTCCTGCAGTGGTGGATCAGTTTGCGGACGTTTTTCCTGACGATGTTCCAAGGCTACCTCCTCGCAGAGAGGTAGACTTTTATATTGACTTGTTCCCCGGGACAGCCCCGTATCCACTCCAGCATATCAGATGGCCCCCGCCGAGCTTCGAGAGCTACGGGTACAGTTGGAGGACTTGCAGGGCAAGGGGTTCATCCGACCCAGTGTTTCACCCTGTGCTTCCCCGATTTTGTTCGCCAAGAAGGCGGACGGGAGCTTGCGACTTTGTGTTGACTATCGTCGCCTGAACCAGGTGACAGTGAGGAACAAGTATCTGCTATCGAGGATTGATGACCTCTTTGATCAGCTCAAGGGAGCACGGTGGTTCTCGAAGATAGACCTCAGGTCAGGCTATCATCAGCTCAGAGTCAGAGACGAGGATGTGCAGAAGACGGCCTTCAGATGTCGGTATGGCCACTATGAGTTCTTGGTTATGCCTTTCGGTGTAACCAATGCTCCAGCAGTGTTCATGGCTCTCATGAACAGGATCTTTCAGCCATACCTCGATCGGTTTGTCGTGGTCTTCATCGACGACATTCTGATTTACTCTACGACAGAGGAGGAACACGCCTATCACTTGTGAGTTGTTCTTGACACACTCCGAGAGCACCAGCTTTATGGTAAGCTCTCGAAGTGCCAGTTCTGGATAGGTGAGGTCCACTTTTTGGGACACGTTATCTCTGAGGCGGGAGTTGCAGTGGATCCCGCGAAGATTGAGGTTGTGTTAGCTTGGGAGCCACCCAGGAGCGTGACTGAGGTTCGGAGTTTCTTGGGACTAGCTGGATACTATCGGAGATTCGTGCCAGACTTCTCTAGAGTCGCGGCATCACTCACAGCTTTGACGAAGAAGGGGAAACCCTTCGTGTGGTCAGACAGATGTCAGCAGAGCTTCCAGGAGCTGAGACAGAGATTGACTAGCGCACCTATCTTGAGGTTGCCTGAGGAGGGAGTAGGGTACGTAGTCTACTGCGATGCATCAGGGACCGGACTCGGATGTGTTCTGATGCAGGAGCGGGCCGTGATCGCCTATGGATCACGTCAGTTGAGGCCGCATGAGAAGAACTACGCTACCCATGACCTGGAGTTAGCAGCAGTGGTCTTCGCTCTGAAGACATGGCGACACTATCTGATGGGCGAGTGCTTTACAGTCTTTTCCGATCATCAGAGTCTCAGGTATATCTTCTCACAGAAGGACCTGAACCTGAGACAGCAGCGATGGCTCGAGTTCCTCCAGGACTATGACTTTGAGATAGTCTATACTCCTGGGAAGGGGAACGTAGTAGCCGATGCCCTCAGCAGGAGGACGGGCATTCAGCTACTTGAGGAGGCGACGGAGCAGCTAGCCTCTTTGAAGATATCCTTCGTGGATAGAGATGGAGCAGCCTTTCTTCAGTCTCTCAAAGTCACTCCTCCACTACTTCAGCGAGTCAGGGAGGCACAGCGCGGGGACGCTGACTGTGAGACACGGCGTGCACAGATCTCCTTGGGACAGGCACCTGATGGTTTCTCCCTTGGAGCAGAGCACGACATCCTTTTCAGAGGACGTACCATGGTACCAGTCGCTTTGCGAGAGGAAGTGCTGAGGGAGTTTCACACTTCTCCTTTGGCGGTACATCCTGGAGTGGCGAAGATGTACCAGGACCTCAGACGACAGCACTGGTGGCCGGGCATGAAGAAGGCAGTAGCAGAGTTCGTTTCTCGATTCCTCACCTGCCAGCAGGTGAAGGCTGAGCATCAGGTACCAGCGGGCTTGGTACAGCCCTTGGAGGTTCCGGAGTGGAAGTGGGATGGCATATCTATGGACTTCGTGACTGGACTTCCACGCACTTCCAGAGGTCACGACTCCATCTGGGTGATTGTTGACCGACTCACCAAGTCGGCACACTTCTTACCCATTAGAGAGCAGGGCTCAGTGGAGAGCTTGGGACGTCTCTACGTTCAGGATATTGTGTGGCTCCACAGCGTGCCATCATCTATCGTCTCCGATCGAGATGCTCGCTTTACTTCCCGGCTTTGGAAGGGGTTGCAGGAGGCGTTCGGGACGCAGCTACGTCTTAGCACAGCTTTTCACCCTCAGACGGATGGTCAGACGGAGAGGACCATTCAGACTCTCGAAGACATGCTTCGCGCATGTGTCCTCGACTTTGGTCGTAGCTGGGAGGACCACCTACCCTTAGTGGAGTTTGCGTACAACAACAGCTACCACTCCACTATCGGGATGGAACCGTACGAGGCGTTGTACGACCGACCATGTATATCTCCTTTGTGCTGGACAGACCCTGGGGAGTTAGCACTGGTGGGACCGGAGATGGTCCAGGCCACGACAGAGAAGGTCCAGGTCATCCAGGAGCGGATGAGGACAGCTCAGAGCCGGCAGAAGTCATACGCTGACAGGAGGCGAAGGCCACTGGAGTTCGAGGATGGCGACCACGTCTTCTTGCGGGTCTCACCTCGACGTGGTATTCGGAGTTTTGGCCGAGGCGGCAAGTTATCTCCGCGCTTCATCGGACCCTTCCAGATTCTCAGCAGGATTGGTGAGGTGGCTTATCGCCTGGCTCTACCACCTCAGTTGCACCGGGTGCACGACTTCTTCCACGTATCCCAGCTGAGGAGATACGTGCACGACCCGACGCACATCATTGATCATGGGGAGCTTGACGTTGACGATGGGGCGACTTTTACGGAGGTCCCGGTGGAGATAGAGGATCGATAGGAGCGGGTCCTACGTGGGCGATCGATTCCTCTTGTGCGCATCAGATGGCAGCACGGGAATCTCCAGGAGAGCACATGGGAGAGGGAGGCTCAGATTCGTGCTCAGTACCCTCATTTGTTTCCCTAGTTTTTGATGTAACTTTACGGGGACGTAAAGCCCTGAGGTGGGAGTAATGTAAAGACCTGTAAAATTCAAGGAAATTTTTTCTTAATTTTCTTTAGAATTTTACAAGAGCGCGGTTTCAGACGGCACCTGATTCCGAGGCCCGGAGTGCCCGGAATTAATTTCTGAAGTTTGGCTCAGGTACGTTCAGTGAACGAACGAGCGGGTTTTCCTAACTTTTGATTCGGTGCTCGGAATTGAAATCTGAGGGCACCAATGAACTCGCAGCACCGATATTCGCTTAAAGAGACCTTTTCGGAAGTTGCGTTTGTTGCGGGTTGGAAGTTAGTTTTGGAGTTTTTAGTTTGAGTTAAATAAAATTTGTGAAGAACAAATTTTATTATAACTTGATAAAACCTACCAAAGGGGGTTGGAAGTGGGACCCAAACCCACTTAACCTCCCTTGGGAGGATTAAGTGTGGTGGGGCCCACACGAACCCCTAAACCTTTCATATTCGCTCAACTCCCTTAACGCCTCAAAAAATGACTTGAGTTACTTATTTAATTATGGGAGTTAATCCTTTTGAATTTCAAACATTTGAAATTCTAGTGTGTTATGTGTTAATAAAATAAGATGTTGTCTTATTTTATTTTGGTTAATTGTTTGTCTTCTTGAGAGGTGGAGAGCTTTTTCTTCTTCTTCTTCATCTCTGACGAAGATCACGAAGAACACTCAACTTGACGAAGAACGCTCAAGTCCCGACGAAGAACGCCGCTCCGCTCTTCTTCGTCTTCCGTGTCAACGAGTGGGAACGCCGCTTCCTCCTCGGATTCCCTTCGTCGACATAAGAAGTTTCGCCAATGACGTGTCTCTTCGGACGCATCCCTTCGTCATCGGATTTGACGAACGGCTACCGCGACGCCCGACCTCCGCGACGTCGTCTTCCGCGGAACGTTGACAATCTTCGAACCGTATACCCAAGGTTGGGGTTGTTGATTATTGTTCAGTTATTCTATTTTTGATCATGAATTTTAGCAAGTCTAACGTGTGGCTTTGGATTATTTTAAGATGTGTTATTGCTTAACGTGAGGGGGCCGGACCGCATGAACAAGGCCGAACCCCCTCCATCGTTCTTGTTGTTTATTCTTGCGGGTGGAAGCAAAGTGGCGTGGTGCCGTCGCACCACGCGGATAATCGTGCAATTATTTTGCGCGGCGCCGTCGCGCCACGCCGAGGAAGAATCTTCAAGAACGCGACGCCGTCGCGCCGCGTTGAAAGGAATCAAGGCACGGCGAAGGGGCGCGGTGTCGTCGCACCGCGCCGGACGACGAACACCGCGGCCGGTTCCGGGCCGCGGCGGGACGAGGAGACCGCGGCCGGTTCCGGGCCGCGGCGGAATGAGAAGACCGGCGGCCGGGACGCCGGCATCGGAAGCCGAAGAGGGGACCGGAATTTCCGGTCCCGTTGGAGAAAACCGGTCGGCCAGCTGGCCGGCCGGATGACGTTAAACCGGGGAAAATTAATTCCCCGGCCAACGTTTAAAACCCCCCCTCTTTAAGAGGGGGGCGGTTTCCATGTCAGAAGGGGGGGCAGCAGCCCCCCGGTTTTTATTCAATCAAGCCCCCCACGTGAGGGGGGGGGGGGCGGTTTTGCAGAAGGGGCGCGGCATATTGCCGCGCCGACATTTCAATTAACGGGGGAATTAAATTCCCCCCCCCGTGCAGCCTCCTTGCGGCGGCAAGCCGCCGCGGCCCCCGCGCCGCCGCGCCGCCGCCGCGCCGGCCGGGCCGCCCCAGGGGGGGGGGGGTCGGGCCGGGTCGGCCCGGACCCGGACCCCCCTGTTTCGAACCTTTTTCGGTCTTTTGGCCATAACTTGAGCCTCAGACCTCCGATTGACGAACCGTCTGCGGCAACACGATCCTTGGATCGAGACGGTCGTTTCTGTATATCGCACTCAAGGTTTCGGATTACTTTGAGTTCGGCCGGGTTGGTTCGTTCACGAAACCAACCGGGCCTTCGGAGCGGAAACGCTCATATCTTGAGGTACGGACGTCCGATTGACGTGTCGTCAGCCGTGTTGTGTTCCTCTTTATGAGACGGATCTTTTGGCATAATCCGCCCAAGGTTTGGACGCAGGTGGAGTACGGTCGGGTTGGTTTTACCTTAAAAACCAACCGGGCCCCGGAGACGAAAATGCCAATAACTCTCAGACCGGGCGTCCGATCGACGCGCCGTCTGTTGTGTTGAGTTCCTGTTGACGATACGGAACTTTTGGATACATCAACTCTGGTCTTCGTGACAGTTGATGTATCAGCCTCTCGGCTCGTGGAGCGGACCCTCCGAACGAGCTTGCTGTGTGCGGGAACACTAGTGCTGGCTGCGACTGTTCTACTGCTACTACTGCTACTGTGACTGCGACGACGACAGTACAGAGATCCTGTGTGGATTCGACGACGACGACTTCAGCACTCAGCGATCCTACGTGGATCAGTGCTACAGATCCTGTGTGGGTCCGATCCTGTGTGGGTCCTTGCGCTCAGCGGTTCTGTGTGAGCCAGCGCCTACAGGTCCTGTGTGGGACCGATCCTGTGTGGGTCATTGTGGGGGTTAGTTACCTATCGATTCTTCGTGGGTCCGACGACTTAGATGGATCAGTGATCATCTTTATCGTCCTTTGAAGAAGTATACCTGTGTGAGCTGAATCCTATTGCTTTCCTGTGTGGATTGTGTTGTGCAATCCTGTGTGGATTACGTTTTGTTTTCCTGTGTGGAATACGTTTACTTTCCTGTGTGGACTGAGTAGTACTTGGGCTCGGAGGTTGGAGCGTATTTGAATTGATGACTTAGGTATTTGTATGGGCATATACCTAAGCAGTGTCGGTTGTTACTTCGTGATTGTACCTTTCTTCGTGGTTTATCCTTTGTGGATTTTGAGAGACCTTCAGGGGTCTCGGGGTCCCTACTGAGTAGCTTATACTCACCCCTGCACGGGCTTTGCCCGCACTACGTTGTGTTGGTTGCAGACGACGGACAGCGTTGACCTTAGCTGAGGCTTGCAGAGCGGGACGGTACCCGGAGGTGGACCACTGGGTGGGACGTGCTCGGAGCGGACGGCGGAACCCGTGGAGCAGAGGAGCTATCTGTACCCACCCTTCAGGTGGGATTTCCTGTGGACAGCTCGGAGAAGCGGCTTTTACTTTTCAGTTGTTGTTTTCCCTTTCGAGTTGTACTTTACTTTCAGTTTGGGTTTGTATTCTGGCCCTTTTTCTTTTCCGCACTTTCAGTTGTACTCTGCTTTTGTTTAGTGTTTACTTTCCGCTTGTTTACTCTGTGGTGTTTGTTTACTTTACAAAGGCAATGCCTTCCCTTTTTACCGGGATTTACACCTTGGTGCTAGTCGCCAGCCCCTGGCCTATGGAAGGCGGGTTTGGGGTAGTCATGACACGGACCCCGAGGGCGGGTCGTGACAAGTTGTTTCTATGTTTTTCCTTAATTCTATAATTAGTTATTTCACAATATATTCATAGATGTGTGTTTCATATTTTTATCACTTATTCATTGTAACTTTTCATTGATATTCCTCATATAAACATATTTGAAAATTTTCCCATTGAATTGAAATTGGAATGAATATATTTTCTATAATCTTGATCTTTCTCATGGTTTTTGAATTGTTGAGTTACATATTTTTTAAAATTATTTTAAAATAAAATTTATTGGATATTTTAGTGAAATTCAGGGATTAAGATCTTTCTTGATTTCATAAGTGAAAATAATTTTTTTAACAAAATCAAATGAATTATTTCATTTAATAAAAATTAAATCAAATACATGAATATATGAAATGTCCACGAACCCTGTTTTTATGATTTTTCCCTTGTTTTATACTATATTTTCATGGGTTATTTGAAAGAAATTATTTTTCTACATTAAAGATGGTGGAAACAAAAATTACGTAATATATAGAATCCTTTAAAATTTTTGATTCTTATTTTTAATTATATATACTTTTTTTAAAATGAATATATTTTTTAAATGCTCATTTTCATTACTATGTTTATGTGCGATAAAAAAAGGGTATTATTAACCATTTAAATTATGAAATTATTTAAAATGATTCAAACAGAAATTGACTATTTGTGAAAGCCTGTTTATAAGAATATAATGATCCACACTTGTAATATTTAATTTATGTAACTTAAATTATTCTTGTATATACCACAACACTATGTGACCAAAATGATAATTTATTTTGAGTTAATTGTGGGGTGAGAGTGAGATGTGATATTAGGGTCAATTCACAAGATTGAGAAGGATCCTCATGTTATCGCCATAACATTGGTTTTCACTCACCTCTTCTGACTAGTCATGGGAAATAAGATAGTTAAATGGGATGAGCTAGATATATTATTCACTATTGGGATATCACACTTCTCATAGATTCATGGTGAATATTAATGGTTTTTGGCTATATATATGTGGCATGAAAAGAGGGTGTGTATTGAAGTAGTTTGGTTGGGAACCATGAGACTTGATATTTTCCCAACAATTATTAATGTTATCATTTGATTAGAAATTTTGATTTGGAACAACTATTGAATCTAGGATGTACCCATGACATCCATATACTTGGTTTTGAAACATAAAAATTTTTGTTGACACTATATAGAACCAGATTTTTCTTTCATGATTAATTTATTATCATTATAAAGAATTTATCTTTTATATTGACACTTCTATATCTTTTTATATCATTTAAAAATTCTCCTAGTTTCATGATTATCTAAAATTATCTTCTTAAATGGTTTTCAATTATTTTTAAGAAAATGTTTAGTGTTTTAATAGTAAAATTGGATTTTTTATAAGATTAATTTGACAAATGATTTTTGAATGTTAAAAAATATATTTTAAAAATAATTCTCACACAATTATTCTTAATAAACTTTTAGAAAATTGTAATTACCTTATGATGTTATTGAGAATAATAATATTTTAAATATTATATGCCGCTTTATCTCACAATGTAAATATAGATTTCAGTGTTTATAGATCTTTATTAATTTAAATCTGATGTTTTTAATTTATTTTCCCTTATTGGTTTCACATAATCTTTACAAGGGAGGGTGACTTGGGAAATTTTTGGGTTCATGGACCCCAAGGAGGCTGGTTTAGGTTGTTAGATTCCGATTTTCATTTTCATAGTATCTCTGTGTACATTCTTATATATATATTGGTTTATATATCAAATTATTTTTCCACAAAATATAAATTATGTATATTTTGTTTTAAAAATCATTTCAAATAAGGTTCTATTGATTCCTATGTTCCTATCATCGACACATGGAGATCTATAATACTCTTCAGGTAAGTGGTGAATCATCTCGAGTATTATTTAAGATAGTATTCTGAGTAAGTTTTCCACATGTGGTGTATACAATTAAACATCTGAAATTTTATATCATGAAAATATTTATACCCTTGTAATTTAGTGCTTAATTCGGAATTTTTTTATTCACGGGGATTAAAAATCCAAAGTTACAAAACTATTAACGGTTTATTTTATAATTTTACTAGTATTCAAGAAATATAGTTTTAGTATTTATTTGTAGGAATTATTTGAAATTTATCTTTTAAAATAAATATATTTTATTCACTTATAGTGAATAATGGAATTTTATAATTATTATTAATATATTCATACTATTAGGTAATTAAAATTTTCGTGAAAATTATTTTGATGAAAATATTATTTTATTTCTCCCATCAGTGAAGAATCTGTTTTCATCAAAAGAAATTGTTTCAAAAAAAATCAATAATTAAGGAATTATTTTATAGTTCCATTATTAAATAAATGTTTTCCCATTTTTACATTTAAAAAAATTTATGTAACCTTCATGATGTTTTCAAAATGAGGCTCATTTTTCTTTTACTAAAAATAGGATGGATTCGTTGTTTTAACATATGCATCCTGAATAGTTTTAACTTCAAAAATAACAATTAATGGTTTTAATGATTATTTTACAAGTTGATGTTGTAATTTTATAGGAAATTTATTTCATAATATATTTTTTCAAAATTTCCTTCATAAATATTTTTATAAACTATAAGATATTTTCATAAAAAATAATTGAAAACTTTAGGGTATTTCAATTTTTCAATGATATCATACCTTTTTATATATATTATTCACTTCGGATTTGTTATATCTACAAAAAAAAAAATATGAATATATATGGATTATTATTAGATTGACCGAGGATATGTAATTTCTTACTATTCTCCATATTACTAAAGAATGTTTATGATTATGTTTGTTTGATTTGGATATGTATTAACATTTCTTATGTTATTTTTTCAATAAGAATGTTTTTTATGAGTTTTTTTAACCTATTCATATCGATAATTCATTTGAATTAGTATTTCATTCTTGGGTCTTGGTTAATGATAGATCCTTGATGCATCAAATAATATAATAAGATAAATCTGTTTCCCAAATTAAATGGATTTGTAACCACACATTTAAATTCTAAATAAAAAGGTATTTATATTATTATATATATGTATGATAGTATATATTTCCACATCATGAGACCAATTATTAATTTCAACAATATTATTCATTTCTATAGAAAATCCATATAAATTTTTGATGTTTATCAAATAATTTGTGAGGAATTACTTGTTCGTCAATTTTTTCTGAAATTTTATCCCATGTTTATTTATTAAATGGCATATGATTCAGATAAATATGATTATATATTCATTATAATTATTTACAAATGATAACTTCCATTCTTTTGATAGATTTATTGTACGTCAATGATCACCCATTTATTATTATTTAATTTCCCTAGGATACTAAGAAGTGTATTATGATTGATTTATGAGGATACGCTCTAAGGAATAACAGAATTATCAAATAAAACATTTTTATACATTATATTTACAATTATAATCTCAATTTCAAATATGTGAGTATTTTATCAACACTTCTAAACTATTTGGTCCTTTGGGGGTCAATTCATTGTATATTGTCCTAATATAATAACGTAACCACTGGCTCTGATCTATTGGGTTTGTGGTCTTCAATATTTTTCAAAATGTTTGAATTAAATGGTTTTTGAAAATATATAACAAATTGGATTATTTAATTTTACCATGATAGGAAACTCTGAAGAGAAAAAAATAAATTCTCTTTAAAAAAATCTCAACATGAGGAACCCACTACTCTGATAATCCAGATATCATGGATTGATATAGGTGAATCAAAGTCCATAACAGAAAAATAATTCATGTTTCAAAAAAATTGTAATTTCATTGATTATTCTCCCAAAGAATATTATACATTAATCTATGATTCTATGTCCCAAGGTAATAATTTCTAAAATTTAATAAACAATATATTTGGAAAGATTATTAAAAAATATTATATAGGTTTTAAATTCAATAACCACTATTTCCGCCATTCAAAAATGGAATCCATGAAACATAATACAGTTTACTATTTATACATGTGAGGAACAATTGATAATAATAAACTTTTCAGAAACATTAATAGAAAGATTATGATGAATCAATGAATGGTTTGATGATAAAACAAGTAGACAATAAAGTTATATAATCTAAATCATTGAAAAAAGTATTGTTCAAATGATATGGTTTAAAAATTAGTTATGTTTGATAGATGAAAATTTCATAGTAATTCTTAACATAGGTTTGGGTAAAATTACATCATAATCTATTAAAAAATCAAATATAAGTGTTTGTATTTTTTTGTGGAGAGAAGGGGAATTTCAAATAAATGTGATGTTTTCTATTCCAACATAAACTAAAAAATCATTGTGAAAATAATGATCCAATAGATTAAAAATTAGATAAACTAGAAATGTAATAATGAATTAAATATGATAAAATAAAAAACCCATATATGGGAAATAAATAAATCAACAACACCAATCAATTATGTTATTATTCAACAAAAAAAAATTGATTTTTTATATGAATACTTCCATGAATGATTTTATATAATTTTATTAAATATCCATATTCTAAGAAGAATCTAAAAAAATTGAGATATCAAAAAATAATAATACGGTGTATATTAGGTGTATGAACAATTTTTTATATATTAGAGTACAGAAAATAGTGAATGTGGAAGCTATTGTTAACCCATAGATAACAATTAAATGTTATAGTTATGGAACATTCACTATCCCTTAAACTGTTTGAATTTAAATGTTAACTAAGTCATAATGTTACATATGTTCATAAATCCCTATAATTCATGACACTATCTATTATTATAAGTAGGTCAAAGAACTCATACCAACTCATGGAGTGGGAAAAATAAAAATTTCTATATTTTATATACTATTAAGTTATAGAATTTCTAGGAGAGTGAAAATTTTGAATTTCCTTGGTTATTTCAACATTATTTACATGATCAATGTAATAATTAATACTCATTCCCTAATAATTGTGGGAGTTTCAATTTTCATCATAATAGAGAATTTTAATCAATGTGTATGAATGAAAAATTCTCAGCAGTTTAGGTAATATATAATTGAATTAATTGTCTCTGAATCTTTTAAATTTATCAAATAAAAACACTCTTTTTTATTGTCCCTTATTTTATGGAAATTCAGTGTCATGTGAGGTTTTATTTTTTAAAATAGATCATCAATTTGGGAGAAAATGTCATATCACAAAAACCATTTGGTGAGGAATTTTTTAAAATGATATGTAAAATGAAAAATATAGTATAAATAATTTTTGGAGGATATTAAAAAATATCATAGTTATAAATTATTTAAATAAAATACTTATTCATAAATAAAATTATTTTAATATGCAGGTTATAAATGTTCTGAAACCATATTGTTTCCATCATCCATACAAAAATTTCTAAAGGGATTGAAAATTTTACAATGAAAACAAACACAAAATCATGTTCCAGAACTATTAAATATATTGGAACAACTGGAAAAGAAAAAAGGATTGACTTTTGTTGATAATATTAGAGAAAGAAACATGGTTTTCTTATATAATATTTAATATGAAAATTAATCAAATGTTGTATGGATGCCCCAAATAATTTTTTATCAAATATTATTGGATTTATTTACAAAATTAGTAGAATAAAATTTTGAATTTGTTATTATCTACCCCATATTTAGTTCAAAATCGGTGATCCTCATTCCCATAACACCCATCTATTAGCTAATTACTATTATGGAAAATTATTATATTAAATTAACTCCTGAAAATATATTGAATTGTTATCAGGAATCCACTAAATATTGGTGAATGAATCAAATAACCCATAAAGATCATTTTCAACGTACATTAATAAAAAATACCAGATTATGTAGGAGGAAAGATCCACTAATATTTCATTTTTGTTTTGGATAGTTTTTAATGGGTTCCTAATATACTATTGGATTTAGAAAAATAAATATTCATATATATTGATAACATATTTTATAAATAGATGATTTCACTCCGGATGTGTGTCTCCTTCGATACATTTCAATATTACATCATAAGTATAATCTCAAATTTTATTGATTGAATCTATGAGGTTTTAAATTAAAATAATATAATTTATGGTTAAACATTTGATACTTTTCTTGGTAAATCCAATAATGTTTTATGATGATTCATTAAAAATATATTGGTCATTAACATTGAGAATTATCATTTCATAGTGTAATGTGGAATTGTTTTAGGCAATATAATTGAAATAGATGGAATATTGGTAGAAATATTTATGTTTTATGCAATATCCTCATTTCCATAACCAACTCTAATTAATCATATTAGATCATTTATGACCCCTATAATGTTTTGTACAACATTCATCATAGATTTTATTGAAATTTCATTTCATTCGACTAATGTATTATTAAATGAAATTACTTTTATATTGTTTGATTCTTTCCAATAATATGTTTTTATCTATAAATGTTATTGACCATATCCACCATCACTATAAAATTATCATGGGTTAATCCTTTTTATCCAATGTGTAATTATTTGATTAAGGTAATTAAATATATTTTACTCAAAAAGGTTGATAGTAATCAATGTGATACTGTATAGGATTAAATAATGTTCTAATTATCTTATATAAATTATAGAACAGAAAGGTTTATTTTTTTACATTTTAATCAAATGAAAAAATATATTCCAATTTATTTATAGAAAATTGGTAGTTTATTAAAATTTTATAGATATGAGCAATTAGATGAGGATGGTAGACCTAAAACTGGTGATTTTAAGGTGGTTGATACATCACTATTAGTTTGATATTTAAATAAAAGATAATAATCAATATGAAAAAATAAATTTTGATCATAAGAGATAATTTATTCAAACTACTAAAGATGATATTCTTGTTTACATTCCCTTACATGGATCACTTTTTTGTGTCAAACATTATGAACTCACTATTAATTTACAACAATATGTGGGAATTATGAAAACATGGTCCCTTTAATGTTTTTCCCATTATATTGTAAGAATAAATTTTTTTAAATATAACATAAGATTATATTTTTCATTAGATCTGTACTTTGATAGAACAATAGTGATTGTTTGATTATAACATTCACTATTGATGAAGAGGTTCCTTATGTCCTTAATTTTTTCCACAAACATAACTATGAATGTAACATTAGACACAAAAGCAGTGATAGAATGTTTATAGATAATCATATATACTCTAGTAAGATTATCATAAGATTTTGTATATAATGAAAATTAAATAATAATTTTTAGGTAACTGATTGTTTTTACAAGAAATTAGATTTTAGTTAACATGATTTTAATTCTGGAAAAGAATTTCACATTGGGAGACTCTATTATAGATAATGTTTCGCTCTATTAACAGTCTATATACATCCTTTTGAATGTGAATTACATATTTTACAGTTTTTAATCTAAATCCAATATGTCTAATGATTCGAATGAATAGTTAAAATTTATAAGATCAAAAATATAATTAAAATATTAATGTAGACAAGGTGTACATTATTGATAATGAAATTTAATTTTTCAAACAAATTATATAAATTATAAATAGATTATATAGTTATTATCATACAACCACTATATCATATCAACCGTAGAAACATAGATAGTTTGGGTTTGTAATCAAGAGGTAAAAAGGATCCTGGAGAAGGTATTGCAACTCAACTAGAAATTTTAGAGAATGTTGTTTAATAATCCACTATTTTTATTACAAATGAATTATTAACCATATCTTAGTATTTTACTTATATAATCATTGTTTAACTAATTTCACATTCATGGTTTTCATTAAATGAAATAATATTGTTCAGTAAAGATGTAAAATTTTTAGATGATAATATCTATAGAAAACCTCGTTATCTAAATGGTAGTGTTATATGGGATTAAGGGGTTCTTGGTGGAAAAAGTATAAAATACATACACATTACATCATTTCATAATAATGGACAATATATTTTAGAATTATTGATTCTCTGGAATCATAATCTTTTAGTATCATTGAATACTAAAACCATAGAAAAATTATTTTCATGAAATATCTTCAATATCACACAATAAAATCAACTCATTAAGTACTCTTCTATGAATATATTTCATGAACTAGGAAATTAATTCATCCAACCTAACATATGGACGAGTCAATGGCTTGGCCCAAAGGGCATTCACAATCCCCATGGATTTGAAACTACTATTGGGAATCAATGTGAACATAGTGGGAAATATTTATCCCAATTAAACATGGATCAATAAATATAATTTAAACAAGCTGATGAACCAATAAAAAAATTTAATCTCAATAAATGAATATAAAAAATAATGTAGTTACAAAATAAAACATAAAAAACTAAATTCTAAATACAAAAAACAAAAAAAATAATACCAAGAAAATATCTATGTTACCTCATGTTCACTATTATCCACAAAACCAACCCTCCACAAGAACAAGCTAGTTTATCAACTAGAAATCAAACTAGAATTTTGATCCTACAAAATAACTTGGGTCTAGTAACACCAAATGGTACAATTAGGGTGTAATCTCAACATCTTTTTAGGAAACAACCAAATAATCTATACAGTTAATTTCCAGAGAAAAATACATTAACACTAGTATAAAATATTTATAAATATAGGTTTTTATCATTTTTAAATACATAAATAATTCTTTGAATTTTTATAACAACACACAACACATCACTATTTTCAAATTGGATAACCATTTTGTAACCAAAGTCCAAATAGTATAAAACAATGATATGTTGAAAATGAACATGAAATATGGGGGAAAATCAAGTTTAGTAGAATGTAAACAATCATTTTTATACAATAATCCATGGTAATTTCCTAAACAACCCTAGAGAGATCCTTTGATATACTCGAATCAGTATCACTTTCCAGCATATGGTTCTTCTCTATTTTTAATAACCAACATGAACTATAAACTGGCCAATCCTATGGCACGTCCCACCTAACACTATAATTTCTAGGGGTTTCCAACCAATATACTCAGGGTCGACAAGAAACCATCATTATAACCACTATATGATTCCTAGTAAATCCATCGCAATTGTACATTGTGTATATAAGAGGCTGTCACAGGAATGACTAACCTTACATACCTCCACTGCACTTTCGTACCCCAAATACTAACACCACCCATGTGATAACCTACATGGGAAAAATACCCCATTGGGGTTCCCATCATATAACAAAACCATTCACATGTTCTAAATAGGATGTCACATCACATGATATTTCAAACCATTTCTTGAAATAAAATAAGATGCTAAATGAACTTTGTTACATCCAAAAGAAAAATTCATTATCAAAACATTATAATGTTCCAACAGGGCCTCTATCATTATAATTTCTGATATATTTTAAAAATTACGTAAAATATTTCCAAAATAAAGTTATAGTTCACATTCATGTGCACAATGAAAAATGGGTATTTAAACACTATATAAGTCAAGATACATCTCAAAATTCCAAACATTCCCTTCAATTCCAAATCCAATTCCATTTTCAATATAAATTCTTTCCAATTTGAAAAAACTCAACATGAAAAATGATTCCAAATATAATTTCCTATCAATTAGAAAAAAAATATTTCTCTTGTTATATATGGTCCATAACATCAAATAAAATTTCAATCCACATTCATGTCATTTAGAGATCAAGGAACTGTTAGTAAATAATTAAGAGTATGAAGAAAGAAAAATGAAAGAAGAGAGGATGAGTTTTTTTAAAAAATCATCCTCTTAAGATGATTAAATTTATTTAAGACCATCTTTATTTGTGTGCACATCCATATGTGCACCTAGAAAACACATGGATGTGCCCACATCTAATTTAACACCACATTTGTCCATGAAATTTCTCTAAAAAAGTCTTGTAAAAAAGAATTACATGCTTTCCAACCCACAGAATAGACCACACATGAGATTCATGAGATATAAAATACCAATTCACATATACAATTCCAAATATACAATAAAAAATGTTATAAAAACAAGGACAAGTTTAAACACCACTAAAATTCACAATATTTTTTTGATGTAACAATTGACATATTAACAAACACTTTATGTGGATATCTATATAACTTTCATAGAGAAAACCCACTAGAAACACATCCACTAATTTTTTTTAACATTAAAACACCATACTAAAGAAAGAAATAACACCACAATCTGGTGGACGAAATTTTAATATCCTTTAAAAATAACAAACCCTCAATGGAATGCATCCGAAAGGAAACATATGGAAACACCTAACTCAATAGAGTGAATAAGTTATGTAACTTCAAGGGAATGAAGAATATGACGAAAGGATCAATCCTCAAACCATAGATATAAATAAAAAACCCAATACATCAACCATAATATCTAGGGTTTAGCCACAAAATAATCCTCATCAATAGAGACTAATATCTCAAGAGGGGAGTGTGAATAGAGGAGATAAACCACCGAAAATTGAAATAACTCTCCTTAGCAGCCTTTGAGGAGAATCAATAGATATTGACGAGAATGAAAGAGGGGTTTAGTGAAACCCCATGGTGCACCTGGGTCAAAAGATGGTAGGAAAACCAAAAATGTGGTTAAAACATGGAGGGGGACACATGGAATTTCAATGTTTTAAGAAACCAAGTAGATGACATAGTTAGTCTACACGGTTTAACAAATCCTGGGAAAAATTGTGTGGTAGCCACTATCTAAAAATAAATAACATCTCACACAGTTTCTACATGGTTTCCCAAACTCTTTTCAACCCATGTGCTTAACCCCTAGACCCTAAAACTAGACACATATTTACCTAGGTTAAATTTTCCAGTTTACCCTAACCACGTGCTAACTTTGAAATGTCCAAAAACTCACTCGAGATTTCAAAAATTCATAAAATTATACTGGGGCTCAACCAAAATCTCAACCTAAAATATCCAAATACAAGAGAACAATAAAATAAAATAATACCAAAGTTCTTGGTGTTATAATTATATCCACCACAAACGCATTATTCCCCTAGAAATTCATCATGTAGTAAGGGTAATAAAAGATGATTCCATGCCTATTCCAAACCAAATGAAAAAAATATCAAGGTGACCTTTTACCTTACAAGTCACACCGGACTGACAGTAGAGTAATCCAAATTTTAAGGGGAAACGGGGTAACACAAGATTGTTCTCCTCATATCAAGAACTCAAATAAAATCACTAGGAAAATTGTGATCCTGATAACTCCTAACCCTAAAAACCCATATACACAAGGGTGAACCCATGGGAATAACTCAAACAAAAAAAAGAACTACAATAAAGTCCCCAAATTTCATAAAACTCATGTATTTCTAATTGAGGGAAAATATCCTAAACCACACAAACACAGTGGTTAAACATATCCTTGTAAGAACAAAATATTTCAATACCCACATCCAGATAAAAATAACCACTCAACTAACAAGATAATGACTCTGTAACAATTTTACATTGAAAAGATAAACATAAAAAATCAAAAAAATCAAAAATAATAAAGCATAAAATGTATATAATCTAACACTGGAGATAATAACTTAATCAATATTCACTACATCCTCACAGATTATGACTACATGATAAGATTCACTTTTGGGCATATGGCGAGAGCCTTGATTTTTTAGCATTTCATTCCCCATAGTGAGGCATTGGAATCCCCTAATCAAGACTTTTTATTTAGGTAGCTATAGATAAAAATATTCTCCAGATGGCCCAAATGGCCACAATGATGAAAAGTCTTCTTAGGATTGCAACAAAATGTATTTGAATACCCAAACCGGATACACTAAAAGAACACAAGTGATTGGTCTGAAACGCTGGAAGCCAAAACCAATGATTGATAATTTTCAGGAATAGGTTCCTCTATCACATACCTTTCACCATTTATGAAACCATTATGATCACCAAGAGAAATAGATTCAATAATAGCCACTAACTATACCCTATGGACCAACTCAACTAAAAATTACTTAACCACCAACTTCTCTAAAAATACTTCACTCGGTGAGAGTATTTTATCCATGATATCTAGATGAATTCCCTATACAAAAAAGGAGAATTCAAATGTTCCTCTATTTTTACCCCTCTAAAAGAAGGAAATCAAATCATTGAAGTTGTCAACATAAGAATCCATTGACTACTAGCCATACCCCACTTCCCATAGATCCACCACCTTTCACATATTAACCTCATATAGTAGGAAACATTGGATGAATGTGGTCATAAACACATCCCACATCATCCCAACTTGAATCAATGATGGTGAAATAACCTCCATTCTTCCAAAGATAGACCCTCAAATTTACCTATAATAGCATAGACCCTAATAGATTCTAGACACCCCAATGATTTGAATACACTCCTGATATTCTCATGAAATATTTCTTCAAATAATGGACATTGATCCCTACGATAGACAGGAAACAACTAAAAATAAAAAAAATTGGGAAACACTCACTAAAAACCATGAACTTTTTTTAGAGGTAGATTATGAGTATCACAAGGAATATAAAACAAAAATAAAAATTATTCAAAAAAATCACCCCGAAGGAACATACCAATCTAAGGAAACTGTGTTATAAATCAAACAATAAACACATCCAAAAATATATTTTTTTAAATCACCATTTCCTCTTCAATTTCCAAAAAAAACCATCTTCAAAGGATACTTTACAAAGACATATACCATATTTTTAAAATCAAAATCAATTTTATCAAATGAAACCAATCATCAAAATCATTTACCATTCAATTTTTTTTTGAAAAAACCAATCTAAACCTTTAGTTTAAAATACTCACTCGTGGAATCCTATGAACTGTCACATATGTTTTCATACACTTACACTTATATCAGTGAAAATAATGACATCTTATACTTTTCATACATACACATTCATATTTGAATTCTCAAAAGTAGTACCAAGTGTCTCATATTTCATCCAATCATAAAATCAAATCATTTACCAAACATCCAATATAAGTCACTTTAATGTTTAAAACCCATTATTCCCCATTTCAAAATAACTTTAATGAAACCATTTTCCTTTTAAAACCCATTTTCATATTAAAAGTTCACTTTAACTAACTAAAACCATAATATAACACAACCCATACCGAACTATGAAATTAAGGAACAAAAATCCATACCTAACTCAGTGGCATGGTTAGTGTACTATTCCCCAAGTAGGAATTAACAACTAAAAAGACCTTGAACTATGTACATGGAATCCACAGGGTTCAATGCTTCTTTTTTAGTCGAAACATGACACCAACATTAATCCATTTTCATTCCTCCATCCAAATAAAATACAAACTACTGAAATTCTTGACTACCACTAGAAAATCATGGATCATTATGTGAATGGGATCGTGACGCCATTCCCATACCTGAATGAAATTTAATTTTTCTTTTACTATCAGATGTCCTCTTTAATGGGATGAGGGAGAACCAAACATGACTTCAAGATCTAAAGGCATAAAACCATGATCCAACTATTTGGAATCCAAAAAAACTAGATCAAACAACAGTGAAAACCGCTCCCAGCATAAAAGTCATTATGTTCTATTTCCACCATTCCAACACTACACAACAAGTTTCCCCATTCAAAGATGGATTTGTACCGTTGGCTGAGGACATACACTCTCAAACATCCAAAAGTAAATTGCATAAGTCTAATGAAAAATTGTAGCTTTAATACTATCCTATAGTAGTGTCTGAAGATAATATGGAATCATATACCCTTGAACTGAGACAGCATGCCAAACAGTAACACAACATCATGAAATTCATAACATCACAGTAAGCACAACACACCCAAATCACAACCAATAATTATACAAAAAACTAGAAAACATTCATAGACCATTATATTATGCTCCTTCACCTTCATTGTCTCAAAATCAACAAGAACATTCTACAACAAAGAAGAAACTGTCATCGTCAACTAGATATCAAATCCAAATAGAACCAGCATAAAAGAAATTCACTTGAAAATGTTGACCCATCGGAAAACCAAAACCAAAAAACATAGATGAGGAACAAGAATGAAGGACCAACATCCAATTTAGGGCCTCCCAAATACCACTAGTAGAAGACCCCACAAAAATCTAGAGACACTGATCCCGCCACCACCTTCAAACCCACATACAGAGACCAGATCTATGAACACACCCACATATAATTGGAAACACGATGGAAACCCTCATGCCACATCATTTGAAGCCTGAAATCTTGACCATCGCCACACCACCATGAAATCTATATCTAGCTTGAATGATAGGGAAAGAGAATGAAGAAAATGGGGGTATTTTCTGAGAGTAATGAACCTGCATGATGCTACAACTAGAAGTGGATGCATTCCATGAATGCATTGTGGAGAGATTTGCAATCGATCTGTGACGGTTGGAGAGAATGGTGGAGTGGGGGAAACCCTATCTTCGTTAGTCCCCTTATAGTATCATCCCTTTTTTTGAAAAAAATGATAACACACACATATGTATACGAAATTCCTATACCTACCTCTCGAGTCCCAAAAATCCTATTCATCAACTACCGGACCCCATAAACAATAATAATCATGATTAAATACCATTTTTTCACTAACCAAGTTATAATTCCATCTAACATTACATATTTATTTGTTAGTTTCATGGCCAGATGTTCATTATTGATCCAATGGGATGGTAAAAATATGTGGTTATAAATGTAAACATTGTGGGAATGATTTATCCTAATAACCCATGATAAATTAAAAGAAACTGAACAAGAAGACAAACCAATAAAAATGATTCTAAATAAATGCATATAAAAATTGATCCAGGAACAACATTCAACAAAACAAACTAGAATATTAAGAGAAAACTAAACTAAAACATACCAACTTGATATCCATGTGACATCATGGTCACCACTATCCACAAAACTAAATCATGACCACACCAACCTACTCCAACAACGATCACTCGAACCAGAAATATGAACCTTCAAAACGTCTTAGGTCTAACAACAATGAATTATACCACTAGGGTGTGAGCTCAATAGCTCAGTAAGAAACCACCATATAATACATACAAATCCATATTACAAAATATTCATTTAACAATAGTTTTAAATATATAAATGAAAATAAGGGTTTCTCATTTTGAAATAAACAAAAAATTATGTCCATTTTTAAAACAACACACACACCAGATTAATATTTTACAAAAATAGAATACAATTTTATAACCAAAAATAAAAAAAATAAAAATAAAAGGATATTAAGTTATGATAAACTGAAAAGGTAGTATGAATACAAAAACATGTTGAGAATAACATAAGAAATTACTTAAAAATAATAAACCATGATATTTCATAAATATACCTAGGGGGATCCCTGGATGTACTCAAATTGAACTCACCTAAAATTATATTGTACAAATCCATAGTTAATAACCAAATAGCCCGTCTGAACTAGTCAATCCATTTTCACATCCCACCTAGACCTTTAATATCTATGGGTGCCAACCCATCTGATTGAGGTTGATAATAAACCATCACTTGACCCTTTACAAGATGCCCAGGAATCCCATTGTAATAGTATATTGTGTATATAAGAGTCCACTTAATGAGTTACTCACCTTCGCTTCTTCAACCATAGTTTCATACCACAAACACTGACACCACCCACTCGATAACCCACATAGGGAAATCACCCAAAGGGGTTCCGATCATATAACAAACAATTCACATGTGACCATTGGGATGTCCGATCCTGTGATCTTTCAAACTATTTATTGAAATGACATAATATGTCAATTGGTCATTTGTACTTTCAAAACTACATTTCATTTCCAAAACATTAGAGAGGTCAAACCTGGACTTCAACATTATTGATTCCAATATGTTTCAAAAATTCCCTAAGTCATCTAAAAAATAATGTTATGTTTCACTTTCATGTTCAAAATTCCAAATGGGCCTTCAAACACTTTAGAATTCAAGCTATATCACAAAATTCCAAATGTTCCCCTACATTAAAAATCCAATTCCGATTATAATAAAAATTTCAGAAAATTGTTAATAAAAAAAATCTATAAAAATGAAAAATGATCTTTTGTATTGTTTAGAACCCAAAAATTTCTCCGGTTCTATATGTTCCATAACATCAAATAAAATTTAACAAAACTCATACCATTTTGTGATTTTGGAGCCAATACTAAATTATTTAGTGTTTAAATAAGAAAAAATGGAGGATAGGAGAATAAGTGTTTTGATAATTCATGTTCTTATGTTTAGTAAATTTATTTAAGACCATTTTCATTTCAGTTCCCATCCATGTGTGCACCTCAAGCACACATGGATGTGAGAACATCTAATGGTGCACAAAAAGTATCAATAAAATTTACCCCAAAACACTGTTAAAGAAGAACCACGTGCTTTCTAACTAACACAAAAACCCAAACCTGATAGACTTGTAATAAAAAAATCACCAATTCCCAAATATAATTCCAATTCACAATCCAAAAATGTTATCATTATACAATCAAAGCTAAAAACCACTAAAAATAAAAAAAATCACATTCAATTAGAAATTTACATTTTAAAAACACTTTATGTGTATAACTAAACAAAAATAATAGAAAATCCATTTAAAAACTACATACAATAATTTTGGTCAACATAAAAACACAATAATAATCCCAAAAAACACACAGTAATTATGAGAAACACATTTATATATCATTTAAAAATAACTAAGAATCAATGGAATGCTTTAGAAAGGAATCAAATTCAAACACATACCACAACAGAGTGTGAATGTGACAAAACATCAAGGGAAGGAAGAATATTCCCCAAGGTACAATCTATACACCCAAGATCCAAAGAAAAACAACCCAACACATCAACCATAATCTCTATGTTTTGTCCAAAAGAGAAACCCCATAAAGAGAGACCATGAAATCAAGAGGGGTGGGAGAAGAGAGAATAAAACCCAAAAAATATAAAAAACTCACCTTAAGAGGATTCAAGGGGATTTAATGAAGGCTAGGGGTATGGGAGAGGTATTTGGTGAAGCCTTGTAGTGTTACTAGGTGGGAAAAGGGGAGGAAAACCCCAAATGGAATTAATAACATGGATGAAAACACATGTAATTTTAGAATATTATAAAACTAGGATTCTTACATTGTTAGCCTACATGGTTTAAAAAACCGTGAACTAACTGTGCGGTAGCCACTATCCAAATGGGAATAACCTCTCGAATAGTTAGCAAATAGTTTCTTAAACTACAAGAAACATGTACGTCTTACCCCTATACCACAAAAATTTCCACATAATTACCTCTTCCAAATTGCATGGTTTACCCAAAATGTGTGATAACCGTGTATAGACCAAAATCTCAACCCAGACTTCTAAAATTCAAATATTGAAACTGGGGCTCAACCCAAATATCAACCAAAAATATCCAATGCCAAGAAAATAATAAAATAAAATAATTTTGAAGTTTAGAGTGTGACAATATCATACATTATACTCTTATTCACATCCTTGGTAATGTGAAGACATATGAAATGGTGATCTATGAATCTAATAATGGGTAATCACAGGAGATATCCAAATATGATCCAAAGTGAGCATAATATAAGTGTAATCGTATGATAACATGACCATAACATATGAAAATTATACCCTATAATTCCTGATTAAATATCAAGAGTAATAGAATGATTATATTAGCATATGATAAGACCTATGTATAATAATTAATCCAAAATCATGATATATAGAGAATAACATATGTTTAAAGCCAATGAATTTGTATTGAGAATAAAATTTGAAAATCCTTACATTCTAAAATGTAATATTAGAATTTGGCCCGCTAATTTTTTTACAAAAATGAAATACAGTCCACACATAATATTATGGACATAAAACATCATTCACACATAAAATTTTGAACATATATTAATACAATTAGGCCAAAAAATAACATTATGAATTTTAAAATATGGTCAAAAATGACATAACTATTCCATGAGATATAAACAATTACCCAACTCATTAGAGTGATACGGTAGAACCAACAATATTATAATGATAATTCAAAAATATTTCTTACTTATGATCATAAAAACAATATCCAATTTATCATTGCATAACTATTGTAAAAGAAATTGGTTTTACCAGATATTTCATCATTTTATGTTAACCTGAGAGAAATTAATTGGGATCATGGAATCATTAAAAAAACATAATTATCATAAGATATCAAAAGAGAAAAGTAAATTTACTTCTAAATTTATATTTATAGTGAATAATACATCAAAATATGTTAAGATAGATGAAATAAACCATTATAAGAAATTGAAGACATTTTTTAAAACAAGATAAAAATATATTTTATTGTGACATCATTTTAAATAGAAATTATATCAACTTATAAAAAAAATATTTTAATATAAAAAATGAAAGCTAGTAAGGGATGATTCACAACAAATATTTATTATGATGATTGAGAAATCTATTCATTCCTTACAAGTTAAATGGAAGAATTCTTATCAAATATTTTGAAAAAGTAAAATTAATTGCTAAACAAACATTCTAAATATTCATTTTAATAATTTATAATGAAATGGAACTTTGAATGAAATTATATTTGAAAAATAAATAATAAGAGATAAATAATTGAATAAAATATTTCTAAGAACATCAGCATGGAGTAGAATGTTCATTGACCAAGGAGGCAATAAGGTCGACTTTTTTAAAACACCCTTTCTTGATCATTAATTACTAAAAAAATAAAAATTAAAGGAATAAATAAAAACCCATGAAAATAAAAAATAAAAAAAATAAATGTATTTTTATGTATGAGGAATATATAATTTCTCTTATTAGAAATTTAGCCTAAAAATCCCCAAATGAAACGTGATTTCAAGATAAATCATGACCCATGGTCCTACCTTGGTTAATATCCAGTCAAACCTTCTCATCCTTAGGAGACTTCCTTTTTACATTTTCTTAATGACCCTTGTGTTGTTTTATTAATATGTTTATCCCTTAAAGAACACAACTTGGGTGTTAATACCATATTTTTGCTGATTTTTCTCAAGCTATGTGGTTGATAAAGGTGTGGTGAATAGAGGGTAGGATGTTTCATTTTATATTTGAGGGGACTAGATTAATGGTAATTAAAAATAATTTTTTATTTTAATAAATTAACTATAATGGGAATGTTTCTTGATATATTCTTAATATAGGTGATAATATGGTGAAAATAAAATATTGAAAATATAATTAAGAGATGTATTTAGTCTATTTTAAATGATTGGTTTTAGTTTAACCCATAGTTGACAATTTTAATCATTAATGTAGTAAAAAATTTAACCTATGTTACAATTCACAATGCTAAAAAATTAGGGTAAATTTTTCCTCAATATGGACATGATTATTCTAATAATTAAAAAAATTTATCAAATTCAAGTTCTATAATGGTGTGGAGTCCATATTAAAATTTATTTTTCAAAACAAAATAAAAAACATTTTTTAGAAAAAAACATAAATAATTAAAATAAAATTGTTTTTTTATTTCATAAAGAAAATAATTAATGTAATGTAATTATAATTTAATGAATATATAACATATAACCATTATCCAAATAATACAGAAAACCTAAATAATTCAATTTCAAAATATCATATAAATACTACAAAATAAAAACATTTTTTAAAAAAATATCTATTTTCAAGATTAAAATATTTTATTATTTTTTCTAATAAATTTATAGTTAATATATTAATTAATATTAATTAATTAAAATTCAATAAAAATATGTTAATCCCAAATCAATATTAATTAGTGGTAAATGTAAATAATATTTACAAAAAACATAAATCTCTGAAAATTTGATATTTATACATAAAACAATAATATTTTAAATAATTAAAAATTATTAATTAATTACTATTAATTAATTACTATAAATTAATCAACAGTATTTCTCATTATGGAAATGTTTTATATAGATTTTTCACAATTTTTATAGTAATATTATTACCCACTATTTTGTGAAATTTTTTATCAGGGTCCATTAAAAATAATATTTATATACTATATCAAAGATCATTTAATCTTAGTGCTTTATGTAAAGCAATCAATCAAAAACATCATATTACGATAAATGGAAATATATCCCAAAATATATGGGTTTTATATTCTATTCCCTTATAAAAATATATCACTAAAAATTACATTACATAGATAAAAAAATTATGATACTTCGACATTATAAAATCCTCAGGTTCCCATATACTTTCATAAGATTTTTTTATGCAAACAAAACATTGATTGGGTGAGTGTTCTTACTTCATAGAAATATCTATCGTAAAAACGAAATATCCACAAATTTTTCTTCATATTAAATATCATGATGCAATTGTGTGACCTATTCATTCAATACATATTAAGGATTAGTCATGTACTTATTAAAATGAGATACATAAAACACACAATGAAATTGAGATATATTATTTGAAAGTTACAAGTGATAATAAACCATCCATATACTATGTAGTATTTTATTTGGGATTATATTTATAGGTATAAAAATCACATTCATTATAAATATCATAATATTTCTAAAATGGTATATTCTGAGGAATACCTTTTCTCCCTTTTTGATCATTTAATTTCTTTGTTGATTATTAGAAAAAATATGTTGTCGACTCCATGATATGTTAATGTGTTGAAAAATAAAACATAAATTATCCTCCATTTTAAATCCATGTCAGTTAATAATACCTTTCATTCACTAACATTATTCTAGTATGTTGTTTTTTTTACACTTCATAATATATGGGTCATTTTAAGGTTCCCTCTGAATTATCCATTGAAATATACTTTGGTATAAAAATTACAATAGATGAAGGTTTTGATTCCAAAATCCTTTTAAAAAATATATATATAAATATATATATCAAAATATATAAAATATTTATTTATTTTTTCTAAAACATGACCATCTATAAGTGGATGAAATGTATTAACAATATTTAAATATTTTTTTTGATTGTTGAATAATTCTCATGATCGTTGAGATAACAACTAGTTTTGGATGAAATATGACTGATAAATTTACTCTATTCAATATTACCATTTCCTAACATATAACTGGGAAATTTAATAAGGTTATAAATATCATTTCATAGAAGATAAATGTTCAAAATTTATAAGGTGATCTAATATATAGCAGATAATGTTATTGACTATAAATATTTGGGGGAGTATGGTAATGAAATCCATTGTGATTTTTTCCAATTTCAATTTTTGTATGGGTAATAGTTATAACATCACCTTAGAGTTTTTCACTATATTTAACTTACAATCATATCAGGCATTGAGAAAAATACTCTACATTATCATTTTTATGTTTCCCACCATAAATATTATTTTAGATGTCTAAAAATTATCATACATGAATGATGAATAAATAATATTGAAGAATGTTCTATATTCAATAGCTCATTTATGAAATCATATTTTGATGGGGCTCATAATATGTTCATGAACCTGATCATTCCAGAAAAATCATGGTTGTTCTCATGATAAATTAAATTATTCAATTTTATGTACATATATTCATTTTGTTATTACCTAGTCTTCATGTGAATATATGGTAAAAAATAAATTCATAATTATATGATCTCTCTCCATTGCTTATAATTTTATGATACATCTAATTAAAATCCATTTCTATGGGATCTCGTTCTATCATAATCATAATTATAATGTCATTTTCCTTCTAACACAACGACCTTTCCACCTTATTCACCATCATATCGATGTAATCTTTTTAGAAGACATAAACATTAATAATATCCAACTATATCCTTCAGGATATATCAAATATTTTTTTTGTTAACATAAACATCATGTTTTTGATACTAGTTTAAATATTCCACAATTTAGCTTATATATAATTTGAATATATAATTTATGAAATAACTGAAACGTCTTAATCATTATTTGGGTAAAAAAATATTTTTTACCATTTGGTGAGAGGAATATATTAAAATCAATTCATTTTATAATAGAAAACATGCCATTATATTATTTGACACTTCAGTATAAATAAAAAACACATATCCACTATATTTTTTTCTTAATGGATTTGAACTGACCAAACATATCTTTCACTCGTTGATGTATAATTCTTCTTCATCTATCTGTTATAACTTATCTCGGTTACCTACCAACCAGTATATTGGATTTGATTACCATGATATTCTTCTCACAATTCATTAATATTTTATAACTAACCAAATTAAACTATGAACATTCATCATTGTGGTTAGTATAGTATACTATTTAGTAACATATTTTGTTAATATCTTCCCAATATACCCTATCTATAGATTATTCGATCTAATAATTATACTTCATATAACTAGAAATCTCACATTTTTTAATTTTTCATAAAAATTATTGAAAATCATTTTAATCAGCATAATCTATAAATAAAAATAATTATATTAATTTACCATTATATATATAATAAAATCATCTATAAATACTACAAAAAATTGATCGAGGTTATATATAAGGATTCAATTAACTATATCAATGATGGATATAGATGATTTTTTATGTCCAAATTGAATAACTATAAATTTAATATAACCATACACTGTATAAATGATTTTGTTTAGTATATCCCCCTTATTGGCCATTAATTAATGATATACATACTAAAGGTCAATGTTTTAGAATGATTAATCTATATATTGTCTAATGAACATGTAATCTATTCATTTTAATGGATAATTATTCTTCGTACTCATATTTTCATGTTCGTGATAATCAATATAGATTCATATTAAACAATGTATTATCTGAATAAAATAATACAATCACCCCATAGTGACACACTCGGGTATATATATCCCTATTCTAGCTACATCTAGTGTGTCTTCTTAAATTCTTGAATCTCAATTCAGTAACTCTATTTTTAATTGTTTAAATTTATGTATCACTATATATGAGTTTAATTGAATGCTAAATTAAAATTTTCTTGTGAATAGTAGGAAAATATTTTTGAAATACATCAGAAAATTCCCAAAAGAAAATAGACACGTCATTGATGTTATGATTCCATATATCTATTTAAGAAAATTCACTTCATGAATAAATATTAACCCATAAAATAGAAGTATTACTCATTTAATGTTCTTTTCCATCTTCACTCAGTTGGAGGATCATAGGTTTATTTAAATTATAAAATATATCATCCTTTACATGAAAATAATATATATCCTATATAAATAATAAAAATACACTATCTAAATCAAAATAAAATCTACTAGATGGAGAGTAAGAAGATATAATGGAATAATATTCCCATAAAAATTTTTGTGACATGACTGATAGGGCTTAGATGTAATCATCATAACATTATGATTTTTAAATAATAATTCACCATTAAATTGTTGAGGATATCAACTGCAAAAACAATAGAATTATAATAGACTAAATTAATTCATATAGCTAAGCTCAAAAGAGATAATTGTATATTTTAATATAAATAAAACCATTTTAACTTTATCATTTTATCATTAATCCATTACTATAAAAACATTTATCATTGTAATCAAGCATCTTTAACCAAAGTGATAAATCAAATAACAATGAAAATCATTTAAAATACGTCCTATATTATGAAAAAATATTTTAACCCATAAAGCATTATGATCATCATTATTTTTCCTAGGTTCTTCCGTATTATAATTCATTATGAATCAGAAAGTAGTTTTTAATGAGATAATTCATATCACTTGAGAGTGTCAAACTGAGTGAGCAGATTTCCCTCTAGGACAAATAGTTGAGGATAATGGAGTTAATAGTAGAAAATATGTTTATGAAAATTAAACAATGATAAATCTATGATATATTCTGCATATACTAGTTTGTATCTATAAAGGGATTCATGAAATAAGAATCCATACAATATTAACATCTATTAAATAATTATATTAACCCATAATTAGATGTTTCTCATGGTATTCCACCGTTGAAAATATTCCTAATATCCAAAAATATATAAACCATAAAATGATAACAACATACGAAATCCAATCATAAAATACATAAATTTCATATAATTTTAAATAGTTATTCAACGTATATCATAATAAAAAATTCCCTAGATGCGTAAAAGATCAGTTACATTTCATTCAATATCATTAAAAACTAAATTTTATAAAATATCATTAATATCTCTAATGAAATGCATCACATAATTTACACACTCTATATATATCAAACATATTAACCATCATTATATAATTGGTGAGGTAAATAACATAAGAATATTTTATAAGTTTTGTTTATTAAGGGTAAACATAATGGATATAATAAATGACCCTATTTGCGAATAATTTAATAATATGTGTTTGAGAAAATTATCATAAAAAATGAATATCACACAAAATAATTCACGATCATAATTAAGAAAAGATGGATGAATTATTCTAGATTAATAGAGGACATATGTGTAATCATGAATAAAAAATCACAATCCATTGATTATAACATGAACATGTAAAATAGGAATTTGGAATAATTATAAATATAGTATATCATAAAATATTAATCCGGAAAAAACCAAAGGATCCATTCATTATCATAGTGAAATGAAATTAGTTTCCCACATATAAAAAGACATGGAACTATGTCCATACAAATAAAATTTCATGTATTTATTTTAATGACCTGCACATAATGTTGTGATTATTACAATAGCTTCACACATGACATGGTTTTATCAATAGATATTAAGAATTAATTAGTAAATTGTAATAGAAACAAAATTCTCATGATGATAATCTATACATATGTCTAAAACTAGATCTAAAAGAAATTATTGATTTATCATAGAGTTATCTATGTAAACAAAAAAAATTACTTAAAGAATTAATCATTACAATTTTTAACCAAATAAAAAAGAAACATGTTTCTTGTAATCATCCATAAAACATAATCATCATCAACCATCTGCTGAAAAAAATAGATGGTGTCGTAAAAGCATATACCTAGTGAATAAACCACTAAATTATGTTGAAATATATGAAATATACATTGAAATAAACATTAAAAGAATTCATTTTCAATATAATGAGAATATAATTATATTTTGATGACACATTAGATAAAAAAATTAAAATATTGATAAAAGTATTTTAACTAAATACTATAATTGAAAATTATAACAGAATATTTAAAAACTATTGGAATGAATATAGTGGTGGGAAAAGATATTTTTTCTATATTTATAAAATAAGAAAATTATTTTTATTCATTTGAAAAAAATCAAAAGTTTGTTCTATAAATAAACATCCAATAACATCCATATATTCATTTGTAATTATTCTCAATGGTGGTAATGTTTAAATTTATCAAAAAATAATATTTTTATTAATAATCCAATAATTTCTTTTTTGTAAAATATTTATCAATGGGAATATACACCAACCAAAGTGGAAATATGGCTAGTTATTCATAAAAACATTTTCTTGATCATTTTATATCCCAAATAGTGTAATATGAATGGAATAACAAAACCCCATATAAATAAACATAGGAAAAGAAAATAGTCAGTTTTAATAGGATAAGTATCATATAAATAACCTAAATGGGATATTAATAAGAAAAAATATTAAATGAAATGTGATATGAATATAAACCCTTACCTCATGTCCTATCATTCTTCATATTTATTCAAACCACCTCTTCATTGTGAATCCTCCCTTGGATTTATTCATTATGACATGTATGATAGTGTTTTATAATTAATATAACATATATAATGTTGTTATAGTTTTGATAAGTGTCTTGGGTAGAGTTTGGTCAATCCATGTGGCTAATGATTGTGTTCCGAATAGAAGAGAGGATGTTTAGATTTTTATGTGTGGGGTTTGGGACTACTGTAATTAATAATAATATTCAAATATAATAACATAAATATAGATAAAATATAAAACCAATTTTTTAAAAATTTAATTATGGGATTATATAAGATTAATAAAATTAAAAAATAATATTTATACTTGTTCATTGTTCATTTTATCCTTTATCTCATAGATTAATCCCCTTGTTTTCCCCTTTAATGTTTATCATGGAAATGCATGTTTACATTAGTCAATATTCTTGATGTCCAAAAATAAAATTAACAATTTTACTAAATATAAACAAGATAGTTATTAATAGTGAAAACATTTAATTAGATTAAATTTCTATATTTTTCCTTAATATATTTATAATATTTTCACTTAAAAAAAGAAAGGATTTTTGAGAAAAATAATTTTTTAAGTATAAAAATAAATTTTTAATTATATCATGTGGATTAAATACAATTTTATAAAATTAAATTTATTATATAGAATATATTATCGTAAA
Organism: Viscum album; assembly: GCA_963277665.1. Classification (NCBI taxonomy): domain Eukaryota; kingdom Viridiplantae; phylum Streptophyta; class Magnoliopsida; order Santalales; family Viscaceae; genus Viscum; species Viscum album. The sequence goes on from OY728136.1 coordinate 1,068,429,768, forward strand.
AAATTATTAAAATAAATAATAAATAATAATTTTTTTAATTTATCATGATAACATACATTATGAATAATAAATAATTTTTTCTAAAGAACTCAGTTTTACCATCAAATGCTTTTATCGTCATTTATATATAATTGGTAGTCATGGTATGAGCCAATATTCATTTTTTTCAAATTAAAAAACAATATATTTCATGAAAATAAATGTTAATTATTTATGGAGACACATAATATACTGAAACATAAAATACATTGATAAATTTTTCTTTAAACATAAAATGATATTATTTATAGAAATTATAATGTGGTTACTTATTTACATGGATGTAATAAATTATGTATTCAATTATTAAAAATTAATATATATTTTAAAATTTTTAGTAAACCCTATAAATTATTTCTAATGCATAAAATTTGGTGAAAATAGTTAAAATTAATACAAATTATTCTACTGTATATCATGATTCCTTTCATATAGGTTTTATATGCAATTTATGTTATAAAAACATAAAATTATATAAATATAAATATATCATTATATATTACTGTGTTTCATGGTATACTTAAAAAAATACATGATTTATAAGTAGAGGAACAAATCATCTAATGATATAATTAATTAGAAGAATGAAATTTATGATTCATAGAAAATGTCAATTTTCTCATCAAGGTTGAAAATCATTTCATGTAGTAATCTTAAATTGTATATGAAATCATTCATTAGCGAAAATGTGTATCCATATTATTGAATTTAAATTATATAGTATAAATATAATATGGGATTACTATATAATAGAAAATTCTTTTTTTATATGGATATTTAGAATGGAACCCTATGAAGGAATTTTGTGAATATTGAAGTTTACTTGGATATTATGGATGTTTATGAGGGTTGGGAATTAAATATATATCAGTAATTGATTTATTGAATGAGTAGATATGGATTTTATCAAAAAAAATAATTGAAAATATAATTTAATCTATAATATAAATTGTCTAGAGAACTCTCAAAAACACGATTTATAATATATTGTGTTTTTTAGACAACCTATTCAATAATGTAATTCAATTTCTTATTTCTGGAGGTAATTTATTCACGATAAATATTCTTGTTCATGAATTATTTCTTTACAAAATTATTCTATGTTAGTTAGAATATTTTTCAAATAGAGACGAATTTATTGAAAGTAATTAATTATGAAAATACAATCCCTATATCCTAGTGGATGTGGAAAATACTATTTCTAGGAAAAAAATATTCTTTCTTCTGGGTAATTTTTTTTATAATAGAAATTTTTTCCCACGGATTTACATGGATAAGGATGAAATTATTATAATCAAATAAATTTAATCATTCTACATGTGTGACAGTAAACCATGAGCCGAAAATAAGGATTTCAAGGGTTATTACTAGGTTAGTGAATTATTACTTAGTATTCATGGAGGGTGAGTTCCACTAAAAGGAATAAAATTAAGAGATGATAAATGATCACTATAAACCACTATTAATTCAATCATTATGGATGATATTATTGAAGAGAAAATTCCTATGAGTAATGGAATGGATTAAAATGGACATTTTAATGAGGAAATTTATTTAAAAACTAAATTAACTATATAATGTATCAACAAGGAAATATATTATTGGAGTTGTGGTATTTATGGGGGATAATAATAGTGTCTTTATATGGTTTTATGAGTTAAAGATATATATATTTAATGGATTGATATATTGTATAGGGGATATGCAGTTTCATATATATGATCTCTTTTACTTCTAAAATATGTGTTACATGGTGACTTATTCTATGAATCATCCCTATATATAAATAAAAATTTATTCTCCTAAAAATTATGACTATGATTATTATTATATTCATAAAAATATTTTATGGAAATTATACATGATCTTTAGGGTGGTTTTATGAAATAAAAAATCATATATATGTGTTTCATTTGACTAAGAAATATGAGATATATGATGTAATAACATGTTGATTCTTTTAATTATTTTTTATATTTTGAGTTTATAGATATATCTATTAAAATTTATTTGTACTAAATGTAAATAAGATAGAAAAGTTGGTGGCATAATGAAAATAATTGCACACTTTGGAGTAAACACGTGAATGAATGTGATAATATAACATGTATTGTCACTTATACCATGAATTTTCATCAATTATTATACTCTCACCACTATATAGTAAACATTAAAATCCATTCATACTAACTAAAAATGTGTAATAATTTTTTTATATTTGATGATTGAGGTCAGAAACTGATTCCCCACCCCTCTCCCAATAAAAGTATAATACTTATTAAATAATTCATTTGGTATCAAATAATTACATAAATTGTTTTAGTTATTCTTATGAATGATAATTTTAATTAAATACTTATATTATTTATCAACAAGGTAGGTCAATTCACTAAATTACATAATAAATATAAGAGTTCATTTCTTAAATAGAGAGGGTTTCATATTAAATATATAGAGAGAAGATTGTACAATATATAATATCTATTTACATATAAATTATTTATAACATTGATAATTTTATACATATTATATAAGTTTTGATATTTTATAATATATATTTGAATCCTGAATATTGAAGTTGATTGGATTTTTCGCAACATGTTATTTTCATCTATCTCAGAGAACATGTTGACAAACGTCATGTAGATGAAATAAACAAATAGATTATTGATAAAACCTTAATATATCCAAAATGGAGGGAAAATGTAAAGGAAAAATAGTTGTGAATATGTTAAACTCTATTTAAATATATTCATATTAGAGAAAAAGAAATAGTTTATTAGTTTGATGTTTACGTTAAAAAACCATCCAAATAAAAATATAGAATATGGTTATGAAGATTCAATATTGTGAATAATATAATCATAATCATCCTTTACAAATTTTATGTAATAATTTTATGCCTATAGTATCAAAATATTGGGCATTGTACTATTGGAAAACTCAGTAAAAATTTATAACATATGTGGTGATATGGGGTCCTACCATATAAATAAAATGAAAATATGTGAAATATTTCCAACATAATGATTCTATAAATGAAAAAACAAATGAGTCTAGTGAGATGGAAACTTATTTTAATAATTATTCAGTGGATGTTGATTAGTTCATAAAATTATTTTATTTAGTCATAAAAAGACGAAAATGTAAATATATGTAAAAATTAAATTTATAGTAACCGCTTTTTCAAATATTAGTCACTATTTTGTGGGTTCCCCAAAGAATAATCATTAAAATTATATGATGTATAACCATTCACAATGTTGATTAAGAGGAAACAATATTTAATGTTTTGAGAGTAATATAAATCTTATTAAATAAAATGAAATTACCAATAACATAATGAAGAATAATTTATTATCAAATCATGTTGAGACATATTATGATGTATCATGAGAATAAGAGAAACAAAACATATAATATTAAGGGAAATGACTTTTATGAATAAATTGAATCTTCCTAGTGATCCAATAAGTTAAGAGTAAAAGTGTATATTAATTTGAAATAATTATTTATAAAAAAGAAAAGGAGTATCAACTATTTCAAGGGAAAGTTGTATACATGAATTAAAATGGATGATTTATTCATAGGATAAATTATTGGAATATATACATGATTGATGGAGAAAATATCATAAAAATACAAATCAGAATACATTTTATATGTTAATTTTGTATTATTATTAAATATAGGATACCGTAATTAAATTATTCATTCAATGTATATGATTATTAAGGATACTAAACAAAATTCAATTAAAATTAATAAATAATAAATACCACTTAAAAAATGTTGTTTGATTCTGGAAATTCCATGTGGAGTAATAACTATCTGTTTTAAAGTTCATTAAATAAATTATATGATATCAAAAACCTATTAGATAAAATTTATAATGATACAAGAATCAATATGGTTGTCACATTGTTTTTGAATACTTTTTTTATACCTAACATTACTATAGAAAATCATATTTGAGAGAAACCAGAAGAGAAAGTAATTGTGATACAACGGAAGGAAATATAACTCATTTATTAAATAATTTGTTCTTATATAAGTTATAAAATAATTTTTTCTTGGGGATAAAAACGTTATGTATAAGATCAAATGATGTTTTATGAAAAATTAAATATCATATTTTAATGGGAATTTTAGAAATATATAGTGCTTTTAAAATTATAAGTCACATGGAAAAAACAATTTTAGGAATTAATATATCAACTATAGAGATTTATCTTTGATTGAGGATAATGGTTCAATTCAATCATAAGAACCAAATTATATATTGGAATTTTTCATCATTTCCCCAATAAAATACTATTCATGAATATAGGATTGATTCAACATGAATCAGTTATGCTACATCTTGGATAACATCTAAATGAGAATACCTAATTGAAAAATTCCAATAAATATCTTAAGAGATCTTGTAGAACATTTTATCTTTTTTCACACAATATTAAACTTTTTCTTCCAATAAAAACAACACAACTTATATATAATGATAATTATATATATATTAAGTGGGGGAATAATTTTGAGAAGGAAACCATGGATTAGGTTTTATAAAATTTTAAAAATGAAATTCCTTTTGGGTATGTGATATGTTTTTTTCGTCACATATGACTATTATTAAAACACTCATCAATGATATAAAAATTTAACACTATGCCTTTTTTACTTTTTAAAATGGGTTTTACTCAATTTTAAAGGAATTGGGAACATGAATATTGATATATATATATATATATATATATTAATTATTTAATCGTAGGTGTAAATGAAAAAATTATTTTACTACCTCAATCAATGGATAATGGAAATATGTTGGTTTTTAGGAATAATGGACATTTCATTAAGAGGATTATTACTGGATGATTCCTTATTAAGGAGTAGTAAAATATGGATAATATATTCTAAATTTAGATAAAAAATTATTTTTAATGTATGATCATGAAGGAAGAAAAGAAATTATATGATGAAGTACATGGATATTTGAGGTAAAATAATATGGATAATGTAAAATATTATGATTTTTTTAGGAATATATTAAGGATACATCCTAAAAGAATCATTATTTGTGATAATCTTTATAGTGAGAAAATAATTAACAAAATAAATAAGAAGATGAAATCAAAAAAAAAAGATGAATAATCAACTTAGAATGTTCTAAAAATATTTTTACGGACTAATCAATGTGAATTGAATCAATGAATATATTAATTTAATTAATTTAGTTGATGAATTTAAAAGATTAATTTATGTTTATTTCAGATTAGGTGTGTCATAGGATCATTATAATTTCATTCAATTATAAATAATTATATAAATAATGTGGGTTGTGTTATCAAAAAAGTTATCTAAATTTTTATTGATAAAATAGTGAATTTTTTTGAAGAATATTATAAAAATATAGTTTATGGAATATATACAGTTATCTATCCACAAAAATATATAATTTTTTCTGAATGGAAGAATAAATTTTTTTGCACATGGTAAGAGCCATGTTTTTAGATAATGACATATGGAACTTTTTTAGAGATAATAAACAAACAAGAATCTCTATATTATCATTTAATTTCAACATTGAATAATTACAATCAATAAATTATATGAATTATGGATTTCAATTAATCCCATTTTGTGATGATTGAATGTATCTAAAACTAATTTTATATAATTGTCTAAGGATAACATTTGATGAATTTTAAAGAGAGAATTTATAAAATAAAATCACCTAATGCAATAGGATGACAATTATATCATAATAATATTACAAAACTTTTGCATAGGTTTTATAATTTTGTTGGTAAATAAAAATTGTGAATTATCAGAATATATCATTAACAATGATATTAATGAGTCAAGTGATAAAAATATCAAGCAACACAATATTATAAAAATTTTATAAATAATATAAAAAATATCAATATTCTTCTTAAAAAAATCATTGATATTGATGGCTCGAAGCCTTCTAGTTAAATGTTTTGTAGATATATAAATCATGTGGTGAATTGAAACATCCTTATCATCAATATTATTGGTTTCCAAACACAATTAATAATGAAAAATAATATTATCATTATTTAGCATTATAAACTCAAATATACAATAGAATATTAATAACTAAATGATTCAAATAAGTATATGATAAAAAATTATTAAAATATTTATGCAAGATTCCAAGAAATAGGTTTAACTTCAAAAATATTATAATTTTAATTGGAATAAGTTATTTTTTATGAATAATATTCAATAAAAATAAGATATACTAATGAAAATATATTTTCTTATTTACATGGTAGAAATATAAATCAGGAAAATTATTTTTTATAACATCTCTCCTACCACTGAAAAGATTGACATAATTTTAGTCATTCACCTATTATTATCCAAATTAAACAATATTTTTCAAAAAAAAAATTAATTTAGTGTTAATTAATTTTGAATTTTATTCAATTGTTTACATTAATAAATAATAACAATTTTCACTTGATAGTTATTGTTTGTGAGCGTTCATGTTTTCTAATGGTTATATATAGGCACAAATAAGAACCATGTGATTTTTTTTTGAATCCATTCAATATTTTACAGAGTATTGAATTCATTAATAGTAAATTGGATTCAAATATATATGTTATGGGATTTGAAACAAAATCATTTAGAGTGACTGTTTATTTAGGTGAAATAATTATGTTCAGAATCATGTAGTATACTGGTAGGTAATTTCACACCCATTTGGAAGAATTGTTAAAATTTGAATGATAAATGAGATATAATTTTTTTGAGTTTTTATGATTAAAAAATAAATTTTTCTATCATTATATCTCACAAAAATAATGTTTTTTTATTAGTTATGATGTTTAGAATTGAGTAATATAGGGACGCGTTAACTTTGATAGTGGCTAGGACCTTGTTTTCCTTATATGAGGAACAATTTAATATCAGTCTAATGGGGATAAAAAAATTAATCATGATATAATATATTATATGGTATTTATACATGTTTTGGTATATTACACATATATCATGTATCAAAATTATTTCTATGGGGTCTCATATTATATTGGGGAAGAAGATATTATATTATATGGAATTTAATATTAATTATATATTTATTCATGAAAAAATAAACACCCTAAACTTTTTGTGGCTATAAAGATAATAAATTTTTTAGTATTTAGTAATAAAAAATATACATCATGATGTGATCCTTTATATAATGGAAGCTATGTTTTGTATCAATCCTTGTTAAAAAAATTCTATTACTCTAGCTTAATTAAGGATTAGTATATTTTGTCAACTAAAACCAAAATGTAATTGATTTTGATTATGTCACAACATTATGAAAATGGGTTAAATAATTTTTAAAAATTTGTTATTATGATTTATAAATAATATCAAATCAATATATAATATAATATTCTTTGATATTTAATGTTAAAAAATACTAAACTAAAATAAAATATCTTCCAATGAAATAGTGGAACCTTGTGAGTCATAGATGAGAAAAATTATAGTGAAGAAAAAAACCTCCATAAAAATTCATAGGATCAAGAATTTCATTTTTTGAGACTTCCATATGGTCATATCCATTGAGAAGACTGATTTAAAAAAAATAAGTCTATTTTTGTTTGCAATTAAGGAGAAATATCTATTGGTATATAAAGTATAAATCTATTAAAAAATAATTTTTAATCATATATTACTAACCAATAATGATTTATTATAAGGTAATCAAAGGATAAAAGTATTAAATTTTATTTGATTCAAATGGGTAAATAATGGGGTATTATAATTTGATACATCTTACCAGGTCACATTTTCATTAATTCACCATTTCTTTCCTAGCACAGTCACCCTATCATTCCATGATCTCCATGAAGTCACTATTCAACATATTTATGAAATTATAGGATCCTATAAGGATGCCTTTGATAAATATATAATGACTATAACCTATCATTAATGTTGAATTGTGTCCCTTGGAATCCTTATAAACTCACATTGATCATATATGTAAATTTATACACCAACTAAATTTGATGGTATTTTTGTCAATCTTTCATTCAATCAATCAACTATATTAATCAATTAGTTTATAAGACCCTTATAACATCATTAATATAAGTATAAGATAGGTATAATTCAATTTATTCAAGAAATTTCAATAATTATAAAGTATACCAAACCCCCAAAAATTATATATATTGGCACACATTCTCATTCAAAAATAATGTTAATATAGTTTATATAAGTAGAAGATTCATTATTATTTGATATTTAAGAATCTTCTATCACATTAGATACCCATTTCTATATCCTATCCTTAATAATATCCCGAGTTCAGTCTCCTAGATCATAATCCAAAAACCATTGTGTGGGGCATCAATATATACATCATCTTTCATTATATGACCATTTAAAAGACAATATGTGATTAGAGATCTCCATGAGCCCACCAACAAAAAGTTCTCAATGTGGGTTCCACACCACTTTCCGAAAATGTTTATCTTCTTTATATTTTGGACCAAAATCTATTTTTACTAATTTTTAGATATTGTTATATAATCATGTTCTATGATTATTTTATGTTCCCCTCAGTTGTGTATGGTCTCTAAAAGGAATATTTGAATGATCAACTAACACAAAATAATGATTAACCTTCAATCAATCTCATTTAGGTACCCTGAACCCACTAACCCAACATCAATGATTACGTTGTTACATTAGAATAAGATATGTGGAATCATATATAGATGGAAATAATTGTTTAGTACTCTTGTTAAACTAGATATATTCATGATTCTCATATTACATTTCAATATAAAAATTACAAAATATTTTTATTGAGATTGAAATTAATCCTTCTATAATATTATAAAATATCAATCATATCTCACATTGAGGATTCCTAGGAAAGGAAAAATATAATCATGATATCAAATTCTTAGTAAGGGTAAAATAAATGGTATGATATCAATATTCTCCAATAATAATAACCATGTAATGGAAATTTTATTAACAAAATTCTTTTTAAACAATATTATTATTATGACAAGATCTTATGTAATAAATATGGAATTTTAAATAACAAAAAAATTACATTTAAATAAATAGATAAAGAATAAACAATATAGAATTATTATTAATTGAATACCCATCCCATTTAATCAATAAAATTAGAATAAAATACATATAGAGATAATATCATTGTGAAAACCTCATTGATGATAATAACAAAACTCTCATTGATGGTAATGATTAATTTTTTGAATTCATGTCTTAGTTACATGATACTTCTACCATCAAGAAATTTCAAAATATGGTTTAAACAATAAGTAAAAACCCATTTTATATAAGCTTACTTACCTATCTCATTAGACCTAAAAATGAATCAGGGTTCTATATAACATAATTACCCATTCATCACTACATTTCCAAATCATTCCACATATATCAAATTTTTGATTTAAATACAGAATAATGTATCTTATCATTATAAGAATGTGAATATTTTTATGGTAATATAAAAACTACAAAAATGAATCATGGTTTTAAATGTTAATATAATCCTTCTCTAAGATAATAATAAAAAGTCTAGAGGAAGAATAGGAATATTATCCTTCCAAATTAGACCCATTAAATAATGATGAAAAGGGTTTTTAATTTATGAATAAAAATACCATAAAATATCCATAAGACCATTCATGAAAAAAATATTCATTTCATTTCGAATTTAAATTTTTTATTTAAAATTTTAAAAAAAACTATGAAAATACATCATAAAATAATAATTACCACAACAATAAGAAAACAATTTATATCAAAATAACCATCTAAACATGAAAAGGATTCTACATAAAATTATTTTCATATCGATGGGTAATTTAATACATGATTTACAAGTTAATAAAACATTCCTATTATACAATAAAGAGGTTAGAATAGTTAATTTTTTAGAAAATGAAAATAATATCACTTTTAAATAATTTTTTAAAAATAAAATATTGTTAGAAATTACAATAATAATTCATATGAAAAGGTGAAAAAAAATAAAAAAAATAAAACATTTTTTGGATGAAAAAATATTTCCAGCGGAATAGAAAAATGATTCAAGATTTTCAGTAAAACAATTTTTCTATTATTTTTAATAAAAAAATATAAGTGAAACGATACTATTAATTGAAAATTTAATGAATTACTAGTGGAAAATAAAATTAAATGGGTTTATTTATAAAAATATCAAATTATTTCATTAAACTAAAATACATGAAGAAAAAATCTTATTATCCACTAGTCATTCATTAAATTTTCTAATAAAATTCTTGAATAAACATCCTTGATTATAATGGGATTATGTATTAACACATTACAATGATCACAACATTGATGTGATAATTATTCTAAAAATTAATTATGTGTATAAAATATAAACTCACATAAAAAATATGAAATTAAAAATGTATTTGAAATTCTATTACACACATAATCCTTAGATATAAATTATAATTAATAATTAATATAACCCAATGAAATGAAATTGCGTTATGAAATTATTTAGAAATTGGTAATTTCCAAGTCAACTCCAATTTAATTAAATATTTAAAATATAAAAATAAATACCATTAATAAAAAATAAAAAATTACACATCAAGGGGGTTATATATACATGATATGAAATAACTCGAGTTATAACATTACTATATTTCTCAATAAAATGAAATTGAGACAAAATCTCTTACCTATTGCTTCCTTTGGGTTTAAAAATTATTTAACGTTTATCATAGTGGTTTTATAAATGTAATTAAATTAGTAACGAACAGTATTAATATTTATAATATCGTATATAATCTATTTATAACATATTAATAGTCGTTCGTTATAAATAATTCATTATCTTCATTGTTCCCAGTGCTTATTACATTATTTTTTCATGCATGTTTCCTCATGAATGATATAGTTCTGGAGAATATTATATATATACCATATAAAAATAATAATCATGAATTAATTATCATACTCATAAAACAAATATAATTTGCATAAATACTATGAATGGTAGTTCTATGAAATGAAGTATGTTATAATCATTGAGATGTTAGGTCGTACGTATACATGAGTAACATTTCGATTTTCTAATGACCATACAGGATAGAATATAAGTAATATATTATATTAATATAATTATAATAATATAATATATACTATAATATATCTTTAACTACATATATATATATCATCCATGTGGTGTGATGTTGAAAATATAGTTACATCGTTTTGTGATGGCGGTAGTTCACATATATATGATAGGGAATATCATATTTCCATGAGTGAAAATAGCTAAAATTAAATGGTATATATTATCAATTAGTATTTACAATTATGATTTGAATATCATAATAATTTCATGTATATCATACATAATAGTTAACCTTATAATAATTATATCTCATGTAAAGAGTGAGTGAAAATAGAATCATAACATTTGGCAAGGTTGTAGTCCATTGTAGACATAAGTGGCATTATCGTATACCATAAAAAATGGGATGTGAAAATATATATATTTTATAATTACTATAAATTTATAATATGGTTAAAATATCGTACATATATATATATATATATATATCTGTCCACTCACCCAACCCTGAATGTTTGTGAGGGAAAAATGAATGACAGCTTTTCATGAGGTGGTAGTCCTCCATGCACAAGCAAGATGATTTCATGACCCATTTTATGGAAGTAGATATGGTAAAAGTATAAGGATATATAATATATGGAGTTTTATATATAATCATGGTTTAAAATTAATGTATGTAGGTGGATAATTATATAAAAGAAACGCGCTGGTTGAATAATGTTACGTCATTTCCAGGTATCCTCCTTATGTTTGCAGCAAATCATTAATAGGCTGGACTTATACCAAAAATAAGGAATAAATGATGTGATATGGGAAAGTTTTATGTTATTTTTGGTTTTATCAACTGAAAAAAATATGTTATAATGTGTGAATAAGATAAGAGAGGTTTTATTCTCTTATATATAATGAGAGTGGTACAATTTAATTTTTTTTAATATTCTTTCATACCATTGATTTTATCATGGTAAAAGATTCCACATTGGGCCATTATTAACCATAGATTAGATATGGAAGAAATATTTCCCAAAAATAGGTTTTCAAAAAGAGGTCTTTTTGAACTCTTATCTTCTTAGTTTAACCCAAGAAAAATCTATTTTAACTTAACCATGATAATTAAATTTAATTATTCCACAACTAATTTTTGTATGAAAATTTAATTTAACATATTATAAATTAGAAATTAATATAATTTGAAATATGTAATCTCATTTTCAAAATTAAATAGAAATATTTTTTAAATTTTATTTCAAAATTATTTCCCATATACATGATGAGAAAGCATGGTTTTAAAGAGAAGTGGTCAAATCTTTATAATATTTTTATATAAAAATTCATTATTATAATTAATGAGATGAATAAAATTGAATAATTTAAATATAATTTAACTAATGGCAGTATAGAACTAATAAAAACAATTTATCATTATCAATAATTTCAACAAATAAGTAGCTTTCAATTAAAATTCTGTATTTTTTACTATTTATCAAAAAATAAAACATTTATGAAATAAAAAAATTCCTTTAAGGATTTTTTTTGAATCTAATTAAAAAAATAATTTTTATTTATTAAAATAATCAATCTTTATGTGGTATATATTAATTTTCAATAACGTTTACAAATCTTGATTATACCGTATTTTTGAAAAATATAATTTTTCCAGAAAATATTTCTTTTTATTTTAAATGATTATTATTTATTTTTTAATAAATAAATAACCATAATTTTCATAATTTAGTTAATAAAATTCATAACTAAATATATAATCATGAATTTATAATGGTGATGTATGATCTCGTACATTATAGAGGTACACTCTTGTTTAATATTGGTTTGAATCCCATAAAATTGGATAACTAAATGATAACCGGTAGTATGAGGGTACTCATTGATGTTTTGAGGGTCTAGGAAAAGATATAAAGTGGATAAAAAGTTATCTATATCATGTTTAAAAGTTAGTATATGGTTAAAGTAAACTATGAAATAGGGAACGCCAAATTGTATGACCTTGGATATAGGTATTTTTCATGGTTGTTGCACGGGTTTTCAAACCATGTGGGATCCCTAGGTAACAATGTGAATTACACCACTCTTGGTTAGAGTATATGCATGGTTTTCCCATTGTTTGGAAAACCATGTGGATAAAATATGCAATCCATTTAGTTGTGTGAAATTACCATTTTGCACCCCCACCCTTATGATGTTATGGTCTTCACACAATTTTATTTCTTAATCTTCTTCCAATGGACCTATTGACAACCGAAAACACCCAAAAACTCCCATGGATCCATCTCCCTTTATTATAGGCCATTGGAGTGATGTTAGTTGTAGATTTATTCTCAAGTTATATATAATTATCCTCTTGATTGTCGTTTCTGTATTAGGTATTATGTTTTCATTCTTTGTCATCCAAAGACCTAAATCCCACTTTTTCAAGAAGATATAATGTTGTGGAATGAAATAATTCATTAATCTAGATCTAAGTATAGGGTTATGAAATTATTTATCCAATTATTCAAGTTAGGTGTTCCACAATTTATATGCTACAGTTTTATTATTGATTTGTGTCTGTGTGGTTGTGATATTGACTCCCTATTGATTTTCTTTTGATATGTTTAGTATGATTTGGTAAATTGGTTAGCTAAATTATGATCCAGAGCCCTCATAATGTTTTTTGGTGTAAATAATATTTATTATACCATTTAGGTCCACCAATGGGGTCTTCCAATATTCCCAAACAAAAAATGTAATGTTAAGCCTAATGTTCACTCATATTGAATTTGAGACCATGATAAATGTCATGACATGTTGGATCAAAATATCAAGATTTAATGATGTTAGATATTTATAGTTTTTATCAATTCAATAGGGGATTTTTTGAAAAAATTTAATAAAAGGTTAAATATAAAGATGTGTATGCATCAAAGTGCTTATTAGATTGTTATTGAAATCCATAAATGGGATAATGAATTTGAATTAATGAATTATGGAAAATGGGTTAATATATGGGAATTATTAAATATGTTAAATGGGTTAAGCAATGAAATTTGAAATATGTTAAATGGGATATATGATTTAAATTGAATATATTATAATGGGTTAAGGCTTTACATTGATTTATATATGAATAGATATGAATTTTTAATGTTATGTGTGTTGAATATGTTTTCTAGGTCATATTGTATATGTGGTTAATGGATATATAAAAAGATCACATGTCTTGGTAATTTTTGGGTATGGGGCTTGGGGATTTATTCCCATGGGTCATGTTAGACTGAGTCCTTAAACCCCACCCCTATAATACACGGATTAGGAAAGGGGACTGAGTCTCAATTCCTATAACGATTGCACATGATGTGACTACCTAGGATGAGGATCTAAGGTATATGTGATATTTTTATTTATGAAATTTTTACCACTAGTGAGATAGGGATATTTACTTATCCCACTATTCATGGTAATTGACATTCTTAAGATATAGTATAAATGATTTAAATGTCTAATCCATGGAAAAATTGATGAAAATGGTCTTAGTGATCAAAAACGATTAATGTGGATATTGCAAAATAATACAAACTAAGATTTATTTTTTTTACTTTTTCATTTTTTTGCACTTTTTGGTATTATCTATTTGGACTGGTTATTTTGTAGAAATTATTAGTGGGGGCCTGATGAGTTGTAGTCACACCCTACTCAGGCATCCATTGGTTACCTGTGTAGATTTTTTGGTTGCGGGTCAGGAAAATGGAAAAGGCCCAATGCTAGGGAGTGTTTATAGGCATTAGATGTGTATGGATGATGGTTTCAAACATGGAGTCAGTACCCATTTTTGGAAATGATTCCATTAGTTTTTATTTTTGGTTTCCTTCCCTCTTGGTAGTATTATCATTAAATGACATTTTATTGTTTGCTTCTGTTTTTTACCCTATTTTTTAAATTATTATTAATTCCTTTTATAGTTTATTTTTTAATTTTCTATTCAATTTATATGATATATGTTGTTTAATATTCTGGTAAAGAGTGTATAGAATCCCCATTTTATTTACTAGACCCTCTCTACTAGTCAGTAACTACTAGAATGCGGGGAGGCATGCTTAAGGTTATGTGGAGACCAGGCTTGGGGGACCAGTTTAGTGACTCCTAGGTTGGGGACATTAAAAAATGGTATCATATGGGTTATTTTATTTTTACTCACTATTTATTTATGGTATACATAAGATTAATAATTTTTTGACCTAGGTAATGAGCTCATGAATGGTAATATGTGACCCATGTAGGAGTGAAAACCCATGTTCCCAGGGTGTGAATTGTTGTTTTTATGAGTGTTGTTATTGTTGATTGATATTTCTCTATTGGGTGATTCACTTGTCGTGTTAAGTGAATGTTTAATGATATTTTTTTAGACATAATGGAATGAGGTTGTGTAATCATTCATCATTATAGGAACCTAGAGAAATATGTGGCATGCATCATGTTATGCACACACACACGAAGGGTGTGTGGGATATTAAGAATAAAAATCATTTCATATTCCATAAAAAATTGATGAAAATGGTGTCTAATTAGGATTATAAAAATGGAAAAAAGGAATGAATGTCAAAGAATGGGTAATTAACTGTTTTTAATGAATAGTTAAATGTGAGTTAAAATATTGGTTGTAATAAGTTGTGAAAGTGGTAGTGGGTTATGAAAGTGACTAATGAAAGACGTGTACCTATGTTAGTTGGTTTACCCCAATTTATCCCTAAACCGTGATAGATATGGTCAACGATAGTGTTCTAGGAGTTATGATATCCATTAGGATAGTGTATGTGAAATGGGTTGTTTATGTTTAGTGGAGAACGATATTTTATGTAAACTATGGAAACTTTACGATATGTTATCTATGACTTGTGTTTGGAAATATAGTGAAATTACACATTGTTAACATGCACAAGTAGGGTTATAAGAGGATATCACTGAGAATAATCCACTACTATTTGAGCACAGAAACTAGTTGATCCAATATATCCTAGCAAACGAGATGGTCTATGTGAACTCCACTCATTTTATTTAGTTCATGGAACGAGACCCAAGAAGAGTTGCTCTCGGTATATTCGATCAGACCAAAGAGGTATAGTTAAATTACCCTATTTTGTTGGATGGAGAGGGTGAAACCAAGGTCAATGTATTTCAGCTGTAGTCCATCCAGACAATTCTTGATCACATTTTTACTCTAGGGGAAAAGAGATTCATGATGTAATCATACATATTCTGGGGACTAGAAAAGTTTTTGTGGGATATATTTATTCATACTCAGAAGGCTGAGGGTATGTTATGGAAGGACATCAAAGAAATGTTTCTTGACCACTTGTATCCAGATACCTTGATATATGACAATTATATGGATCTTATGATGTACACTCAGAGGACCATGTCGATGATGGATTAAAATGGATGTTTCACATACTTTCAATGATTTATTCCAACATTGGAAGGGGAGGAGTGTTGGGTCGGAAAAAAGCGGGAATGATGGAAAGAGGGGGGGTGAATTGCCTTTTAAAAAATTGAAAAACAAATTAAAAATCAAAGTAAAGTGCAGCGGAAATAAAGAGGCAAGACACGCAAATTGATAACGGAGTTCGGCCAAAAACCCGGCCTACGTCTCCGCTCCCAACTCAACCGTTGAGAGATTCCTACCGCTTGCTTTTCAATGGTTTTAGCAAGAAACCCACTAGGCTTTGAGGTAGCACTAGGACCTATTACAGCTTGCTTTTATTGGTTTAGCAAGAACCCAATGCTTTTAATGGTTAAGCAATAACCCACTAGTCTTTTTACGGGTGAAGACTAGCTCACCGATCTCAAGCCTTTTACAAGGTAAGGCTTGACAACCTCTTCACACCTTAGTGGTGGTGTGAAACCCAAAAGAAGGGGGGAAGAGAAAAGGGTTGGGGGTTGTAGGCACAAACCCAATTTTAAGCTCAAAATAAATAAATGCAATAAAACCCGTAATTGGGAAGACTCGGGCGCCAATGGATGATGGAGTTGATGGGCGTGCTCTCCCAAGCTTCTTGAGTGGAGCTCCTTGGATGTGGAAGTTGTTGGAGCTCTTGGGGTTCCTTTGAAGGAAGTCGCCGGAGGTTGGCCAATTGATCCAAAATATGTCCGTTGGCTTCACAAGTGTTCCGGTAGGTGTCCGGGGCTTCCTTGGCCTTTATTTATAGGCATGGAACCCTTGGGGAGTCTTCGGAGCCGTTGGAGAGGCTTAAAGAGCCGTTGGAGGCCAAGTGGACAGGCTGGTCAACAGCCCAACGGCTAGTTTGACTGTGTCCACCGGCTGGCCGGTGCAGGGCCACCGGTTGGCCGGTGTTTGCAAAAAGTCATTGGATTCCTGTCCAGGGGCCACCGGTCGACCGGTACATCTCCACCGGCTGGCCGGTGCCTTGGTAGAGAGGAAGAGTCTTGATCCAGGCTCTACCGGTCGACCGGTGCAGAGCCACCGGCTGGCCGGTGGCAAGACAGTAGCAAATACTATTTGAGCTGGGTGCCACAGGTCGACCGGTGGCAGAGCCACCGGTCGACCGGTGGGAAGGCAGTAGCTTCCACTGTTTGGTCTGGATGCCACCGGCTGGCCGGTGGTGAAGCCACCGGTCGGCCGGTGGACTGAATTTCAGTCCATTTCTGCCTCTTCCTTGGTCAACTTCTTGGCAATCAAATGCCTATCAACACAAACACTTAAAACACAATGTTAGATAAAAATGAAAGTGATTGTGATCATGAAAATCAAACAACGAGAGGTTCGAGATGTACAACAATCTCCCCCTATTTTGATGATCACAATCACTTAAACAATTAAAGTAAAAACATGAATTGAAAGGAATGCTTAAATAAAATGAAATGTAAAGCAAAGCATGATCAAAAAAGTTTCTCCCCCAATCAATCAAGAAATTCTCCCCCTTTGTGATTATCAAAATAGAGTGGGGCATAAAACTTGATTGAGGGAAGTAATAAAAAACGAGATTTTAAATCAATTGAAAATGATATCAATTGTTGGAAATTTTGAAATGAAAAATTGAATTGAAAAATTTGAATAACAGTTTGAATTGAAAGTTTTGAATCAAAAACCAATTAAAATTCGAAATTTGAAACCAAATGAAATTTTTGAAATTGAGAGTTTTGAATCAAAAAATCGATACCAACTGTTGGATATTTAAAAATGAAAATTTAATAGAAAATTTGAATTTCAAAGCCAAGTGTTGAGTTTGAAATGAAAACTTTGAATACACAAAAAAAAACTTAAAAGATCCTAACTCCCCCTAAATAAAAACAATGAATCACCGGGGAGAGGGATTTTGAAAAGAGACAATCTTAGGCCCGGAGAGACTCGCAAGAAGGGATTTTTCAATCCATACTTGCCTCATGGCGGGTCTTCTCCTATAGAACTCGTCCGAATAGAAAATAGACTTGGGTTGGCCGTACCGGGCATTTTTACAATTACATTCATAAATAAGGTGCCCGGTTTTCTTGCAATAATTACAAAATTTGTAATCGGAGCTCCCCCTTACAAAAACAGTTTGAGCATGGGAGGATGAGGCTCGGTTGGTGTAGCCAAGTCCATTGGTGGTTCTAGAAACCCTTTGGGAACCAAGTATATTGTTCAAGTTTTGTTCCCCTTGGGTGAACTTGGCTAAGGTCTCTCTAAGGTCTTTGATGGTTGATTCCATGGAATCAACATTTGGAAAATTTTGGATTTTAAGGGTGAGTTCCTCCTTCTCTTTGAGAAGTTGGTCTTTTTCGGAGGAAAGTTTTTTGAAAGACTTTTTCAAAGCAACAAATTTTGAAGAGAGTTCGTGAAAACCATTTTCAAGTTGATCTCTAGCAAATTGGAGATCCTCATAAGACAAATGATTCAAAGAATTTGAATTTGAAGAGCAAGAAGAGGAGGAGTCGGAAGATGTTACCTCATTACATGCCATTAGGCATTTTGTGCCTTGGTCGCTCGAGGAGGAGGAGGAGGAGGATGAGGAGTCACTCCATGTGGCCTTGAGGACCTTTTTCTTTCCTTTCTCCTTTGGCGTGGCCCGTTTCTTGTTGAGTGGGCAATCGGGCTTGTAATGGCCCTTTTCGCCGCACCCGTAGCATTTCACCTTGGGCTCGACTTTTGCGGTGGGTTCTTGCTTTCGTGCCTTGCGAGATTTCTTCTTCTTCTTGTGCTTCTTCATGAACTTATGCATTTGGCGGGCGAGATTCTCCATTTCCGAATCGCCGCTCGAAGATGATGAAGATGAGGAGGAAGAGGATGAGGAGGAGGAGCTTACTTCTTTTTGTACCTTGAGGGCAATGTTCTTTGGTGTCTTGATAGGTGTGCCCTCCTTTTGAGCTTGCCTCCTCATCGTGATCTCATAAGTCATGAGAGATCCGATGAGCTCCTCTACCGGCATATTTTTGACGTCCTTAGCTTCTTGGATCGCCGTCACCTTTGGTGCCCATGAGCTCGGAAGGACCCATAAGATCTTCTTGACCATCGTCTCGGCTGAAACATCATCACCAAGAGATTTCCTTCCATTGCAAATGTCAGTGAAGCGTGTAAACATATCGGTAATAGATTCGGAAGAATGCATAGTAAAGCTTTCAAAATCTTGTCTATACATGTCTAACCGAGTGTCCTTAACTTTGTTAGTGCCCTCATGAGTTACTTCTAAAAGCTTCCAAATTTCATGTGAGGAGGTGCAAGTAGACACTCGATTGAACTCATTTCTATCTAAGCCGCAATGGAGAGCGTTCATGGCTTTGCCATCAAGCTCAAAATTCCTAATATCGGCGGGGGTCCATTTGGATTCATCGGGGGTAGACAAAGTGTAACCTTGCATGACTATTTTGTAAATCGGATAACCTATGCTTCTTAAAAAAGTGGTCATGCGGGTTTTCCAATAATTATAGTCGGACCCATCAAAAAATGGAGCCCGACCCAAAGAGTAGCCCTCGGGGGCGAAAGAGGTAGATGCCATCAAAAACAAAGATCTTAACTTTGAAACCGGGTTAAGGAATTACTCAAAGGTCCCTTTGATACCAATTGTTGGGTCGGAAAAAAGCGGGAATGATGGCAAGAGGGGGGGTGAATTGCCTTTTAAAAAATTGAAAAACAAATTAAAAATCAAAGTAAAGTGCAGCGGAAATAAAGAGGCAAGACACGCAAATTGATAACGGAGTTCGGCCAAAAACCCGGCCTACGTCTCCGCTCCCAACTCAACCGTTGAGAGATTCCTACCGCTTGCTTTTCAATGGTTTTAGCAAGAAACCCACTAGGCTTTGAGGTAGCACTAGGACCTATTACAGCTTGCTTTTATTGGTTTAGCAAGAACCCAATGCTTTTAATGGTTAAGCAATAACCCACTAGTCTTTTTACGGGTGAAGACTAGCTCACCGATCTCAAGCCTTTTACAAGGTAAGGCTTGACAACCTCTTCACACCTTAGTGGTGGTGTGAAACCCAAAAGAAGGGGGGAAGAGAAAAGGGTTGGGGTTTGTAGGCACAAACCCAATTTTAAGCTCAAAATAAATAAATGCAATAAAACCCGTAATTGGGAAGACTCGGGCGCCAATGGATGATGGAGTTGATGGGCGTGCTCTCCCAAGCTTCTTGAGTGGAGCTCCTTGGATGTGGAAGTTGTTGGAGCTCTTGGGGTTCCTTTGAAGGAAGTCGCCGGAGGTTGGCCAATTGATCCAAAATATGTCCGTTGGCTTCACAAGTGTTCCGGTAGGTGTCCGGGGCTTCCTTGGCCTTTATTTATAGGCATGGAACCCTTGGGGAGTCTTCGGAGCCGTTGGAGAGGCTTAAAGAGCCGTTGGAGGCCAAGTGGACAGGCTGGTCAACAGCCCAACGGCTAGTTTGACTGTGTCCACCGGCTGGCCGGTGCAGGGCCACCGGTTGGCCGGTGTTTGCAAAAAGTCATTGGATTCCTGTCCAGGGGCCACCGGTCGACCGGTACATCTCCACCGGCTGGCCGGTGCCTTGGTAGAGAGGAAGAGTCTTGATCCAGGCTCTACCGGTCGACCGGTGCAGAGCCACCGGCTGGCCGGTGGCAAGACAGTAGCAAATACTATTTGAGCTGGGTGCCACAGGTCGACCGGTGGCAGAGCCACCGGTCGACCGGTGGGAAGGCAGTAGCTTCCACTGTTTGGTCTGGATGCCACCGGCTGGCCGGTGGTGAAGCCACCGGTCGGCCGGTGGACTGAATTTCAGTCCATTTCTGCCTCTTCCTTGGTCAACTTCTTGGCAATCAAATGCCTATCAACACAAACACTTAAAACACAATGTTAGATAAAAATGAAAGTGATTGTGATCATGAAAATCAAACAACGAGAGGTTCGAGATGTACAACAAGGAGGTCACTAGGGTGAGTTGTTTTCTGGACATAAATAGACATGATATTATGTCCCATGAAAACAAATTTTGTCTAAATATAATTTCATAAGTCTGGGATTGAGATATTATTTCAGAAGGGATCATAATAGAGGTTTCATTTAGTTGGTTTGTTGTTCCGTTTTGATAGACCAGTGGCATGAAATGTAAGGGTATGAATCATGTTTTTTAGAATAATCTCCTATTAATTGGTGAGAAGTGTATTTAGAAGAAAGGACTAGACTCTCAGTATAACGACCCATACTTTACATACATTGTTAATACTTCAAAATTGAAGCATACTTATTACAACATATAACAAAACCACGAAAGGACCGTATAGGTATAGTGTCTTTAGAAACTGGGAAACATAAACAACTGGTTCATAAAGCATCTACACTGTCTCCCATTTATTTCATCATATCTATAGTCTCTTTTGGCATATCTTACTTAATAACCTTCTTCCTGAACTGGGGAAAGAAAACATACAAAAGGGTGAGCTCAAATGCTCGGTAAGGGTAAACAAAAGAAATATCAATCACATCATATACATAAGCACATAACTTTTAGAAATCTTAACCTGCAAAAGACATAATAATTTCATAACATGGAATAAATCATGGCAGTGAAATGTAATCACAATAATCATAACTTAAAACATGAAACTTTGTGTCATACACACATAATCATAGAGAATCATTTCTTATTAGTCAAGGCTCATTGCCAAGACTATCTTAGTGGACAAAGTCCCTTTCTGAACCGAGTTCACTCCTCATTTCAGTCCTGTTTCACTGAACCGGTATAACCTACCGTTCCATCCATGTCTATCTCATGAGATATATAATATTTACTCAATGCATTGGAGGGAGATATAGGTCCCACCCATCTCATAATGATACCATTCTTATGTGTTCCACAAAATCGTAAAACATTCATCCTAGCATAACCCATGTAATACAAATGGGATTCTTAAACAACATGACATCATAAAACAATTCATATAAGATAAATGAATTCATAAAAATATTTTCATCACAACATAATCAAATCCATGTAATAATAGGGATAGAAATAGAACCCTTTATAATCTTAGATGGAAAATAATTTTGATAAAACACTTGAACTCTATTCTTGAGGAAAATATCCTTTCTATTTCAAAAACATTTTCCTTTCTTAACATGTATTAAAATTTTAAACTAAAAGAAGTTTATTAAAAATAAACCTGAAAACTTGTAAAGGAAGCTTCTTGGAAATAATTTTTTAAAAATCCATTCATGTCGTATAAGTTAAAAAACATTCTTCTCGTACTTTTGTCGCAAAAGCCAAAAAAGTACATCGTACGAAAAACGACAAAAGATTCCTTTCATATCTTTTACTAAAAACTCACAGAAGGGTAAAATTGGATTTAAACAATTGTGGGTGGATGGAAACAATATTACATATTGAGGAAACATGGATGCGGATGATAAAATACACCCCAGTAAATACCAACATATAAACAATCTCGGATAAAATGAGATTGTGATATTTTCCCTTACCTTAGTTCTGATATGCTTTGTACATGTACGAACCTCCTGTATAATGATTTAAATAATGTTATTGACTTATTACAGAATCATAATTATTTTTATTACATCATATATGGTCATATTCTTAGCTTCTTAGTAATAATATTTCATTGCTACTTGTTATTCGGGTGTTTATAACTTTTTGTTCTTATGTGTGTCTTGTCAAATAAATTCTTATTCTTCTCTTTAGGTTATAGATAACTCATTTCCAGAATGGTATTAGTGAAATATATATCATATTCATTCATTAAACTCATTTATATAATCATTATGAAATGAAGATCATGTATAACGAGTCGCATCACATCATGGAGACGGTATTCCGTACGTACGCATGAGTGATGATATCGTTCTTCTGATCGTGGAATTGTATTGGAGTGTATGTATACTGTTTAAGAACCAATATCACTTTATAATAGTCATATATAGTCATTATTTACATCATTATACCCATCCAAGTAAGGTGGTGGTGGAAAATAGATTACACCACGGCGTGGAGACGGTATTCCGTACGTACGCACGCGCGGTGATTTCTTTTTCCGTAGGATGGATAGATGGTGAAATAGGGTTGTTTCATACTTATAATAACATATCAGTATGTGAGTGATACTAATGTTATTACTTCATAATGAAAAAACTAAAGAAGAAGAAGTGGAAGAATAAATAAAGATGAAAGAATCGGTAACGGACGTTACCTCTTCTTTGAAGTGCTTCTTTGAGACCTCCTTTTAGGGCACTAAAATTGGTCTTTGAAGAATACCAGGACCTCTAGGATGTCTCTAGGGAATTGGAGAGGAGGCATTGGAAGGGGTTGGCCGAGGTTGAAGGCTCAAAGTGGTGTGAGGAAGAGGGGGAGGAGGTGTCCTTTTATAAGGGAGGAGAGGGGCACCTTTGGGAAAACTAAAAATATTATTTTATTATAAAGTCAAGTTCGGTTTTAAATAGCTCCAAATTAATATTTTTCGAAGCTAAGGTCGGTATGGGTCGAAATCCTCTCATCCAATAGAATTTAGACAAGTTTAGGTTCCTATTTTAACCTTATCATTTAGATTTAACATTAAGTTAAATAATTTTACTTTTACCGTGTCTTCTTGTGTTCTTATACAATAAGGTTAATAAACATACTATAAGAAGCCAAACGAACCCCAAGTTGTTGATTATTAAAATATATAACCTTATATAAGTCATTTCGCCGTTCCTTAGATTTTTAGGAATAAAATAACAATTACTAATATAATATTTGTTTTAAAAACAATTTTATGTCAATTTTGACACTATTTAGTAATTAATTTTTGTGAAAATCATAACAGAATTATTAGTTCGAACAAAGTTACTTAAATCAATACTAACATGTCATATTTATCTATAAAATTAGTGGAATTCATAAAAAGTCTCAAATTGCATTTATTTTGGTGTTTATAACTTTAATTATGTCAATATTTCATTAATAAGATAATTACTGCATCATCTTTGTGTCATAAATAAATTACATTATTTAATGTATAAAAATTACAAATAAAATACCATTATGTAGGAAATCTTTTTATCTTTCTAATGAATACATATAGTCGAATTTATCTTATGTATAACCCCATATTAAAAATTATTTACTTATTAAACTTTGATTTTAACTATTTTAACCCTTCTTTAAATAAATTAATAATAAATGTCCTAATCTAATCCATGTGGGCCTAAATGGTCATATTTTATTCCTAAGTTTGTTTTTGGTCGAATTACACTTATCCAATAGAATTATTACATGTGTTATGGTAATAATAATATCATTTTTACCCTTAATTACCCTATTTACTTTTAACCGTGGTAAAAAAAGTAAAAAGTTACTATTCACCAAAAAATTATTTTCATCTCATTGAACCACATTTTACTTACTGGAATCAACCGAGTCTCTCGGATTTTTGAAATTCCACTCACAGAAGCGGTAAAATTATGTTTTATGAAAAATTCAGTTTTTAAACTACCACTTAGTGGTTTCACTATTCATCAAAAATTGAATGTTTTCAGAAAACTACCAAAATTTCACCCTAGGCTAATTTCGATATTCTGAATCCAAAAATGAAGTCCATTTTGAAAAATAAAATTTATAAAATTTCAAAAAGTGGTTATTACTATTCATAACGGCTAGTTTTAATAATATTTTAATAGTATATCATTGTTTAGTGAAACTCGGTATTGCGTACGACACAAGCTATCGAGGAAGGCTGCGATTTCGTGTAAAGCAAGCCAAGCAAGTGTTGTGTAGAAAAAGATTCCTTTGATGATTTATATAACATAAAAGTCTCGGGTGTTACATTCTACCCCCCTTAAAATTAATTTCACCCTCGAAATTCGTCACTTTGTAACAAACAGATGAGGATACCTCTCCCTCATCATATCCTCAAGCTCCCATGTAGCTTCTTCTAATTGGTGGTTCCTCTATAAAACTTTCACCAATCGAGTGGTCTTGTTTCGTAGGACTTTTTCGCTACGATCCAGAATCTCTATCGGCTGCTCTTCATAAAAAAGATCTTGCTCCAGCGGTACAACTTCTGAGCTATGTACATGTGAAGGATCAGGTATGTACTTTCTCAGGAGAGATACATGGAACACATCGTGAACTTGAGAAAGATTTGGTGGAAGCTCCAATCGGTAAGCTACCTTCCCAACACGATCCAGTATTTCGAAAGGACCGATATATCTAGGTCTTAACTTCCCCTTCTTTCCAAATCTCATAACCCTCTTCCAGGGAGATATTCGTAAGAACACTTTATCACCCACTTCAAACTCTAGGTCTTTTCTTCGGTTGTCGGCATAACTTTTCTGTCGACTCTGAGCTGCTCTTATGTGTTGTTGAATAGATCTGACCTTTTCTGCCATTTCATCAATGAGATCAGGTCCTAATAGCTTTCTTTCCCCAACTTCATCCCAGCAAGTTGGAGTCCTGCATTTCTTTCCATAGAGAGCTTCATAAGGAGACATCTGAATACTGGAGTGAAAGATATTATTATAAGAAAATTCCACCAAAGGTAGGTGTTGATCCCAACCACCTTTGAAATCCATAGAGCAAGTTCTAAACATATCTTCTAGGGTTTGAATTTTTCTCTCAGACTAACCATCTGTCTGGGGATGATAAGCAGTGTTGAAACTCAACTCTATATCCAGAGTATGCTGAAGACTTCGCCAGAACTTCGAGGTAAATCTCGGATCCCGATCGGATATAATAGAAAGTGGTACTCCATGCAATCTTACCACTTCCTTTATATATATCCTGTCCAGCTGATCCAGAGAGAAATCCTCTCTAATAGCAATGAAGTGTGCAGACTTTGTAAGATGATCAACTATGACCTAGATAGCATTATTGTCTTTGGATGTTTTAGGAAGTCATGTGACAAAGTCCATAGTGATGTTTTCCCATTTCCATTCGGGTATGGGTAAAGGTTGTAACGTCCCCTTAAACTTCTGTCTCTCAGCTTTAACTTGTTGACAAACCAAGAATCGAGAGACAAATTCAGCAACATCTCTTTTCATGCCATCCCACCAGAAGTACTCTTTCAGGCCCCTATACATCTTCGTGCTTCCAGGATGAATAGATAATGAAGAACTATGAGCCTCATCCAGCAGCTCCTTATTTAATTCGAGGATGGGAGGAAAACAAACCTGATTCATGAACATTATTATCCCATCAAAATCAAGGTTGAATTCAGGAACATTTCTCACCTTCTTTTGTAACTCAACATCTTCTTTTTGTGCCTCTTTAATCTGCACATGTATAGATGATTGAACATTCATTTGAGAAAGATAAGATTTTCCCCCTTCCATTATAATTCCAAGATCCATCCTTTGTAAATCCATAAATATTTGATCTTTTTTGATCCTCATCATGTATAAACTGGCATGGTCTTGTCGACTTAATGCATCTTCCACCTAGTTTGCTTTCTCAGGGTGGTAATGGATTGAGCAGTCATAATCCTTAATCAGCTCCAACTATCTTCTTTGATGCATATTCAGCTCCTTTTGTGTGAAAATATACTTTAAACTTTTATTATCAGTATAAATTTCACACCTTTCTCCATAAATATAATGCCTCCAAATCATTAATGCAATGATTACCGCAGCTAACTCCATCCAGACAAACTTAACTCCTTTCCGAGTCAACTTGGTGAGTGGATTAGATAATCGTGAAAAATCTTTCCCAAAACGTCGATAATATCCAGCCAAACCAAGAAAACTTCCGATCTTAGTTACTGTTGATGGTCTCGACCATCTTTCGATAACCTCTTTTTTTTTGGATCCACATATATCCCCTCTTTTGAGATTATGTGACCCAAAAATGCAACTTTTTGAAGCCAAAATTCACACTTGGTAAATTTGTCATAAAGCTTATCCTTTCTTAGGGTCTTCAATATAATTCTCAAGTGATCTTTATGTTCTTCCTTTCTCATTGAATAGACAAGAATATCGTCCATAAAGACTACCACAAATTGATCAAGATAGTCTCTAAAGACTCTATTCATCAGATCCATGAAGATAGTAGGGGCATTAGTAAGACCAAATGGCATCACTATAAATTCATAGTGTTCATACCTTGTACAGAAATCCGTCTTTGGTATATCCTGCATTTTGACCCTTAATTGATGATACCTTGAACGAAGATCGATCTTGGAAAAGTATTGAGCTCCGCGTAGTTGGTAAAATAAATCATCAATGCGTGGGAGAGGATATTTGTTCTTGATAGTGATCTTGTTAAGTTATCGATAATCAATGCAGAGTCTCATTGATCCATCTTTCTTCTTAACAAATAGAATAGGTGCTCCCCAAGGTGACGCACTAGGGCGTATGAATCCCTTATCAAGATTCTCTTGGAGTTGCTTCTTCAATTCCTGCAACTCAATTGGGGCCATTCTATAAGGTGTATTTGAAATAGGCAAAGCACCCGGTACGAGTTCTATTGAAAACTCAACTTCACGATTTGCTGGAAGACCCGATAATTCCTCCGGAAAGACATCATCAAAATCCCGTACAATGGGCATATTCTTATTCGTGAGTTTCTCACCAACCATTTGAGATAAATAACCTTCATTTATTGGAATCAAGACCCATAAGGTAGAAGTAATTTCCAGTGGAAGGTTATGTTCATCCTTGCATTGATAGAAGATCATAGATTGATTTGGAATATGAAATGTGACTTCCCTTCTTTGGAAATTGATATGAGATCCATATAAAGAAATCCAATCCATGCCAAGAATCACATCAAGTTCCACTATAGGAAGGATCACAAGATTTGAAGGAATCACTTTCCCACAAACATCGATCAGAGAAGAATTATAAACTTCTGATGCGACTTTTGTGCCATTAGGTGTTGTCATAGCTAACTCAACATCTAATTGTTGAGGTAATACGGTGATACCCTTAGAAAATTCTTCAGAAATAAAAGAGTGGGTGGATCCAGAATCAAATAAAACATTTGCTACTCTAGAGTGGATGGTAAGTGTACCTTTCATCACATCGTTAACGTACTCCACATCGCTGATAGAAATTACATGTGACTTTCCTTTGTCTTTAGCCTTAAGAGTTTGTTGACGTCGACCATCATCATCAACCCTTCGATTAGGGAATTTATTGGCATAATGTCCCATCTCCTTGCACTTGAAACATTGAAGTGTAGTAGGTTCATTCTGTGTATCTCTTCCTTTGTTTGCATGATTAGACATCTTCTTCCCATCATCGCGGCATTCAAATGCTCGATGACCTTCCTTTCCACATTTGAAACATTTACTTGTCCCTTTAAGACAACTCCCTCCATGTTTCTTTCCACACTTTGAGAATAAGGGAAATCTCATCTTCTTTTCAGTGTGCTCTTTAAATTTTCCTTTGAATTCCATTTTCCTCTTCTTATCAAACCCATATGACTGATGGGTTACTCCAATCTCTATCTCGACTTTGAGAGCACATCGAATGATTTCCTCGTAGCTATTGAAGTCCCTTATGGCTAACGCCCTTCGAAGACTTGGTTTTAAGCCACTAAAGAATCGATCGATCTTACTCTCGGGTTGGATAATAATACCAGAAGTGTACCTTCCAAGACTTGTCAATTTTGCTTCATAGGTACCAACAGATTCATCATCCTTTTGCTTCAGTTCAAGAAACTCTTTCTCCATCTTTTTTCGGAGAATATGAGGGAAGTACTTATTGAAAAATAAGTTCTTGAACTCGTCCCATTACATGGACTCAGTTTCATCCCTTTGCCTCGTATTCTTAATAATATTCCACCATTGATCAGCATCTCCTTCCAAACGATACACTGCTAGGATGACTTTATCATGTTCAGAACATTGAAGAACTGAAAATATCTTTTCAGTAGTACTAATCTATTGTTCAGCAACTAATGGATCAGTAGTCCCGCTGAAAGAAGGTGGGCGCTGCCTCAGGAAGGATTCAACAGAATGTTGCTCCTTCCTTTTCTCGTTTGGAAGTCCTGCATGATTCATAGCATGAGAAAGTTGTGTGAGCATGGATACAAAATTTTTCATTCCATCTCCCATAACGTTTGGTTGCTTAGGGGGAAAATCATTGCATTGCCCGTCGCATTCCGCATTAACACGATTCCTTCGGGTTTCAGCCATTGACTAAAACCAAGAAGAATAGTGTGAGCAACACTAATTATAATAGGAAAACCACATAATCAAGAATAATATTTCACACTTAAGGTCTTATCCTAGGTTATTCATGGCTATTTCTAAAATTCTTATATTGTGTTCTATTCTTAGACATATCCTTAGGGTTCTTACTAAGGCTTTCACGTCCTAGTTTCCAAAGGTTGACTATACATTTCCTTTGATACCAACTATAACGACCCATACTTTACATACATTGTTAATACTTCAAAATTGAAGCATACTTATTACAACATATAACAAAACCACGAAAGGACCGTATAGGTATAGTGTCTTTAGAAACTTGGAAACATAAACAACTTGTTCATAAAGCGTCTACATTGTCTCCCATTTATTTCATCATATCTATAGTCCCTTTTGGCATATCTTACATAATAACCTTCTTCCTAACCTGGGGAAAGAAAACATACAAAAGGGTGAGCTCAAATGCTCAGTAAGGGTAAACAAAATAAATATCAATCACATCATATACATAAGCACATAACTTTTGGATATCTTAACCTGCAAAAGAGATCATAATTTCATTACATGGAATAAATCATGGCAGTGAAATGTAATCATAATAATCATAACTTAAAACATGAAACTTTGTGTCATACACACATAATCATATAGAATCATTTCTTATTAGTCAAGGCTCATTTCCAAGAATATCTTAGTGGAAAAATTCCCTTTCTGAACCGAGTTCACTCCTCGTTTCAGTCCTGTTTCACTAAACCGGTATAACCTACCGTTCTAGCCATGTCTATCTCATGAGATATTAAATCTTTACCCAATGCATTGGAGGGAGATATAGGTCCCACCCATCTCATAATGAAACCATTATTATGTGTGCCACAAAATCATAAACCATACATCATAGCATAACCCATGTAATAAAAATGGGATTCTCAAACAAAATGAAATCATAAAACAATTCATATAAGATAAAGGAATTCATAAAAATATTTCCATCACAACATAATCAAATCCATGTAATAATAGGGATATAAATAGAACCCTTTATTATCTTATATGGAAAATAATTTTGATAAAACACTTGAACTCCATTCTTGAGGAAAATAACCTTTCTACTTCAAAACATTTTCCTTTCTTAACATGTCTTACAATTTTAAACTAAAATAAGTTTATTAAAAATAAACTTGAAAACTTGTAAAGGAAGCTTCTTGGAAATAATGTTTTAAAAATACATTCATGTTGTATAAGTTAAAATAAACATTCTTCTCGTACTTTTGTCGGAAAAGTCAAAAAAGTACATCGTACGAAAAACGACAAAAGATTCCTTTCATATCTTTATTAAAAACTCACTGAAGGGTAAAATTGGATTTAAACAATTGTAGGTGGATGGAAACAATATTACATATTGAGGAAACATGGATGCGGATGATAAAATACACCCTAGTAAATACCAACATATAAACAATCTCGGATAAAATGAGATTGTGATATTTTCCCTTACCTTAGGTCCAATATGCTTTGTACGTGTCCGAACCTCCTGTATAATGATTTAAATAATGTTATTGACTTATTCCAGAATCATACTTATTTTTATGATATCATATAAGGTCATATTCTTAGCTTCTTAGTAGTAATATTTCATTTCTACTTGTTATTTGGTGTTTATAACTTTTTGTTCTTATACGTGTCTTGTCGAATAAATTCTTATTCTTCTATTTAGGTTATAGATAACTCATTTCCAGAATCCTATTAGTGTAATATATATCATATTCATTCATTAAATTCATTTATATAATCATTATGAAATTAAGATCATGTAGAACGAGTCGCATCACATCGTGGAGACGGTATTCCGTACGTACGCACGAGTGATGATATCGTTCCTATGATCGTGGAATTTTATTGGAGTGTATGTATACTATTTAAGAATCAATATCACTTTATAATAGTCATATATAGTCATTATTTACACCATTATACCCATCCAAGTAAGGTGGTGGTGGAAAATAGATTACACCACGGCGTGGAGACGGTATTCCGTACGTACGCACGCGCGGTGATTTCTTTTTCCGTAGGATGGATAGATGGTGAAATAGGGTTGTTTCATACTTATAATAACATATCAGTATGTGAGTGATACTTATGTTATTACTTCATAATGAAACAACTAAATAAGAAGAAGTGGAAGAAGAAATAAAGATGAAAGAATCGGTAACGGACATTACCTCTTCTTTGAAGTGCTTCTTTGATACCTCCTTTTAGGGCACTAAAATTGGTCTTTGAAGAATACCAGGACCTCTATTATGTCTCTAGGGAAGTGGAGAGGAGGAATTGTCAGGTTTTGGCCGAGCATGAAGGCTCAAAGTGGTGTGAAGAATAGGGGGAGGAGGTGTCCTTTTATAAGGGAGGAGAGGTGCACCTTTGGAAAAACAAAAAATATTATTTTATTATAAAGTCAAGTTCGGTTTTAAATAGCTCCAAATTGATATATTTAGAAACTAAGGTGGGGATGGGTCGAAATCCTCTCATCCAATAGAATTTAGACAAGTTTAGTTTCCTATTTTAACCTTATCATTTAGATTTTAAATTAAGTTAAATAATTTTACTTTTACTGTGTCTTCTTGTGTTCTTATACTATAATGTTAATAAACTTACTATAAGCAGCCCAACGAACCCCAAGTTGTTTATTATTAAAATATATAACCTTATCTAAGTCATTTGGCCGATACGTAGATTTTTAGGAATAAAATTACAATTACTAATATAATATTTTTTTTAAAAACTATTTTATGTCAATTTTGACACTATTTAGTAATTAATTTTTGTGAAACTCATAACAGAATTATTAGTTCGAAAAAAGTTACTTAAATCAATACTACCATGTCATATTAATCTATAAAATTATTGGAATTCATAAAAAGTCTCAAATTACATTTATTTTGGTGTTTATAACTTTAATTATGTCAATATTTCATTAATAAGATAATTACTGCATCATCTTTGTGTCATAAATAAATTAAATTATTTAATGTATAAAAATTACAAATAAAATACCATTATATAGGAAATATTTTTTTCTTTCTAATGAATATTTATAGTCGAATTTATCTTATGTATAACCCCATATTAAAAATTATTTACTTATTAAACGTTTCTTTTAACTATTTTAACCCTTCTTTAAATAAATTAATAATAAATGTCTTAATCTAATACAAGTGGGCCTAAATGGTCATATTTTACTCCTAAGTTTGTTTTGGGTCGAATTAAACTTATCCAATAGAATTAGTACATGTGTTATGGTAATAATAATATCATTTTTACCCTTAATTACCCTATTTACTTTTAACTGTGGTAAAAAAAAGTAAAAAGTTACTATTCACCAAAAAATTATTTTCATCTCATTGAACCATATTTTACTTACTGACATCAACCGTGTCTCTCAGATTTTTGAAATTCCACTCACATAAGCGGTAAAATTAAGTTTTATGAAAAATTAAGTTTTTTAACTACCACTTAGTGGTTTCACTGTTCATCAAAAATTGAAATTTTCCAAAAAATACCAAAATTTCACCCTAGGATAATTTCGATATTCCGAATCCAAAAATGAAGTCCATTTTGAAAAATAAAATTTATAAAATTTCAAAAAGTGGTTATTACTATTCATAATGGCTAGTTTTAATAATATTTTAATAGCATATCGTTGTTTAGTGAAACTCAGTATTGCGTACGACGTAAGCTATCGAGGAAGGCTGCGATTTAGTGTAAAGCAAGCCAAGAAAGTGTTGTGTAGAAAAAGATTCCTTTGATGGTTTATATAACATAAAATTCTCGGGTGTTACACTCAGGGTTGTGATTATGTGTTCTATAACATTTTTTTTGGTCGGGGAACATGTGTGCTTAGTGCCCCCACCATCCAGTTGAGTGTTGAGAGTGTGTTAGACTAGGCAATGTGAAAATATTCTATATAGACCCTCAATAGGTAGTCATGGTTGGAAATTTATGACATTTTTATGTGTATGAAGGGTGTCTATTAACCCATACTGGACATGATTTTGGATCTCTACTAGTCGTACAAGTGGAGGAGAAAAACATGGTACTATGTGGTGGGACCATCAATATCAGTAGGGTAGTTCAAAACATAGTATTTATATTGGGGCCTACTGTATAGGGGAAGGATTAAATCATGCATTAGATTATACACTTAGAGGTGTAATGGCTAGACCATCAACCATTTTAGGTATGATCCTTATAGATTCTATACAATCAATTAATTTATTTGACACAAGTACCTCAATTATTTCTGCTCATTTTATG
The DNA here is from genome assembly GCA_963277665.1 of Viscum album. Taxonomy (NCBI): domain Eukaryota; kingdom Viridiplantae; phylum Streptophyta; class Magnoliopsida; order Santalales; family Viscaceae; genus Viscum; species Viscum album. The sequence continues at coordinate 1,068,463,835 of OY728136.1, forward strand.
GTTGGGTTGGAACTAGCAAAGGAATATTTTCCTGAGGTTATGTAAATTGATACACTCATATGGGTGAGAGAAATAAATATTAGGCAATATAAATGGTTTCTCACATTGTTGGTGCATACTATTTTTTGTGACTTTTTTATGATCCAGATTTCAAATTCTGATATTATTTTGGGAATGGATTGGATAGTGTTATCCCAAAACCATAATGATTGTTACTATCATAGTGTATCATTCATGTCACTTGAGGGAAAAAATTATGTTCTTCATGGAGAGAGGGATGATTGGACAGGTTGTGCATGGCCATTTTTCAGCTGGTCAGTGAATTCACTAACAACATAGATTGCCTTATGCATAATGATGGGGGACTAGACCAGCATTTATTTCTTCTAGTGGTGGATTTTTTATTTGGATGTGTATCTTTAGAACTTATCTAGGTTCCCACATAAGTGAGATATTGGGTTTATGATCAAGTTGCTACCGATTGTAGATCCATATTCCTTTCCACCATATATAATGACACAAGAAGAAATTTGGGAGCTTAGAAATCAGTTGCATGTATTGGAGAATATATGGTTTATTCATCCTATTAAGTCATCCATGGGATCACCAGTGGACTTTTCTAAAATTTATAGTGGATCATTGCGATTATTTATTGATTATAGTAAGAGGACTTAGAATATAGTTAAGAATTGATATCATATTCCTCAAATTGATGATCTTTTTGACAAGCTAAGAGGTGCTTTGTTGTTCTCCATGATTTATTTGAGAATAGGGTATCATTAGCTAAGGTTTAGAACATATGATGTATTGTGGAATAATTTTAGAAGAAGGTATAGGTTATATGAGTTTGTTGTGATTCCATTTTTATTGACGAATGAAACATCCATTTTTATGTACAAAATGATCAAAATCATTCACCCTTACATGGATAAGTATGTATTATACTTTTTCAATGACATCTTGGTGTAATCTAACACTCATAGGGATTATTCCAGACATCTTTACCTCATCTTGATCACACTAATATAGAATATTCTATACTCCAAGCTATCCTAGTGTCATTTTTATTTGGTATCATTCATATCTTAGGTCACATCATGATGGAGTAAGGTGTGTCAATTAACTCAGAAAAAGTTCCAGAAGTTGTGTCTTGTGACAATCACAATAATTTTTATAATTTATGATTTTTTTATAGTTTTAATGATACTATCAAAGGTTTAATGAAGAATTTTCCAATTTCGAAGCACCACATTTAGTATTCACCATGAATGGAATAAATCTTTCACAATTTTTTACATGAGTTAAAGAAGTAATTGACTTCTGCACTGATTCTAACCTTATATGGGATTGCTAAAGAGTATAAAACTTTATTTGATGTGTCTAGTGTTTGAAATGGGGAATTATTTATACATGGGGGATTAGGTTGTGACATATGGGTCATGACAGATAGGGACTGTATAAAGAAAATACACTACACATGATCTCAAGGATGTTGTGACAGTTTATGTTTTAATGTGTTGGTGTCATTACTTGTTTATATAATGGTACACCATTTATACCAATCATAAAAACCTTAATTATATTATCTATCATCATTATATGAATATTCTTCAGTGACGATGGGTGAATACATGAAATATTTCAACTTCGAGTTGGTTTACACACTTGGAAAGGGAAACAGTGTTGTATATGCAATGACCCAAAAGAATCAAAATCATGTAGTTCAGTAATCAATTTCCAAGTGGATAATTATGTTATTATTTTATGAGATGCGTGTAGAGGTGAATAATGGCTAATTGAAAATGAACATTGCATCCATGGTAGTTGATTAGATGCTTGTAATCCAATTCCATTATATAAAGTATGAGGATCATGAGTGTTTGGATATGATGGAAAGTCTTAAAGGTAGTGAACCACATTCTGGTTGGATCATTGGAGATGATGAAATCATCTGTGTTCATGGCAGTTTTATTGTGACCAAGTGTGTGTGAGAAGATTTTATGTGCTATTTTCATGCATGTACATGGAAATTTCATCCTTGATTGACAAATATGTATCAATATCTTTGTATTCAGTATTGATGGCCATAGATGAAGAAAGAGGTTGTAGATTTGATGGTGTGGTGTCTTACCTGCTAGTCCGTGAAGGCCATGAAACAGTAGCCAATTGGTTTGTTGAAGCAATTTCCCATTAAGAAGTGGAAATGGTATTATGTGATGATCGATTTCATGATATGTATTCTAGGTATTCCTAATAATAATTATATAATCTTTTTGGTTATTGATTAGTCAACTAACGTGGATAATTTAATGCTAATTTGAGACACTTTCACTAGTGATCAGTATGATGAGTTGTATGTTTGAAATATATTGTGGTTTCATGCAGTACCATAAACTATTTTTTTAGGTGTGATCTATATTTTATAACAATCTTATAGAAGAGACTATATAAGTAACTTGGTAGTGAGGTTTTTTTCAGTATGGCCTTCTACCCACAGATGAAAGAGAATCTAGAACATACTATTCAGGTGTTAGAGGAATTTTTGAGGGTGTGAAACCAAGATTATAGAGTATCATGGGAAAATAATTTGGTTCTGGTTGAATTTTCTAGATTAAAATAGTTACTATGATAAGATTCATAATGAACTGTTTCAGTCCCTCTATGGTAGACCATGTGGATATCCATTATGTTGGTAGTAAACTAGTGAATTGTAGTTGTTGGGATAAAGCCTCATATAGGACACATCTGAAAAGTTTCAATTAATTAAACAATATATGGAAATGGATCAATGTAGGAAAAATTCATATGTGGATCAGCCACATCAACCTATTCATTTTGTGGGGGTTGATCATTTTTTACTTTAGGTGTCATCACTTTTTGGTCATTTTTGTATTAAAAAATAGGGTATGTTGGTTCCCAAGTTTTTGGGGACATTTCATATTGTTGAGAGGATCAAAATGGTGGAATAATGATTTTTTATTCCAAATAGGTATTCTGGGATGATCAATGAATTTCATTTTTCATATCTTCAGCATTACCACCTCGAACCATCTCATATCATTGATTTATATGATGGTTTGCTTGAGTCTAATGAATCCATTGAGGAGAATCTAGTTCATGTTTTCGATCATAGTGAGAAAATATTATGATGAAATATTATACCTTTGGTTTATTTTTTGTGGAATTATAGTAGTGGTTAAGAAGAAAAACTAGAGAGAGAGTTTAATATGTGGGCCCGGTGGCCTAATCAATTTTCTATAGAAGCTCAATTATTTATGGAAATGCAACTCAAGGATGATATGTTATATGGTGGAGAGGTTATGATATCCCAAACATCTTGAAGCTATTTTATTATTTAATATTTTTTTTGAATAACATATAATTGGATAATTATATGTTTATGAGGAGTATGAGGGTTCTTAGGGTGTTCTAGTGGTTTGGGACATTAAGGAAATGGGAGAATGGACATACAATGCATGTTTCACTGTTGTAACATGGTTAGAATAAACAATTAAATGGGTAAGAAAAACCATGGGACAATGAATAATGGATTTTTTTCATGGTTATCACTTGGTTTTTCAAACTATGTGGGATCCACTGATAATTGTCTGACATGGACCACTAATATAAAGAGTCTATCACACTATTTGCATAGAGCTTGGAAACCAGTGTTACTTAACCCTATGCTTCATTAAAAAGTGATAAATTACCAGTTTTCCCCTCATTATTTTATGTTCCTTGCCCAATGTTCTTCATTATTACTCATCATCCATCCCTGATGAGAACCCAAAACTCCTATGACCTCCCATATATCAGTCTTCCCCAATTCTAGGAGCTTGGGGCTTTTGATATTTGTGGATAAGTGCTCTAAGTATTTCTAATGGTCCCCTTACTTCTCTTTATTGGATTAGTGATTCTAATTTTAAATATATTTTTCTAAATCCCTAAAACCCTATTGTTATTATGGATTCTATGTTGTGTCTTAAAAGGTATCATGAATCATGATCTATGACTAAGGTTAAGTGAGTGTTCATATATGGGTTCAATATAATTGGTATAAAACCTATATCCCATAGTTTTATTGCCGATTATTGTATTTGTGTTTGTGATACTTCTTCTCTATTGATGTTAATTTGATATCATTAGTATGATATGGTCATATATTGGTTAAAACGATGATTTAGACACCTTATGATTCTTATGGGATGCATTGATATATATGTCTGGAAAATAATAATTTTAAGTATAAATATAAAATGTATTGAAATAAAGACCATGATAAACATGTAGAAATATTGTTTAAAAATATAAATAGGCACAAAGGGTAGTATTTTACTTATTGGAAATACGATACGTTATTTTTTGGAATAATTTGAAAAAGGGTTAAATAGAATGATGTGAATGTTCCAAATGACTTAAGAGTTTTTAATTTAACTTCATAAATGGGATAATGAATTATAATTGATGAGTTAATGGATTTTGACTACATTTCTGAATTTTATAATATGTTAAATGGATTAATAAATGAAATACAAATGTGTATAATGGGTTATACTATTGTTTCCGACAGTTTCGGTCGATGCATTCCCACCTGGGTCATCGTCTTCGATGCTCTCTTTTGGGTGATACGTGCCTCGGATTCCCACTTTCCAAAGGTGGAAGGAATTCATCACTACTTTAGTGATGTCTACTCCTTGATTGAAATGGGATGATGGGATGTTAGTTCCTCCTTATGTGGATTCCTTCACATGAGTAATCACTGCTTGAACACTATAATCTTCCTACCTCGCAAAGTCATACCTGTTTTAAACAAACCAGGTTAACTGACATAATCTCTATGTGGGTATTCCTTGAAGTAGATTCCATATTGTTGGTGAGAATAGTTAGGTTTATGAGCGATATTTTCTAAATAGTAATACTAATTTATAAGAAAATGGGTTCTCATGTTGATCCGGCCATGATAATCATGGCTACGAGTAGAGCCATTGGTGGTGTAGAACTAGAAATTGATAGGAACAGCATCATCAAAGTGGGATTAAGTGATGATGTTCAACCACATGATATGTATCCTAGCATATCTGATAGAATTATAGAGGAGTATATTTATGTTAAACTCATTGATATATTTTTGGGGTATGAATCTAATTACCTAATAGAGATTAATGAGTATAATTCTAACATGGAGGACAACTAACCCATCTGTCACTGGTTATAGAATTTAATCAATTGTTTGATTAATAATATAATTGAATTAGATTAGATCATCTATATGGGATCACTCTTATATCGGCGGCTATGTGATCCATACACTGGAAGCATTGGTGGAAAATTTTTGCATATGCTTGTCTGGGAGTACCTTGCTGAACGAATACGGGAGAGTGATCATCACATGGATCTTTCCTGGAACCTGAATAAGTCTATAAACACTCAGAATCTCCCGGTGATTGAATAGGTTAAAAGTCACATAGAATTACATATTAACATGTTATCTTCCTCCCCTAACACCCAATCTGAAATCATATCATGATTTAGGGCCTAGTTTGGAGAGGCTAAAGGGTAATAGAGGAAATCTTCTTTTAAAGTGGTAAATCTCCCATACAAGTAGGATTGAGTGAAAATCCAGGTTGATGGGATTCGCATTTATGCGAACAAAGAAGATAGGGAGAACAGATTATGACATCAAATCTTGGAGGCCACACTTTAAAAGGTTTTGGATCTAGAACGCTCTATTGAAGGGGTTAATCCATAGGGGATGTCTTTTTTTGAAATAGTGAAACATATTTTGTGATATCTCATTTATTTTAAACTATATACACAATTCATTCTTGTTTTAAATTATAGAACCTCCATCATATATATGGAATAGTTTATGATCAATCCCTAAGATCACATGGGTCATGCCCAGTGTGAGAAAAAATGGGAGACCATGTAATTATTCATTATGTATAAGAGTTTTAGATAATCATTGTGTATCATGGTCTACAATTACTAAATTAACTCAAGGAGAATTAAGTATGTGAGAGGACATGGCTGGAGAAAAAATATCTCATAACATTCAACATACTTTTCCCAATGTGCACTACTATAATAGTAGGACAATGAAAAGGGCTTTATACTCAATATGGTCAAAGGGGGATGAAAAAAATGTGAATCACATGTCCATAATTTAGAAAAAAATGAGGGTGACATGAAGATAGAGGATGAATAATGATAATATTAGAGACACAACATCCTCATCATTTCATATTGGTATGGGAAAAAATAAATGAGGTAAACCATCTTACAGCATTCGAAAACACGTGTCCAAACTCAATGTTTCATCCGAAGACTTCATGTGTGTTGGCTCAGAATAGTAGGGGAGCTGAAACTGATTTCCACCATTAAATCAAGGGGTCCATATCATACATGATATAGGATGAAAATTCAAATAATAATAATATAAAGTGTGAGGTGGAGTGATGAAATGTTGAAAAAAAATTATAGAATTAATGAAATAACTCTATTCCAACTTAGAATGCATCGGTGAAGGCCCATTGGTCTAAACAAAAATCAAACCAGACTCTAAAATGGAAATATTTTCAATGATGTCTTAGATTCCATATAGTTTTACATAATGAAAATATAAATGGTTAACAAATTGAATAAAATCATATGGTGAGGATGATGAACACGTAGTTTAACTCTGTTCTTTGAGGTTTATGGATGGCATAGTTTAGCATCATATAACCAGGATGTTGTGGAAATTTTTTTAAGGTCATACTATGTAGACCCTAGAAAAGAGTTTAATTTTGTGTTACTTGGACTATTATTTCTATTCCTATAATGTTTTCATGGCATATATGAGATAACCCCAACGTGAATGAGCTAAATAAGTCTTCTACACCATTAAAAAACAAAACAATAGATGGAATGGAGGAATATGTGATCTACTGAGGAACAAAAACTGACATGATCGAAGGCCACGGCAACTTACCTCCACACCCCATATCCCTATGAGGATCATTTTTTATGGTCATAGAGTATGGACTATAAATGGGGACAAAGGAGAAAATAGCATAACAAACCTCTGGCTGGGACTGAAGAAAACATCATCTGGCGTCACTAAGTATCCCATAAGGATGGGAATCAAGATACATGTAATTCTTGAATCCCATGCAATTTAACATCATCTAGTAAGGGTGATGATTAGAAAGTTTAAGATCACATGACCAGTATAGACCATGCATTTTAATGTTGTATGGAAATTATTCAACAGTTTAATTTCATGTTGGATTTGTCATCATAGTTTATTTTCAAATTTATTGGACTAAATAGAACATATTTTAAGGTTCTAAAACTCATACCATAAAGGAATATCATAATGGGTGTATGTTACGCTACATCCTGACAAACCTGGAGTGAATGAGGAAAAAATAGGTCCACCCCATGCATCATATCCCAAAAGATAATAATATTCACAATCTGTTACATAAGATTTATATATTTTAAACCATATAGGGGTTCCTTAGTATTAATATGATTAATGTGGTGGAATAAAAACACAATATTAATGATACATAAGAGGTTTAAACACTCCATGTATAAATTATTGTTAAATCCTCTATATATTTTAAAGTCATAACGCTTGGACTCAGATTCATAGTTTAATGTCATGATCTTTGGAGGTCAACTCCTACTATAAGGTTATAGAGTTTGGACCATAATATGGTACAATTTTTTATGGGGTTATAAACACTACCATGTCCCCTATGACCACATGATCTATGCTTGGTGTGGGAAATAAGGGGCATGTTGGATTCTTATAACATATTGAGACATACAATAGGGGAACGGGGAAGTCGGGTTAAGGATGTCCAAATGATGTTGATCGTCCTTCTCAATGTGAAAAGGTTCACAAAGTGGTAACATAAAAGTTGATGAAGTTCCTCATGGACATAAGGGTGTGGAAATGGATTTGAATCATAGTGTCTGATAGTGGGGAGACAATGGTGTGGTTTAACAATATAGGATAATGACTGACCTTATTCAAAACTTAATATCTATATCATGTAACCTCAAATTAGAATAGAAAAATTAGGTTCATCCACCGACTGTGTTTTAAATGTAGGACCTATGCAAAATGGTGTTCAATAAGACTTGGTGCATTGTCCCACCATGATTGGTGAGCTATGAGGCTAAGAACCATGTCAATATGGGTCTCTACAAATGTGAATAATAATTAATTCCCAAAAAAGGGCATGTGAAGCATGGAGAGAGAATAAAGTACTGGCCATCCAAAACCCAGCACTCTAATCCCAACAACACAACGAATTTCACCATGTTGATGAGGCATACCAGATATAGGGATCTAAACCCCTTCTTAAAGGAAGAATCATAGAGTGGTTTCTTCAATATGACATCGTAATGGACCTATTCCAAATGATGAGTAAGGGGAAAACAAAATATGATTTAATGAAATAGGGGTTGGTCCCAAAGTCAAAACAACATGGGTGTTCCTATGTGTCCCATGGATATGGGAATCAATCCAAATATAGTTATCAAATCCCATGTAGTTCAACATCATGTTGTAAGGATGAAAGTTTCACATAGTTTACTATCATTAGACTAACCCACTATTATTATTGTTTATGGTCATAGTGATCAGACCATATAATAATGACTCTTAAATTGATATATATGTCATGCAGATGTAAAGAAACTCAACATGAATGAGGGCTATTGAGTCTCATCGCCAGACAATATATTCCAAAGATAATGGTTGATAAAATAAATGTCGGTAAAAAAGAAAAAATGTGTGGGAGTTTCTATGTATCTCATAAGGATGTGTATCAATCCATATACAGTTGCAGTGGGGAGAAGTGGATCCATGTTTGTCCCTTGGGGGTGGTAGTGATGGTGAGGAAATGATGCATCTAGGCCCTAACGAGCTGTTTCTCAAATAATAATTTCCATATCCTTCTTGTATCGATGAAAAGGGTTGTCTTTCACCCTCCAAGAAATAATTATGGATAGTGGGATGGGGCATGGTCTCCCGATAGGCATCATTTTGGATGACATAATAGTGGAGGTGGAGTCGTGCATGACTTTCACATTATTTTTGCTCGTTAATATGCATCTGTTGGCGGGGATGATTAGTTACCTATAGGTTGTGTCATTTAAAGTAGGAAAATTAAGCCATCTGTATAGATATTAGGAAAGTAATGCCCAATTCCCAGGAATTGTTCAGTCTTACATGGTTGGAGAGAGAGATCCACACTAACAATTCCACAGACCAAAATTCTTAATGATTAACCACACCATATTTTGGTGAGTTTCACGCTAGGTCTATTATTTTCTGGGAGGTACCTCCTGATGGATGGCTAGATCTGGTTTCATGTTCATCTATCAATTTCTTGGTTACTAGAAATCCCCATAGTTGGAGTAGATCTATTTCACATAATGTTCACCATTTTTTTGTGGCCTGACGTGGTATTTGAGTTCAATCCATGATCGGATGGCCTACATGGTTAATCCCCTTAGTTGAGGGAGAAAAGATTCATGCAAGGTTCCCTATTTCTATTTGTGTCCAGACATATATTCTAACTACAATCTTTGATCTGATGGCCTATATAGATAATGCCCATATATTAATGAAAAAAGTTTCACTTCAGGTTCTCTAATTTTTTTTATGACACTTTCTATTAAATTTCACCCTCTTTTTTCATCTTCATAGACACTTGTTGATGGGGGCATTGTACTTGGAATTCCTGTTTTCCAAAGGTGGATGTCATTCATCACATCGTTATAAATGTATACTCCTTGATTGAAATGGGATGATGGGATGTTGGTTCCTCCTTATGTGGATTCCTCTTGGGAATTTGTCACCTAGTCAGGATCTCCCTCATTGATTATGAAGTTGGTCATGGAACCAATTCCAAATTCCATCTCATTGTTGAAATCAGTTAATTATGTTACTTTTATAAAAACATACCAAGGTGTTATGTAAGGGTATAAAACATTCATCAAGAGAGTAGTAACGATGGGCATTGATGGCTTGTCTAGACACTGAGACACTGGAACACATGTATGCTTCCTCTTCAGAGGAATTATCAGTGTTGAATTACAAGGCTTCCCATGACGATTAGGGGGTAATTTAGCTAGGGTAATGTCTATAAGGTTTTACTCTGCTTCCCGTGTTTGACATGGGTTATTCATCCAGTTTAACATCACGTGGAGATAGATCAGATTGATAGGAAAACATATGATGGTGGATCAAATAGGTACATCCCTAGGAGGGATCACCAAGAATGTTTAAAAAATGAGTGGATCAAAACTCCTAATATGGATGGACCTGAGTGTGTCGTATCCTATAATGGGAATATATCACACCATAAAGGCTGGTCTAGAATTAATTAAGGGTGGATTAGGGAGATGGAACCCAAATAGGGTAACATCATGGATTACGATTTGCAGGGATTGAACCATAGAAAGGATTCCTTCATACACTACGTAGAGGATAAGGATCAAAACCCATGTAGTTGAAAGGGGTGAGTAGGGGTAACAAATGGATACTAGTGCTTCACAAGTGAATCTCTATTGGTTGGATGAATATAAATTGTGTGGGGATTATGCATTTTTATCTACTTGGGTGCTGTTAGAAGCTATAATGAGGTGGATGGAATTATATCATAGAGATGTGATATCATAGGTATGAATTACGATGGGTATGCAAAATGTGATGATGAAACGGATGGAGTGTTAAAAGATATGGGCTTGGAAATTTGAAATTCTTCCTATGTATCCTAGAGTAATGGAATCAAAGTACATGTAGTTCAAGAATGGGGTGAGTAACCTAAGGAGGAGGACCATGATAAATAATTCATGGATATGGACTTGAAGGTAAAGGGACCTTCATGTTAGGGAAAACCACTCGATACATAGAGACCTATGTGAAAATTTCAATATGGGAACAGATTATGGGAATCAACCTCAGATATGATTCTTATATACCCTATTTAGAAGACAAAAATCAATTTAAACGTAGTTCTGGATGGAGGCAGAGACTTGGGGTGTACACATGGACAATGACCAAGAGATGTTCTAGGGTCTTACACTAGAATAGTGGTCCTTCTAAATATTATCAAACTTGTTTGGATAGATCTGATATATATGAGGATTACTTATAGTTTTCGGCCTAGGTGGATAGATCATATCACCTCTGGGGGTGGATCTAAAATATGTGTTCTAAAAAGGGAAGATGTCACATCAAGAGGGTAATTCCCTAGGAGAGAGCAATAGAGTTTACCATTGGTTGGGATTTATCCTAAAAAAGGCTTCCTATGTACCCAAAATGGGTCATAACCTACATTGTTCAGAGAATGTTTTTTAACATCATGAAGGGAGAGTTAACTAGCATGAAATTTATGAAACAAATGGATTATGGGGATTGGTGGGATTGAACCTTATCGAAGATTATTATGTACACTCATTAAATGACAGAGATCAATGTCCATGTAGTTCATTGAGTGGGGGGAAAATAATAAGGGCATACACATAGACAATGACATGGAAACATGTTGGGGCCTACACTTATTTAGCGGACCAAATAAGTGTTTGTGTTTTTGTACGGTTAGGGTCCTAGGTAGATGTCATGGTAACTTCTAATATAATCCCATGTGATTCATGAACCTTGTGAAAAATATGAGTTTGAATTAGACCTAATAGTCATATCATGAATGGTGCATCCATGAGGGGTGGTGTAGCGCTTAGGCATGGAAAGCAGCCCATGCAGATGGAAATTAGGACTTACTCTATGATAGAAGCATGGGGAGGATCTAGTTCCATGAGAGGAAGATTCCATTCCATTGCAATAGGTCATGGAAGATCTCACTCTCATTTGGACTAGTGTTCGTGGAGATTGCCCGATGTGGAACACCCCATGGGCATTTCACTGGGTATAGCGACCCAACCATTTTTTACTTTACTATTAAATCATTTTAAATATAAACAACACAATAGCATTACACATAGAGGATCCAAAGTTTTAGTGTCTTGGTAAAGCTAGGACCATTCATAACAATTAAAACACCAAGAATAAACATTTATTTAATTTCTTCTTCTCTAGCTTCTAATTGGCACTTGTCTTCTCCTTAGTACATGTAGCCACATGAGGATATACATAAAAAGGGGTGAGCTAGATTCCCAGTAAGAGGATATATAAGAACAGTATAGAATGAGTTTATCATAATCATAACATGGGAAAAATATCATGAACATTAGAGGAATCATAAATATAAGACTTGGAATGTGGAAATGCATAAAAATGAAACATCATGTCTTAGTGGTTAACTACCACACATACTTGTGAACCAAGATATACTCTTTTCAACACATAATTTCACATTTAATCATGATATTAATCACTTGACTCAATGCATTATATCACTTTATACTTCCGGGCGCACCCGTCACATTGAAACATTCATATTGCGCTATATAATTTCGGGCACACTCGTCACATCATAACATTATCATCATCAAGCTTACCACATAGAACACATAACAAAAATTTACATAAATAACCCATGGAATGGAATGGGTTTCTTCTCATAATAACACATTCATAAGCTCTAGGTTCCCAAAAGAAAGAGGGAATAACATACATGTTACAAGAACCGTCCACTTTGAGTGAGAAGCAAAAGGGGTGCTCTTAAAAGAGGAGTTCTTTTGGAAAACATTTTGTTTGACATAAAAACCAGTGAAAAACATTTATATCACACAAAATTAAATACAATGATGAAAAAATGATCTTTAAGGAGTAACCATATAAAAAATGGAGTGAAAGAGGGAGAAACCGAAGAAATAAAATTGGGTTCGAGATTTCCCCTTGCCTTGTATCTGAATACTTCCTTCTCTTTAATGTCCTGTATAATGACATTGTATTCATAAATTAGAAATAAAGAACCTTTTTTATATTAATATGGTTCATTATGGTTTCATTAAGTGATTTTATGTGCCTCGGTATGAGTTATATAGTTTTAAAACATTGTTCGACAATGTTTGTTTTCATGGTTTTCTCTAGTGGTTCACTTGTATTCTTAAATTGAAGTTCGGGTAGAACATGAGTAAAAATATAGAAATGATATTACATGTTATTAAAAATATTATAGGATTTTTAAATATCTTATAATTAATCATATTATATCCATGTGGATTAATCATTGGGTAAGAATTAAATGTTGATTTTTTGGGTTAATTTGGGCGATTTTTCGATCATAACGAACTTGTTTTAACTTATCACATAGTAATATGGTCATAAGTTAGTTAAAGAACATTAAATAAGAGATTATAAATATAAAATTTTCTGTTTAAACCATAAATATGGTTTCATGACCAGATATGAAGGATGGAATGAAAGAAGAAAGCATGTCGTTGTTGAAGATGATAAATTAACACCTCACGAACAACCGTCTCTTTAATAAAATAAAATGAAGAGGGAAAAGGGGGTTGAATTATATAATATACCATTAGAATCATAAAATTAAATTATATGTATAATACTGGAGTTAGAATACCATTTGTAAAAAGATAGGTGGGGAGAGATCAAGAAATGAACTTGAACATGAAAGGAAATTAAAGGAGAAGAGGGAGAGAAATTACCTCTTAAATCCTCCTCTTGAGATCCTCCTTATAGAAGCTAGGATTTTTCCTTTGATGAAACCAGAATCTCTAGAACGTGGGAGAGGGGATAGGGAGGATTTTTTTTCAGAGTTTAGATAAGTATTAGAGCTTGAGATGTGTGAGGAAATGATTGTGTGAAGGGTGGATTTTATAGTGGAAGGGAGAGGGGTTTCCTTAATATAAAATTCATTAGTTTTTTATTTCCTCACGAGACAAGGAATAGTGATTATTCCATGACCAAGAATAGTAATTTTATCATTTCATCCCGAACCAAGTGGGATTAAATCATCAGAACATCACACATGACTCTATAATTAGCTTATTTGGCTTATTTTTGTAAATTATGGTATCTCACTATTCATCAAAAATTTAAGTATTTCAGAAAAAACTCAAAAAAATTACCCCAACCACTTTTTGACATGTAGAATCCAAAAATTAACTCCATTTTTCAAAAATAATTTTTTAAATATTATAAATTTAATATTTAATTAAAATCATAATTTACATAAAAACAGTTTTTAAAAACAAGAATTGATTTAATAATGATTTCAAAAATTACGTAGGGTCTAATAAAATTATCTAAAAACTATAAGACATTGATTATTTAATTAATGAACACATTTTAATAAAATAATTTTTTCTTTTAAATTAATTAATTATTTAAAATTAAATATTTATGACTTACAAAATACCAAAACGTTTACTAAGGTCAAATTGTCGCTTTCTAAGATGTCTAAATTTTATTTAATTATTCATGGGTAATTTTACTCTTATGTTGGATGATTTACTATTCATAAGGGTCATAATACTATTCATAAGGGTATGTTACTATTCATAATTGTACGTTAATATTCACTGAAAATTATTTTTGTTTCATTAGACTCCAAAAATCATCTTGAACATAACTGTGTATGTCAGATTTTCAAAATTCAAAAAACAGAAGTGAAAAACTTATGTTTAAATGTCACTTATCACTTAGTAGTTCATTATGTTGTGTTTTCATGTGATTTTATGACATAATTATAAGAAGGGATTTTCCATTGAATAACTTTGGGTCATTACATTATTCCCCCCTTAAGAAATTTTTCCCCCGAAATTTCACTTTACACAAACAGGTGAGGGGGTTTTTCCTTCACTGCCTCTTCTGGTTCCCAAGTTACTTCCTCAAACATATGGTTCCTCCACAACACTTTGACAAGATGGGTTGTCTTGTTGCGTAGAACCTTATCTCTCCGATCCAGAATTTTTACTGGAAGCTCCTCATAGGAGAGATCATCTTCCAACTACACCACCTCTGAGTTTAGTACATGTGAGGGGTCTGGTATGTACTTCCTCAGTAGTGATACATGAAACACATCATGAACATGAGCCATATTCTGTGGACGTGCATGATGGTAGCCCACAGCTCCTATGTGGTCAAGGATCTCAAAGGGGCGAATATACCTTGGTCTTAGCTTCCCTTTCTTCCAGAATCGCATGACTCTCTTCCATGGAGATATTCAAATGAAGACTTTATCTCCAATGTCAAACTCCAAGTCCCTTCGACGGTTGTCAGCATAGCTCTTTTGTTGACTTTGAGAAGCTTTGATGTGTTTCTGGATGACTTGAACCTTCTATGTCATCTCATGAACAATATCTATTCCATGTAGCTTTTCTTATCCAACTTTATCCCAATATGATGGAGTTATACATCGCTTTCCATGTAGAGCTTCATATGGATCCATCTGAATACTCGAGTGGAAGCTATTGTTGTATGAGAACTCAACCAATGATATATTCTTATCCCAACAACAATTGAATTCAAGAGAGAGGGCTCTTAGCATATATTCAAGCGTCTGAATAGTCCTTTCAGACTGGCCATTAGTTTGGGGGAGATAGGCCGTGCTGAAATTTAATTCAGTACTCAAAGCATGTTGAAGGATCCTCCAGAATTTAGATGTGAACCTTGGATCACTGTCAGAGAAAATTGATAGTGGAACGTCATGTAGTTTGTCCACTTCCTTCACATATATCTTTGCAAGTTGTTCAAGCAAGAGATCTTCCCGAATAGCAATAAAATGGGCAGTCTTGGTGAGTCGGTCAACCATAACCCATATCGCATTATTTCCCTTTGACATCTTTGGGAGACCTGCGACAAAGTCCATAGTAACATTTTCCCATTTCCATATGGGTATAGGAAATTGTTTCATCATACCTTTGGACTTTTTTCACTCAACTTTAACTTGCTGACTTACCAAGCACCTTGATATATATTCCACAATTTCCTTCTTCATTTTATCCCACCAGAAGTGTTCCTGGATATCACGGTACATCTTGGTAATTCTCAGATGGATAGTGAAAGTTGAGCTATGTGCATTTTCCAATAGCTCCGTCTTTATCCCGGGTGATTGAGGCACACAAAGCCGCATTCAAAACCGAATCACACCATCATCGTCGATATGGACCTCTTGCAGCTTCCCTTCCTTTATTGCATTCACCCTCTTTTGTATCACCACATCATCCCTTTGTGCTTCCTTAATATTCTTCGGTATGGATGGTTGTACAATAATTTGTGCAAGGTGGACAGTATCCCCAGCCCTTATGATTTTCAAATCCATTCTTCGCATATCCAAGAATATAGGGCCGTTCTCAATCCATAACATGGATAGAGTAGCGGGTTATTTTCTGCTTAGAGCATCAGCTACCTTGTTCGTCGTTCCAGGATGATAGTGAATAGAGAAATCATAATCCTTGATTAGCTCTAACCATCTCCTTTGATGGATGTTGAGCTCCTTTTGTGTGAATATATACATTAGGCTCTTGTGGTCGGTGTATATGTCACACTTCTCACCATAAAGGTAGTGCCGCCAGATTTTCAACGCAAAGATCATTGCTACCAACTCTAGATCATGCGTCGGGTAGTTCTTATCATGGATCTTCAACTGTAATGAGGCATAGGTTATCACATTTTCATTTTTCATGAGTACACAACCCAAGAATTTCTTTGAAGAATCACTGTATATCAAAAAACATTCTCCACTTTTCAATAGTGTGAGTACAGGTGCAGTGATCAGCCTTCTCATTAGCTCCTTGAAGCTTCACTCACATTCTTCTGCCTATACATTCTTTACCTCATTCCTTTTTAACTTAGATAGTGGGCTTCAAAATTATGATAAGTTTCTCACAAAATGTCGGTAGTACCCATCTAATCTAAGAAAACTACGGATTTCTGGGACACTAGAGGGCCTGGGCCATTCCTCGATCGCCTTTTTTTAAGGATCCACAAAAATTCCCTCACTTGTGATCACATGTCCCAAGATCGTGACTTGCTTCATCCAAAAGTCACACTTACTGAACTGGTCTTACAACTTCTCCTTTCTTAACGTCGCCAACACAAGTCTTAGATGTTCTTCATGTTCCTACTTTCTCTTGGAGTAGATGAGAATATCATCAATAAAAAATACCAAAAAAATTTCTAGGTAATTTCTAAAGACTCTATTCATCAAATCCATGAAGATTGCAGGGGCATTAGTAAGTCCTAAGGGCATCACCAAAAATTCATAGTGCCCATACCTTGTACGAAAGGCAGTCTTCTGAATATCTTCCTTTTTCACCTTTACCTGATGATATCCGTAATTAAGATCCACCTTTGAGAAGTATTTATCTCCTTTTAATTGATCAAACAAGTCATCAATCATTGGGAGAGGATACTTGTTCTTTATGGTGATCTTGTTGAGTTCTCGATAATCGATACACATCCACATTGTTCTATCCTTCTTCTTCACAAAGTGCACTGGTACAACCCAAGGTGATGCACTAGGGCGTATGAACCCTTTTTCCAGATGCTCTTGAAGCTGCATCTTTAGATCCTCTAATTCGATATGGTCCATCCTATAGGGACACTTCAAGATAGCAGTAGCTCTAGGTATGAGTTCAATTGAGAACTCTACCTCACGATCCAGGGGAATTCCGGGTAACTCATCAGGAAATACATCGTCGTATTCACTCACGATGGGCATTTCATCATGTTTGTCACTTTCCTTAAACTCAAACATTTGGGCGAGGTATGCTTCTTCATAGGGAATCAACACCCAAACCATTGAAGGATTTTTCATAGTAGATTTATGATTTTCCTTGGATTTGTAGAGGAGCATGGGATGGTTCGGAATATGAAAAGATATTTCCTTTTCTCGACAGTTGATATGTGCTCTATATAACAAGAGCCAATCCATTCCCATTATAGCGTGGAATTCCACCAAGGGATGTATTACGAGATTTTCCGGAATAATCTTCCCACATACTCCAACAAGAGAAGAGTAAAACACTTGGGTTGCAATTATTGCACCATTTTTTGTTTTTACAGATATCTCTACTTCAAGGTTTCGGGGCTTTGATTCTATAGTTCTAGAAAACTTGCAAGATATAAAGGAATTCATAGAACCATAATCTAATACTTTTTCCATTATTTAGTGAATAGGAAGTATACCTTGTACGACTTCATTATCATGATCCACCTCTGCAGTAGTGATAGAATAAGCCTTCCCTTGTTCCTTTGGATTTGGTGGCTTCTGACACTGATTACCCTCAAGAACTCGAGGTTTAGTGCATTGGTTTGCATAGTTCCCTAGCTCCCTACAGTTTTAGCATTGAACCATGAGGGGTTCTCTCGATTAATTAGCTAAATTCTCCTTCTTTTTCATGTCTTTTCAACACTCTTGAGCATGGTGTCCTTCTTTCCTGCACTTTAAGAATTTCCCCATCCCATTGAGGCAGTTCCCATGGTGCAACTTCCCACATTTTTTGGCATGTGGGTCGTCAATTTTTCTTCCCGCATTTTTCATTAGATCCACCATCTTGAAACTCTATCTTTATTTCCTTATCACCATAGCCAGGGGACCATTATCCAAACTCTATCTCCACTTTGAGATCACATCGAACAACTTCTTCATAACTCCCAAAGTCTCAATTTTCAAGATCCTTTCGAAGGTGTGGTTTTAATCAACTAAAGAATCTTTCAATTTTTCTATAATTGTTGATAACAAAACTCGAAGCGTACCTTGCAAGTATTGTGAAATTCTATTCATTGGTTGTGATAGATTTTCATTCTTTTTTCTTGAGCTCTATGAATTCTCTCTCCATCATCATGTGAAGAGTTCGTGAGAATTACTTATTAAGAAACATTATCTTAAAGTTTTCCCATTCCTTCTCTTCAACTTCCTCCCTTGGCTTGGTGTTCTTAGTAAAATCCCACCATTGATCGGATTCTCCATCTAGATGATAAATGACTAGGGTCACCTTCTCCATCTCAGAACAATGAAGAATGAAAATATCTTCTCCATGGAGTTAACCCACTATTCGGCAACTAGTGGATCAGAAGATCCACAAAACGTCGGTGGTCTTTTCCGCATAAAACATTCGATAGACAGTTGCTCCCTCTTTGGTGAAGGAGGATGTGCCACATTATTATGGTTATTGTTAATAACCTGATATAATTGGGTAATCATTTCCATGAAGTATTGAACTCCACCTCCCAAATCATTGGTGATGTCGTTCGGGAAATCATTGCATTGGCCCTCGCACGATTTGTTGTCCTGATTTCTCTTTGTTCCCACCATTTTCTAAAATAGAAAAGGTTAGAACAAATCATAAGTAAAAAATTCATGAATAACTTATTCATTTAAACAATTTATACCAAAAACATAACATATGGGATTTCTATGTAAATATTCTTGTGTGCATATTTTTACTTAGTCTCATGCTATAGTTTTTCTCTAGGGTTCACTAATCCTAATTTCGAAATTAACTAAACCTTTCCTCTGATACCAACTATAGCGACCCAACATTTTTTTACTTTACTATTACATAATTTCAAAGATAAAAAACATAATAGCATTACACATAGTGGATCCAAAGGTTTAGTGTATTGGGAAAACTATGACCATACATAACAATTACAACATCAATCATAAACATTTATTTAATTTATTCTTCTCTAGTTTCTTATTGGAACTTGTCCTCTCCTTAGTACATGTAGTCACCTAAGGATATACATCAAAAGTGTTGAGCTAGAATCCTAGTAAGAGGATAGATAAGAACAATATATCATGGGGTGATCATAATCATAACATGGTAAAAATATCCTGAACATGAGAGGAAGCATAAATATAAGACTTGGAATGTGGCAATGCATAAAAATGAAACATCATGTCTTAGTGGTTAAATACCACACATACTTGTGAACCAAGAAATTATCTTGTTCACACATCATTACAAATTTACTCATGATATTCATCACTTTACCCAATGCATTGGAGCGCTGTATTATTCTGGGTGCACCCGTCACATTGAAACATTCATATTGCGCTATATAAATCTGATCGCACCTGTCACATCATAACATTATCATCATCATTCTTGCCACATAGAACACATATAAAAAATTTACATAACAAAAAAATTGAATGTAATGGGTTTCATCCCATAACAACACATTCATAAGATTTGGGTTCCCAAAAGAAATATGGAATAACATACATGATACAAGAACCGTCCACTTTGAGTGAGAAGTAAAAGGGGTGTTCTTAAAAGAGGAGTTCTTTTGGAAAAAAAATTTTTACATAAAAACCAGTGAAAAAAATGTATATCCCATTAAAGTAAAGAAAATTATGAACAAATTATCTTTAAGTAGTAACCATATCAAAAATGGATTGAAAGAGGGATAACCCGAAGGAAGAAAATTGGGTTCGAGATTTCCCCTTACCTTGTATCTGAATGCTTCATTATCTTTAATGTCCTGTATAATGACATTATATTCATTAATTAGAAATCCAAAACCTTTTGTATATTAATATTGTTCATTATGGTTTCATTAAGTGATTTTATGTGCCATTGTATGAGTTATATAGTTTTAAAACATTGTTTGAGAATGTTTGTTTTCATGGTTTTCTTGAGTGGTTCACTTGTATTCTTAAATTGAAGTTCGGGTAGAACATGAGTAAACATCCAGAAATGATATTACATGTTATGAGTGATATTACAGGATTTTTAATGATATTATAATTAATAATATTATATCCATGTGGATGAATCATTTGATAATAATTAAATGATGGTTGTTTGGTTTAATATGGGCCGTTTTTTGATCATAACGAACTTGTTTTAACTTATCACTTAGTAATATGGTCATAAGTTAGTTCCAGAACTTTAAATATGAGATAATACATATAACAGGTTTTGTTTAAACCATAAAAATTGTTTAATGACCAGATATGAAGGTAGAAATGGAGGAAGAAATCATGTCGTTCTTGAAGATGATAAATTAACACATCACGAACAACCTTCTCTTTAATAAAATAAAAGGAAAAGGGAAAGGGGGTTGGATGATATAATATCCCATTATAATCATAAAATTACAGTATATGTATAATACTTGAGTTACAATACCATTTTTAAGAATATAGGTGGGGAGAGATCAATAAATGAACTTGAACTTGAAAAGAAAATTAATGGAGAAGAGGGAGAGAAATTACCTCTTAAATCCTCCTCTTGAGATCCTCCTTAAGGATGCTAGGCTTGGTCTTTTGATGAGACCAGCTGCTCTAGAATGTGGGAGAGTGGATAGGGAGGATTTTTGGGCAGAGTTTAGGGAAGTATTGGGTCTTGAGAGGTGTGAGGAAATGAGCTTGTGAAGGGTGGATTTTATAGTGGAGGGGATAGGGGTTTCCTTAATATAAAATTCATTAGTTTATTATTTCTTCAAAAGTCAAGGAATAGTGAGTATTCCATGACCAAGAATAGTAATATTATCATGTGATAACGAAGCATGTGGTATTACATCAGAAGGACATCACACATGACTCTATAATTATCTTATTTATCTTATTTTTGTAAATTACGGTATCTCAGTATTCATAAAAAAATCAAGTATTTCTGAAAAATCCCAAAAATTTACCCCAACCGTTTTTTGATGTGTAGAATCCAAAAATGAAGTCCATTTTTTAAAAATAATTTTTTAATTGTTATTATTTTAATATTTAATTAAAATCATAATTTACTTAAAAAACAATTTTTTAAAAACTAAAACTGATTTTATAGTGCGTTCAAATATTATGTAGGGTCTTATAAAGTTATCTAAAAACTAGAAGACATTGATTTGGTAATTAATGAACACAATTTAAAAAAATAATTTTTTTATTTTAAATTAATTATTTATGACTTCCACAATACCAAAATGTTTACTAAGGTCAAATTGTCGCTTTCTAAGATATCTAAATTTTATTTAATTATTCATGGGTAATGTTACACTTATGTTGGATGATTTACTATTCATAAGGGTCATAATAATATTTATAAGGGTATGTTACTATTCATAAGGGTACGTTACGATTCATCGAAAATTATTTTTGTTTCATTAGACTCCATAAATCATCTTGAACATAACTATGTGTGTCAGATTTTCGAAATTCAACACACAGAAGTGAAAAACTTATGTTTAAATGTCACATAGCACATAATAGTTCATTATGTTGCGTTTTCATGTGATTTTCTGACATAATTATAAGAATGTAATTTCCATTTGAAAAATTTTGGGTCGTTACACTGGGAGAGACTATAGTTTAATTTCATGTGTTGTGGATGATAGAGCATGAATGTTTAATGGCTTGTAGATTAGAAAGGGAGGATTCACTCACTACCCACTAGACATACATTACTGATACCTACCTACACATAGGGAAGTGAAGGAATCATAAAGGCCCAACATAAATGGTGTAGACGAATGGACACTTGTGGGGTCCACCTTAGCTTGGTTATGCCAAAAAGAAAGATCGATTAGAGTATGTATGAAGAAAATCCATAGGTTGGACAACCCAATATGGTACACCACATGAGGAATCAAAAACACACTATGTACAAGCATGAAGGGTTACACGAGAAAGGGGTTTATGAAGTAGGAGGCCTCGCTGAGAGAATCTTTACAAGGCAAGGGAGCTTCGTGAAGGTAGGTGCATCACTAAGCATGGAAACAAGGGTCTCTTCAATGTGAGGATATTTGGGAAGCATTATGACCAAACCAAGGTAGGGGTTCTTCATGTATTTGGAGGATTATTTACAAAGGATTAATTATTCTCAATATCCCGAGTTCCCAATAGGGATTCCTACCATCTTGATGCTCATGCACTTCACAATGGGCATCCCTACCTTAGCTGGTGGAAAAAATCAAAAAAGCGAAAGCTAGATCGTGATGCTCAAATACCTTGTGTAATGCATTTTCACTAGTTTTGTGAGCACAACGTTCTTCATGAATTGGGGGATGAAAATATGTAAGG
Organism: Viscum album; assembly: GCA_963277665.1. Lineage (NCBI taxonomy): Eukaryota > Viridiplantae > Streptophyta > Magnoliopsida > Santalales > Viscaceae > Viscum > Viscum album. The sequence continues at coordinate 1,068,486,799 of OY728136.1, forward strand.
CCATAGTATTGAGTATGTGAGGTGATGGTGATCCATATATTTATAAGAACCTTAAATCGTAATGCACAGAGGTGTGTTGCGATGGAAATGGAGCTTCACAAATAAGAGTAGATCTCTCAGACTCTTGAATAATTACATCATGAGTCTTAGAGGTGTTCGTTGATATTTTTTGACATACTAAGTCTCTCTTCAATGAGTTTTCATGTTATTCATGGTGGTCATTCGTCGCTCTTAGGATTTCTTCAACTACGCTTCCTGTTATTCGTGGTGGTGAAGGGCTTAGAGAAGGGTCTTCAAGAAACATACCCCTTTTGTAATTTTTTGGACTCATGAGTCCTGAATTTCTCACCAAATATTTTTGGGGTTGCATAACATATTCCATGAATGAATTTATATTCCAAAAACAATATAAATGGAAAATGTGTTAATGGGTTATGGTGTGACATTGAGTTATATGTGAAAGTATATGAATTGTGAATGTTAAGTATGTTGAATTTTTGATGTATAATATATATTATAATAGGTAAATGGAAAAATAATAATGCTCACATGGCTTGTTTTTCATGGGGTACTGGACATGAGGATCTATTCCCATGGGTCATGCTAGACTGAGACTCCAAACCCCACCACAATAATAAATGATTCACGGAAGGGGAATGAATATAAATGCCTCTAAAAGTATTATTTGACAAGACTTCCTAGATAAATAATCCAAGGTAAATGTGATTTATTGGGTTATAAAATTATTACAACTAGTGAGACTAAAATCATGAATTATCCCCTTAGGCATGATATTTGACCATATTAGGCTGTTTTGTAAATGATGTAAATTCCAAACCCATGGAATGAAATACATTTATTCATAAAACATAATAAAAACACCACTAGTTCATTATTATTATTTATTTTTAAAACCTTTTAATGAAATTAATTGATATATTAACTAAGAAATCACATAAGACAACGGTAGCTATTAAACACTTTTTATCTTTTTTTCATGGGTTCAAAACCCATGACCATTCCAGAATTGATGGTTTAACACCTGGTATGTGAGTTTACCTTTTTATAATCTATACTATTATAATTATTATAACATTCCCAAAAGAAATTAATAGACACCCAAATGATAATAATAATAATCATTAAATAACTTTTTACTATTATTCTGTACAAAAATTATTGTATCCCAAAGTATTATTATATTATTTATTAATTGTTACAATGTCATTTATAATCATATTAACCCCCAATGTTATCAATAAATTCATATATATATATCCTCAACATATAAAAAAGGGTTATTTCCATAATCAATATTTTCAAAATTATTGTTGCCATGGATTCTAATAAACTTTCTCTAATAACAACTATTGTGACCCAACCCCATTAGCAAAGAGTTGGTGTATGCTTTATTAAATTTCCATAAGATACAACAAATCACATCCCAGAAGACTGGTTTTTCTATTATCTATTTAAACATGATACATATATGACTTCCATATTAAATTTGAATACAAAAAATAAGTCATTTTTTGAATATAATTAATCCTTCTTGAATATTCATTCATATCTTTCATAGTATACTTCATGGATTCCTTGGAATGGAAACAAAACAAAGGTGAGCATAAACACTAGGAATTTTTTATGTACAATAGATGTTGTCATGTATAAATTAGAATAAATAAAATATAATAAAAAAGAACTAAATAGACACAATATTAATGAACATGAATATAACAGTATTATAACAATCAATTAAAATAGACAGTTAAATAACTAAAAAAATTATATTTAAATGAATGGATAAAAAATAATCAATATGGAAAGTTTAGTAACAAAAATTACATGAAAAATTATCAATAAAATTTGAATTAAAATCTTTAAATTTTAATATTATTTTGAAATTATCATGGATAATAATAAATAACTTCTGAATGAAGCAAATTCTGAATTATTATACATGATGTCCTAGGGACATTATACCTCAACTACCATACCTTTCACAATATGTCTTAAATTATAGGTAAAACCTTGTTTAATGAAATATTACTAATTTATCACATGAGTCCTACTAAGGGATCAACAACCTATGTAATGTTTATCCCTACTAGTCATTGTATGTCCAAAGATGTCATTATAAAAGGAATAGTCTATTTATATCACAACCAATGTTCCTTATCATTAAATATCTATATTGAGTAAATAATAATTATTTATCAGTACATTACCATATAAACCAATGAAATTCATTTTACAACACCATATAATAAAATTAAATTATATTTAAGTAATACGCATTTCAATTATAAATGATATTATTAATTAGGGGAAATGTAATTTTCAATGATCATGGGAAATATAATATTTCAAAGGGAAGTTACTGACATAAAAAATGAATCAAGGATGGAAATTCCAAGACTATATTTGGTTAAAATAATCATTAACCATCTAGAGGAATAATTAAGAATTTATCAATTCGTTATATAACAATTTTATTTAGAATAAAAGGTTCTATGTGGTTGATGAATATAAAAACATTAAATATATATTTTAAAAAAATCTTCAAGAAAATATATTTTAAATTTTTAAATTTTCTATTAAAAAAATAAACATTTCACAAATCTTATTCAACAAAAATAACTTCTAAAAAATGACTTTAGAAAACTCCAGGGAATAATAATTATATTAAAACATCCTTGTAAACATTCAATGAAATATTTTATTAAATGATTCTCATGTCAGTAAGTAATTCTTTATATGAAATACATGTTTAAGATAACATTCCTTTTGCAATGTTAAATAGTTATAATAGTTCCTTGTTTGGAAAAAATTGAATATTCAGTTAATATTTTTTAAAAAAAAATACAACATTGGTATAATTTTATTTTAAAAAACACTTGAGAATGCTAAAAATGATTATTTATAATATTTTTATCAATCATGGTTTTGAAAAAAATAGATATCCCATAGATGGGATAAATGAAGTCAAATTTTCATAAAAACATTTTATAAATAATTTTATGTACCTAAGAGTGAAAAAATGAAACTATTTCATTAAAATATCAATAATAAAAATATTAGTATTTAATTAAATGTTTTTATTTAGTTAATGATCAAATAAACTCCTTAAACTAAATTTCAAGAATACACAATCTCGCTTAGAATTAGATTGTAGAAAAAACCATTAAAATGTTCATAACATTAAAGATAGAATTAGTTTATGAAATGATTATGCGTATCAATAGATAAAACATATAAAAAATACGAAATACAACAATAGAAAGTCAAAATTCATTGCACATATAATCTTAGGATATCAATGAAAACGAATATGTAATATAACTGAATGAAAAAAATTGCAATATAAATTTATTTTTCACTTGATATTTTAATAGAGAAATTATCTTGTATGAAATAATTAAAATTAATACATAAAATTCCATGAAGGGAGAATTATAATTGATATTATATTTCAATGTATATGTATATAAACCATATGAATGAAATAAGGTTCATAACATTATCATATTCCTCAAATAAATGAAATTGATATGATATCACATACCACAATCTTCATTTTGGTTGAATGACCTTTAACCACATGTATAGTGTTTCTAAACATGTTATTAAATTATTAAAGAAACATTTTTTTATTTATAATATCATATATGATCCTTTTAAATCATCTTTTCACAAATTCATTAATAATAATTTATTATATTTATTGATTTTGTGTTAATTGGACTATTTTTTCATGCTTTTTTTATCTTGAAAGATGCTATTCCTGAAAATATTACACTATTTAACAATCTCCATATTGATTATCCTTAAATAATAATCATTTCTCTGCATCAATTATATATTTCTTATAATTCATGAAATATGGTTCTTAAAAAATTAGGTATGATACCATCATGATGATTGTAGGTCATACATACACATGAGTAATGTGTATGATTTTTAATGGTCATTAGAAAATAAATGTATATCCTATATTATCATTACATAGTAACGATAATATAATGTATAGAATTTAATTTCTTTAAATATACTTATGTATGTCTTCCATGTGATTTAGTGATGAAAAGTTATTTACATCGTTTCGTGAATGCGGTAGCCTATACTTACATGAAATACATTATCATCTTTCATTGAGTGAAAATATATAAGGCCCCAGCCTTAAACCATACTTAATCTTGAGTTATTACAAGATTACACATTGATGATCTTTTCAGGTTTAGAGTTTTAGAGAATTAGATCATAAAACTTGCATTACATTCCACATTTAAACAAAGTGGTTACATAAAAGATAGTATTCATTTTTTTCCATCAACGGAATCATATTTAAAATAAAACATGGATTCTTTCTTGACACTTCCTTGACACTATCATCATATCATGTACCATTCCCTTGACCTGTGAAAAACATTTCAAAAACTTGGGATGAGCATAAAAATCTCAGTAAGGGTTATAAAAATATAGAAAGGAAACATGAGTTCATATATACATAAGAATGAAATCATAATTTACCCATAAAACATAATAAGTTTAACATACCTCATCAAATCATGAATAAATCATATAAATCATAAGATATAAAGGTAACTTGAGGAAATCATTACATTCTTACGTAGGGAGTAACCCTCTTGGTTACGTTTGGAATACCCATCACAGTATATTCCCTAAATATCTTAAGATAAACCTTAAAGTTTATCTCCTTCGCGTTACCCAATGCATTGGAGAGCTATATCGGGCTCACCCGCCCTTAGTTTATCATGAAACCACCCATCTTCAGAACAATGCCCAAGAACCATAACATAATCGTATCACATAAAACATGCATAAAGGAAACAAAACATTTCCACATTTCAATCACAAGATATAAATACCACACATTGATATAATAGAAACGTTGTGAAAACCATTTTCAATACCAAAATAAAATAAAAGTAAAACATGGTATTTATTTTTCATTTTAAGAAAATGTTATGGCTTGTAGAAGAAGTCGAAGCTCAAATAATGGTCACGGTGGCGGAGAAGTCGTTGTCGCCGCATACGTACGACAAAAACATTCCCTTTTGTCATTTAGTAAAACTCATTGTATAAAAAATATTCTTTTTGAATAAGTGTAAAAGTCAAAGGGTTTATACACTGTATAAAAGAATGTTGTGTATAAAACAAAATTTGCCTCAGTGAAAGGAGATTGAGACGAAGTCCCATACCTCGGGTCTGAATTGACTCGATCGTTCTTTAATGTCCTGAATAATAAACTTCAGTTTATTTCTAATATATTAAGAACCTTTTTAAATTTCATTATTCCTTTTATATCACTTATTACCATGTTATGAACATTATGTAATCATTTAAGTTAATAACGGTTGTTTTGTCGATATTTGGTACTTGAGTCAAAAGTGAACTTCTTATATTTACAAGTTGTTCACTTAGTCAAATATCCATTATCTCAAGAATTATATTCATGATATAGATTCCATATATATCATATATATCCAGTATATACATGCATTTATAATATTACATAGTCATTTAGAGGTAAGAAATGAAATGCACCGTTCACGGAGACGGTAATTCGTACGTACGCATGAACGCTACTTTCTTTTCTATGTCATATTAATGAATTAAAACTAAATGAGAGATATGTATATTTTAATTCCATAATTATATTTTTCATTTAGATGTATCATAAATCATATATATCCATTATATATATGTACTTATAATAGTACATTACATTTGGGGATAAGAAATGAAATGAACCGTTCATGGAGACGGTAATGAGTACGTACGCATGAACGCTACATTCATTTCTATATCATACTTTAATGGAAAGAAATAATAATTATATAAAGTTATATTATAATTCAATTATAATATCATATATAATATCATTAAATCTATCCTTTATACGTACCACATATGGTATTAACGAATCAAATCACTTGGAGGGGGTGGTAGTCCGCACTTCCTAAAATGAGGATATCGCGTTTACCCGTAATGGAAACCATAAAGGTATTCCATAAATGAAAAATACAGTAGCTTAAGTAAAACATAAACATATTATATATCATATATAAATATAGTGACATCTTAATGTGCACCATTGAAGGTGTTATATGAGTGTTGAACAATCATCATTTCGTGAGGCAGAAATTTATCATCCACAGAAATAGTATGTTCTTTAACCATTATATATATGTGTGTGTAAGTTTAGCTAGAATAATTATTATAAAAACATACTATTATATTGAGGATACTTGTTTTGTTACAAATGTAATGAATAAAAAGAGTTTAGGGGGTTGGAGAAGAAAAATAAAACATAAGAACACAAGAGAAAACACTACCTTTAAAACTGGTAACACTTTTTGATTTGAGATCAAAGGCTTCCTTGGGAAGACTTCTGCACAAAGTGAGGCTTCTAGGAGTAAGATAGGGATGTTTAGAGACAAAATGGGCAGGGTTTAGCTGAGATAAAGGCTTGAGAGGTGTGGGTAAGGTGGTAGAGGTGGGGGCCTTTTATAAGAGGAGATGAGGGTCACTCTTGGAAAGGTATAAAATGTTACTTTATTTTCAAATTAGTTTCGGATTTTAAAGGTCCCACATTGATGTATTTTTAGGATAAGGTGATAAGGGTTCGAAATATACTCATACAGTATGTTTTTGACATGTTTAGGTCTTATATTTTACATTATATTTTCATTTTATTTAAATTGTTAAATAATGAGGTAATCGCTGCATCATCATGATTTCATAAATAATTTAATTTATTTAACGTCTAAAAATTATAAAACAAATACTATGATGTAGGAAATATTTTTATCTTTCCAATGGATATTTATATTCCAAAAGTTCATTTATGTAGATAAAATTAAAAATGTTTTACTCAGGTGATACATTCTTTGTTATATTTAACTTTCTTTAAAAATAAAAAGATAAAAAGTCATTATCACGCAAAAGTGATTCCATGGGGTCCCCAAGTTTTGAAAAATGCATACCATGCTCGTTAATGACACAAAAAGTAGTATTAGGACACATGTTGGGGTCATTTGTTTTTATTATGATATTATTTTATTGTCCTTAACTACCCGATTACTAATTAATCAAAGTAATTAAAGATAATTACCGTCGTTACTAATCATAATGTCCAAAAAAAGAGTCATGATTACATAATTTGGAAAATATGATTCCAAATATTTAATCCATTTTACAAAATTCCAAAAACATAAATTTTAATAATTAATTTAAAAATAATTCCCGTTGTCAAAACAAATAGCTGGTTTTTTTGAAACAATATCTATGAAAAGTTTGGCATTAGTTTATGCCCAATTCCAAAGTGAAATTAATCCTAGTTACCACCATTGGATTAAATGGTAAAAATATATTCAAATTACAATTTAAGACCAATTAAAAAGATAATCTAACAATATAATTAAATTAGATGAAAAAGCAGTTTTGATATAATATGCAGTATTTTTCACTATTCATTAAAAAATGAACATTGTCAGAAAAATACCAAAAATTTATCCAATGTAAATTTAAATGTCCCAATCATAAATAATATGTTTATTTTGACAAATAGATCTTATAAAATTGTCAAAATTTTGATTTAAAAATGGTTTTCCATCAAAAGGCAGTAAAATAATCTTTTAAAAATATTAGTGTATTCCATGCTTAAGATTGGATTTATTCTCATTTTAAGCCTCTAAAACACAATCTAATTCATAAATAGACATAGATACCAATATCTATTATTCTTTACTTACTTGTGATGTTACATCCTTCCCCCTTTAGAAAATTTCCTCCCCGCAATTTATTTACTTATCGAATAAGTGGGGGTATTTATCCCTCATTGCATTTTCAGATTCTCATGTTGTCTCTTCACTGATGTGGTTCTTCCACAAAACCTTTACGTGATGAATCACCTTATTCAGTAACACTTTCTCCATGTGGTCAAGAATATGGATTGGTTGTTCTTCATAAGAGAGATTCTCTTCCAACTGAACTACCTCTGGGTTCAAAACATGAGATGGATCTGGCATATACTTTCTCAACATCGAAATATGAAAAAAAATTGTGTACCTGAGATAAACTCGGATGTAAATACACTCGGTAAGCAACTGATCCAACTCTATATAGAATTTCATATGGTCCAATGAACCTTGTACTCAGCTTTCCTTTCTTACCAAATCGCATCACACTTTTCCATGGTAAAACTTTGAGAAAAACATGATCACCTACCTCGAAAGATAGATCCTTCTTTCGGTTATCTGCATAACTCTTCTGCCTACTCTGAGCTGTTCTCATGTGTTTCTGAATCAACAGAACTTTTTCTGCCATCTCTTCTACCAATTATGGTCCCATCAGCTTCCTTTCACCCACTTCATCCCAGAAAGCTGGAGTTCGACACCGCTTCCCATATAACACCTCAAATGGTGCCATCTGTATACTGGAATGAAAACTCTTATTATATGAAAATTCAACCAAAGAAAGATGTTGGTCCCGACTTCCTGATAATCTATCAAACAAGCACGTAGAATATCTTCCAAAGTCTGAATTGTTCGTTATGGCTACCCATCTGATTGAGGATGAAAAGTTGTACTAAAATTTAATTCAGTACCCAACGACTTCTGAAGGCCTTTCCAAAAGTTAGAAGTAAACCTGGGATCACGATCAGATACAATAGAGAGGGAAACTCCATGTAAACTAGATATCTCTTTAATATACAAACGAGAAAGTTGATCTAGGGGAAAATTATCTCTTATAGAAAGGAAATGAGCAGATTTAGTCAAGCGATCAACAATAACTCAGATTGCATTATTACCTAGAGGTGTCTTCGGAAATACCACAACAAAGTCCATGGATGTATTTTCCCATTTCCACTCTGGCACTGGTAAAGGCTTAAGCATCCCTTTCGGTAACTGCCGCTCTGATTTAATCTGTTGACATGTCAAACACTTCACCATAAAATCAGCAATATCTCTTTTCATTCTGTCCCACCAGTAATACTCCCGAATATCTCTATACATCTTAGTACTGCCCGGATGAACTGAAAACGGAGAACTATGAGCTTCACATAACAACTCTCTCTTCAACTGTGAATCACAAGGCACACACAATCTTTTCACAAATCTCAAAACAGAATCATTATCAATGTTGAATTCAGGAAACTTACCCTTCTGAACTAGCTCTACCTTTTTCTGCAACTCGCTGTCTTGCTTCTGTTCTTTCTTGATTCTGTCTGACAGAGAAGATTTCATTGATACCTGAAACAAAACAGAAGGACATCATGCACCAACAACTTTTATGCCAAAGTTCATCAAATCCTTAACAAAAGGATCACGTTCCAAATGAAACATTGTTAATGAAGCATTACTTTTTCGACTCAAAGAATCAGCCAATTTATTTTCTTTTCCCGGATGGTAATGAATTGTACAATTATAATCCTTGATTAACTCCAGCCATCTCCTCTATCTCATTTTCAATTCTTTCTGAGTGAATATATACTTTAAACTTTTGTGATCAGTATATATTTCACACTTTACTCCATACAAATGATGCCTCCAAATTTTTAAAGCGAAAACAACAACAGCTACTTCCAAATCATATGTAGGGTAATTTACCTCAAAAGTTTTTAACTGACGTGAAGCATAAGAAATTACCTGATCATTATGCATTAGGACACAACCAATTCCTTTCAATGAAGCATCACTGTAGATAAAAAAACTAACCATTCCTGGAAGGTAGTTCCAAAACTAGAGCATTCTCTAATCTTCTTTTCAATTAATGAAAACAATCATCACATTCTTTTGCCTAGATAAACTTAACACCCTTCTGAGTTAGCTTAGTCATTGGACTAGATAACTGTGAAAAATTTCTAACAAACCTTCGGTAATAGCCTACGAAATCAAGGAAGCTATGAATCTTAGTTACATTTGTGGGTCTTGGCTTTTCTTCAATGACCTTTGTTTTTTCAGGATCAACAGTTATCCCATCTTTAGAAACAATGTGACCAAGGAATGAAATTTGTTTCCACCAAAACTCACACTTGCTAAATTTACCATAATATTTTTTCTCATTCAAGGTTTGCAAGATAACCCTTAAATGTCTCTCATGCTCCTCTTTACTTTTATGAAACACCAAAATATCATCAATGAAAACAACCACAAACTTATCCAAGAACACATGGAAAATTCAATTGATAAGGTCCATGAATACAGTGGGTGCATTGGATAGCCCAAAAGGAATTACTACAAATTCAGAATGGACATATCTTGTACGAAACGCCGTATTCAGAACATCTTCTTTCTTTACCTTCAACAGATGGTACCCCGATCTCAGGTCAATCTTTGAAAAAAAAATGAGCTCCCTGGAGCCGATCAAACAAATCATCGATATGAGGCAAAGGATATTTGTTCTTAATAGTGATGTTATTCAAGGCTCTATAATCATTTCAAAGTCTCATAGAACCATCTTTCTTTTTAAAAAATAAAATAGGAGCACCCCATGGTCATGTGCTAGGTCTAATGAAACCTTTCTCTAATAAATCTTGAAATTGCTCCTTCAACTCTAAAAGTTCAGTTTGAGCCATTCCATAAGGGGGTTATTAAATTGTCTTAGCATCAAGAACTAACTCAACAGTAAACTCAACTTCCTGATCTAGTATTATTCTAGGAAACTCATCAGGAAAGCCATCAGGATACTCATTTACCACTGGCACATCATTAATCTGAACAGTTCCCTTGTTTCCAACGATATGTGCAAGGTAACATTCATTTCCATCTTTTAAAAGTTTCTCGGCCTCTTGATATGTTATCAACAGTAATGGTTCATTCTTGTACAAAAACTAAAATTATTTCTGAAAAGAAACTTCTTTATCTCTACAGCCAATCTTGGAATGGTAAATAGGGATCCAATCCATACCCAGGATAACATCAAACTCTACTAGAGGTAAAACAATAAGGTTTTCAAGTAGATCCTTTCCACGGATAAGGATAGGAAGATTATTATAAATTCTTTTTTCCTCTACCTTTCCCCTAGGTGTTTTTACCACAGGTTTAGGAGTCATTTCTTGATATGGTATTCCCATTTTACTAGAAAAGTTTTCAGAGATGAAAGAATGTGTAGACCCCGAATCAAACAACACACTGGCATAATCTGGAAAAACAAACAAAGTACCTGATACCACTTCATATGATGGACCAACATCGGAAGAGGTAGTTGCAAAGGATTTCACCACCCCTTTCTTCTTCTAGTCTAATTGCTTCCCATCACTCTAGCTCTTTGTCGGACACTCATTTTCATAGTGACCCATCTCATTTCACTTAAAACATTTCACTAACTATAAATTAAATTTGGTCTTACCATCACCCTGATCTTTTTCAGTGCAATCAAGAGCCTTATGTCCCATATTACCACAATGGTAGCACTTTCCAGAATTAAGAAGACATTCCCCAGCATCCCTTTTACCACATTTATCATAAACTGAAAACTTAGTTTTCATACCATCATACTTTTTTGAAGAATTCTTTCCTTTCTCCTACCACCTCAGTCTCTTCTTCTGTTGGTTTTTATAGAACACTTGATCATCGGCAAACTCCATTTCCTCCTTCTCAGCACATCTAAAAAGCTTTTCATAACTTTTAAACTCGTGAGAAGATAATGCCCTTCGATATTTTGGATTTAATCCTGAGTAAAAATGAATGATTTTACTATCAAGGTCTCGGATAAAATTTGGAGTATACCTTGCCAATCGAGTGAACCTTTCTTCATAGGCAGCCACTGAGTCTTCCTCTTGCCTCATTTCCAGGAATTGTTCTTCCATCCTAAGTCGAACAGCCTTAGGAAAATACTTATCAAGAAACATACCTTTGAATTCATCCTAGTCGAGAGCATCAATCTCATCAGTGTCCCTGATATTTTTAACCATCGACCACCACCGATCTGCTTCACACTCCAAACGGTAAATAGGAAGACTATCCTTTTGATTGTCTGAACACCCTATGACATCGAAAATCTTCTCCTGTTCTTTAATCCACCCTTCAGCTAGCACGGAGTCAGATAATCCTCTGAATGATGGGGGATGTTGCCTCATGAAATGTTCCACCACTGACATGTTCCTCTGCGGTTGATATGGCTGATCTCGCGCATGGATACCACCACCATTTATCGCTTGAGTCAACTGCACCATTACTGAAACAGACTGTTCAGTTCCAATTCCGAACATCTCATGATGCTGATTCAGAAGGTAATTTCCTTCTGTATGCCTTCCTAGCACTGCTTCCCTGTTTCCTCTGTAGAAAACCATTCTGAACAAACATGTCTTAGATAAAGAAACATGGTAATCTTCAAATTCTATATCATTTAAATTTGACCATAAAAAAAATATTTTTAGATAATCATTTAATAGAATTATAACTCCTAAAGTTATCTAAACTGACCTCTGATACCAACTATAAGGCCCCAGCCTTAAACCTTACTTAATCTTGAGTTATTACAAGATTACACATTGAGTTTCTTTTCAGGTTTAGACTTTTAGAGAATTAGATCATAAACCTTTCATTACATTCTACATTTAAACAAAGTGGTTACATAAAAGATAGTATTCATTTTTCCCATCAACAGAAACATATTTAAAATAAAACATGGATTATTTCATGAAGCTACCTTGACACTATCATCATATAATGTACCATTCCCTTGACCTGTGAAAAACATTTCAAAAACATGGGATGAGCATAAAAATCTCAGTAAGGGTTATACAAATATGGAAAGGAAACATGACTTCATATATACATAAGAATGAAATCATACTTTACCTATAAAACATAAGCACTCTAACATAACTCATCAAATCATGAATAAATCATAGAAATCATAAGACATAAAGGTAACTTGAGACATTCATAACATTCTTACGTAGGGAGTAACCCTCTTGGTTACGTTTGAAATACTCATCACAGTATATTTCCTAAATCTCTTCGGATAAACCATAACGTTTAACTCCATCACGTTACCCAATGCATTGGAGAGCTATATTGGGATCACCCGACCTTATTTTATCACGGAACCACCCATCTTCATAACAATACCCAAGAACCATAACATAATCATATCACATAAAACATTCATAAAGGAAACATAACATTTCCACATTTCAATCACAAGATATCAATACCACACATTAATATAATAGTAACATTGTGAAAACCATTTTCAATACCAAAATAAAAGAAAAGTAAAACATGTTATGTATTTTTCATTTTAAAAAAAAGTTATGGCTTGTAGAGGAAGCCGAAGTTCAAATAATGGTCACGGCGGTGGAGAAGTTGTTGTCGCCGCATACGTACGACAAAAACATTACCTTTTTTTGTTTAGTAAAAAGCTTCGTATAAAACAAATTCCTTTTGAATAAGAGTAAAAGTCAAAGGGGTTTATACACCATATAAAAGAAAGTTGTGTATAAAACAAAATCTGCCTCAATGAAAGGAGATTGAGACGAAGTCTCATACCTCGGGTTTGACTTGACTCGATCGTTCTTTAATGTCCTAAATAATAAACTTGAGTTGATTTCTACTTGATTAAGATCCTTTTTCAAGTTAATTATTCCTTTTATATCACTTATTACCATGTTATGAACATTATGTAATCATTTATGTTAATAACGGTCGTTTTGTCGATATTTGGTACTTGAGTCAAAAGTGAACTTCTTATATTTACAAGTTGTTAACTTAGTGAAATATCCATTATCTCAAGAGTGATATTCATGATTTATATGCCATATATATCATATATATCTATTATATACATGCATTTATAATATTACATAGTCATTTAGAGGTAAGAAATGAAATGCACCGTTCATGGAGACGGTAAGCCGTACGTACGCATGAACGCTACTTTCATTTCTATGTCATATTAATGGAATTAAAACTAAATGAGAGATATGTATATTTTAATTCCAGAATTATATTTTTCATTTAGATGAATCATACATCATATATATCCATTATATATATGTACTTATAATAGTACATTACAATTGGGGATAAGAAATGAAATGCACCGTTCATGGAGATGGTAAGCCGTACGTACGCATGAACGCTATTTTCATTTCTATCTCATAATTTAATGGAATGAAATAATAATTATATAAAGGTATATTATAATTCCAGTATAATATCATATATAATATCATTAAATCTATCCTTTATACATACCACATATGGTATTAACGAATCAAATCACATTGAGGGGACGGTATTCCGCACTTCCTAAAATGACGATATCATGTTTACCCATAATGGAAACCATAAAGGTATGCCATAAATGAAAAATATAGAAGATTGAGTAAACCATAAACATATTATATATCATATATAAATATAGTGACATCTTAATGTCCACCTTTTAAGGTGTTATATGAGTGTTGAACAATCATCGTTTCATGAGGTAGAAATTCTCCATCCACAGAAACAGTATGTTCTTTAACCATTATATGTAGTTGTGTGTAATAGTAGCTCGAATATTTCTTATACAATCATCCTAGTATATTAAGAATACTGGTTTTGTTACAAAAGTAATGAATAAAAATAGTTTAGGGGGTTGGATAAGAAAAATAAAACATAACACAAGAGAAAACACTACCTTTAAAACGGGTAACTTTTTTGATTTGAGCTCAAAGGCTTCCTTGGGATGAATTCTGCCCAAAGTGAGGATTATAGGATTAATAGAGGGATGTGGAGAAACAAAATGGGAAGGGTTTGGCCGAGCCAAAGGCTTGAGAGGTGTGGGTAAGGTGGTAGAGTTGGGGGCCTTTTATAAGAGGAGAGGAGGGGCACTCTTGGAAAGGTATAAAATGTTACTTTATTTTCAAATGAGTTTCGGATTTTAAAGGTCCCACATTGATGAATTTTGAGGATAAGGTGATAGGGGTTCGAAATATACTCATCCAGTAGGTTTTTGACATGTTTAGGTCTTAGATTTCACATTATCATTTCATTTTATTTAAATCGTAAAATAACGAGGTAATCGCTGCATCATCATGATGTCATAAATAATTTAATTTATTTAATGTCTAAAAATTCTAAAAAAAATACTATGATGTAGGAAATATTTTTATCTTTAAATGACTATTTATAGTCTAATATAGAATTTAGTTATAAAGAATTAAAAATGTTATACTCAGGTGATACATTCTTTTTTATATTTAACTTTCTTTAAAAATAAAAAGATAAAACGTCATTATCACACAAAAGTGATTCCATTGGGTCCCCAAGTTTGGCACAAGGCATCCCATGGTCGGCCATGACACAAACAGTAGTATTAGGACACATGTTGGGGTCATTTTTTATTTTTATTATATTATTTTATTATCCTTAACTACCTGATTACTAATTAATCAAGGTAATTAATGATAATTATCGTCGTTACTATTCATAATGTCCAAAAACAAAAGTGTCTTGATTACATAATTTGGACAATATGATTCAAAATATTTAATCAATTTTACCAAATTACAAACACATAAATTGCAATAATAAATTTAAAAATAATTCCTGTTGTCAAAACAAATAGCGGGTTTTTTTGAAACAATATCTATGAAAAGATTGGCATTAGTTTATGACCAATTCCAAAGTGAAATTAATCCTAATGACCACCATTGGATTAAATGGTAAATATATATTAAAATTACACTTTAATACCAATTAAAAAGATAATATAACCATATAATTAAATTAGATGAAAAACCAGTTTTGATGTAAAATGCAGTATTTTTCACTATTCATTAAAAAATGAACATTGTCAGAAAAATACCAAAAAATTATCCAATGTAAATTTCAATGTCCCAATAATAAATAATATGTTTATTTTGAAAAATAGAGAATATAAAATTGTCAGAAGTTTGATTTAAAAATGGTTTTCCATCAAAAGGCAGTAAAATAATCTTTTAAAAATATTAGTGTATTCCATGCTTAAGATTGGATTTATTATCATTTTAAGCCTCTAAAACACTATCTAATTCATAAATAGACATAGATAAAAATATCTATTATTCATTACTTACATGGGATGTTACAAAATATAATAAATTAAATGATGTAAAAATAATTTTAGAATGATTAATATTTAATTAATATAATAGGTATTTCTTTTATGTATAATATAATCATTAACATTATCATAATTAAATAACATTTATACAATTAATGAAAACTGAATCAACTTCAATTGCAAGGCAGTAGTCTGCTTGTAAAGACATAAACATAACATATATGGACATTATATTACTTTTTGGGAATACTTAATACCAATCACAGAGAGATTCCCAAAGACCATATTATTTTATGTCTTTGGAATCTTGGAACATAATATTTTAACTTTGTGAAAGATCGTCAACATCTCCCATAAAGATCTTTTCATTTTGTTTTCCTACATAAAACCATTTCTTTATATCTTGGGGAAAAGAAAAAATAAAAAGGGTGAGCTCAAATTCTCAGTAAGGTAAAACATAGATAACACTAAACAAACCATAACCATAAGAATGAAAAAAATGGACATAATGTTTAATCATCAAAATCATGAGTCGTGACATAAATTTTGGATGTATATAAGGAATAGATCATAAAGGAACAGTAACCATGATAAAATATATTTGAAAAAAAATAGAATTTTGGAAAAAAACAAGTACATAATATGATTTCTATAGTATCCAAGCCATTATGTCCAATACCATCATAGTGACAAAGTCCATTACTAAACAAGGTTTAAGTTTCATCGAAGCCATGTATTACTAATCCAAATTTACATGATCCAGTATTTTCTATATCATGAGATATAAGTCATTACACAATGAATTTGAGAGAGATATTGGTCCCACCCATATCCTAATGAAATCATTCATACATATTCCATAAAAACATAAATCACTCATCATAGGATAACCCATGAAATAAAATGGGTCTCTTAAACTTCATTCCATAAAAATACATATAAAATAAATGGATTTACTAACAATAATTCAATAATAACAACAATAAAATAAAAGTAATAATAGGCATAGAAACATAACACTATTCCATCTTATATGAAAAATAATTTTGATAAAATAGTTGAACTTAATTCCTGAGGAAAATACATGTTCTTTTTCAGAAATGTTCTCTTTTCTCAAAAAGTCACATAAATTTTAAAGAAAATAATTTAGTTTAAAATAAAAATAAGATAGTATAGAGTAATATTCATGAAAATAAAGAGTCATGAAACCATAATAATCCATTCATGTCATATAATTTAAACAAATCATTAAAAAAAGTACCTCATGTTGTAAAAAAATAATGATTCCTTCCATACGACGTAGTAAAAGTAAGAAATGATTAAAATGACTTCAAACATATATAGAATAATATTAAACATTATATGAGAATATTTTTATAATATAAGGACATGGATGATAAATATACCCTCAATAAATACATACCTATATAGAGTATCATATAAAAAATGAGATTGAAAATTTATCCCTGAAACTGTACTTTTAGTTAGTCGAGGGTATGATAACCTTCAATATAATGGTTAATTCATGTTATTAAATTATACCAGGACTATATACATATTTATGATATCATATATGATCCTATTATATAATTTTTTTTTAATAGTATTTCAATATTACTATTATTTCGGGTGTTAAATGATTCGTTTTCCCATTCCTTTTTTGTCAGGTAAGTCATGTCTATTATCAATATGATATATTTTATTCATTAAATTATGTTATTAATTATTATTTTCACTCTTAATTTAATTTTTATATTCATTATTGAATTTTTAACATGGATAATGAATCTCACTGCGTCGTGGAGATGGTAGGTTGTTCGTACGCACGAGCGACGATATCAGTCACTTGATGGTTAAATAGTATATAATTGGATGGTATATTAATTAATCAGAATCATTTATCATGTTATATTCACTATTAAAATCTATTATACTCCTCATTACACAAATCCTAATAATGTTTTTTTTAAATAATAAATTACACCACAACGTGGAGATGGTATGTTGTATGTATAGACACATGGTGATATTGTTATTTGTAGGATGGATAAAAGAAGGTATAAGGTTGTCACATAATTATAATAACATTTAAGAATGTATAATATAATGGATTTATTACTTTATTATTGAATAAAAATAAAATAATTTGTAGAATAAGAAAACAAATTAAATTGAATTGGTAAAGCAATTACCTACTCTTCCTTGGACTTCCATTGGATCTATTCTTAGGGAAACAAGGGATGAACTTTTTGGAAAACCAGAACCTCCATACGTTAACTAAGAATTATGATAGGATAATTTTTTAGGGCTTGATCTATCTTTAATTATTAAGGTGGAGTGAGGAAATGAGGGAGTAGATGCCTTTTTGTATGAGGGGGGAGGGGCACTTTTAGAAGGTATTGAAATATTCTTTTATTATAAAATTATTATTGGTTTAAAAAGATCCATATATCATTTACATCAAATATAAGTTTAGGATTGTTCTAAATACTCTCAACCAATAGGTTTTAGACAATTTTAGGTCTCAAATTTTACCTTATATTTTAGCATTAACCCTTAGTTAAATAATTTAACTCTTACAATGTCTTTTTGTATATTCGTACTATATGGTTAATATATGTTTTATAAAATTCCAATAGAACCTAAAGTGTTTAATTAATAAAATTTTAAACATTATCAAAGTAATTTTTCTTAATCATATCTTTTTAGGACTATTATATCATGTAATAAAATAGGATTTTATAAAAAAACTCATTTGTGTCAATTTTTTTACTATTCATATCTTGAATTTTTAAAGAATCCATTACAAAATTATTATTTCAAAAAAAACATCATTAATTAAAATATAAAAAGTAATAAAAATTCATAAAATTCATGTGTGGAATAAAACGTTTTAAAATAAATTTATTTAAAAATTTATAATATCATTTATTTAAATCATTCATTAATAAGGTAATCACTACATCATCATTATATCATAAACAAATTTATTTATTTGGTGCATAAAAATTATAAATAAAATACGATTATATAAGAAATATTTGTATGTTTCCAATGAATATTTATAGTCTAATTTATCTTATTAATAACCTCCTATTAAAAAATTTTTATTTAGAAGATACAGGTTTATGTCATGTTCCTCTTTACAATAATTTAATTCTTATAAAATGTTATTTTAACATCATGGTGCTTCCATGGGGTCCCAAAAGTTGACTCAAGTATGCCCATGGTCGGAAAAATCTCATATAATAGGATTATGACATGATATTGGGTAGTTTATTATTATTAGAATATTATTTTTTAACTTTTATTTACCAGATTTACCCTTTAATAATGGTAAATAAAATAATTACTGAAGTTACTATTCAAAATGCACAAAAATAAACGGTACCTATTTACACAGTTTGAACCCTATGATTCCAAATATGGAATATATTTTTGGAAATTCAAAACACAGAAGTTGCAGTACTTAATTTAAAATTAATTCTCATTTTCAAAACCAAAAGGCGAGTTTTTAAGAAGTAATACCTATAAAAATATTGACATTTGTTTATGTCCAATTTTAAAGATAAATAACTTCAAATGACCATAACTTGATTAAATGATAAAAATATAATCCAATTATTCTTTAAAAAAAATTAAAAGTACAATCTAACAATATAAATAAATTAGATGAAATGGTAGTTTCGAATTAAAATGCAGTATTTTTCACTATTCATTAAAATAAAACTTTTATTAGAAAAATACAAAAAAATCAAGAAAAGTAAATTTTAATGTTAATTTTCAAAATATGAAATTTATTTTGAAAAATATAATATATGAAACTATAAAAAACTAAATTTAAAATGGGTGTTCCATCAAAAGGCAACAAAACTACATTTTTTTTCTTTGAAAATTACTTCTTTTATCTAAAAAATTAAATTTGTTTTTATATTATGTCTAGAAAATACATAAGATGAATGTTAATTTAATATTAAATTTAACATTTAGTTAATACTACTCTTAATGGATATTTTATATCCACTTAAATAACAATATTTTAATAACATATCATTTTTTAGAGAAACTCGATATTGCATCTAATGTATGCTATCGAGGAAGAATGGTCTTGTGTGTAACACAAGCCAAGAATACTTTTTTGGTTACTACAATATAATAAAGTGTTGTGTATTTTTCAAGACAATATTTAGGGAGCATATAAGAGAATACATCAAATAGAATATAAATATTATATCTCACAAAATTTCAGGGTGTTATATTCTACCCCCCTTAAAATGAATTTCTCCCTTAAAATTCATCGGGGGTATAGAAGGATTACTACATGAAATATTCATTCGTGTAAACTGACATTGTAAAAAGAGATACTAAAACTTCATTTTAAAAATCTAATGTTAAAAACAAAACTATTACCCAATGTTACTCATCATTGGGTTTTTACATAGGTGAACATAAGTGGGAAGTGAAAAGATAGATATGGAAGAGAAATATAAGCCTAAAATTCTGATGGATAATGATAGATAACAAGACTCGGAGAATTTTAATTACCAAAAATCCATAAATCTATGATAACTTAAGGGATCATCTGATTCATCGTATAATAAGGTTCTAGGATAACTTTTTGTTTTTACGAGTTCCTTTTCCTAATATTAAAGAATTTTTGCAAGAGAATAAATAATTACTTGATTTCTGTACCGTTTATGGTTCCCTGAACTATTTCTACATCAAATATTATTTGAATAAATGAAGTTGAATATATAATTCTTAAAATATTACCAGATAATGCGATAGAATGATAGTTCATTCCATCTATCTCAAAACAAGATGTTAGAACAGGTTATAAAATATGCATAAGTCCATATATAGTGAGATAATATATTAATATAAAAAACTTAAATTGAAATATAAGTTATACTATCCATAAATTGATAACATTAAAATCCTTCCAAAAACTAAAAATATAAAACTTTTGAAAGAGGAGGACTAAATCGACTTAACATTTGTCTCCCATATCTCATTTGGATGTTCTTGGTTATCACATTCCAAACATGTGATACCTTAATCATGTATTGTCTTAAAAAATTATAATGACTTGAATTCCCATAGAAAATTATTTAAAACCTGAATTTTATCAAAATTAACATTTTACAGACAATAAAAATAACGAAAGTTTTATATACTCAATCCACAATATCACATTGTCCTTATAACGGTCATTACATCATTAATACTAACAATTATCTCATTATCTCTTTATGACTTAATTATACACATATCATGTAATTTTTAAAAGTATTTCAATCAATTTTCATAGTTATCGGTACCATATAGTTATGGAAACCAAAATAAACCAATACCTAGTTATTATAATATTCCATAATACTATAAATGAGATTCCACAACACTATTTTGGAATCGCATTACATAAACACATAATCATTCCACCACTTTTTTTTCAAACTCAACATTTCCAATAGTGATCACATGTGACTTCCCTTTGTCATTTTACTTAAGTGTCTCTTGACATCGATCATCATTAACCCTTGGATTAGGTCATTGGTTAACATGATGCCACATTTCCTTGCACTTGTAGCATTGATGTTTTGATGGCGTGTTCCCTACAGTATTTTCTCTATTTGAATCATTAGAAAAATAATTTCAAATTAATTAATCACTCATCTTTTTTATAACCTTCTTTTCAACACATGAAACATTTTCTAGACCCTTTAATATATTTACCTCTATTATTCTTTCCACACATTGGGAATAAGCGAAAACTCATCTTCTTTTCAGTGTGGTCTTTTGATTTTCCTTCAAATTCATTTTTTCTCTTCTTATCAAACCCATATGACTGGTGGGTTACTCTAATATCTATCTCAACTTTGAGAGCACATAGAAAAAAAATATTAGCTATTGAAATCCATTATGGATAATTTCCTATGGAAACAGGGTTTTAAGCCACTTGGGAGTCGATCAATATTACTCTCAGATTTGATAATAATTACAAAAGTTCACCATTCATGTCTTGTAAAATTTTCCCCATATATACCAACAGATTCATAATCCTGTTTCATAATCTTAGGGAACTCCCACTACTAGAAAAATAGGTATTTGCGACGGGGCATTTGCGACGGGATCCCGTCGCAAATAGCCCGTTGTTGAAAACGCCGTCGCAACAACACTTATTTGCGACGGGCCCGTCGCTAAAGCCTTTTTTTTCGACGGTCATTCTCCCTGTCACAAATAGTATTCCGTTTTTTTGTAAAAAACTTTTAAAATGGTATTTGCGACGGTACCGTCGTAAAAACCATTTTTTAAAAAAAATAAAAAACTATTAATAATACTAGTATTTGCGACGGGCATAGTATCCCGTCGCAAATACTATTTTTTAAAAAAAAATAAAAACTATTAATAATACTAGTATTTGCAACAGGCATAGTATCCCGTCGCAAATACTATAAAAAAATAAAATAAATAAATAATAAATAAATTATTTTAATTAATATAATAATAGAATTATAATTCACAAATAAAAATAATTAATTATTTTAATTAATATAATAATAATAGAATTATAATTCAAAAATAAAAAATAATAGAATATTAAGAAATGATTTAATTAATATAATAATATTAGAATTATAATTCATAAATAAAAAAAATATTAATAAGTTATTTTAATTAATATAAAAATAATAAATTATTTTACATTCAAATATTAAAATAATTCAAGTATTACAAAAAATATAATTAAATTATAATATTATAAAATTTTAATATATATATATATATTTTAATATTATAAAATATAAATAATATTATTATTCATATTAATATTGTTATTTAAAAATATAATATTTTTAATATTTTATAATGAGACAAAAACTAAGAATAGAAAACAAATATATTTTGATTTCCCAAATTTTATAACATAAATAAAAACTCTAATCTGAAGAAGGGGGGGAGGGGGGAGGTGGGGGATCTACAGATGGTGGTGGAGGAAACTCCATCCCTAAAGCATGAGTGAGTCGGCGCATGTACTCCATCTGCTCCTGATGCTGCTGCTGCCACCGACTCGTCTGCTCCTCATACAACTGCTGCTGGCGTCGACGCTCCTCCTCATGCTGCTGACACATCTGCTCCTGCTCCTGTCGGAGACTCTCTATCTGTGCAGTCTGAGATCGCAACTGATCCTCATACTGTGCAGTAGAAGAAGAAGCACGAGCTCCTCTCGAGCTGGACGCCGACATCGCAGCACTGCCATAATAATCTCCGGGAGTCAGTCGAGAGCCGATACCAACTACCCGGCCCTTCTCGAAGGCATACTGGGTGGCCTGCATCCATGTCGCCTCATCAAACTGACGGGCAGTGGTCTGATCTGATGACTCGTCATGACTCTCAGGCCGGGCCTGTGACGCTGCGGCCTCATATGACTCCTATAGTTGCAATTTAAAATTAAAATTGTGAATATATTATATGCAGTTAATTTTTAAACATGAAAACAAATAATACTGACCACGATGTGATGCTGACGATCACCTCTGAGCTCCCCAGTAGCAGGATCACTATACATCCTCCGATATACGTCGTACTCTGTAATATCGGGGTGCTCGACAGCCTATAAGAATAAAAAATAAACTGTTAATATTTATAGTTATATAAAATATTTATAAATAATGTACGTACCAGATGCTGTCTATGAGTACTGAAAGAACGACTCCCAGCTCGATGAGTCGCCTCATGTCTCCCCCGATTCTGTCTCCCCACTGATGATCTCCTATGAAAGGCACCACTCAACCAGTGCGCACATAATCCATCCCATACATGGGATGAAATATACTCTGGTCGGTGTGCTCTACATGACTCCTCAAAATCTGACACTCCTGATTTCTTCATCGCAGCTTTTCTTAAATTGTGCAAAAACTGACGAAGGCGATCACGCATGGCCACCTCCCATGCCTCATGGATGGCGTCACGCATGGTATCCTCGATCGGATACCATAAACCCTACAAATAAATCAAAATATCAAGTTAGAAATGAAATAATTTTCAAAATAAAAATTATTTATTTACGTACGTACCAACCAATGGCCGAACATGGCCTGCTACACATCAATGGGAATCTGCTCCCATGTGGTCCACGACTGAGAGAAATAGTTGCGCAAAATAGTGATGCCCTGTCCGACTGCTATATGCGGAAAACTGAAAAAATAATAAACATTTATTATGTGAATAGATTAATGAAATCTTAGTCAAATCCACATGTTATCACACAGGTTATCACACCTCCGTGTGCGTGGATCAAACCCAAGACGTGGACGTCGCTCGGGGACGGGGTCAGGAATCATCAATCGTGCAAGACCGCGCCCCCTCCGCGTACTCCCTGGAGCGCCTGCAGGATGAGGGTCATCTGTCAGTAACGCATCCGCATCGAAAGTCAGGTCAGCATCCGCCAACTCACGAAATGTGGCCTCGTCCATCTGAAACAGAAAATGTTAATGTTAGCAAATAATTGATAATTACTATTATATATACATATATACATATATACATATTATGATTGTATATAAATACCATGGAATGCTATCAGTGTTCATCTTCATCATCATCTTCATATATGTCAATGTCATCTTCATATTCCTCCTCAACATCATCGATATCCATTCGAGTTACAGTTGCTTCATCTCTTACCATTTCAAATTCATATGTGACGTCATTATCATCATCGTCATCACCGACTCTTAAATGTGGGGTGTCGTCATCGATACTCATGTCTCTTTGTAAAAAATATTGATTTTGAGTACTCTCTTGAAAAACTTCAATTCTTTGCACATCAGTGAAAGAACATTCACTTTGACTAAACTGATTGTCTCAAATTTTGATTTTTATTATACTCCACCAATCAGTCAAGTCTCTTGATGTTGCACAGTACTTTGCATAATAAACTTGATATGCCTTTTGAGCCAATAATAATGGTTCATTTACTGCGAGAACACTTTTACATTTAATATCGATGATTCCATGAGTCGGATGAACATGCACGCCTCTCTCTGTATCCAACCACCGACATTTGAACATGGTTATGTAATGTTGTCCAAGATAACAGAGTTCAATGATTTCATCAAGTATGCCATAAAAGTCAACTTCATTTTCTCGATGATGAGATCCTCTCAAGCTAACTCCACTGTTCATTGTTTTTTTCGATTCCCCATATGCATGTGTGTGGAATCGAAATCCATTCACTACATATGCATTATAAGTTTTAACAAGTTTGGAAGGTGGGTTACTCAATACACAAAGCCGTTTGTCAATTTTATCAGCATGTCGAGACACCTGAAAATTTGTGAAATAATTATCAATATAGTAAACTATACATTGAATGAGTTGCTAAAAGATAATGAATTTATGTTACCAGTTTTTTAAACCACTGAGAGAAATTTTTAAGTCGACGTTCTTCGAGAGCAGCTGCTGTAATTTGTTGAATTTGTTTCTTGATATGATTATCATACAACCTATAAAAACCAAAGTTATTTACTGTAACATAAATGATAGAATAAGTGATATAAACACTTACAGTACAACTGATGTCATCTCTTCACAGTTGAGCAGAACATACGTATGAGCTCTCTGATGTTCATCATCTGAAAGCCAGCGTTCATAAACTCCACCAAAACCAAGCTCTGACTGGTTGAAAATAGATAATTGACTGTCGATTTCATCAATATTCCTCTCGTTCCGTCCCATTCGGTTGTGTTTTGAAGGATACTCAGATTCAGAATAATGGGAGCAGAAAAAAGATATTTCCTCTTGCAAATAACTTTCTGCAATAGATCCTTCAACAGATGCTTTGTTACGTACTTTTCTTTTCAATTTTTGCATGCATATTTCAAATGGGTACATCCATCGAAACTATACCGGACCTCCACATTTGGCTTCATATGGAAAATGTAACATCAAATGTTCCATTGAGACGAAGAAAGACGGCGGAAATATTTTTTCCAGTTTACATATAATTACAACAACATCTTTTTCAAGTTTTCCTAGAGCATCATAATCTGCCGTAGCCGCACAAATTTCCCGAAAAAAATGAGACATGTCTGTTATGGAATCCCAAATCACAGAATTCAACAGACCTATTAATCCATTGGGTAGAAGTCTCTCCATTATAACATGACAATCATGACTTTTTAATCCAGTAATATGACCATTCTTTACACATCTACCCAAATTAGAAGCACATCTATCTGGAAGTCTCAAATCTGCAATCCACTGACAAAATAATAAACGGTTTTCTTTAGACAGTGTATAAGCTGCTTTTGGTTTCAGTAACCTTTCTATTCTGACATTCTCAAATAGTTCCAATTCTGGACGCCTGCAAATTTGGGCAAGATCTAAACGTGCATTTACATTGTCTTTTCTCTTTCCTGGCGTATCCAAAACTGTATGAAACAAATTATCAAAACAGTTCTTCTCAATATGCATGACATCTAACATGTGTCGGACCAACAGATCAGACCAATATGGAAAATCCCAAAATATGCTACGTTTAATCCAATTTTGTTCTTTCCCAAAACCAGAAATTTTCTGTTGGTTTATTGTGGGACAAAAAGTGAAGGGAGGTAATGAAAATACAACTGATTTTAACTCCGAACCTGATAGCATTTTTGGAGGTCCATCCCTTTCAACTGTTCCTTTTCTGAAATGAGATCTGTTTCTGCGAAAAGGATGATCAGCTGGAAGAAATATGCGATGAAAGTCAAAATAACAAGGTTTCTTTCCATGAATGAGCATAAATGCTTTGTTCTCTCCCATACAATAAGGACATGATTTCAGACCATGTGTACTCCAGCCAGATAACATCCCATAATCCGGGAAGTCACTTATTGTCCACATCAATGCTACTCTCAGAATAAAATTCTGTTTCGTTGCAACATCATATGTACTGACACCAGTACTCCACAATAAATTTAATTCATCAATCAATGGCTTCAAATAAACATCAATATTTTTCTTCGGATGTCCTGGAATTAGTAAAGTCAAAAAGATATATGGCTCCTTCATCAACATCCATGGAGGTAAATTGTACGGAGTTAAAAAAACAGGCCAACATGAATATTGACTACCATAAGATCCAAACGGACAGAAACCATCAGTGGAAAGGCCCAGTCGAACATTTCTAGCTTCTAAAGCAAAGGATGGATGTACTCTATCAAAATGTTTCCATGAATCACCATCGGCTGGATGATTCAAGCATTTATCGGTTGAAATATTCTCTTTATGCCATGACATCATTGTCGCTGTATTCTTAGACATGAATAAACGTTGATGTATGGATGTAAGCAGAAAATATCTCAACTGTTTTACAGGAATCAAACCAGACTTCCCGTGTTGTCCTTCTTTATATATCAGTTGCCCACATGTAGGACAACTATCCAACGACTCATTTTCCCCAGAATATAAAATGCAGTCATTTGAACATGCATAAATCTTCTTACAAGTCCCAAATTTCGAACCAGCCTCTTACTCTCATAGTAATTTGCAGGTAAAACATTTCCTTCGGGTAACAGTGTTTTCAACAAAGAAAATATCTGGTCAAAACAGGTGTTTGACATTCCGTTATCTGATTTGATAGCCATAAATTTTGCAACTGCTTCTAATTTTCTCATCTTGCAGCCAGGATATAATGCATCCTCAGCAGATTTCAACAACTCATAAAATTCAGACGGTGCCAACTCAGGATTTGAAGCTATATCAGCCGGAGTTTTTGTATGTTGAACAGATGAACCTGCAACATCATGTACTAAATCTTGAAACCGGGATGGATCCGGAATCAAGTTGGTATCACCTGCTCTGGAACTGCGTTCACCATGTTGATACCAAAAAACATAATCTGGTTGAAAACCAAAACGCAAGAGATGTTCTCCCACTTTGTCAAACGTGTCAAATGTTCTCAATGCACATTTTCTGTAAGGGCATTTTATTTTTCCTTCTGAAACAAATTCTGAATTTGATTCCGCAAATGATAAAAAAGTCTCCACACCCTCAACATATACTGGATTTAAACCAGAACCGTTTGGATTTCTACGTTGATTTATCCATATGCGGTCACCTAATAATGATTGTTGACGACCTCGTTGTTCCATATTTCTCTATAAAATATAAAAGCATTACTGGTTTTGAATAATTTATTAGAAAAAAAACTCAAGTAAAGATTAAATATATTGAGAAAAAAGCAAAACATGTTACAAATATTGATAATTTTAATATTATATTGATTTTTTATTATTTTAATAATACTAATATAATTTTTTCATAAACATTAATTATATAATAATAACATTATTACATTATTAGTATATTTTATTATTAATATTAAAATAACATAATTTTTTATATTATATACAATTCTCCTTTCATCTGTGTGTTTAACATTCTGTATCCACATGTAATATTTGCATTCACTTTCACCTCTTCATTGGCGAGTAAGTTGATAATTTTGAAAAAGAATGCGAATATTACATGTGGAGACAGAAAACACACAGATGAAAAGAGAATTGTATATAATATAGAAAATTATATTATTTTAATATTAATAATAAAATATACAAATAATGTACTAATTATTGGTAATTAATACTAATTATTGGTAATTAATACTAATTATTGGTAATTATTACTAATTATTCCTAATTATTGGTAATTATTAATAATTATTGGTAATTATTACTAATTATTGGTAATTACTGGTAATTATTACTAATTACTGGTAATTATTACTAATTACTGGTAATTATTTCTAATTACTGGTAATTATTACTAATTACTGGTAATTATTACTAATTACTGGTAATTAATACTAATTACTGGTAATTAATACTAATTACTGGTAATTAATACTAATTACTGGTAATTAATACTAATTACTGGTAATTAATACTAATTACTGGTAATTAATACTAATTACTGGTAATTAATACTAATTACTGGTAATTAATACTAATTATTGGTAATTAATACTAATTATTACTAATTATTGGTAATTACTGGTAATTATTACTAATTACTCGTAATTATTATTAATTACCGGTAATTATTACTAATTACTGGTAATTATAACTAATTATTGCTAATTATTACTAATTATTGGTAATTATAACTAATTATTGGTAGTTATTACTAATTATTGGTAGTTATTACTAATTATTGTTAATTATTGGTAATTATTATTAATTATTGGTAATTATTGCTAATTATTGCTAATTATTGCTAATTATTGCTAATTATTGCTAATTATTGATAATTATTGCTAATTAATACTAATTATTGCTAATTATTGCTAATTATTGGTAATTAATACTAATTATTGGTAACTAATACTAATTATTGGTAATTAATACTAATTATTGGTAATTAATCCTAATTATTACTAATTATTGGTAATTACTGGTAATTATTACTAATTACTGGTAATTATTACTAATTATTGGTAATTATTACTAATTATTGGTAATTATTACTAATTACTGGTAATTATTACTAATTATTGGTAATTATTACTAATTATTGGTAATTATTACTAATTATTACTAATTACTGGTAATTATTACTAATTATTGGTAATTATTTTTAATTATTACTATTTATTACTATTTATTACTATTTACCGTTAATTATTCCTAATTATTGGTAATTATTACTAATTATAGGTAATTATTACTAATTATTGGTAATTATTAATAATTATTGGTAATTAATACTAATTATTGGTAATTAATACTAATTATTGGTAATTAATACTAATTATTGGTAATTAATACTAATTATTACTAATTATTGGTAATTACTGGTAATTATTACTAATTACTGGTAATTAATACTAATTATTGGAAATTAATACTAATTATTGGTAATTAATACTAATTATTGGTAATTAATACTAATTATTACTAATTATTGGTAATTACTGGTAATTATTACTAATTACTGGTAATTATTACTAATTATTGGTAATTAATACTAATTAGTGGTAATTAATACTAATTATTGGTAATTAATACTAATTATTGGTCATTAATACTAATTATTGGTAATTAATACTAATTATTGGTCATTAATACTAATTATTACTAATTATTGGTAATTACTGGTAATTATTACTAATTACTGGTAATTATTACTAATTACTGGTAATTATTACTAATTTCTGATAATTATTACTAATTACTGGTAATTATTACTAATTACTAGTAATTATTACTAATTATTGGTAATTATTACTAATTATTGGTAATTATTACTAATTATTACTAATTACTGGTAATTATTACTAATTATTGGTAATTATTCCTAATTATTACTAATTATTACTATTTATTACTATTTACCGGTAATTATTCCTAATTATTGGTAATTATTACTAATTATTGGTAATTATTACTAATTATTGGTAATTATTACTAATTATTGGTAAGTATTACTAATTATTGGTAATTATTACTAATTATTGGTAATTATTACTAATTATTGGTAATTATTAATAATTATTGGTAATTAATACTAATTATTGGTAATTAATACTAATTATTGGTAATTAATACTAATTATCGGTAATTAATACTACTTATTGGTAATTAATACTAATTATTACTAATTATTGGTAATTACTGGTAATTATTTCTAATTACTGGTAATGATTACTAATTATTGGTAATTAATACTAATTATTGGTAATTAATACTAATTATTGGTAATTAATACTAATTATTACTAATTATTGGTAATTACTGGTAATTATTACTAATTATTGGTAATTAATACTAATTAGTGGTAATTAATACTAATTATTGGTAATTAATACTAATTATTGGTAATTAATACTAATTATTGGTAATTAATACTAATTATTGGTAATTAATACTAATTATTGGTAATTAATACTAATTATTGGTCATTAATACTAATTATTACTAATTATTGGTAATTACTGGTAATTATTACTAATTACAGGTAATTATTACTAATTACTACTAATTATTACTAATTACTGGTAATTATTACTAATTACTGGTAATTATTACTAATTACTGGTAATTATTACTAATTATTACTAATTACTGGTAATTATTACTAATTATTGGTAATTATTCCTAATTATTACTAATTATTTCTATATATTACTATTTACCGATAATTATTCCTAATTATTGGTAATTATTACTAATTATTGGTAATTATTACTAATTATTGGTAATTATTTCTAATTATTTGTAATTATTACTAATTATTGGTAATTATTACTAATTATTGGTAATTAATACTAATTATTGGTAATTAATACTAATTATTACTAATTATTGGTAATTGTTGGTAATTATTACTAATTATTGGTAATTATTCCAAATTATTGGTAAGTATTACTAATTATTGGTAATTATTACTACTTATTGTTAATTATTACTAATTATTGGTTATTATTACTAATTATTGATAATTATTACTAATTATTACTAATTATTGGTAATTATTACTAATTATTACTAATTATTCTTAATTATTGATAATTATTGATAATTGTTCCTAATTATTAGTAATTAAATGAATAATTATCAATAATTAGAAATAATTACCAATAATTACAAATAATAACATTATTAATATATTTTATTATTAATATTAAAATAATATAATTTTCTAATTTATATACAATTCTCCTTTCATCTGTGCGTTTTCTATCTCCACATACAAATAATACATGTGAAGACAGCAAACACACAGATAAAAAGAGAATTGTATATATAAAAAAAATTATATTATTTTAATATTAATAATAAAATAGACTAATAATGTAATAATGTTATTATTCCTAATTATTGGTATTTATTACTAATTATTCATATTTATTCTTAATTATTAAAAATTATTACTAATTATTCCTAATTACCATTAACTATGAACAATACTAATAATTTAAATTTATTAAGTAATAAAACAATGTAAACATAATTAAATTACAAGTAATTAAGAATAATTGAAACTAATAAAAAATTAAAAATAATCATTAAATTAAAATGAACATAAATACCTTGAAAATTGATCTGCTCTGATCGTTCTTCAAAACTTTAATATCACCTCCGGAGAAAAAAATTATACTGGAGAAAAACTGAACTGTAGAAATATAATTTTGAGAGAAGGATAAGATAGAGAATGAGAATGAAATGAAAAAAACGGATGGGGGTATTTATAGGTTAGATTATTTGCGACAGGTCCATTTGCGACGGGATTCCCGTCGCAACTAGTATTATTTGCGACGGGACCCGTCGCAAATACCTTAGCCAACATTTATTACGGTCAATGGGTAAATAGTTATTTGCGACGGGACCCGTCGCAAATAACCACCTGCCAACATACTATTTGCGACGAGGGAATATTCCCGTCGCAAATACCTTTTACCGCCGCCGGTTATTTGCGACGGGAATATTCCCCCGTCGCAAATAGTTTTCCCGCGATTTGGCGCGCAACGCGCGCCAGTTCTTTTGCGACGGGGAAAGCAATCCCGTCGCAAAAGCCCTATTATTTGCAATGGGGAAATACCCCCGTCGCATATAAGTTTTTAACAGGACTATTTGCGACGAGATTTATTCCCGTCGCAAATAACCCGTCGCAATTGTTCATTTTTCCCGTAGTGTCCTTTCCCATCTTTGTTCGAAAAATACAAGGTAAGTACTTAATGAAAAAAAAATTCTTGAACTCATCCCATTCCATGGTTTTTTTTCATCGTGCTACTTTGTATTCTTAATTAACGTCCACCACTGGTCTACTTCACCTTCTAAATGATATAAATCCAAAATTACTTTTTCATGTTCCAAAGAGAGATGGATAGAGAATATATTTTCAATGATACTGATACATTGTTCTATAACAGGTGCATCAGAAGATCCATTGAAAGAAGGTTGCTGGTGCCCCATAAAGGACTAAATAAAATGCTGTTCCCTTCTCTACTCATCTAGGAGTTCAGAAAGATTCATATCATCTATAAGTATAGTGATACGATTTTTCATTTAATCTCCCATAACATTTGGTTGATAAGGAGGATAATCATTGCATTTTCTAGTGCATTGATCATTAACATGGCTCTTTCAGGTTCCATCCATTTTCTAAAACCCAAAAAGAATACTGTGAGAGGAAAAACTAATAATAGGAAAAAAAACATAATCAATGGGGGGTTACATTAAATATCTAACATCTTAGGTTTAATCCTAGTTTATTAATGATAGTTACCATAATTTTAGGACTGTAAACTATAGTTATACTTAACCTTAGAGACATCCCTAAACATATCTTAGATATATCTATAGGGATATCACTGAAGTTTTCGCATCCTACTTTCCAAAGGATAAATAAACCATCACTTTGATACCAAATTCAAAGACTTAAGTTTGAAATACATGTAAATTACATTAATTTTTCATAATACAAAATACTAAACATAAAGTGATGCCCAAATACCATATTAATTTAGTGTCTTTGGAAACATGTAACATAATATTATAACTTTGTGAATGTTCTTAAACATCTCCCATAAAGAGTATCCAATTTTTTTTCCTACCTAAAACCATTCTTTATATCCTAGGGAAAATAAAACAAAAATGGTGTGAGATAAAATGCTCAGTAAGGGTAAACATGGATAACATAAAACAATCCATAACCATAAGAATAAAAAAACATGAACCTAAAGTTTAAACATCATAATCTTAAGTCATGAAATAAATCATGGTAGTACATAAAGGATTAGATCATAAAGGAACATTATCTTTGGTAAAATAAAATTGGAAAAAAACATGGAATTGTGGAAAACAAACTTGAACATAATATGATTTCCATTATAGACAAGGCATTGCTTCCAAGACCATAATTTTGTTCAAGGTTAATTACAAAATGCGATTTACTTGTTATTCCATCCATGTATTACGAAACCGGATTTACTTTTCATTTCAGTCATGTGTATCTCATGAGATATAAATAATTACCCAATGCATTATATGGAAATATAAGTCTCAAAAATTTCCTAATTAACTCATTATTACATGTTCCACCAAAACATTAATAATTCATCATTTCATAACACATAATGTAAAATGGGTATCTTAAACAACATTACTTTATAATCTATATAAAATAAATAGATTTCATCACAATAATTAAACCATAAAAACAATACAATCAATGTAATAATAGGTATAGAAACATAAGCCTATTTTATCTTATAGGGAAAATAATTTTGATAAAACACTTGAACATAATTCCTGAGAAAAATATCCTTTCTTTTTTAGAAATTTTTTCTTTTCTCTAAAAGCAGTGAAAATATAAAATAACATAATTTAGTTTGAAATAAACTTGTGATATTATAGATGAATATTCATGTAAATAAATCATCATGAAACCATAATAACCCATTCATACTATATAAGTTAAAAAACATTCTCCTCGTACTTTTCCTAGAAAAATCAAAAAGCACCTCTTATTGTAAAAAAAGAAAGATTCCTTCTATACAAAATAGTAAAAATAAAAATGGGTAAAAATGAATTTAAATATACACTGAATTATAACATACATTTTATGAGATTTGTTTTAGAAAAAATGTACATTGATGATAAATATACCCCTAATAAATACTTAATTATAAACATTCTCAGATAAAAAATGATATTGAAAATTTATCCCTTACCATGTAATATTAGTTATTCAAGGGTGTGTTAACCTCTAGTATAATGGTAAAATAATGTTACTAAATTATACCATATCCATATCCATATTTATGATATCATATATGATCATATTATATCATTTTGTTAATAGTATTTCAATATTACCATTATTTCGGGTGTTAACTACTTCGTTTCCCCGTTCTGATTTTGTCATGTAAGTCATGTTTTTATGAATAGGATGTATTTTATTCATTAAATTATGTTCATAATTATTATTTTCACTCTTCATATAAAATTTATAATCATCCTTTAACTTTAAATGTGGAGAAAGAATCTCACTGCGTCATTGAGACGGTAGTCTGCACGTACGCCCAAGTGATAATATCATTCAATTGATGGTTAAATGGTATGTAATTAGATGGAATATTAATTATAAAGAATAATTTATCATGTTATATTCATTATTTATATCTAATATACTCATCATTATAACCATTCCAATAAATTATTTTTTTAATAACAAATTACACCCCAATGTAGAGACGTTAAGCCATGCGTACGCACTCATGGTGGTATTGTTATTAGTATGATGGATAAAATAGTATAAGGTTGTACCATAATTATAATAACATATCATAATGTTTAAAATTCTATATTTTTTACTTAATTAGGGAATCAAAATTGAAATGGGATGTATATGTAGAAAAGAAGTTTAATTGGATTGGTAAATTAATTACCTCTTCTTCGTTGGAGTTCCTTTTCATCTCTTCATAAGGACACAAGGGATAGAGTTTAGTGAAAACCAGGACCTCCATAAGATAACTAAGTTTGTATATAGGTTAATTTTTCAGATATTGGTCAAGATATACGGTTCGAGGTTGTGTGAGGAAATGTGGGAGAAGATGCCTTTTATAAGAGGGGAGGAGGGGCACTTTTGGAAGGTATTGAAATATTATTTTATTATGAAATGATTTTTGGTTTCAAAATGACCAAAACTCATTTAATTAGAATATAAGATGATTATTCTTCAAAAAAGTCTCAAACAATTTGTGTTAGACAAGTTATTTTTCGCAAACAGAACCCTATCTTTTAGCTTTAACTCTTAGTAAACTAATTTAACTCTAACCATGTCTTCTTTTATATTCATACTATATAGTTAATATAGTTACCATAAAATTACAATGGAACCTCAAGTGGTTCATTAATGAAATTTTAAACATTATATAAGTTATTTAGATGAATATTAAATTTTTATGAGTAATATATCATTTAATAAAATAGTATCAGTTTTAAAAACTTGTTTATTTCCATTTTTATACTTTTCTTATCTTGACTTTTTTTTAAAATCCATAAAAACAGGATTATTTCCAAATAACTTCATTAATTCATATATAAAAATTCATAAAAATATATAAAATTCATATATGGAATAAAAAGTTTTAAAATAAATTTATTTTAATATTTATAATATCATTTATTTAAATCATTCACTAATATGGTAATAACTACATCATCATTGTTTCATAAATAAATTTATTTATATGGTGTATAAAATTTAAGAATAAAATATTATTAAGTAGAAAATATTTTTATATTTACAATGACTATTTATTGTAAAATATATCTTTTGTATAACCCCATGTTACAAGTTTTTTATTTAGTGGATACAAGATTATGCCATATTTTTCATTGATTTAAATTAATTCTTAAAAAATGTCATTTTCACATCTAAGTTGTTCCATGGGGTCCCAAAATGGACCCAAGGATGAACATGGTCGAAAATATCACCTCCAATATGATTAAAACATGTGTTAGGGTAGTTTAACATTATTATAATATTATTTTTACCCTTATTTACCAGATTTACCATTTAACCATGGTAAATAAAATAATTACTAAAGTTAGTATTCATTATGTCCTAAAATAAAAGGTACCTATATAAAAAATTTGAAACATATTATTCCAAAAAAGGAATATATTTTTCCAAATTCAAAATAATTAATTTTCAGTAATTAATTTAAAAATAATTCCTGTTGTCAAAACCAAAAATTGGGTTTTTAAGAAATAATAACTATAAATAGATTGACATGTTTTTATGTCCAATTAAAAAGTGAAATTAATTATAATGTTAGATATTGGATTAAATAATAAAAATATAATCTAATTATACATTTAAACCAATTAAATGTATAATCTAACAATATAAATAAATTAGATGAAAATGTAGTTTTGAGTTAAATTGCTGTACTTTTCACTATTCATTAAAATAAGAATTTTATCAGAAAAATACCAAAAAATGAAAAAAATTAAATTTTCACATTCCAATTAAAAATAATAAGTTTATTTTTTTCAAATAAAATATATAAAAGTGATAAAAACTAAATTTAAATTGATTGTGCCATCAAAAGGGGTAAAAACTACTTTTTTTAAAAAATACTTCTTTTATCAGAAAAATTGATTGGGTTTTTAATTCAGGAATAGAAATTACATAATATGATTATTAATGTTATATAAAATTCAAAATTTGGTTAATATTATTCATAGCAGCTATTTTATATCCCATTAAATAAAAGTATTTTAATAATATGTCGTTGTTTAGTGAAACTCGTTATTGCGTCCAATGCAAGCTATTGAGGAAGGTCACTCATGCGTGTAATGCAAGAAAAGAAAATTGTTTCATATACATCAATCTAATATGGTTTTGTGTATAATTGAATCTAATTTTGGTGTAGCGTACTACACAATACATCAATGAAAATAAAAATAATTGATCTTATAAAATCTCGGGGTTTTACACTGCGATACACACGAGAAACATTATTATATCACTTTAGGAATGTAATGTAAAATGATATATATTATATAATAAAATTATATTTATATAATAATATTTATTTTTTATATTCATCATCATAACCAACATTTAATGGTTGTAATGGAAAAAATAATGATGTCATGTCATGAGGCGGTAGTCCAACGTACACATGATTGGTGATATCATAAACAAATATATTGAACTGTAGATGTTTTCAGATCATTAACTTATTATAACTAAATATCATTATATTAAATATACAAATTTTATTATATAAAAAAAATTTATAAAAAATTAAGGAAGATAATAATGAAATAAAATAATGTCAATCATTATAGAATGTTACCTCTTTTTTGGGAACCCTCATTTGGTTTGCGCCAAGCCCTTACAACGATGGATTCAATAAAAAAATAAATCTTATAGGATTATATAATTGAATTAGTGATGGAATATTATAATTTAAATGACCAAAAATTTTCTTTTCACTGTGTTAATAAGATAGAAGTTAGTGTGGCCTTTACTAACTAAGGTGAGTAGAACATACGTATTTTTTTTAAAATATTCAATCCTAGATGCATATTAATAAGGAAAAAAAAGATTCAAAATTTGGAAATTATCATAAATATAAAATTTAATGTATATATAAGGATATCAAATGGGTCATTGAGAAATTTCTAGGTCATTTTAAACCCTTCTCAAATTATTATAACCATATGTAAATCCATTTTTACCTAAACCGTGGTAATTAATTTTTACTTTATTCACTATTTATTTTTCACAAAAAATATTCTTAACTTATTAGACATTATAAATTGTTCTAATTAAAAATATAGTATCTACTTTTACTAATTCA
Source organism: Viscum album (assembly GCA_963277665.1). Classification (NCBI taxonomy): domain Eukaryota; kingdom Viridiplantae; phylum Streptophyta; class Magnoliopsida; order Santalales; family Viscaceae; genus Viscum; species Viscum album. The sequence continues at coordinate 1,068,525,233 of OY728136.1, forward strand.
ATTGATATATGATTCAATATTTAATTGGAAAATAATCTCACAGACGTGATTAGAGTGTTGTATTTTAAAGTGAAATGATTAAAAGTTGAAAATGTTTTCCTATGAAAATTTAAAATGAATTTTATTACAATTACATAAATTGGATTAATTTATGTATAATTGAATTAATTTTACATTAGAAAAAATAGAATTCTAACTCTAATTTACAAATAATTTTAACAAAATGGAATCATTTCATTAAAATTAAGGATTTTCACTATTCATTGAAGAATGAAACACTTCGTAAAAATACCTAAAATATCACCATGACATAAATTTAGTATTATAATTAAAAAAATGAATTATATTTTTTTATTTATATTTTGAAATTTTGAAAAATTTAATTTTAAATTTTGTGTGAAATGTGTAATTAAATTTTCTTTTACAAAAAATATCATTTTCCATAAAACATTTTTTTAAGGAAATAATTCTGATTTTATGTGTTAAAAATATCTAACATAGATTTTCATAATTTGTTTTGATTTATTCATACATTAAAATTTAATGGATATTTAATAAGGGTATACTATATAACATTTCAATTTGATAGATGGTTGAATGTTTCATTAGGTTTTGAAAAACAATCAATTTAAAGAAATATATTTTTTGGGTTATTTAAGGATTGGTTAACATGTTATGCTTTGGATCGAAATTAATTATCATATTTTAAAATATTTGGCTGTAAAATCTATATTTTCCTTTCATTTAGTTTTTCTTTATGTTACAGTTACATTAAATCTTTTGGTTTACATTTTAATTTTTAATGATTAACTAGTGGAAATTTAAAATCATATCCATAAGTGTACATTATAGTCAACATATCCCACATTAATGCTAGGAAATGAATTTTCTCATAAATTAATTCTTAATTTGGAAACCTAAAAGTTTATTAAAATATTGATGCTATATTCCCTATAACCAAAAACTATTTTGGATATATGACATATTTTTTAGATTCAATATTGTTCATATTAGATATGGGATAATATTAGGTTGTAATATCATCTTGTGTTAGTTTTTTAGTGTAATATCCTCCTATTTTTTTCATATAAATGAAGCATAACAATACTATTTACATTTATATAGTTTAATTTCATTAATTGAAAATAAATGTCTTATTAGATTATAAAACTATTTAGAATTAGACTATATTTGATAATATTTGCGGTTAGGCCACCATATGGGTTTTCCTCATACTTTTTTAGCACTAGTGAAGTCCCAAAAAAATTGATGAGCATATGTAACACCCCAAGATTTTGTGAGTTATTTTGTTCAAATTAAGTTATCCTTTTTTATATTTTGCATTTCATGAAAAAATGAAGATATAATAATATATATTAAATATCTATGTTTAGATTTAGTTATATAAAACACTAAGTTAATCCTGCACTACACACAACATAATCGTTGTCTTTCTCAACAAGGAACACAGAGGATAGCCTGTGTTATATGAAATAATGACTTTCCACAATAACATGCATAACATAAAATTAAAAATTTTACTGAATAATAATACATTATTAAAAAATGTCATTTTCACATCTAAGTTGTTCCATGGGGTCCCAAAATGGACCCAAGGATGAACATGGTCGAAAATATCACCTCCAATATGATTAAAACATGTGTTAGGGTAGTTTAACATTATTATAATATTATTTTTACCCTTATTTACCAGATTTACCATTTAACCATGGTAAATAAAATAATTACTAAAGTTAGTATTCATTATGTCCTAAAATAAAAGGTACCTATATAAAAAATTTGAAACATATTATTCCAAAAAAGGAATATATTTTTCCAAATTCAAAATAATTAATTTTCAGTAATTAATTTAAAAATAATTCCTGTTGTCAAAACCAAAAATTGGGGTTTTAAGAAATAATAACTATAAATAGATTGACATGTTTTTATGTCCAATTAAAAAGTGAAATTAATTATAATGTTAGATATTGGATTAAATAATAAAAATATAATCTAATTATACATTTAAACCAATTAAATGTATAATCTAACAATATAAATAAATTAGATGAAAATGTAGTTTTGAGTTAAATTGCTGTACTTTTCACTATTCATTAAAATAAGAATTTTATCAGAAAAATACCAAAAAATGAAAAAAATTATATTTTCACATTCCAATTAAAAATAAGAAGTTTATTTTTTTCAAATAAAATATATAAAAGTGATAAAAACTAAATTTAAATTGGGTGTGCCATCAAAAGGGGTAAAAACTACTTTTTTAAAAAAATACTTCTTTTATCAGAAAAATTGATTGTGTTTTTAATTCAGGAATAGAAATTACATAATATGATTATTAATGTTATATAAAATTCAAAATTTGGTTAATATTATTCATAGCAGCTATTTTATATCCCATTAAATAAAAGTATTTTAATAATATGTCGTTGTTTAGTGAAACTCGTTATTGCGTCCAATGCAAGCTATTGAGGAAGGTCACTCATGCGTGTAATGCAAGAAAAGAAAATTGTTTCATATACATCAATCTAATATGGTTTTGTGTATAATTGAATCTAATTTTGGTGTAGCGTACTACACAATACATCAATGAAAATAAAAATAATTGATCTTATAAAATCTCGGGGTTTTACACTGCGATACACACGAGAAACATTATTATATCACTTTAGGAATGTAATGTAAAATGATATATATTATATAATAAAATTATATTTATATAATAATATTTATTTTTTATATTCATCATCATAACCAATATTTAATGGTTGTAATGGAAAAAATAATGACGTCATGTCACGAGGCGGTAGTCCAACGTACACATGATTGGTGATATCATAAACAAATATATTGAACTGTAGATGTTTTCAGATCATTAACTTATTATAACTAAATATCATTATATTAAATATACAAATTTTATTATATAAAAAAAATTTATAAAAAATTAAGGAAGATAATAATGAAATAAAGTAATGTCAATCATTATAGAATGTTACCTCTTTTTTGGGAACCCTCATTTGGTTTGCGCGAAGCCCTTACAACGATGGATTCAATAAAAAAATAAATCTTATAGGATTATATAATTGAATTAGTGATGGAATATTATAATTTAAATGACCAAAAATTTTCTTTTCACTGTGTTAATAAGATAGAAGTTAGTGTGGCCTTTACTAACTAAGGTGAGTAGAACATACGTAATTTTTTTAAAATATTCTATCATAGATGCATATTAATAAGGAAAAAAAGATTCAAAATTTGGAAATTATCATAAATATAAAATTTAATGTATATATAAGGATATCAAATGGGTCATTGAGAAATTTCTAGGTCATTTTAAACCCTTCTCAAATTATTATAACCATATGTAAATCCATTTTTACCTAAACCGTGGTAATTAATTTTTACTTTATTCACTATTTATTTTTCACAAAAAATATTCTTAACTTATTAGACATTATAAATTGTTCTAATTAAAAATATAGTATCTACTTTTACTAATTCAATTGATATATGATTCAATATTTAATTGGAAAATAATCTCACAGACGTGATTAGAGTGTTGTGTTTTAAAGTGAAATGATTAAAAGTTGAAAATGTTTTCCTATGAAAATTTAAAATAAATTTTATTACAATTACATAAATTGGATTAATTTATGTATAATTGAATTAATTTTACATTAGAAAAAATAAAATTCTAACTATAATTTACAAATAATTTTAACAAAATGGAATCATTTCATTAAAATTAAGGATTTTCACTATTCATTGAAGAATGAAACACTTCGTAAAAATACCTAAAATATCACCATGACATAAATTTAGTATTATAATTAAAAAAATGAATTATATTTTTTTATTTATATTTTGAAATTTTGAAAAATTTAATTTTAAATTTTGTGTGAAATGTGTAATTAAATTTTCTTTTACAAAAAATATCATTTTCCATAAAACATTTTTTTAAGGAAATAATTCTGATTTTATGTGTTAAAAATATCTAACATAGATTTTCATAATTTGTTTTGATTTATTCATACATTAAAATTTAATGGATATTTAATAAGGGTATACTATATAACATTTCAATTTGATAGATGGTTGAATGTTTCATTAGGTTTTGAAAAACAATCAATTTAAAGAAATATATTTTTTGGGTTATTTAAGGATTGGTTAACATGTTATGCTTTGGATCGAAATTAATTATCATATTTTAAAATATTTGGCTGTAAAATCTATATTTTCCTTTCATTTAGTTTTTCTTTATGTTACAGTTACATTAAATCTTTTGGTTTACATTTTAATTTTTAATGATTAACTAGTGGAAATTTAAAATCATATCCATAAGTGTACATTATAGTCAACATATCCCACATTAATGCTAGGAAATGAATTTTCTCATAAATTAATTCTTAATTTGGAAACCTAAAAGTTTATTAAAATATTGATGCTATATTCCCTATAACCAAAAACTATTTTGGATATATGACATATTTTTTAGATTCAATATTGTTCATATTAGATATGGGATAATATTAGGTTGTAATATCATCTTGTGTTAGTTTTTTAGTGTAATATCCTCCTATTTTTTTCATATAAATGAAGCATAACAATACTATTTACATTTATATAGTTTAATTTCATTAATTGAAAATAAATGTCTTATTAGATTATAAAACTATTTAGAATTAGACTATATTTGATAATATTTGTGGTTAGGCCACCATATGGGTTTTCCTCATACTTTTTTAGCACTAGTGAAGTCCCAAAAAAATTGATGAGCATATGTAACACCCCAAGATTTTGTGAGTTATTTTGTTCAAATTAAGTTATCCTTTTTTATATTTTGCATTTCATGAAAAAATGAAGATATAATAATATATATTAAATATATATGTTTAGATTTAGTTATATAAAACACTAAGTTAATCCTGCACTACACACAACATAATCGTTGTCTTTCTCAACAAGGAACACAGAGGATAGCCTGTGTTATATGAAATAATGACTTTCCACAATAACATGCATAACATAAAATTAAAAATTTTACTGAATAATAATACATTATTAAAATAGGATTATTTAATATAATAATATAAAACCTTTACGTTAAATTAGATGTTATGAATATTATTGACTAATTTATTAGAATATATGGTTAATGCAATATAATATGAATTCATAAGTTACCAATTAAATAAAAATAAATATTAAATCTAATTAAATATAAAATGAATTATTATTATGGTCATAATGATTTTTTACACTAATAAAGTAAATTTTCATTTATATAATTCAATTCACTAAGTTAAATATTCCTTTCACGTGGAACATTGACTTGGCGTATGTTACACGTAATGTCGAGTTAATAAGAAACATCATTTTATTCTTATAATTATTCAAATGATTTGGATATAAAATAGAAAATAAAACATAGTAATATTAAATGTAATAACTACTTTACAATTATTTTTATAATGATTTTATAAAAATAAAACTTCTTTGTTAGGTCCACAAGGATGAATACCCTGAGAGGGGGGGTGAATCAGGGTATGACTAGTTTAAAATTTAAGCTCATTCTGATCTTGTTTCGCTATTAAGAAAAACACTCTTCTCTCTCTTTCCTGTTGAACAATATAAACAGAAAGTAAAGCGTGCACATGACACACCAATTTTACTTGGTTCACCGTGAAGGGCTACGTCCAAGGAGCATATGCCGATAGGTTGTCGGTCATACTAAATTCCACTAAACTTCACTAGCAGTGGATTGCAAGGTTCGAGCTAGATCACTTTTATGCCCAGGCTCACTTCATTTACAATGTTTAGGGTCAGCTCACTGCTTAGCCAAGGGTCACTCCCTTTTTATCTCTCTCTGGCTCACTGTCGGTGGAGAGGATCACCTTCTTTCACTTCCTTTGCTCACTACTTTGGAAGGAATCCACTAACAGTTTATAGACCTGTAGGTCTCTTCATTTTCATTAATGCACGCAACTTAACTGTTGATAGATGCTCTATTAAAGTCCAACTTTCATCCACTGATGAATACCCCTTTTCCTCTTAACCACTAGGCAATTCACTTTGGAAACACCTTCGCAAAGTACCCTACTTCGCGAAGCTCCCAATTTCCTGAAGCTCAAACAAGCCTTTGCGAAGCTCCTTCCGTTTCGCGAAGCTCAAAATTTCTCAGAGCTCAGACCATCGCAATGCTCAATAATTCACAATGCCTGGGCCATCACGGAACTCAAGTCATCACAGAGCGACTCCCCTCGCGAAGCTCACTGATCCAACGCGGAGCACACAACTTTCACGGAGCTACAATAGTCGCTGCAAAGTGATTCTTTCGCGAAGCATACTGCCTTCACGAACTACCTTCGCGAACTGAGAGCAAAGTATTTTCTCTGAAAATTCTCTCTACTTCTCTTGAGGGGGTCGGCCTCAATTTATAGGCAATTCCACCAACACACGACCCTTCCGCGCGAAGTCAATGCCACGTCATCTCCAATCACAAAGCTCCGAAATTTCAGCCAGAATTCGGTCAAAATCGTGAAGCACCATAGCAATTTTCCGATCGCGAAGCTCGTCGTAATCAAAGAGCATCACCATCAACATTATTACGTGCCTTCGCCGTGAATCTCCCTCGCAAATCTCTTCAGCATCGTGATGCACTTCAACCTCTTCCATTCGCGAACCATTGACGTAATCGCAAAGAATCACCACCATCATTTTTCTGGTCTTCGCGAAATCCAAACCATGAATCCCCTCTTCACAAAATTCATGCCCTTTCCATATTTAATTATGATCTTCATGGAAATCCTATTTCCGCGATCCTCACCAACCTCCAAATTTTGGTCCCCAAAAATTTGGCAAACACTGGAAAACGACGCTACCATGTACTGCTCTTTTGTACCGCCTCCAGATTGTCCTTTCCTTTGTCATCTCTCTTTTGTCAATATTGATTGTCAACAACTTCTTTGGAACTCAACAATTTCTTCATGGAAACCTTCTTTTTCAACAAACACAATCAACCCAAAAATACTGCAATGTTACCTTGAGGGATTTTTTCCCAACAATCTCCCCCTTTGGGTTTGTTGACAACTCTTCATAACTCTTCTCAGAATGATTTTCTGCACATTGATACCTCACTAAGTCTTATTCTAGCCACTACCACCATTATCCTCTTGCGATTCTAATAGCATTCAAGGAATCACTTAACACGTACTCTAATCCCACATGATCAATGCACGGCGTGAGAAACAAGAGGTGTATGAAATGTTCATCAATAAAACACTACATGACAGACCCCAATCATCAATTCCAAACTGATACCAATTACTAAATTGCTACTAATTGTTGGACCACACTGATACCAATTCGTGATAGCTGGACACCTTCTCACACTTTTCCAACATCACGGTTATGCTTTTATCATGATCCCCAACTATTGTGATTTCTATGGTTTGATTGATCACTACTAGAATCGTCAGATTTAAAACTCTCCCCCTTTCTGTTCACAGCCTTATTTCTTGTGTTGTCCAAGCTAAGTTCTGGCTAAGGACGTTCAACTAGCTTCAACTCCCCCTATCTGGCTACTCCACCTGTCAGCTTCTCCCCATATAATTCATGATAAATCAAATCTCCACATTGTCTCCCCCTTGAATAATCACTATTTTCTCCCTCTTTTCAAATAAACCCAAAGGTCACTCATTTGCAGTATGTAACAGAGTAGATAACACATCAGCATATTAGGGAAAACACATACTACTTCGAGGAGAGGGGGGTGTCCACGACCACAATTTGTTAAGTGTGGGGTGTCGACTGAACTCCCAGAGCTAGTCGATTCCTCTCAAAGGCTTCCTTGGGTAAGTCCTTTGTCAGAATTTCTGCAACCTGTAGCTCTGTAGGCACATACTCTAACTTCACAATTCCCTGCTAAACCTTATCCTTGATAAAATGATACTTTATCTCAATTTTCATTGTCCTTGAATGATGGACGAGATTTTTGCTGAGATTTATAGCACTTGAGTTATCGCCCTGGTTTCTGATCAGAGACTTCACATCAACTCCCATATCATCAAGTTGCTGCTTCATACACAATAACTGTGTGCATGCTTGAGTGGCCGCGATATACTCAGCTTATGCGGTGCTCAATGAAATGCAATCTTGCTTCTTGCTTATACAAGAAATACACAATCCACCAAGATAGAATGAACCTCCTGACATTGATTTTCTATCATCTGCTGATCCAGCCCAGTCTGCATCCGTATATCCCAATAACTCTGTCTGAAATTTATCAGTATATTTTAAGCCTAAATCAATTGTGCCATGGATATACCAAATTATTCTTTTCACTGCAAGCATGTGGCTTTCCTTATGAATACTCTGATATCTGGCTGCTTGGCATGTGGTGAAAACAATATTTGGAATTTTTGCAGTTAGGTACAACAGACTTCCAATAATTTTCCTTTATTATGTGATATTTACTACCTGGTCATCTTCATATTTTGATAATTTCATCCGGGTAGCAACCGGAGTCTTCATCTCCTTGGAATTCTCCATTCCAAACCTTATCAGAATCTCTTTGGCATATTTTGATTGAGAAATGAATGTTCCATTTCTTCCTTGTGTCACTTTTAGACCAAGGAAAAATGTTAGCTCTCCAATCATTGACATTTCAAACTCATTTTTCATGAATTCGGAAACTGTCTTCACTGAGCTTCATCTGATCCGCCAAAAATTATGTCATCGACATAAACCATCACCATCATCCTTTGATTACTATCATTGATAAAATAGAGATTGTAATAAACTCCTCCATGCTGGAAACCAAGCTTCTTCAAGTACTGATCAATACTTTAGTGTGATGCCCTTGGTGCTTGTTTTAGCCCATACAATGCATTATTCAGCCTGCAAACTTTGTTCTCATCCTCATGAATGAGAAAACCATCTGGCTGCTCAATATAAACCTCCTCTTCCAGAAATCCATTTAAGAATGCGGATTTGACATCCATCTGGAACACTTTGAACTTTCTTTGCACTGCTATGGAAAAAAATAGTCTGATTGTTTCCATCCTTGCAACCGGTGCAAATGTCTCATAAATATTTATTCCCTCTATCTGGGAGTATCCCTTGCACAATAGACGTGCTTTGTTCCAAATCATTGTTCCCTCTTCATTCATCTTGTTGCGATAAACCCATTTAGTTCTGATGACATTCTTGTCTGCTGGCCTCGAAACAATCTTCGATGTATGTTTCTTCTAAATCTAATCAAGCTCTCCATTCATAGCCTGAACGCAGTTTTCATCTTCAGTTGCATCGGAAAAACATTTCGGCTCCACCTGAGATAAAAATGATGTTTGTTGTAATGATTTCATTCTTCGAGTCTGAACTGGAGTTGTCTGGTCATGAATGATATTTTTCTTATCAATTTCAGCTAAACTCTTTGGCTTCCTTGCAGACACAGACTTGACACTTTCTTGTTCATCATCCGTATCTTCTTCTAAGTCATCCTCTTCTACTTCTACTCCCCCTATGTTTCTTACCTCATCATCACTTTCATCCAGAAACTATTCAATGGGTCTTTGAGCATTCTGTTCATTTTCAACTATAGTGAAATCATTGCTCTCAACAATTTATCCCAGCGTTTTGTTGAAGCATTTATATTCTTTTCTTTTCCATGAGTAGCTAAGGAATATCCCCTCATCTCCTCGTTACTCAAACTTCCTGTGATTTTCTTTGTTGAGAATGAAACACTTACTTCCAAAGATTCAAAAGTATTTCAACGTTGGCTTCTTTCCATACCACATTTCATATGGAGTCTTCCCTTGATTCAGACATAATAGAGACCTGTTCAAAATATAGACCGATTTCAAAACTACTTCCTTCCAAAATTTCTCTGGTAGGTCCTTTTCAATAAGCATTGTTCCGGCCATGTTGTTGATGATACGATTTCTTCTTTCAATAACTCTATTCTGTTTGGGAGTTCTCACTGATGAAACTTGATGCCATATCCCATGTTTCTCGAGATATTCTTCCAATTGAATGTTTGTAAATTCTGTATTGTTATCTGTACGGAACTTCAAAATTCTCTGCCCAAGCATCCTTTCTAATTCCCTCCTTTACTACTTTATACAACTGAACACCTCTTTATAATGGGTAATGCAAAATACCCAGGCCATTCTTCTATAATCATCAATGAAAAGAACATAGTACCTTTTCCCATTTATAGATCGTCGTGAGATAGGTCCACATACATCAGCATGAACCAATTCGAGCACTCTAGTTGATTTTTGTTCCTTTGGTCTCTATGACTTTCTTATAGTCTTCCCTTGTTGGGAAGCATCACACGTATGAGTGTGATCACGTGATAGTTTGGGAAGGTCTCTAACAGCATCACACTTTACCAGATCCTCCATAGATGGTTGGCATAGATGACCAAGTCGCTTATTCCACAGCTGGTTTTCTTCCTCTCTGGATAAAAGGCATGTATCTTCTTCCCCACTTACAAGGTAAATATTTCCCTTTGTCCTTTTTCCTTGTAGAACAACTGCTCCATATTTTTCTTTAACAACACACATCTTCTTGGTAAATCAGATAGAGTGCCTAGAGTCACATAATTGACTAACACTGAGTAAGTTATGACTAAGCCCCTGTACTACCAAGACATAAGCACGTCTCATTTCTTTTCCCCCAAAATTGGCCTTTCCCGAACCAACAATCTTCAGCCCTTCATCATTCCCAAAATTGACAACTCCTTCTTTGTCATATTTTATGTCTGTAATTAGATCCTTGTTCCCTGTCATATGGGATGTGGAACCACTGTCAAGGATCCATATTCCTGAATGATCTAAAGCTTTAAGGGAAATTTCCGCAACTACCACCTTTTTCTTCTTTCTTCTTCTTGGTCCATAATTTTTCCTTCACACTCAGCATAGATTGAGACTTCTATTCTTTCTCAGAGTATGATGGACCAGCTTCATCTTACAAAGTCGAAAATCTATTCTGCATTTTTAACTCACCTGTGGGTTTATTGATCTGCTGCTTGAGAGCATTTTGATTCTGACTTGGCTCATTTCTCTATATGTTCTAATTACAGTACCTAGCCATGTGTCCAAATCCTCCACACCAAAAACAATGTTCTTTGAAATATGTTATGGAAAATCGTTCTCTATTTGGCTGCCACCTCTGTTCTTGTTCCCTTCGATATATCTTTGCTATGGAACACACATACTGTGAATGTACCATCTTCCCGAAACAATAACACCTGATATATGGTGCATTCATTCATGGTACTTCAGCACTACGATTTTCCCCTTGGGATCTCTAAATAATCTGATTCTTTTTTGTGCCCAAATCAACCTTCAATCTTGGGACTGGTTCTTGCAGTCTGACTTCAATTGTCATAGATTTTTGTTTTTGATTAAGCACTGAAATAGCTTTAACATCTAAGCTCTATTTCTGCTTCTTCCCTGCTGAACTACTATGCTACTCTTTCATCTTTTCAGTATTCAAAATGACCTTCTTTCCCAATAATATGTTAGGAATCAATGGTTTTTCCAAGTCCTTGATTTTTCTAAACAGACCGACAACTTCATCTTCAAGATCTTCGATACGCTTGACGTGATCTTTCAATTTTCCATTCAAGCCATTGATCTCCCTTTTCTGTTCTTCAATCTTGAGCTTTTTCTCATCAACCTTTCCTGTGCTCTCTGGACTTGAAGACTTATGGTTTTCTATTTCATCTATAAGCTCGGACTTCTCGTCTTCCTTCTGTTTCATGTAGAATTTGGCATCATGTACCACCATGTTTTTTATCATTGTTTTTTCTCTCCAAACATCTATCTTTTCAAGAGCTTCTTCTAATTCAGCTTCCATGTCAACTCTACCTTTAATTTCTTCTTCTTCATCCCTAGCATTAGTTTCTTCCTTTTCTTGAGCACTACTGACAACATCCACCATTTCATTTTGTCCATGATCTTTATAATTTTTAAATTCCTCAACCTCTTTATCCTCAGACTCATCTGAACTGTCTATTTCTTGTGAAAGAAGATTCTTCTTCTTGAAAAAATTTCTCTTGAATTGTTTATTCCCTTTCACAAATACTAAAGAATTCTTCTTGGTAATTTCAACTTCGTAATCATCATTATCATTATCATGAAACTTTTTGGGGAACCTTGCCGCATGATGACCAACCTTTCCACATTGAAAGCATGCTAGTGGAAGTTTCCCTTTAAAATTTCCTTTTCCTATTTGCAGAATTGAAGAAAGTAATGACATCACCTCATCTGTCTCTTCTTCTTCCTCAGAATCTTCAATGGTGAGTTTCTTCATGGCCTTAAATTCCATCTCTTTGGATTTCCCCTTTTCCACAGCCTTGTTATCATCATTCCTCATTTCATATGCAACCAACGTACTGTGCAAATTGTCCAATGTCAACTCCTTGGGAACTTTGTCTTCTTGTACAAAAACTTTCGGATTGAACTGAGGTGGAAGCTTCCTCAAGATACGCTTTACGATCTTTATGTCTTCAATTAAATCACCAAGTCCTCACATATCTTCCACAACAAAATTTCCCCTGTCAAAGAATGCATCAACAGACTCATTCGGGTTCATCTTCAGATCTTCATACTTATTCTATAGCACTTTCAGCTTTGCCTATCTGACCTTTGTATCTCCTTCATATATATTCAAATGTTTTTCCCACATGGCATGTGATGTTTTTCATGACATCACATTTGTGTAGATGAGATTAGAAAGGGATCCCCTTAATGCATTGATTGATTTTCCATTAGCATACAACTCTCTATGCTCCGCTTATGATAATGCACCACTATTAATATCAGTTGTGATACCATGCATAACAGCTAAAAACACATCCATTCCCAAAGATCGAAAATAGTGTTTCATCTGATTCTTCCATATCTGAAAATTACATCCTTCGAAGATCGGAATCCCTTAATGATTAGTGACCTTCATTGAGAGAAGAACAAATATCAACCTTTCACTCTGATACCAATTGATAGGTCCACAAGGCTGAATACCCTAAGAGGGGGGCTGAATCAGGGTATGACTAATTTAAAATTAAAGCTCCTTATGATCTTGTTTCAGTGTTTAGAAAAACACTCTTCTCCCTCTTTCCAATTGAATAATATAAACAGAAAGTAAAGCATGCACATGACATATCAATTTTACTTGGTTCACCGCTAAGGGCTATGTCCAAGGATCATACACCAAAAAGTTGTCGATCGTACCAAATTCTACTAAACTTCACTAGCTGTGGATTGCATGGTTCGGGCTAGATCACTTCTATGCCCAGGCTCACTGCCTTTACAATGTTTAGGGTCAGCTCGCTACTTTATTAAGGGTCACTCCCTTTTTATCTCTCTCTGGCTCACTGTCGGTGGAGAGGATCTCCTTCTTTCACTTCCTTTGCTCAGTGCTCTGGAAGGAATCCACTCACAGTTTATAGACCTGTAGGTTTCTTCATTTGTAATAATACACGCATCAACTTTCATCCACTGGTGAATACCCCTTTGCCTCTTAAACACTAGGAAATTCACTTTGGAAACAAATTCGCAAAGCACCCTACTTCGTGAAGCTTTCAATTTCGCGATGCTCAAACAAGCCTTCGCGAAGCTCCTTCCATTTCATGAAGCTCACAATTTCACAGAGCTCAGAACATTGCAATGCTAAATCCTTTGAAATTCTTAGGCCGTCGCAGATCTCAAGTCGTCGCAGAGTGACTCCCCTCGTGAAGCTCACTGAGCCAACGCGGAGCACATGACTTTTGCAGAGCTACAATAGTAGCCGCAAAGCTCTTCTTTCATGAAGCACACTACCTTCACGAACTACCTTCGCGAACTGAGAGAAAAGTATTTTCTCTGAAAATTATCTCTACTTCTCTTGAGGGGTTCGGACTCAATTTATTGGAAATTCCACCAACCCTCAACCCTTCCGTGCGAAGTCAACACCACGTCATTGCCAATCGCGAAGCTCCGAAATTTCATCCGGATTTCGGTCAAAATCACGAAGCACCGCGGAAATCTTCTGACCGCAAATCTCATCGAAATCGCGGAGCATCACTGTCAAAATTATTTCGCACTTTTTCGTGAATCTCCCTCGCAAAGATCTTCACCGCTGTGATGCACTTCTACCTCTACCGTTTGTGAATCTTTGACGTAATTGCGAAGAATCACCACCATCATTCTTCTGGTCGTCGCAAAATCCAAACCATGAAGCCTCTCTTCGCAAAATTAATTCCTTTTCCATATTTAATTAAGATCATCATGGAAATCCTATTTTCGCGATGCTCACCAACCTCCAAATGTTGGTGCCCAAAAATTTGGCAAACACTAGAAAATGACGCTACCTTGTACTGCTCTTTTGTACCACCTCCAGATCGTCCATTCCTTTGTCATCATCCTTTTTTCAACATTGATTGTCAACAACTTCTTTGGAACTCGAAAATTTATTCATGGAAACCTACTTTGTCAAAAAGCACAATCAACCCAAAAATACTGCAATGTTACCTTCAGGGATTTTTTCCCAACAATCTCCCCCTTTGGGTTTGTTGAAAAATCTTCATAAATCTTCTCAGAATGATTTCTGCACATTGATCCCTCACTGAGTCTTCTTCCAGCCGCTACCACCATTCGCCTCTTGCGATTCTGATAGCATTCAAGGAATCAGTTAACACGTACTCTAAGCCCACATGAGAAATACTCAGCATGAGAAAAAAGAGTAGTATGAAAATATCATCAATGAAACACTTCATGTCAGACCCCAATTATCGATTCCAAACTGATACAAATTGCTAAATTGCTACCAATTGTTGGACCACAATGATACCAATTCGTGATAGTTGGACACCTTCTCACACTTTTCCAACATCACTGATCTGCTTTTATCAAGATCCTCAGCTGTTGTGATTTCTATGCTTTGATCGATCACTACTAGCATCATCAGATTTAAAACTCTCCCCCTTTCTGTTCACAGCCTTATTTCCTGTGTTGTCCAAGCTAAGTTCTGACTAAGCACATTCAACTAGATTCAACTCCCCCTATCTGGCTGCTCCACCTGTCATCTTATCCCCATATAATTCATGATAAATAAAATCTCCACACTGTCTCCCCCTTGAACAATCACTATTTTCCCCCCTTTTCCAATAAACCCAAAGGTCACTCATTTGCAGTCTGTAACATAGAAGAGAACACGTCAGCATATTAGGGAAACCACATCATACCTCGAGGAGAGGGGGTGTCCACTTCCACACTCTGTTATATGTGGGGAGTTGACTGAACTCCCAGAGCCAGTCAATGCCTCTCAAAGGCTTCCTTGGGTAAGGCCTTTATCAGAATGTCTGCAACCTATAGCTCGGTAGGCACATACTCCAAATTCACGATTCCCTGCTCAACCTTCTCCTTGATAAAATGACACTTTATCTCAATTTGATTTTTCATTGAATGATAGACGGGATTTTTTATGAGATTTATAGCACTTGAGTTATCGTAGTAGATTCCGATCAGACACATCACTTCAACTCCCATATCTCCAAGCTGCTGCTTCATCCACAATAATGGTGTGCAAGCTTGAGTGGCCGCAATATACTCACCTTCTGCGATGATCAATGAAATGAAATCTTGCTTCTTTCTTAGCCAAGAAATACACAATCAACCAAGATAGAATTCACCTCCTGATGTTGATTTTCTATCATCTGTTGATCCAGCCCAGTCTGCATCAGTATATCCCAATAACTCAATCTGAGATTTATCAATATATGTCAAGACGAAATCCAATGTGCCCTGGATATACCGAAGTATTCTTTTCACTGCAAGAATGTGTCTTTCCTTGGGATTACTCTGCTATCTCACTTCTTGGCATGTGGTGAAAACAATATCAGGTGTTGTTGTAGTTAAGTACAATAGACTTCAAATAATTTTTTGGTATTCTTTGAAATTAACTACCTTTTCATCTTCATCTTTTGATAATTTCATCCGGGTAGCAACCGGAGTCTTCATCTCCTTGGAATTCTCTATTCCAAACCATCTAAGAACCTTTTTAGCATATTTAGATTGAGAAGTGAATGTTCCATTCCTTCCTTGTGTCACCTTTATACTAAGGAAAAACATTAGCTCTCTAATTATTGACATTTCAAACACATTTTTCATGAATTCAAAAAACTCTATGCACCGAGCTTCATCTGATCCGCCAAAAATTATGTCATCGGCATACACTAGCACCATCATCCTTTGATTACTGTCATTGCTGAAACATATATTGTAATCAAATCCTCCACGCCGGAAACCAAGCTTCTTCAAGTACTGATCAAGCCTTGAGTACGATGCCCTTGGTGCTTGTTTCAGCCCATAAAACACCTTCTTCAGCCTGTAAACTTTGTTCTCATCCTCATGAATGAGAAAACCATCTGGCTGCTCAATATACACCTCCACTTCGAGAACTCCATTTAAGAATGCGGATTTGACATCCATCTGGAACACTTTGAACTTTCTTTGCACTGCTATGGCCAAAAATAGTCTGATCGTTTCCAGCCTTGCAACCTATGAAAATGTCCCATCAACATCTATTCCCTCTATCTGGGAGTATCCCTTGGAAAATAGTCGTTCTTTGTTCCGAATCATTGTGTCATATTCATTCATCTTTTTGCGATAAACCCATTTAGTCCCGATGACATTATTTTCTGCTGGCCTCGAAACAATCTCCCATGTCTGGTTCTTCTCAATCTAATCAATCTCTTCATTCATAGCCTGAAACCAGTTTTCATCTTCAGCTGCATCGGAAAAACATTTCAGGTACACCTGAGAGAAAAATGATTTTTAATGTAATGATTTCATTCTTCGAGTCTGAACTGGAGCTGTCTGATCACCAATGATATTTTTCTTATCAATTTGAGCTTGACTCTTTGGCTTCCTTGAAGACACAAACATGACACTTTCTTGTTCATCATCAGTATCTTCTTCTTAGTTAGAGTCTGCCACTTCTTCTCCCTCTGTGTTTCTTACCTCATCATCACTTTCATCCAGAAACTATTCACTTGGCCTTCGAGCATTTTGTTCATTTTAAACTATAGTGACATCTTTTCTCTCAAAAATTTATCCCAACCTTTTGTTGAAGCATTTATATGCTTTGATTTTCCCTACGTAGCCATGGAATATCCCCTCATCTCCTCGTGACTCAAACTTCCTATGATTTTATTTGTTGAGAATGAAACACTTACTTGCAAATATTCGAAAGTATTTCAACATTGGCTCCTTTCCGTACCACATTTCATATAGAGTCTTCCCTTTCTTCGGACATAATAGAGACCTGTTCGAAATATAGACCGATGTCAAAAATGCTTCCTTCCAAAATTTCTCTTGTAGGTCCTTTTCAATAAGCATTGTTCCGTCCATGTTGTTGATGATCTAGTTTCTTCTTTCAACAACTCCATTCTATTGGGGAGTTATCACTGATGAAACTTGATTCCTTATCCCGTGTTTCTCTAAATATTCTTCCACTTGACTGTTTGTGAATTTTGTACTGTTATCTGTATGGAACTTCAAAATTTTCTGCCCAAGCATCTTTTTTGAATCCCTCCTGTACTGCTTTATGCAACTAAACACATCTGTCTTATGGGTAATGACAGATACCCAGGCCATTCTGCTATAATCATCAATGAAAATAATATAGTACCATTTCCCATTTATAGCTCGTGGTGAGATGGGTCCACATATATCAGCATGAACCAATTCGAGCACTCTAGTTGATTTCTGTTCCTTTGGCCTGTATGTCTTTCTGATGATCTTCCCTTGTTGGCAAGCATCACAAGTATGAGTGTGATCATGTGATAGTTTGGGAAGGTCTCTAGCGGCATCACGCATTACCAGATCCTCCATATATGGTTGGCATAGATGACCAAGTTGCTTATGCCACAGCCGGTTTTCTTCCTCTCTAGATAAAATGAATGTATCTTCTTTACCAATTTCAAGGTAAAGATTTCCCTTTGTCCTTTTTCCTTGTAGAACAACTGCTCCATCTTTTGCTTTAACATCACACATCTTCTTGGTAAATCGGAAGAAGTGCCCAAGGTCACATAATTGACTAACACTGAGTAAGTTATGACTAAGCCCATGTACTACCAAGACATTAGCACGTTTCATTTCTTTCCCCCCAAATTTGGCCTTTTCGGAACCAACAATATTCAGCCCTTCATCATTCCCAAACTTGACAACTCCTTCTTTGTCATATTTTATGTCTATAATTAGATCCTTGTTCCCTGTCATATGGGATGTGCAACCACTGTCAAGGATCCATATTCCTGAACGATCTGAAGCTTTAAGGGAAATTTCCGCAACTTCCGCCTTTTCTTCTTTCTTCTTCTTCGTCCATACTTTTTCCTTCACACTCAGCATAGATTGAGACTTCTGTTCTTTCTCAGAGTATGATGGACCAGCTTCATCTTACAAAGCTGCAAATCTTTTCTTCATTTTTAACTCACCTGTGGGTTTATTGATCTACTTCTTGCGAACGTTTTGATTCTGCCTTGGCTCATTTCTCTGTATGGTCGAAGTACAGTACCTAGCCATGTGTCCAAATCCTCCACACCAAAAACAACGTCCTTCAAAATATGTTCTAGAAAATCGTTCTCTATTTGCATGTCACCTCTGTTCTTGTTCCCTTCGATATCTCTTGGCTATGGAACACACATACTGTGAATTTCCCATCTTCCCGCAACAAAAACACTTGATATATGGTGCATTCCTTCGTAGTACTTCAGCACTACGATTTTTCCCTTGGGATCTCTGAATAATATGATTCTGCCTTGTGCCCAAATCAACCTTCAATCTTGGGACTGGTTCTTGCGGTCTGACTTCAATTGTCACAAATTTTTTTTTCTGATGAAGCATTGAAGCATCTTTATCGTCTGAGCTCAATTGCGGCTTCTTCCCTGGTGAACTATTATGCTCCTCTTTCATCTTTTCAATATTCAAAATAACCTTCTTTCCGAAGAATGTGTTAGGAATCAAAGGTTTTTCCTGGTCTTTGATTTTTCTCCGCAGACCAACAACTTCCTCTTCAAACTCTTCGATACGCTTGACGTGATCTTTCAATTTTCCATTCAAGCCATCAATCTCCCTCTTCTGTTATTCAATCTTAAGCTTATGCTCATCGACATTTCCTGTGCTCTCTGGCCTTGAAGTCTTAAGGTTTTATATTTCTTTTACAAGCTCGGACTTCTCGTCTTCCTTCTGTTTCATGTAGAGTTTGGCATCATGTACCACCTTTTCTGCTTTCGTTTTTTTTGCTCTCTAAATATCTATCTCTTCAAGAGTTGCTTCTAATTTGGCTTCCATGTCAACTCTACATTCAATTTCTTCTTCTTCTTCCCCAGCGTCGGTTTCTTCCTTTTCTTGTGCACTACTGACAACAACCACCATTGCATTTTGTCCATGATCTTTACAATTTTCAAACACCTCAACCTCTTCATCCTCAGACTAATATGAACTGTCTATTTCTTATGAAAGAAGATTCTTCTTCTTGAAAAAATTTATCTTGAATTGTTTCTTACCTTTTAAAAATGTCGAATAATTCTTCTTGGGAATTTCAACTTCGTCATCATCATTACCGTTATCTTAAAACTTGTTGGGGATCATTGTCGCAAGATGACCATCCTTTCCACATCGAAAGCATGCTAGTGGAAGTTTCCCTTTAAAATTTCCTTTTCCACTTTTCACATTTGAAGAAAGGATTGACATCACCTCATCTATCTCTTCTTCTTGAAAATCTTCAATGGTGAGCCTCTTCATGGCCTTAAAATCCATCTATTTGGATTTCCCATTTTCCACAGCCTCGTAATAATCATTCCTCATTTTATATGCAACCATGGTACTGTTAAAATTGTCCAATGTAAACTCCTTGGGATCTTTGTCTTCGAGTACTGAAACTTTCGGATTGAACCGAGGTGGAAGCTGCCTCAAGATACGCTTTACGATCATTATGTCTTAAATGAATTCACCAAGTTCTCGCTTATCTTCCACGACAATATTTACCCTGTCAAAGAATGAATCAATAGACTCATTCAGGTTCATCTTCAGATCTTCATAATTATTCCATATGACTTGCAGCTTTGTCTCTCTGACCTTTGTATCTCCTTCATATTGTCACGACCCGTCCTCGGGGCCCGTGTCGTGACTACCCCAAGCCTGCCTTCCATAGGCCAGGGGCTGGCGACTAGCACCAAAGGCATAAATCCTGATAACTGGGAAGGAATTTCCTTTATAAAAGTAAACAAACACCACAGAGTACAAGAGGAAGTAAACACTAAGTACAAAGAGAAGTACTGAAAGGAAAATGGGCCAGAATACAAACCCAAAATAAAGTAAAACTACAACTGAACAAAGTACAACAAAAAAAGACAATAGCTGGAGGGACGGAAGCGGCTCCTGGGTCATCCTCCTCAGATCCTACCTGAAGGGTAGGTACAGATGGCGCAGCTCCTAGATCGTCCACCACGGATCCAACCTGAAGGGTAGGTACAGATAGCGCAGCTCCTGGATCGACCACCACGGATCCTACCCGAAGGGTAGGTATAGATAGCCTCCTCAACGCTCTCGCCCGTCAACCTCCTCCGGATACTAACTCGTCGTATATTCTACCTTCGGGTACTGTCTCGTCATGTAGTCCACCTCCGGGTACCGTCCAGTCCTCGAACACTCGGCTTCTGTCAGCACTGCCTGTCGTCTGCAACTAACACAATGAGGTGCGGGCATAGCCCGTGCAGGGGTGAGTATAACGATACTCAGTAGGGACCCCGAGACCCTCAAGGTCTCACTAAAACCAACAAGGATAACCATATATAAGATCTCAACAGATAACCTCTACTTAGGTATATGCCCATACATATACCTAAGTTATCAAGTAACCCATCTCAATCATGAGGAAACACAAGGATCATGAAATCAACAGATAACCACTACCTAGGTATATGCCCATGCATATACCTAAGTTATCAAGTGACCCATCTTAGTCATGAGGTCAAAACAAATGTCAAAAGTCGCAGCTCAAACCAGGATTTTCATTATCGAAACCGTAACTGCTGAAGAGCCCCATCTCTGGAGTGTACAGTGGTCCTGTCACGACTCTGAGGTACTGCTCACTAACCTAAGATTTCTGAAGTACTCCTCCTATCGAGTATCACGGGTCAGCCACCCAGACACAGTAGTGCTTCCCGCCGAGGTATGTCACCCAAACACAGTAGTGCACACCCCCTAGTAGCCTACTGAGGTACTCTCCGGACGAGTACCGCGGGTCTGCACTGTCACACAGGTAGTGCTCCATCCTCCATGGGTCTGCACCTCAGAAAGTAGTGCTCCGTCAACAGGGCTAGTCGACTCACTCCAAGTCGAGTCGGTCAAGCAATCGTCAGGTCTCGGCCAGCTACACGGTCTCCGTACTCCGCACGCTCATCTCTGGGAGGGTCCGATCCACGAGCTACAGGTCGATACTCCAAGTATCTCAAAGTCCCACGAAGAGGTATTTCAAAGGACCGCCTCATCATAGGGGTCTCAACGCAACAGACGGTGCGTCAATCGGACGCCCGGTCTGTGAGTTACTAGCCTTTTTGTCCCAGGGGCCCGGTTGGTTTCGTGAGCGAACCAAATCCGTCTGTATCTCAAATGTACCCCGAACTCTCATATGGTATACTCATAGGGACCGTTTCTCAACGTGATCAACAACGCCACTGATTGTTCATTAAACGGACGTTCGGTCAGGAAGATATCAGCTTTTCCGTTCCAGGGGCCCGGTTAGATTCCGGGTACAATCCAACCCGACCATATCTCAACTGCATCCAAAACTGAGGCTAAGTATGCCAAAAGTTCCGTCTGAACAAAAGGAAAACAACGAGACAGACGGCGCATCAATCGGACGCCCAGTCTGTGAGTTATTGGCTTTCTCGTTCCAGGGTTCCGGTTGGTTTCGTGAGCGAACCAACCCAACCGCACTCCGATGGCATCCAAACCTCGAGCGGAGTAAGTCAAAAGATCCGTCTCACTTAGAGGAATCCAACAAAGTCGACGGCACGTCAATCAGACGTCCGGTACTCAAGTTACGAGCGTTTTTGCTCCGAGGGCCCGGTTGGTTTCGTGTACGAACCAACCCGGCCAAACCCAAAGTAATCTGAAACCTTTAGTGCGATATACCGAAACGACCGTCTCGATCCAAGGATCGTGTTTCCGCTGACGGCGAGTCGTTTGGAGGCCCTTATCTCAAGTTACGGTCATTTGACCGAAAGTGGTCCGAAAACGGGGGTCTGGGCCCGGGGCGACCCGGCCCGACCCCCCCCCCCCCCCCAAGGGTCGGCCGAACCGGGTCGACCCGGCTGGGCCTGACCCGGCCCGGCCCGGCTCGGTCCGGCCCGACCGGTCGGCCGCGGCTCGGCCAACGTGGTCGCGGCTCGGCCAGCGTGGCTGAGCCGAATTGCAGATCGGCGGGGTGCGCGGCTCCCCCGACCTTCACCGCTGATTGAGGCCGGCGGCGAACCGCCGGCCGCCTCCTTTCCGGCGGCGTGCCGCCGCCTCTGGTCGCCGGCGTGGCGCGCCGCCGCCGCATTCCGCGGACCACCGGACGGGATCCAGTGGTCCGTTCCTCCTGCCGTCTTCGCCTATGGTCCCCCCGGGACCCCACCTTCACTGCAAAGGTATACAAACGCCCAAACGGCCTACTTCAACGTCGCCCGTCAAACCACACGTCAAAAACGAAACGCACCGTCTTCGTGGTTCTCCGGCGCGGCACGTTGGCGCCGCGCCCCTTCGCCGTGGCCCGACCTCGTCCGCGGATATCTTCGGGTTTCTCCGCCGTGACGCGACGGCGTCGCGCCTTTGTTTGTTTTTCACGACGGGGCGCGACGGCGCCGCGCATTACTTGTCGCACGCTTCCGCGCGGTGCGATGGTACAACACCATTCCCGTTTCAATCCAAAATAGAATCCAACATGAAATAAGGAGGAGGGTCGGCCGTGTTTGTGCGGTCTGGCCCCCTCGCGTTATTCGATAACAAAAGGTCATATTTCACGAAGTTCGTCAAGGCAATAAACACGAGCAATTTAATATAATAACCCTCAACATCAAACCGCATGATCGAACGATCCGCGGATCAACCCGATATTGGTTGGTCCGCGCTCGTCGTTCTTTTCTCAAAAGATAAGAGAATTCCAAAAATAAATTCCCCTACCTCGTGTCGTCCTTCGTTTGTTGACAAAGTTGCGGGATGGTAGTGTCATTGTAGAACGGTATCAATTCCGTCGTCGTCGGACTGAGCGCCGTCGTCAATGGCGACGTTCCCCGCGGTGATGCCTCCTCCCATGACGCGGAGAAAGAAGAAGAGAAGGCACGTCATTGGTGCCTTCGCGTTCTCCGTCCGAGGGTCGGTGTTCATCACATTCTTCGTCGAAGTCTCGACGTTCTTCAACGATGGTTATGGATTTCTTCAAAACTAAGAGCTTACTCTCTCAAAATCCTCACTTAACCAAGCAACCTAATAAAATAAGGTCACCCATTATTTTATTAACACATGCCAAGCTTTTCAAATTCCAAAATTCAAATAACTTAATTAATTTAAGATGTTGAACGCATTAATTAAAAATTGTTGGCATGCACTTAAGTGGGGGAGTGGAATGAGAAGAGTTTTCATTAATAAGGGGGAGAAGTTCAAGAGTTAAAGAAAGGGAGATTAAATGGGGGGTTAAAGGAGAGTTATAGGAATGTGAAAGGTTGGGGCTCGTTTGGGCCCCACCTTTCAAGTATCCACTCATGGGAAGTTGGTTGGTCATGGGCTCCACCAACAACTTCCCTTGGGAGAGAATAACTCCCAAAGACATAAAATAAATTTGTTCACACAATTTTATTTACTTAAAACTAAAACCCCAAAAACAAAATCTCAACCCGCTTAAAACTCAACTGTGGTAAAGGTCCCCTTATGCAATTACCGGTGTTGCGAGTTCATCGGTGCCATCAGATTTTAATTCCGAGCACCGGTTCAAAAGATAGAAATTCCCGCTCGCTCGTTCACTGAACGTACCCGAGCCAAACATCGGAAGTTGATTCCGGGCACTCTGGGCCTCGGAATCAAGTGCCGCCAGAAACTGCGTTCTTGTAAAATTCCAAAGACAATTAAGAAAAAAATTTCCTTGAAATTTCAGGGTCTTTACATTACTCCCACCTCAGGGATTTACATCCCCGTAAAGCTTCAACACAAACTAGGGTCACAAAAGCGGTACAGATCACGCATCTGAGCCTTCCGCTCCCATGTGCTTACCTGGAGGTTCCCGTACTGCCAGAGAAAGTGCACCCGAGGAATCGATCGGCCTCGTAGGATCTGTTCCAGTTGATCCTCGATCCCCACTGGAACCTCCGTGAAAAACACCTCATCGCCATCGTCCAGCTCCTCATGGTTGATGATATGCGAAGGGTCGAGCACGTATCTCCTCAGTTGAGATACGTGGAAGTCGTCGTGCACCTGGTGCAACTGCGGTGAATGGGTCAAGCGGTAAACCACCCCGCCTACCCAGTTGAGGACATATGAAGGTCCGCTGAACCTCGGAGATAACTTTCTCCATGGCCACAACTCCATAAACATCGTTGAGGTGAGACCCGTATAAGGACGTGATTGTCATCCTCGAACTCCAGATGTCTCCATTTTCTGTTTGAACTGGAACTTGAAACGACTTCCGCTACGAGGCTAAGGTTGACCGACTCAAGAGTGATCGGTCGCACCCTCCTGTGAAAGAGTTTATCATGTGCTTCCTGGGGTTTTCTTTTCGCCGACCAAGGAAAACCCATCCCGACGTTTGCCTAAAACCATCAATTTGAGTATGAACAGTTATTGCCCATTCCATACTCAAAATAACGTCGTAAGGCCTCGACGCTGCCACCAAGAGATTCCAACCGGAACTCTCACCTCGAGGGTCTGACCACACTGTCGGAGTAAGTGTGATTATTGAGTCTCCTCCCAAGGCATCTCCAGACGTGAGGGTCAAGTCCACGGCTTACCGGAAACTCTAGGTCTGGAACAAGATTTGTGAAAGCAAGGAATGATTCATTTCGACGTCCATTACTACAGCAGCTAGTAGTGGACATAGACTGTCCCTTGAATCATTTCTAGAGCCATTGGGTCACACTCCTTGACCTCATGCTGTCGCACTCTTCCTCCGCCCTCCAGCTCCCTGAGCCTGGCGGAAATAACTAAGGCGGGTGGTTGTACCATGTTAGGATGTACACCACCTCCTGCTGCTCTCCTAGCTCCGCCTCCACGTCTGCTGCTTCGTAGACTCATATCTCCTTTAATCTTCCTTTTCTTTAACATTTAACACACCCGAGTCTCTAAGACTGGCACCGGTTTCCTATTTCTTACTTCACTGTGCAGTCTTCATCCGCTCTTGGATGACCTGGACCTTCTTTAGTCTCACAAGAGCTGCTATGATTTCTTCCTTTCCGATAAGATAAATCTGGTCTCATCCCCTGGATGAACCACATTCGTTGCCTAATACAGTCAATCCCAACATGAATGATGCATTCATGCCATGGATGACATCGTAAGGCCTCGACGTAACTACCAAGAGATCCAACTGTCACTCTCGCCTCCAAGGGTCGAGTCACACTATCGGCATCAGTGTGAGGTCACTGGGTCTCCTCCAGTAGAAATATCGAAAATGAGGGTCAAGTCAACAGTCTTAACCAGGACCACTCAGTATCAACCAAACAAAAAGGACAGGAAAGCAAACATCACAAGAAAAGTGTCTTTTTATTATTGCAGCTCATAGTACAAGACACGAATACAACAGTAAAATGGAACTAGAAGTACAAGGGACGTATCGACTAGTTCCTCTCCTGTCCACTTGCTTCCGGAGCTCTACTGACTTGTCCACTACTCGGCTGTTTCTCAAGAACCAGTTGCTGCTTCTGGCACGCCTAGCTCTGTCCCAACCTCGGGTGCCCCATACCACCGGTCCTAAAACCCATGACCGTCCAACTGCTAGTATGGTTCTCCTGGACCTCTTCATCATCTGTCTACTGCCCACAGATGACTCGGTTACTGATCGAAAAACACGCGGCAAAGGCATAAGCTCCTGTACACGCTCGGGGTGTAGAGCTACTGGCACAAACTCCACCCTGAAGAAGGTCTCGAAGTCTTCCCATGCGAAGGTCATCCCGTCGAAAAACTGAAACAAGTGGCTCCACCACCTGCCTGCTGATTCCTGAAGGAGGCTGGCAGCAAAGATCACCATGAAGTCTGTCAGCATCCCCACTAGTCTGAAGACTCTCACCACAGCCTCCAGCCAATACTCAGCCGCCTGCAGGTCCGTCCCTCCCTGGAACCTGGGTGACCTCTGGTGCTGGAACTCGTGCAGTGCACTTAAGTGATGTGCACCCTCTGCTGTTGGGGATGGTGGCATCGGTGGCCCAACGGGTAGTAGTACTGCTGGTGACTCAACTGAAAAAGGGCCATGTACTGAGGCCACGTCGCTCGGCGGGCTGTCAGTACAAACCATTCTCGGGGCTCTATCTGGTCGTCCGAGAAAAGGCATCCTGAAAGAAACAACGTAACACTGTCAAACGATTATACCTGGTGAGATGACCTGGTCTGAGCTGTTTTAAGGGAAAACCTTTGAAAAAACACACGCAATCAGTGTTTTCGTGCACAATGTCGGAAATCAGTTCTCAGGGTCCTGGTGTATGGATACGTCGGCCGCCCACACCAACACTGGACTCCCTGAACTGAAGAACACACTCAGTACCCTTAACACTATTGCTTCACAGAAAGAAAATATCAGAGTTATAAGTTCTGTGGTAGAACTGACTCCTCTGATACCAATTTTTCACGACCCATCCTCGGGGCCCGTGCCGTGACTACCCCAAGCCCGCCTTCCATAGGCCAGGGGCTGGCGACTAGCACCAAAGGCATAAATCCCGATAACTGGGAAGGAATTGCCTTTTATAAAAGTAAACAAACACCACAGAGTACAAGCGGAATTAACACTAAGTACAAAGAGAAGTGCTGAAAGGAAAATGATCCAGAATACAAACCCAAAAGAAAGTACAACTATAACTGAACAAAGTACAATAGAAAAAGACAACAGTTGGAGGGACGGAAGCGGCTCCTGGGTCATCCTCCTCGGATCCTACCTGAAGGGTAGGTACAGATGGTGCAGCTCCTGGATTGTCCACCACGGATCCTACCTGAAGGGTAGGTACAGATAGTGCAGCTCCTGGATCGACCGCCATGGATCCTACCTGAAGGGTAGGTACAGATAGCCTCCTCAACGCTCTCGCCCGTCAACCTCCTCCGGATACTGACTCGTCGTATAGTCTACCTCCGGGTACTGTCTCGTCATGTAGTCCACCTCCGGGTACCGTCCAGTCCTCGAACACTCGGCCTCTATCAGCACTACCCGTTGTCTGCAACCAACACAATGAGGTGCGGGCATAGCCCGTGCAGGGGTGAGTATAACGATACATAGTAGGGACCCCGAGACCCTCAAGGTCTCACTAAAACCAACAAGGATAACCACATATAAGATCTCAACAGATAACCTGTACTTAGGAATATTCCCATACATATACCTAAGTTATCAAGTAACCCATATCAATCATGAGGAAACATAAGGATCATGAAATCAATGGATAACCACTACCCAGGTATATGCCCATACATATACCTAAGTTATCAAGTGACCCATCTCAATCATGAGGTCAACACAAAGGTCAAAAGTCTCAGCTCAAACCAGGATTTTCATTATCGAAACCGTAACTGCTAAAGAGCCCCGTCTCTGGAGTGTACAGTGGTCCTGTCACGACTCTGAGATACTGCTCACTATCCTACGACTGCTGAAGTACTCCTCCTGTCGAGTACCGCGGGTCAGCCACCCAGACACAGTAGTGCTTCCCGCCGAGGTATGTCACCCAAACACAGTAGTGCACACCCCCTAGTAGACTCCTGAGGTACTCTCCGGACGAGTACCGCGGGTCTGCACTGTCACACAAGTAGTGCTCTGTCCGCCATGGGTATGCACCTCAGAAAGTAGTGCTCCGTCCACTGGGCTAGTCGACTCACTCCAAGTCGAGTCGGTCAAGCAGTCGTCAGGTCTCAGCCAGCTACACGGTCTCCGTACTCCGCACGCTCATCTCTGGGTGGGTCCACTCAACGAGCTACAGGTCGAACTATAAGTATCTCAAAGTCCCACGAAGAAGTATCTCAAAGGACCGCCTCGTCATAGGGGTCTCAATGCAACAGACGTTGCGTCAATCGGACGCCCGGTCTGTGAGTTACTAGCCTTTTTGTCCCAGGGGCCCGGTTGGTTTCATGAGCGAACCAAATCCGGCCGTATCTCAACTGTACCTCGAACTCTCATAGGGTATACTCATAGGGACTGTTTCTCAACGTGATCAACAACGCCGCTGATTGTTCGTCAAACAGACGTTCGGTCAGGAATATATCAGCTTTTCCGTTCCAGGGGCCCGGTTGGATTTCGGGTACAATCCAACCCGACCATATCTCAACTGCATCCAAAACTCGGGAGAAGTATGCCAAAAGTTCCGTCTCAACAAGAGGAAAACAACGAGACAGACGGCGCATCAATCGGACGCCCGGTCTGTGAGTTATTGTCTTTCTCGTTCCAGGGGCCTGGTTGGTTTCGTGACCGAACCAACCCGACCACACTCCAACGGCATCCAAACCTCGAGCGGGTTAAGCCAAAAGATCTGCCTCACTTAGAGGAATCCAACAAAGTCAACGTCACGTCAATCGGACGTCCGGTACTTAAGTTACGAGCGTTTCCGCTCAGAGGGACCGATTGGTTTCGTGTACGAACCAACCCGGCCGAACCCAAAGTAATCTGAAACCTTGAGTGCGATATAGCGAAACGACCGTCTCGATCCAAGGATCGTGTTGCCACTGACGGAGAGTCTTTTGGAGGCCCGTAGCTCAAGTTACGGGCATTTGACCGAAAGTGGTCCGAAAACGGGGGTCTGGGCCCGGGGCGACCCGGCCCGACCCCCCCTGGGTCGGCCGAACCGGGTCGACCCGAACCGGGTCCGACCCGGCTGGGCCCGGCCCGACAGGCCGGTCGCGGCTCGGCCAGTGGAACCGAGCTGAATCGCGGAGCGACGGGGTGCGCGGCTCCCCCGCCCTTCGCCGCTGATTGAGGTCGGCGACGAACCACCGGCCGCTTCCTTTCCGGCGGTGCGCTGCCGCGCCAGCGGGGCGCGCCGCCGCTGCCTTCCGCGGACCACCGGACGCGCTCCGGTGGTCCATTCCTCCTATCGTCTTCGACTATGGTCCCCCTGGGACCCAACCTTCACTGCGAAGGGATTCAAATGCCAAAACGGCCTGCTTCGTCGTCGCCTGGAAAACCGCACGTCAAAAACGAAACGCGCCGTCTTCGTGGTTCTCCGGCGCGACGCGTTGGCGCCGTGCCCCTTCGTCGTGGCCCGACTCCCTCCGCGGATGTCATCGGGTTTGTCCACCGTGACGCGACGATGTCGCGCCTTAGTTTGTTTTCCACGATGCGACGCGACGGCGCCTCGCATTACTTGTTGCACGCTTCCGCGCGGTGCGATGGCACCGCACCATTCCCGTTTCAATCCACAATAGAATCCAACATGAAATAAGGAGGATGGTTGGACGTGTTTGTGCGGTCTGGCCCCCCTCGCGTTATTCAATAACAAAAGGTCATATTTCACGAAGTTCGTGAAGTCAATAAACACGAGCAATTTAAAATAATAACCCTCAACATCAAACAGCATGATCGAATGATCCGCGGATTAACCCGGTATTGGTTGGTCTGCGCTCGTCGTTCTTTTCTCAAAAGATAAGAGAATTCCAAAAATAAATTCCCCTACCTCGTTTCGTCCTTCGTTTGTTGACAAAGTCGCGGGATCGTAGTGTCGTTGTAGAACGGTATCAATTCCTTCGTCGTCGGAGTGAGCGTCGTCGTCGATGGCAACGTTCCCCGCGGTGATGCCTCCTCCCTTGACGCGGAGAAAGAAGAAGAGAAGGCACGTCGTTGGTACCTTCGCGTTCTCCGTCGGAGGGTCGGTGTTCATCACATTCTTCATCAAAGTATCGACGTTCTTCAACGATGGTGATGGAGTTCTTCAAAACTAAGAGCTTCCTCCCTCAAAATCCTCACTTAACCAAGCAACCTAATAAAATAAGGTCTCCCATTATTTTATTAACACATGCCAAGCTTTTCAAATTCCAAAATTCAAATAACTTAATTAATTTAAGAAGTTGAACTCATTAATTAAAAAGTGTTGGCATGCACTTAAGAGGGGGAGTGGAATGAGAAAAGTTTTCATTAATAAGGGGGAGAAGTTCAAGAGTTAAAGAAAGGGAGATTAAATGGGGGGTTAAAGGAGAGTTATAGGAATGTGAAAGGTTGGGGCTTGTGTGGGCCCCACCTTTCAAGTATCCACTCATGGGAAGTTGGTTGGTCATGGGCTCCACCAACAACTTCCCATGGGAGAGAATAACTCCCAAAGACATAAAATAAAATTGTTCACACAAATTTATTTATTTTAAACTAAAACCCCAAAAACAAAATCTCAACCCGCTTAAAACGCAACTGTGGTAAAGGTCCCCTTAAGCAATTACCGGCATTGCGAGTTCATCGGTGCCATCAGATTTCAATTCCGAGCACCGGTTCAAAAGATAGAAATTCTAGCTCGCTCGTTCACTGAACATACCCGAGCCAAACTTTGGAAGTGGATTCCGGGTACTCTGGGTCTTGGAATCAAGTGCCGTCAGAAACCGCGTTCTTGTAAAATTCCAAAGAAAATTAAGAAAAAAAATTCCTTGAAATTTTCGGGTCTTTATACATATATATTGAAAAGTTTTTCCCATATGGCATGTGACTTTTTTCATGAGATCACCTTTGTGTAGATGGGATTAGAAAGGCCTCCCCCTAAGGCATTGATTGCTTTTGCATCAGCATCCAACTCTCTATGCTCCACTTCTGATAATGCACCACTATTAATATCAGTTGTGATACCATGCATTGCAGCTGGAAACACATTCATTCACAAAGATCGGAAAAATGGTTGCATCCGATTCTTCCATATCTGAAAATTACATCCGTTGAAGATCGGAATCCGTTTATGATTAGTGACCTCCATTGAAAGACGAACAAATATCAACCTTTCGCTCTGATACCAATTGTTAGGTCCACAAAGCTGAATACCCTAAGAGGGGGGTGAATCAGGGTATGAATGATTTAAAATTAAAGCTCATTCTGATCTTGTTTTTCTGTTAAGAAAAACACTCTTCTCTCTCTTTCCTGTTGAACAATATAAACATAAAGTAAATCATGCACAAGACACAACAATTTTACTTGGTTCACCACTAAGGGCTACGTCCAAGGATCATATGCCGATAGGTTTTCGGTCGTAACAAATTCCACTAAACTTCACTAGTTGTGGATTGCAATGTTCGGGCTAGATCACTTCTATGCCCAGGCTCACTGCCTTTACAATGTTTAGGGTTATCTCACTAATTTCCCAAGGTTCACTCCCTTTTTCTCTCTCTCTGGCCCACTGCTGGTGGAGAGGATCACCTTCTTTCACTTCCTTTTCTCACTGCTCTGGAAGGAATCCACTCACAGTTTATAAAACTATATGTCTCTTCATTTTCATGAATGCACTCATCCTTAACTACTGATAGATTCTCTATGAAAGTCTAACTTTCATCCACTGATGAATACCCCTTTGCCTCTTAACCACTAGTCAATTCACTTTGGAAACACCTTCGCAAAGCACCCTACTTACCGAAGCTCCCAATTTCGTGAAGCTCAAACAAGCCTTCGCGAAGCTCCTTCATTTTCGCGAAGCTCACAATTTCATAGAGCTCAGACCATCGCAATTCTCAAGACTTCACAATGCTTAGGCCGTCGCGGAGCTCAAGTCATCACAGAGTGACTCCCCTCGCGAAGCTCACTGATCCAACATTGACCATACGACTTTCATGGAGCTACAATATCTGTCGCGAAGCTCTTCTTTCATGAAGCACACTGCCTTCGCGAACTACCTTCGTGAACCGAGAGAAAAGTATTTTCTCTGAAAATTCCCTCTACTTCTCTCGAGGGGGTCGACCTCAATTTATAGGCAATTCCACCGACCCTTGAACCTTCCACGCAAAGTCAATGCCACATCATTGCCAATCGCGAAGCTCCGATATTTCAGCCGGAATTCTATCAAAATCTTGAATCACTACGTCAATTTTCCGATCGCAAAGCTCTTCGTAATCGTGGAGCATCACCGTCAACATTATTTCGTGCCTTCACAGCAAAGATCCCTCACAATTCTCTTCACCGCCGTGATGCACTTCAACCTCTGTCTTTCACGAAGCTTTGATGTAATCACGAAGAATCACTGCCACTATTCTTCTGGTCTTTGCGAAATCCAAACCATGAAGCCTCTCTTCGCGAAATTTATGCCTTTTCCATATTTAATTATGATCTTCATGGAAATCCTATTTTCGAGATGCTCACCAACCTCCAAATTTTGGTCCCCAAAAATTTGGCAAACACTGGAAAATGACGCTACCTTGTACTGCTCTTTTGTACTGCCTCCAGATCATCCATTCCTTTGTATTCATTCTTTTGTCAACATTTATTTTCAACAACTTCTTTGGAACTCGACAATTTTTTCATGGAAACATGCTTTTTCAACAAACACAATCAACCCAAAAATACTGCAATGTTACCTTGAGGGATTTTTGCCCAACTGTCTTCTCCTTTGGGTTTGTTGACCACTCTTCATAACTCTTCTCAGAATGATTTTCTGCACATTGATACCTCACTGAGTCTTCTTCCAACCGCTATAACCATTCGCCTCTTGCGATTCTAATAGCATTCAAGGAATCACATAACACATACTCTAAGCCCACATGAGCAATGCTCGGCATGAGAAACAAGAGTAGTATGAAAAGTTCATCAATGAAACACTTTATGTCAGACCCCAATTATCGATTCCAAACTGATACCAATTGCTAAATTGCTACCAATTGTTGGACCACACTGATTCTAATTCATGATAGCTGGACACCTTCTCACACTTTTCCAACATCACTTTTATGCTTTTATCACGATCCTCAGCTGTCGTGATTTCTTTGCTTTGATTGATCACTACTATCATCGTCAGATTTAAAACTCTCCCCCTTTCTGTTCATAGTGTAACACCCCAAGCTTCCATGGTACGTTTCCCTTTGAATAATGCAATGACGTGCATTTTACGCAACTTGGAGATTATAACACACCACAACCAATCAAACTAGCCGTTATGAATAGTAATACCTAATTTTTGAAATTTTATAAATTTTATCTTTCAAAATGGAATTTAGTTTTGGATTCATAATATCGATATTAGCTTAGGGTGAAATTTTGGTACTTTTCGGATAACTTTCATATTTTGATGAATAGTGAAAGTTAATAAATTTTAAATAAAAACAACTTTTTAATCGAAATAATTAATAGTGATAAATTATTAATTAAAGTGGTTTTAAAGTATATTTAGAATATATTTTTACAATTTAATACAGTTTTGGTCATTGGATTAGATTTCACATTTAAACCAGACATAAACAAGTGTCAATATTTTGATAGTTATTATCTCTTAAAAACACGCTATTTGTTTTGACGACGGGAATTAATTTTTAAATTAATTAATGAAACTGATATGTTTTTAATTTGGTAAAATAGACATCATTTTTGAATTCATAATATCAAATATAGATTTGGCCTAATTTTTGGTATTTGTCTGGAAACTTTCATTTTTTGATTAATAGTGAAACCACTAAGTGGTGGTTAAAAAACTGAATTTTTCATAAAACTTAATTTTACCGCTTCTTTGAGTGGAATTTTGAAAATTCGAGGGACATGGTTAAAATCAAGGAGTAAAATTTGGTTCATTGAGATGAAAATAATTTTTGGTGAATAGTAACTTTTTACTTTTATTTACCACAGTAAAAAGTAAATAGGGTAATTAAGGGTAAAAATTATATTAATATCACCCTAACACATGTACTAATTCTATTGGACAAGTTTATCTCGACCAAAAACAACTTTAGGAGTAAAATATTATCATTTAGGCCCACTTGGATTAGATTAGGACATTTATTATTATTTAATTCAAAGAAGAGTTAAAAGAGTTAAAATCAAACTTTATTTACTAAGACATTTTTAATATAGGGTTATACATAAGATAATTTGATTGTAAATATTAATTAGAAAGATAAAAATATTTACTACATAATGATATTTTATTTATAATTTTTAGACAATATATAATTTAATTTATTTATGACACAATGATGATGCAGAAATTAAAATAATAGTGAAAATTGAAATAATTGATATTATAAATACCCAAATAAATATATTTAGAGACTTTTTATGAATTAAACTAATTTTATAGGTTAATATGACATGTTAGGATTGATTTAATTAACCATTTTGAAGTAATCCTACTGTTGTAATTTTAACAAAAATCAATTATTGAATAGTGTCAAAATTGACATAAAAGAGTTTTTAAAACAAATGTTATATTATTCATTGATATTAACTTCCTAAAAATCTAAGGATCGTACAATAGACTTATATCATGATAGGTTTATCATTAATGGACCACTTGGGGGTCTCTTGGATGTATATAGTATGCTTATTAACCATATAATATAAAAATATAAAGAGACATTGTAAAAGTGAAACTAATTAACTAAGAGTTAATACTTAACGATAAGGTTAATATAATGTCCCAAACCTGTCTAAATTCTATTGGTTGAGTGGTTTTAGACCTATCCCCACCTTAAACGTTAAATAATCCACTTTGGATCCATTATAAACCGAATATTAATTTATTATAAAATAATATTTCTTGCTTTTCCAAAGGTGCCCCTCACCCCTCTTATAAAAGGGCACTCCCCCTTCTCATTAATTCACACCTTCAAAGCCTTTAGGTTCGGCCAAACCCTAACCAAATACTCTCCTAAATTCCCTCACTACAACCTAGAGGCCTTATTTTGATCAGAAAGACAGCCTAAGGAGCCCTTTTGATTAAATCAAAAGGAAGAACCCGAAGAAGAGGTAATGTTTTCACCACCCTTTTTCAAATTCATTTCTTCTTCAACTTCTTCTTTCTTTGTTATTCCCATTCTAAAATAATGAATCCAATATCTCCTATATACTTTAATATTATTATAAATATTGTACAACCATATTCAGTATTCTATCCATCCTTTGAATGACATGTCACCATACATGCGTACGTACGGCTTACTGTCTCCACGTTGTGGTGTAATTGTTATTCAATATATTATTATTTGGATGGGTATAATAATGATTTTTAATTCATGTAAATAATAAATATAACATTATAATGATTATTTATATATAATATACCATACAATTAAATATTATTTTAATATTAAAAGAATGATATTGTCGCTCGTGCGTACGTACGGACTACCGTCTCCACGAACGAGATGAGATTCATTCCCCATCGCATCCATTCAAATATAATTATCATTTTATGATTAATAATAGTTTCTAAAGACTTGATATCATTCTTGATATGAATAATATAAAACCTATCCATGAAAAACACGGCTTACGTAACAAAACATATAAAAGAAAATGAGTAAGTTAACACCCGAAATGACGATAATTCTAAGATATTATTAACAAAGCAAAGTTAAAAGATCATATATGATATCATATTAATGTAAATGATTCTGGTATAATTCAGAAACAATTATTTCACCATTATAAAGGAAGTTAACCTATTTTCGACCAAGGAAAAAGTACAAAGTAAGGGATTTTCATATCTCACTTTCAATTCCGTGAGATTTCCATTGTTCGCCACTAATTTTTTGAAAGTGGTGTATTGTGTACTTCCATTTGATATATATTATCATGATTATCTTTATATTCATGTTATTCTATAAATCATTTGGTGTATATTAACTTTCGGTCATACGACTCAGTTGATTACAACGTGGTGAGGGGTTTCTTTTCTCACTTTTAATTTCGTGAGAATTCCATTGTTCACCACATATTTATTGCATGTGGTGTGTGTACTACCCATGATTGTATTCATTGTGTAATATACTTTAATATATTTATATTTACATAATCATTGTATTATCCTTCTTTCATGGGTGTATGTTTCGTAAGTTACCAAATTGATAATGGAATTTGAAATTTCAATTTCCACTCATTTGGCTTTACGCATACTTCATTGATTATTTTACTCAAAGATTATGTGTGGAATCACTATTCATTTGATTATGTCATAATTTCCACTCCCCTTTCTGAGGATATACTTTTTATACACATAATCACTCCATTGATAAATTTTCAAGTCATCGGTATGAACTTGATAAGAGTAATTTTTACTCAATCATGATTTGTTGAGATAAACATCCAATTCATTGGTGTTGTTTTTACTAGAATATGTGTGAATGTCCTTTGATTATTTTACACTGAATATCCAATCATATTTAGTGTATTTATATTTGTCACACATAATTATGTCGTTGATTTATCCTTAACCTAAGGATACGGCCTTTATGAGAGATTTCATCTCAATTTACATTCCATTGAGACTTCTTTGTTGTTATACAACAAATCACTTTTATGTGGTGTATATAATGTACTTTGACAAAGTATATCATGAATCCCTTTATTCTCATGATATTACCACGTTTTGATTACTTCAATTATTTGTAATCAAGTGTCTCTCTTTTGGTTAGAAACTCTAACTGAAATACCATTTTTAAAAGTTTTAAAGACTTATTCTTCAAAATCTTTCTCAATAATGTCCATGTTTTAAAAATTGTTTTAAGGATTTATTTATATGGACATTAGAGTTTTAAAATTAAAACTACTTTTAAAAGTTTTAAAGTGGTATAGGACACTTTGATTCAAAAATCTATTTTTAAACGGCTTCTTGACAAATACTATGACTTTTAAATGTTTTCAAGAAAAATGGGATATTTCTCTCAAATAGTTTTGATGGTTATTTTCATCTATTTCAATATCATTCATTATTATCGATTGAGGTTAATATGACACAATACAATCTTCCATATTGTATCGAATGTGTTTTGTTTGACTATGTATGTGTTATTTTTATACCATTCATGGTTTTTGGTTAAAGTATTGACATTTCGTATGCTAGTTTTAATATTAATGTTTAAGTTATGTTTAAACATGTTCTTATGAGGAATGCATTGGACTTAGTAAGTGACGGGTGGAGCCCGCTATAGATCCTCGATGCATCGGTAGGTCTCATGAGACAAACTAGTGTTTTGGCACAAGTCCTTGGAAAAATATTATTTGTAGTCTTGGAACCAGGCCTTGGCTATGTGGTTATGATAGTCTGGAATTATGCATTCCATCATTATGAAAGTGGTTATTGATATTTCAGGTGAATATTCGACTAGTAGAATATCCATGTGATTAAGTAAATGGAATTATTTCATTTTATCTTTTCCATATTATGCTGAAGCTCAAGTTTAAAAGGCTTTTGTTTTAGTTATAAATTTCTTTAAGTGTTTATGCCTATCTATGAAAGCTTCTGCTATATTGTTACCCTTACTGAGCATCTCAGCTCACCCCTTTCAATGTTTTATTTTTCCTAGTATGTGAAGAAGTAATTTATTAATAACCTGCAGGGATAGTATGAGGGGATATGAAGACAAGATGTTGTTGTAGTTTTTTTACCTTATGACATAATGTAAGACTTATGAATATATCTAGTGTTTCCAAGACTACTAAACCAATCGGTCTTTCGAGACTTGATCCTTTGTGATCAAGCCAATGTTATGTAATAATGCACTGACTCTGGGTATCTAGGGTCGGAGCGTTACAGTTGGTATCAGAGGAAGTTTAGTACAAACCTTGGAAGCTAGATTTAGATAAACTCTGATTAGAACATGTAGACCTAAGATGAACTTTGAGGATTAGTATATAAGAACTTCCTAGAATTTTGGTATTGTAGAGATTTTGTGAGTTTTCAGAGTAATACATCCCTGTCTAGATATGAGCAGGTTGAGGTGGCTCTATCACATATGTACCTAGGGGTAAAACCCGAAAACACCTCTTTGAGCTAGAGTCGAACGGGAACTTGTGAACGACAATGGGCGTTGCTGGACTATTGGTTACGACACTCCCGGGGGACATGCTTAGGATAATTTACATTTTCTTTACAAACCGATTTGAAGTATTATATATATAAGATGAGAGTAAATGACCTTGGTTAATCCTAATGTGTTTCAAATTGAGAATATGGTGACATGTTAATCTCTAAATGATTTTATGAGTACTGTTACTCACACAATGCTTTCTAGTTTTAGTGAATGGATGGATTCCAAGGAAGTCATAGTGACTTTGAGAATGATGTACAAGGAGGGAACGGTGGTGGAAATGAGCAAAAAAATGGAATTTTGATAGGCATAAAATATATTGTCTTTATTCCAAATCCATTTTCCAAAAATATGATCAATAATATATATATTAACCAATTCCCGGACTCAACAAAGAAGAGAAAGTTGATGAATGATAAGAGCTCCTGCAGTGGAGACCATGGAGAAAGGATTCCTCAATTTCCATCATGCAGGAAATATGGAAGGAGACACCCAGGAAAGTGTATCAATGGGACAAATAAATTCTTTACATGTGGGAAGGAAGGACATAAAGTGAATAATTACCGAAGAAAAATGAAGAGTACTATGGAAGAAGATAAAAATGGTCCCAAGAATCAATTTACAGTCATTTACCGTAAATTTAGGGGACCTAACAATTACCTGAGTGAATGCCCTATTCCACATGATATTTTCTTGGTCAAATAAGAATATATGTGGAAATAAATGGTTAGAGAAATGTTTAAAAAGTATTAGTGCTCCTTGTTGATGGGTTTACTTTGGAATAATTTTTTCTTGTATTTTTAACCCTGTAGTTTTCCATTTGAGAATGATATTTGAGGAAGAATTATCTTTTCTCTTGTGAATATAGTTATAAATAACCATTTGGTTTTATATAATCGTTGGATTTGAGGAAAGTATAAGTTATTATAATTTGGGATGAAAATGAAATGTATGAGATAAGATTTGTGGTTAAATTATGTTATGGTTATTTTGAGTAAGTTATCTCATTTTGGTAATGTTATAAAATATAGTTTTCGAAAAATGACAACACACAGACTGTGTGACAACCCGTCACGTCGACCAAAGCTGTGGGAATCGAACCCACAACCGAAGTACGATTGGGATTTATCGCCTACCACTGGACTACGTGAAGTCCCTGGTTAGTGTGACTATTATTTTTAGTTAAATGATTTTATTGATCATTAATAATTTGATTTGGGATCTTATGTCTTATCAAATGAATACCCTAAGAATAGGAAAATGATTTGGTAATTAAGTGATAAATATTATTTTGGAAGTTGTTCGCTTTGTTGTATAGAAAATAGAATAGTATGGGATTTCATTTTGGGAGTAATGGTGGATTTTTATCTATGTTTTTATAGTGGATTTATAGTGATTTGGGTTGTTTATGGAAATGATTAGGTTAATTACATTTAAGTCTGTGACTTCTAGAGTAATTAATGTCATTTGGAGGTACAATTTAACGTGGAAGACTACATTATTATAAGTTTTGAGTTTCAATATTAGTTTGGATTGTATTGAAGTATTTTAAGGACAATTGATTATTAAATTGTATTTATTTAATATTGGGTTATTGATGGTTAAATTTTAGAAATTAAGATTAGTGTTTTTTTTCTAAGGGAATATCCATTTGGGGGTCATCAAATATTATACTAACCATTTTGGTTTTGATTAATCTCTAAATACAAGTTAAATATATAGTTTATCCTACGTGGATCATGTATTTCTATAGAAGTTTATTCTAGATCTTCCATTGTGACCAAGTCTTCTTGAATACTCATTGTTTAAAAAAAATGAGTTAGTGGTAAAAAGTTATTAAAGAATGAAACTCTACATAAAAAGTAAGTATATCTCTTTATATTCTTAGTCAATATCATAAATGAATTCCTCTTCCTTATATAATGTAACTTAAAACAAAAAATGTTGTCCGTTTACTTGTCCTACTGGGAGACTAAGGACCGTTTGTCCCAACACAAGTTTGTGATTTTCTTATTGTTAAATTTCTCATGATCATGTTTTCTATCCCTCTCCATCAGAACTGAACACTTAGTTTATCGTCCATATCCATGTTTTCTTACATGGAATCCTAGTATGGTCTTTCTTGGGTGACCTTTATACCTCTCGTCCTTTCTTTTAAAGTGATAGTTTTATTGACTCTTTTTCCGATGTGGGAAATTACATTATATTCTCAAGCCCAATTTTAAAAAAAAATTGTGAGGACACAATTTATTGAAGGAGGGGATAATGTAACACCCCAAGCTCCCACGGTATGTTTCCCTTTGAATAATTCAATGACGTGCATTGTACGCAACTTCGAGATTCTAACACACCACAACCAATCAAACTAGCTGTTATGAATAGTAATACCTACTTTTTGAAATTTTATAAATTTTATCTTTCGAAATGGACTTTAGTTTTGGATTTTTAATATCGATATTATCTTAGAGTGAAATTTTGGTACTTTTCGGATAACTTTCATATTTTGATGAATAGTGAAAATTACTAAATTTTAATTAAAAACAACTTTTTTAATCAAAATAATTAATAGTGATAAATTATTAATTTGAGTGTTTTTAATGTATATTTAGAATATATTTTTACCATTTAATACAATGTTGGTCATTGGATGATATTTCACATTTAAACAAGACATAAACAACTGTCAATCTTTTGATAGTTATTATCTCTTAAAAACACGCTATTTGTTTTGACGACGAGAATTAATTTTTAAATTAATTAATGCAACTGTTATGTTTTGAATTTGATAAAATTGACATAATTTTTGAATTCATAATATCAAATATAGCTTAGGCCTATTTTTTTTGTATTTTTCTGGAAACTTTCATTTTTTGATGAATAGTGAAACCACTAAGTGGTAGTTAAAAAACTGAATTTTTCATAAAACTTAATTTTACCACTTCTGTGAGTAGAATTTCGAAAATCTGAGAGACACAGTTAATATCAAGGAGTAAAATCTGGATCATTGAGATGAAAATAATTTTTGTGAATAGTAACTTTTTACTTTTATTTACCACGGTTAAAAGTAAATAGGGTAATTAAGGGTAAAAATGATATTAATATTACCCTAACACATGTCCTAATTCTATTGGACAAGTGTATCCCGACAAAAAACAACCTTAGGAGTAAAATATTATCTTTTAGGCCCACTTGGATTAGATTAGGACATTTATTATTATTTAATTCAAAGAAGAGTTAAAAGAGTTAAAAAAAATTTATTTACTAAAACATTTTTAATATAAAGTTATACATAAGATACATTCGATTGTAAATATTCATTATAATTATAAAAATATTTTCTACATAATTATATTTTATTTATAATTTTTAGACAATAAATAATTTAATTTATTTATGACACAATGATGATGCAGTAATTGCCATAATAGTGAAAAATTAAAATAATTGATATTATAAATACCCAAATAAAAATAATTTGAGACTTTTTATGAATTAAACTATTTTAATAGGTTCATATGATATGTTAGGATTGATTTAATTAACTTTTTTCGAAGTAATCCTTCTGTTTTGATTTTTACAAAAAATCAATTATTGAATAGTGTCAAAATTGACATAAAAGAGTTTTTAAAACAAATATTACATTATTAATTGATATTAAATTCATAAAATTATAAGGTTCGGCAAAGAGACTTATATCATGATAGGTGTATCATTAATGGACCACTTGGGGGTCGCTTGGATGTATATAGTATGTTTATTAACCATATAATATAAAACTACAAAGAGACGTTGTAAAAGTGAAACTAATTAACTAAGAGTTAATACTTAATGATAAGGTTAATATAATGACCCAAACCTCTCTAAATTCTATTGCTTGAGTGGTTTTCAACCTATACCCACCTTAACCATTAAATAATCCACTTTGGAGCCATTATAATCCGAATATTAATTTATTATAAAATAATATTTCAAGTTTTTCCAAAGGTTCCCCTCACCCATCTTATAAAAGGGCACTCCCCCTTATCATTAATTAACACCATCAAAGCCTTTAGGATCGCCCAAACCCTGCCCAAATACTCTATCAACTTCCCTCACTACAACCTAGAGGCCTTAGTTTGATTAGAAAGCCAACCTAAGGATCCCTTTTGATCAAATCAAAAGGAAGAACCCGAAGAAGAGGTAATGTTTTCACCACCCTTTTTTAAATTCATTTCTTCTTCAACTTCTTCTTTCTTTGTTATTA
Source organism: Viscum album (assembly GCA_963277665.1). Classification (NCBI taxonomy): domain Eukaryota; kingdom Viridiplantae; phylum Streptophyta; class Magnoliopsida; order Santalales; family Viscaceae; genus Viscum; species Viscum album. The sequence continues at coordinate 1,068,567,674 of OY728136.1, forward strand.
CCATTCTAAAATAATGAATCCAGTATCTCCTATATACTATAATATTATTATAAATATGGTACAACCATGTTCAGTGTTCTATCTATCCTTTGAATGACATGTCACCATGCGTGCGTACGTACGGCTTACCGTCACCACGTCGTTGTGTAATTGTTATTCAATATATTATTATTTGGATGGGTATAATAATGATTTTAAATTCATGTAAATAATAAATATAACATGATAATGATTCTGTATATATGATATACCATCCAATTAAATATTATTTTAATATCAAAAGAATGATATTGTCGCTCGTGCGTACGTACGGACTACCGTCTCCACGAACGCGATGAGATTCATTCCCCATTGTATCCATTCAATTATAATTCTCATTTGATGATAAATAATAGTATATAAAGAATTTATATCATTCTGGATATGAATAAGATAAAACATATCCATGAAAAACACGGCTTACGAAACAAAACATATAAAAGAAAACGAGTAAGTTAACACCCGAAACGACGATAATTGTAAGATATTATTAACAAAGCAATTTTAAAAGATCGTATATGTTATCATATTAATGTAAATTATTCTTTTATAATTCAGTAACAATTATTTCACCATTATACAGGAGGTTAACCTACCGTCGACCAAGTAAAAAGTACAAAGTAAGGGATATTCTTATCTCACTTTCAATTCTGTGAGATTTCCATTGTTCGCCACTAATTTATTTAAAGTGGTGTATTGTGTACTGCCATTTGATATATATTATCATGATTCTCTCCATATTCATTTTATTCTGTAAATAATTTGGTGTTTATTAACTTTTGGTCATACGAATCAGTTGATTACAACGTGGTTAGGGGTTTCTTATCTCACTTTTAATTCTGTGAGAATTCCATTGTTCACCATTTTTTTATTGCATGTGGTGTGTGTTCTGCCCATGATTGTATTCATTGTGTAATATACTTTAATTTATGGATATTTACATAGTCATTTTAGTATCCTTCTTTCATGGGTGTATGTTTCGTAGGTTACCAAATCGATAAGGGAATTTGAAATTTCAATTTCCACTCATTCGGCTTTACGCATACTTCATTGATTATTTTACTCCAAGATTATGTGTGGAATCAAATTTAATTTGATTATGTCATAATTTCCACTCCCCTTTCTATGGATATACTTATTATACACATAATAAATTCATTTATAAATTCTCAAGTCATCGGTATGAACTTGATAAGAGTAATTTTTACTCAATCTCGATTTGTTGAGATAAACATCCAATTCATTGGTGTTGTTTTTACTAGAATATGTGTGAATGTCCTTTGATTGTTTTACAACAAATATCCAATAATATTTATTGTATTTATATTTGTCAAACATAATTATGTCATTGATTTATCCTTAACCTACGGATACGGCATTTATGAGAGATTTCATCTCAATTTACATTCCACTGAGACTTCTTTGTTGTTATACACCAAATAACTTTTATGTGGTATATATAATGTACTTTGACATAGTATATCATGAATCCCTTTACTCTCATGATATTAAAAAGTTTTTATTACCTCAATTATTTGTATTCAAGTTTCTCTATTTTGGTTAGAAATTCTAACTAAAATACCATTTTTAAAAGTTTTAAAGACTTATTTTCTAAATGTTGCTCATTAACGTCCATGTTTTAAAAATGGTTGTAAGGATTTATTTATATGGACATTAGAGTTTTAAAATTAAAACTCCTTTTAAAAGTTTCAAAGTGGTATGGGACACTTGGATTCAAAAATCTATTTTTAAACGGCTTCATGACAAATAGTGTGACTTTTAAATGTTTTCAAGAAAAAGGGGATATTTCTCTCAAATAGTTTTGATGGTTATTTTCATCTATGTCAATATCATTAATTATTATCAATTGAGGTTAATATGATACAATACAATCTTCCATATTGTATCGAATGAGTTATGTTTGACTGTAGATGTGCTATTTTTATACCATTCATGGTTTGTGGTTAAAGCATTGACATTTCGTATGCTAGTTTTAATATGAATGTTTATGTTATGTTTAAACATGTTCATATGAGGAATGAATTGGACATAGTATGTGATGGGTGGAGCCCGCTATAGCTCATCGATGCATCGGTAGGTCTCATGAGACAAACTAGTGTCTTAGCACAAGGTCTTGGCAAAATCTTATTTGTAGTCTTGGCACGAGGCCTTGACTATGTGGTTATGATAGTCTGGCATTATGCATTCCATCATTATGAAAGAGGTTATTGATATTACATGTGAATATTCGACTAGTATAATATCCATGTGAATAAGTAAATGGAAATATTTCATTTTATCTTTTCCATATTATGCTGAAGTTCATGTTTAAAAGGCTTTTGTTTTTGTTATAAATTGCTTTAAGTGTTTATGATTATCTATGAAAGATTCTACTATATTGTTATCCTTACTGAGCATCTGAGCTCACCCCTTTCAATGTTTTATTTTTTCCAGGATGTGAAGAAGTAATTGATTAATAACCTGTAGGGATAGTATGTGGGGATATGAAGAAAATATGTTGTTGTAGTTTTTTTTACCTTAAGATGTAATGTAAGACTTATGAATATATCTAGTGTTTCCAAGACTATTAAACTAATCGGTCTTTAGAGACTTGATCCTTTGTGATCATGACAATGTTAGTTAATAATGCACCGACTTTGGGTATCTTGGGCCAGGGCGTTACACACAGCCTTATTTCCTGTGTTGTCCAAGATAAGTTCTGGCTAAGCACGTTCAACTAGCTTCAACTCCCCCTATCTGGCTGCTCCACCTGTCAGCTTCTCCCCATATCATTCATGATAAATCAAAAATCCACATTGTCTCCCCCTTGAACAATCACCATTTCTCCCCCTTTTTCAATGAACCCAAAGGTCACTCCTTTGCAGTCTGTAATAGAGTAGAATAATGTAGAAATAGAATTTGATAAAATAAAATTAATTTTTAATTCATTTTATCAAATTTATCTTAGAGTGATGTTTTGGGATTTCTCTGAAAAACCTCATTTTTTAATGAATATTGGGAACTGCAACATTTTAGTTAAACTTCCATTTTTTAAATAATTATTAATGAAAAATTATATGTTAAATTTTATAAAATTATAATTTAATAATTTATAACTTCCTTAACGTAATTTAATTCATTAGAATCAATTTAACGTTGAAATTAAATATAAACCCATAACACACATTTGAATAATTTTCTACTTTAAAAACATGTTATTATGTCTCATCTACAAGATTAGAAATAATCTTAATATTCATCCTTATGTGACATGAATTTATAAAAAATAAAATAAACCATTGTATTCAGTATAATTTTTAATGTATAATAAGACAAAGTTATTTTTTCACCAAAATGATTTATAATAGGGATTAAAATTAATCACAGTGATTAAGGAAAAATTAATCTTATTTAGGTACTAAATTAAAAAATTAAGGTCCCAAATGACCTAGAATCTTTTCCAACATCCATTTTATGTCTAGATATCATCTATAAACCTTTAATTATTTTGTTTTTTTGGTTTATTATGAATTTTTTATGTAAGATCATGTGTACACCGAAATTTTTTCTAAAACATCCTAGCTAGTCCTCTTCCTTTCATATAATAGGCCACCACACCTCCCACTTATTCACACCTATAAAACATATTAATTTTAAAAAATAGCTACCAAATAAACTTACCAACATCACTCACTTCCACCCAAAATCTTTCCCTTGGGTAGAAGAAAATCCAAGGAATCCTTTTGGAACAAACCAAAAAAAGTTACCAGATTAAGAGGTAACGTATTCTCTTAGGTCCATTCATTTATTTCCCATTCTCCACCCCTCCAAATAACATTATTATATTATTATATAACAAACTAAATACTAAATATGATTTTATTTTTTTATGTAAATGGTTGTACCTACTGGTACAAAAACCTCCATCTAATATGTAACAAACATAAAATTTATGGGTATAGTGAACTCATGCCTCACTAAACAATCATTGTTCAATTTTCCTTATCACCTCTCATGGAGGAAATTATTATACCAACTATTTTTATACATTGTATATATTATATTTATAATTTAATTATACTTTGCTAATTTTTACTTATAAAATTCATTTATTTATTTTATCATATATATATAGGTTAATTTTTTTCATAGGGAGTGTGGACTACTTACCCCCCCCCCCCCCCAGCGATATAATTCATTCATAAACTACATGTATTGTATTAAAGTAGTATTTACTGATTATATATGATTAATGATATCGAAATGTTAGGATGGTATAACTCTTAGTATGATATACTCTGTGATACCAAACACAGGATCGAAATAAGAATGAGATTCTCAGATACAAGAGGGGGGTGAATTGTACCTCTTAAAAATTTACATAGGAAATTTTTAGACTCGTTATGTTTAACATGGTTAAAAAGGATAATTCACAAGACCTCTAAGAGTACTAAAGACTTGCTAGAATCCATAAAAATGATTCCAAAAATGGAACTCAACAAAAGTTAGAAAGATTAATATTCTACCTTAAATTGTATAGAATCTAACTATATCAGAGTACAAGTAAGGAAGTATAAGAAATTTATACTTTCCATAATATTACAAAATGCAGTGGAAAAACAAGTAGTAAAACTACAAGTAAAAAACAATAAATCTTTATACCCAAAGAGAAGGGTATCCAACAACCTTGGATAAAGGCCCCTTGATTTATACTTTCAAGAAAGTCTATCTTACCTGCACCATTGTAAGCCCTCGATACAAAGATCGGAGTCTCTCTTGTTATCCCCGAAAGCCCTCAACTTTTTGGTAGTCGGCACCTCTGTCTTCCTCAGTAAGGAGCCCTTAACTTCAAGGTGTTGGAACCTCTGTCTTCCTATCCCTGAAAGCCCTTGATTGTAATCAGTAACAATCGGAGTCGCACAAAGCAAGTATGCACAACGCAAAGTTTGAACAATTTGTTCAAACTTTCTGCATGAAGATTTGAGAGTTGATAAGATCATATCTCTCAAGAAATCACTTCAATAGCATGTAACCACATATGTCATAGATCAGTATCGAGCTTGTTCCAAAGAGCACTTATTTATAGATGAAGCTCCAATGGTCGGCTCCCTCCTCCAATGGTCATATTCTTCCTTGAATTTTGGAGGGACCTGTACACCTATCACTCAACCAACGGTTAGTAAATAACTAAAGGAACGACATCGTTTTGTAATGAAACAAGTGTAAGAATAAGTAACAATGAACTTCGGAATGTAAGAAAATAAAAGTTCAAAGTTGAACCAAAATGGAATTCAGAGTCTATAATAAAGAGATATTCAGATTCTATTTTATAGGAATTCAGAACCTGAATTCTGTAGAGATCTGTAGTCTGAATTTCTAAGGATATTCAGAGTCTAGTTTCACTAGAATTCGGAATCTGAACTTATAGAGTTCGAAGTCGAACTGGTAGAAGTTCAGAGTCGAACTGGTAAGTGTTTAGAGTCTAACTTAAAGAAGTTCGGAGTCGAACTGGTAAGAGTTCGGAGTAGAAATTATAGAATTTTGGAGTCGAACTAATAGAAGTTAGGAGTCGAATTTTTTGAGAGTTCGTATCTAGAATTCAGAGTGGAACTTTATGAGAGTTTGTATCCATAATTCAGAATGGAACTTCTTTAGAGTTTGTATCTAGAATTCGGAGTGGAACTTTATTAGAGTTCTTATCCAGAATTCGGAGTGGAACTTTATTAGAGTTCGTATCCATAATTCAGATCCCAAAACAGAATGCTTCATATCTAAGTATTATATGATTCCGAGGTTTTAGGTATGAATTTGATTTTTATACTTAAGAAAAATATTGATATGTTCAATGAAAACATGGTAGGGGTAAATTTCTTTGGGAAGGAAATTTTGCTTATAGAATTAAAATATGGATTTTCTTAAGTATAAGGTGTTTGCGACTTTCAAAACAATAAGGAATGGAAAAGTCATAAGGAAAACCTTATTGACTCAACAATCTCTCCGTTTTTGAAAATCACAAACAACCTTTTGAAAAACATTATAGGGTCTTAGAAAAATTTCATTAGACTTTGAAATTAAAACTTATCTCCCTTTGTTCATGGATGATGATGAATACAACTAACTCCCCCTTAGGATTAGGAAGTCTAAGGATTGTATTCCGGATTTCCTAAATGGAGTTTTCATTATCATGGGAATGAAAAACTTCGTAATGAGAAACTCCCCCTTACTTAATGATAGTTCCTACCTTAGAAATTTTTCTTCTCCCATTTAGAATTTTCCTTCTCCCCCTTTGAGTATTTCTTTTTCCTTCTCCCCCTTTGTGATTTTCAAAAATAATTTTGGGAATGGAAAATAAATAAGGTACCTGAAACATTAGTGTAATGGGCCAGACCTCTCTGGTCCATTCCTTTGTGAAAATGTTGTGTTAGAGGGGTTCTGGGAGGTCATGGTGTCTTGGGGTGCGTTTGGGTGGACTTTTAAGAAAATATAAAGGGTTATGGCCTTCGCATGGGAGGCGCACAGTTTGCCTAAACCGTGCGGCCAAACCATGCAAGGCTGGTCTTGGAGGCAGTGGCTAACGCACAGTTTGTCAAACTTTGTGGACTAAGCATGCGAGGAGTGATTTTCGAGGCAGAAGCTAACGCACGGTTAGCGCATGGTTTGTTAAACCGTGCGGACTAACCATGCAGGCACATAAAGTTAGATCCTAAAATTGTGGATCTAACTCATTTTTCTTTTAGTCACCTCCTTTAAGCCCCTAATCGGCCATAACTCGGGATTACCATTCCTTGGAGGTAGAAGAACCTCTCCCAAGAGTTTTGGAGGCGATCCGGAGGCTTCTCTTCATGAATCGAAGCCGGTTTCGTGAGGTATGTGTTCCTTTTGTTTGGTTTCTTAGATCTACGTAGATATACTCCTCCTCTTCTCCCAAGATCTTAAATATATGCCTATTATGGGTAGATCTAAGTGTGTGGATGTCATTTATGTTGAGCTTTGGTCTTGGATGTGTTAGGAGAGGGGATCAAAGGAGGATTCATTGGGAATCGACCCGGGTTCTTGGACACTCATCGACCGTTGCGGTTTCCCTTGAAAACCTTTGAGGTAGGGGATTTGTGGCCTCTCTAATTGTTATGTGCAATCGTAGAGTTTTCATGATTTATCCCTTTGAATCACAATGAAATTGACCTAATTAAACACTTGAATCGGATTAAGAAATTGCATTAAATGCATGTTGTTGCCTCACGTTTTCTAGATAGTGTGATATCTATTTCCTTCTTGCTAGCATGTTGTTCTTGATGAATTGATAAAGAATATAAAGCCAGAATTAATTGATAATTAATTGTCTAAAAATAAAGAGGCATGAAAAAAATCTGGGCCTTGTGGTAATTTAATATTGATTAAGTTGGCATGGTAAGCATGTTTAATCCTTGTGATAACTTACTATTTTGGTTCATTATGTTGGAACCAACGAATTGAATATGTTAATTCAATATGGATTTATGAACATGATTGATTGAATTCCCTGAAGGGTTCTGAGTTACCCTCTTGTTGTGAATTAGGGATGAGAGCCCAATTGATGTAATGTGTTGTTTTCCTGCTACTTGTGTTGTGCTGTGACCTTGGAGGGGTGTTGTGATATCTTGTGTTGTGATGTGACCCTGGAGGGGGGTTGTGGTATGTGGAGGCAGGGAGGCCTTGTGGTTGTGGCAGCGTATGATGCCTAGAGTGGCGAGATGCATCGGTTTATGCATGTGGGTGTCGGGGAGGACACCAGGGATGATGGTATGGGATGGATGTGCTGGATGAATGATTGGTGGTTTTATTGTTTGTTATCCGCTTTACTTTTACCCACTGCTCAAGGCGGCTGGTTTTTCTTACCCTTCTTTGGAAAGGGGCGAATACTTTTGGGGTACGCCATGTGATTTCCATGTTTAGCCTCTCGAGGGATAATGAGCCTACACTCTTGCTATAGGTGACAAAGACTCGACGAGTAGTATATCTACTCACCGTGTAGATCCCCCTTGTCTTTTGTAGCATTGTATGCTTTTATAGAATGCCTGATAATATGGGAAAGTAATTCTAAAATGAAAGTTCAATTAAATGGTGATAATCCATTGGGATGGAGGTGATGGTATTTAATGGCAATGTTGTAACTTTAAAAGAACAATAAATTTTGAATGTGATGCCAAGAAAGTTTACATTTGGTTTTTGTTCATGGTTAATTAATGTGCAAATAATTAATTAACGTAAAGTGTAATTGATGAAAAAGGGAATAAAGTAACCTAATTAAGTTCTTTAACTTGTTGTGTGCTTATATGATGCCTAGTCTTAGAAATAGCATCCCGGAGTCCGAGAGACGTTAGCTGCAGTTGAGGCTAAGACTAGGTTCTGCCCATAGTGTGATTTTGAGTTATATATATTTTGTACTTTTTGTGTTTTTATATGCTACTCCACCCTGTCAGTAAGGGAAACTAACACCCCGGGGATTCTGTGCCCTGGGGGTGTTTTTCCCAACATTCTGATGGGAGGGTGAATGACTGACTACCCCCTTTGACCCCACTCTCTTCTCTTGTTAAATACTAGTGTCATTGGAACAGTTGTTAGTTTTCCCCAAATATGTGTGTAGAGGGCTGTAATGGATTTTGGTTATTTCCACACATATATTCTGGATGTAGTATCCTATGGACAACTATAGTTGTAATGTGTATAGGATGTGATGTCTTGAGGATCCTTACGTGGTGTATGGGATGTAATGGCTTGAGGTACAATACTCGACGTATGATACACGTTATGCGGGCTGTGGTGGATCTCGAAACCTATCAGGTTAATTTTGATTGTGAGGACAGTGTGGTGCTTAGCCCTGGTGTCTGCGGGCAAGCCTTTGTGGTGCACGTGGTGCATATTGTGGATCTTAGCCCATGTTTATACGGGTAAGCCTTTGGAGAGAGATGCACATGACATATGTCATTGGGGAAAAATGGAAAACCAGTGGTGAATTATTAGCGGCATACCCTTGATATTCTTTACTATATACTATATTATTGTATTTGTTACTTGGTGAGAGTATCCATGGTGAGGTTGGGAACATAGTAATCCTTTTTAGGTGACGAGTTAGTTTCACTTGTTGTTCACTGTGCTTTAGCATACTTTATTTACTTTTGCATGAGAGGCTATAGGGAGGATCCTACTGAGTATACTGTTATATTCACCCTATGTATATATAAACTGTTTCTCAGTTCACTTGGAGCAGGTTGGAGATCAGGCTAGTTACTACTAGCTTGTGGTTACAGGAGCTTTTCGGGCTTTTTTCGCTGCTGTTTTACATTCTTTTGGGTACTTGTAGTTTCCCCTTCCAGCTGTTGTACTTTTTGCATGACATTACATATATGCATTGGGGTTTCCTTTTACATTTCAATTATGATTTGGATTTTGTTGGTGTCTGTCTTATCTCTCTCTTCCACATGTGTTCTCTTAGAGGGTAATGCCTCCTATTTGTGTGTTTATTATACCCTCGGTGCTAGTTTCCAACCCGAGGTATACTGGAGGTGGGACTCAGGGGGTCATTATCTCCCTTCTCACATTGTCGGCCCAGGAGGGGTACACTTTGTGGGTAGGGGGTCATGATGTAGTGGTATCAGAGGTATGGTTGAGGGATAGGATGGAGTTTATAGTAGGCACATGTGAGGTTGCATGGGTTGGTAGGGAAACTGTGTCATTCATGTTTAGAAAGTGAGGTAAACACTGGATACCGGCCGAGACATAGGTGTTTAGGGCCCCCTATGATCTGATGCACAGACCATTAAGTTTTCAATGGCTACTAAACCAGGTGATACTAGTTGCAGGGTAGAGAACTAGGAAAAGATCATGCATCATTATTCTTCTTGCCTTTGTTTGAATGGGTAGACCTTGGGATAGGTTAACCTAAAATGAATAAAAAGAAAACAATTAATTAATAAATTTTGAGTCTTCCATATTCCAGGAATAGGATCTCTAAGTGTTTGTCATTTTGCAGGTATGGCTCCAGGTCAATGTCCTCATTAGGTTTCCATAGAAGATGTCCAGAAGGCTGTTCCAGCCGGTCGCCGTAGGGTAGAAGTTGATGACGATGACACCTGGGAAAAGACACTCCGAGAGTTTCAGTGCCAGAGTCTGCAAAAGTACAAGGGATCCATTTCAGATGCAGTCACATAAGACTGGTTATAGGAGGTCGAGATAGGATTCAGTTCGATTCGTGCTCAGAAGGAGCACTGGGTGTCCTTAGTTGTGACGATGTTGTGTGGAGCAGCAAGGCAGTGGTGGTTCTTGTTCCTTGGAGATCGTGAGGAGTCAGCAATCCCATGGGAGGAGTTCCAAGAAACGTTCTGAGTCGAGTTCCTTTCCTCTACTACCAAGGCGTCTAGTCGTCAGGAGCTTATTACCCTTTGACAGGGGAGCTCCAGTGTTCGAGATTTTGGAATCTATTTCAGGAACCTTTTACGATATTCTTTGGACCCATTATCAGATGAGGAGGCCAGGGCGAGGGATTTTCAGGAGACTTTGTGTCCGGAGATCCAACGCCAGGTCACCCCATTTATGCTGAAGATATATCTCGAGGTTCTGGTGAGGGTGGAGGTTATCAAGACGACATTGGCCTGGACCGGATCATCACGAGAGGGTAATCAGCATGATTCCTCACGAAGCAGAGCTGTGGTCTAAGGTTCCCCATTTTTAGGGAAGAAGAGTTTCTGTTCAGCCGGGGGTAGGTCCCATCCCTTCACATATCGTTTCTCTATAGGCAGCTACTCTAAGGCCTATTCTAAGGAATCAGGTGCTTGTTTTTCTTGTGGTGGTCGTGGCCATCAGCAGCAGGAGTGCCCGACCTTTTAGAGCAGTCATCATGAACCGGGCGCTATGCTCCAGGTTCCTCCTTTGAGGCAGTTCCAGCCGAGGCAGCAGCAGCCAGTTGCACCAGATTTAGATCACCAGAGTGGAGATGGGGCAGGCAGAGGACAACCCCATGATGCTCCCCATCCTTAGAGAGTAGAGCACGACCATGGTGGTGGTCGTCATCAGGGTCAGGGAGGCCGTGGAGGAGGTCTTGGTCAGCTTCATGCTTTAGCATTTCCAGCACCAGATAATCCAGATACCTTTTGAGGTACCCTTTTCTTGTTTTCCACCTTGGTGTATGCCTTTTTTGATTCAGGAGCGACACACACCGTCATATCACCTACCCTTGTCCATGCTTTGGGACTTGAGGTAGAGAGTCTTCCATTTCTCTTGGTGTTGACTATGCCAGTTGGAGGTCGAGCTGACTTGTTTGAAGTATGTAGAGATTGTGAGCTAGTGTTGGGGAAACATTGATCTTGGGGAGATTTCCTATGTTTACGAATACAACCATATGATGTCATCCTCAGCATGGATTGATTGTATTTGGTGTAGGCTATCGTGGATTACTTCAGGAAGAAGGTTTTTTTCTTTGGTGCGGATGGAGAGCCAGTGGTGTTTGTTGGTGAGCAAGATCCTTGGATTGGTCATAGGCACATTCCATCCTTATCGTCCATGGCAGCTGAGATGATGCTGAGTTCTTCAGAGGTTCAGCAGTTGGAATTTCCTAGGGTCGTAGAGGAGTACCCTGATGTCTTCCTAGAAGAGGTTGTAGCATTACCCCCTCGATGAGAGATCGAGTTTGGGATCGAGCTACAGCCAGGAGAATCTCCAATCTCTATGTCTCCATATAGGATGAACCCTTCTGAGTTAAGAGAGAAGTATATACATCTTGATGGTCTTTTTCAGTGCATTTTTGTTCGGCCAAGTGTGTCACCATGGGGTGCACTAGTTCTGTTCATGAAAAAGGTTGACGGTAGTTTGCGGTTGTTTGTCGATTATCATCACTTAAACAAAGTGACAATAATGAATCTCTATCCTCTTCCACGGATTGATGATTTATTCGATAAACTGAAGGGAACAAGTTGGTTCTAAAAGATCGAATTGCGGTCAGGATCTCATCAGATGCGTTTGAAGGATGATGATATCCCGAAGACTGCTTTTTGTTGTCATCATGGGCATTATGTGTTTTTTGTAATGTTGTATGGTGTGAAGAATTCCCCAACTGTGTTGATGGGGTTGATGAATGATGTGTTCCGTGAGTTCCTGGACATGTTCATGGTAGTTTTCGTCGATGGCATCCTTGTTTACTCCACATCTGAAGTGGAGCATGCAGAGCATCTACGAGCTGTTTTGGGAGTTCTTCGTCGACATCCGCTGTTCAGGAAGTTGTCGAAGTGTGAGTTTTGGGATCGAGAAGTCCGTTTCATGGGGCATGTTGTGTCCCAATGATGAGTAGCTGTGGATCCATTGAAGATAGAATATTTTGTGTATTGGGCGACCCCCATGACAGTGTCAGAGGTGTGAAGTTTCCTTAGTCTCGCAGGCTACTACATGAGGTTCGTATCCAATTTCTTCTGAGTTGCAACTCCTCTGAAAGCATTGACTAGGAAAGATCAGGCTTTCATATGGACTAATCAGTGCGAGGAAGCTTTCTAGTATCTAAAGGAGAACTTAGTAAGTGCTCCAGTCCTTTGTCTTCTAGCTGAGGGAGTTAAGTTTCATGTCTTCTGCGATGCTTCACATATGGGGTTAGGCTGTTTCCTCATGCATTAGAGGTCAGTTGTTTCTTATGGGTCTCGGCAGTTGCGTCCCCGTGAATGAAACTATTATATCCATGATCTTGAGTTGGCATCCATAGTGTTTTCTCTAAAGTTGTGGAGACATTACCTCATTGGTGAACGCTTTGTGGTTTTCACTGATCATAAAAGTTTGAGGAATGTTTTCTTCCAGCATGACTTTAACATGTGGCAGCATCGGTGGATGGAGTTCCTACAAGAATACGACTTTGAAATATCATATACACCTGCAAAAGGGAATTTTGTAGCTGATGCGCTAAGCCTAAAGTCACATAGTGATGCTGTGCGTGAATCCAGTGATTCCTGGAGGGTAATGGAAGAACTGTCGGCATTACATGTTGATATGGGAGAAGTCAGAGGTAGAGGTTGTCTTTTTCAGATGACGGTGCAGTCATCCCTGATGCAGAAGGTGGAATAGTCCTAGTTGGGGGATCTTGAGGTGGAGATATGGAGATACCGAATTGTTTTTTGTGAGGCCCTTGATGGTTGGTCTGAGGATGAACAACATAGAGTGTTGTATCATGGAAGAGTTTTTTTCTTGGTGATGCGTGAGATGGTCCTCAGAGAGTTCCATGGTTCTCCTATAGTGGTGCATCCTGGTGCGACAAGGATGTACCGATCCTTGAAGAGTAAGTTTTGGTGGCTGGGGATGAAGCGTGCGGTTGTGGAGTTTGTGTCGGAATGTTTAGTCTGCCAGAAGGTGATGTCCGAACACCGTGTTCCTAGTGGTCTTCTCCATCCATTAGAGATTCCTTAGTGGAAGTGGGAGGACATCTCAATGGACTTTGTTACTAGTTTACCTCGAGCGCCGGGAGGTTATAATGCTATTTGGGTGGTAGTGGATCATTTAACAAAATTTTCCCACTTCATAGCGATCACGGAGTCGAGCTCAATGGATGTTTTGTCAAGGCAGTATCTGGAGGGGCTGGTGAGACTTCATGGAATCCCAAGGTTGATCATTTCTGATCGAGATCCTTGTTTTACCTCAATGGTGTGGAAAGGTCTCCAACATTCTTTCAGTTCTTATCTATTCCTTAGCACTTCTTTTCACCCTCAAATGGATGGTTAGACCAAGAAAACCATCCAGACTCTTGAAGACATGTTACGCTCTTGTGTTCATGATTTTGGAGGTTCATGGATGAGGAACTTACCCTTGGTGGAGTTCTCTTACAATAATAGTTTTCACTCCAAGATCAGTATGGCACCATTTGAAGCCTTGTATGGCCAGCCTTGCCATTCTCCGTTGTGCTGGAATGGGGTCGGAGAGTTAGCAATTCTCAAACTGGAACTAGTGCAGAATACTATAGAGATGGTTCAGGTGATTCGTGAGAGGATGAAGACAGTGCAAGATCGTCAGAAATCATATATTGATCAAAGATGGAGACCCTTAGAGTTTGATGTTGGGGATCATGTGTTTCTGAAGGTGACTCCCCGTCGTGGGTAGCGATGGTTTGGTCATGGGAGTAAGATTTCTCCCCACTTTTTTGGGCCTTTCGAGGTGTTAGCTCGTGTTGGAGCTGTGGCGTATCGAGTAGCGCTTCCCCCTCAGATGAGTCAGATACATGACGTTTTCCATGTATCACAGCTACATCGTTATCTTCATGATGACTCCAACATCATAGATTGGGGGGAGATCCATGTTGATGATGATGAAACCTTTGATGAGCGGCCTGTGGAGATCCAAGACCGCAAGGAGATGGTGTTGCGCGGGCAATCCATCCCTTTAGTTCGTGTCTTGTGGCGACATGTCGTCTTGGAAGAGAGTACTTGGGAACGTGAGTCACAGATACACAGTCAGTTCCCAGAGTTGTTTGATGTTTAACTCTTTTAATGTATCATTGTAACTTATTTGGTTGTGGAACATTCATGTTTGTGAGATGGAATCCTTTGTTGCTTTGGTGGATTGTTCTTTATTGGGGGCTATCCCGGTGGGTGGTTGTTCAAACATTGTTTCTTTTTCTCTTTAGGTGGGTTTTGGATTCTCGAGGATGAGAATGTTTTGAGAGCTATCTGATGTAATGGCCCGGATCTCTCTGGTCCATTCCATTGTGAAAATGTGGTGTTAGAGGTGTTCTGGGAGGTCAAGGTGGCTTGGGGTACGTTTGGGTGGACTTTTAAGGAAATCTAAAGGGTTATGGCCTTCGTACGGGAGGCACACAGTTTGCCTAAACCATGTAGCCAAACCGTGCAAGGCTGGTCTTGGAGGAACTGGCTAATGCCTGGTTAGCGCACAGTTTAACTAATCGTGAAGACTCACCGTGCGAGGAGTGATTGTCTAAGCATAAGCTAACGCTCGGTTTGTTAAACCGTGCGGACTAACCATACTAGCACATAAAGTTAGATCCTAAAATTGTGTATGTAACTCATTTTTCATTTAATCACCTCGTTTAATCCCCTAATCAGCCATAACTCGGGATTACTTTTCCTTGCATGTAGAAGAACCTCTCCCAAGCGTTTTGGAGGTGATCTGGATGCTTCACTTTGCGAATTGAAGCCGGTTTCTCGAGGTATGTGATCCTTTTGTTTGGTTTCTTAGATCTACGTAGATCTACTCCTCCTCTTCTCTCGGGATCTTATATATACACCCGTTATGGGTATATCTAATTGTGTGGATGTTTTTTATGTTGAGATTTGGTCTTTGTTGTGCTAGGAGAGGATATCTAAGGAGGATTCGTGGGGAATCGACCCGGTTTCTTGGGCACTCATCGACAGTTGCAGTTTCCCTCGAAAATCTTTAAGGTAAGGGATTTTTGGATTCTCTAATTGTTATGTGCAATCATAGAGTTAGCATGATTTATCCCTTTGGATCACAATGAAATTGACCTAATTAAATACTTGAATTGGATTAAGAAATTGCATTAAATGCATGTTGTTGCCTCATGTTTTCTAGATAGTGAGATATCTATGTATTTCTTGTTAGCATGTTTTTCTTGATGAATTGATAAAGAACATAAATCCAAAATTAATTGATAATTAATTGGCTAAAAATAAAGAGGCATGAAAAAGAATCGTGTTCTTGTGGTAATTTGATATTGATTATGTTGGCATAGTAAGCATGTTTAATCCATGTGATAGCTTACTGTTTTGGTTCATTATGTTGAAACCAACGAATTCAATATGTTAATTCAAGATGGATTTATGAACTTGATTGATTGAATTCCCTGAAAGGTTCTGAGTTACCTTATTTTTGTGAATTAGGGTTGAAAGCCCAATTGATGTAATGTGTTGTTTTCCTCCTGCTTGTGTGGTGTTGTGACCTTGGAGGGGTGTTGTGATATCTTGTGTTGTGATGTGACCCTGGAGGGGTGTTGTGGTATTTGGAGGTAGGGAGGCCTTGTGGCTGCGGCAGTGGATGACGCCTAGAGTGGCGATATGCAACGGTTTATGCATGTGGGTGTCGGGGAGGATACCAGGGATGATGGTATGGGATAGATGTGATGGCTGAATGATTAGTGGTTTGATTGGTTGTTATCTGCTTTAATTTTCCCCACTACTCAAGGTGGCTAATTTTACTTACCCTTCTTCTGAAAGAGGCAAAGACTCATGGGGTATGCCAAGTGCTTTCTGTGTTTAGCCTCTTGAGGGATAATGGGCCTACACTCTTTCTATATGCGGCAAAGACTCGACGGGTAGTATATCTACTCATCGTGTTGATCCCCCTTGTATTTAGTAGCATAAGATGCTTTTCTAGAATGTCTGGGAATATGGGAAAGTAATTCTAAAATGACAGTTTGATTAAATGGTGATAATCCATGGGGATGGAGACCCTGGTATTTAATGGTGATGTTGTAACTTTAAAGGAACCGTAAATTTTGAATGTGATGCCAAGAATGTTTAAATGTGGTTTTTGTTCATGGTTAATTAATGTGAAAAGAATTAATTAACGTAAAGTGGAATTGATGAAAAAGGGAATGAAGTAACCTAATGAATTTATTTAACTTGTTGTGTGCTTATAGGATGCCTAGTCTTAGAAATAGCATCCCGGATTCCGAGAGACGTTAGCTGTAGTTGAGGCTAAGACTAGGCTATGCCCATAGTGTGGTTGTGAGTTATATATATTCTGTACCATTTGTGTTTCTATACACTACTCCACCCTGTTGGTAAGGGAAACTAACACCCTAGGGATTATGACCCCTGGGGGTGTTTTTTCCAACATTCTGATGGGAGGGTGAATGGTTGACCACCCCCTTTGACCCCACTCTCTTCTCTTGGTAGATACTAGTTCTGTTGGCACAACGGTTAGTTTTCCACATATATGTGTGTAGAGGGCTGTAATGGATTGTGGTTATTTTCACACATATATTCTGGATGTAGTATCCTATGGACTACTTTAGGTGTAACATGTATAGGCTGTGATGGTTTGAGGATCCTTACGCAGTGTATGGGCTGTAATGGCTTGAGGTACAATACCTGACGTATGATACACGTTATGCGGGCTGTGGTGGCTCCGAAAACCTACCTGGTTACTTTTGGTTGTGAGGATGGTGTGGTGCTTAGCCCATGTTTCTGCGGTCAAGCCTTTGTGGTGCACGTGGTGCAGATTTTGGATCTTAGCCCAAGTTTATATGGGTAAGCCTTTGGAAAGAGATGCACGGGACGTATGTCGTTGGGGAAAAGAGGAAAACTAGTGGGGAAGTAGTAGCGGGGTACCCTTTACATTCTTTACTATATATTATATTCATGTATGTGTTACTTGGTGAGAGTATCCATGGTGAGGTTGGGAACATAGTAAACCTGTTTAGGTGATGAGTTAGTTTCACTTGTTGTTCACTGTGATTTAGCATGATTTCTTTACTTTTGCACAAGAGGCTTCAGAGAGGATCCTACTAAGTATACTGTTATACTCACCCTACGTATATATAAACTGTTTTTCAGGTCACTTGAAGCAGGTTGGAGATCGGGCTGGTTACTACTAGCTTGTTGTTGCAGGAGTTGTTCGGGCATGTGTTCGCTACTGTTTTACTTCCATTTGGGTACTTGTAGTTTCCCCTTCTAGCTGTTGTACTTTTTTCATGACATTACATATATGCACTGGGGTTTCCTTTTACATTACAGTTCTAAGTTGGAGTTGGTTGGTGTATGTCTTATCTCGTTCTTCAGCATGTGTTCTCTAGGAGGGTAATGTCTACCATTTTTGTGCTTATTATACCATCGTTGCTAGACTCCAACACGGGGCCTACTGAAGGCGGGACTCAGGGGTCATTATCTCCCTTCTCACATTGCCGACCCAGGAGGGGTACACATTGTGGGGAGGGGGTCGTGACAATTAGTACATAACAACACAAGATACAACCAACCAAATATTTCATTAGAATTGAGATAATTTTACAGGAAATACATTACAACAAAAAACTATATTGGTCTATTTGTATTCATTTTCCTTGTGGATTAAATTTTTCAATAGAGTTTTCATCTTCTTCAAGTCCTTCTGGTCCTCCTCAGCTTGTTTTTGTAAGTCTTTAATCTATTATTCTTAAGCCTTCAGAACCTATGCCTCTGCCTTAAGAATTTCATCCTGCTTCACAATCTTTTCTTCGATCTCAATCTGGAGATCTCTTTCCCCTTTCCAGTTTGGAGCAGCCGAGTTAAGCTTCCCATTCAGATCCCTTACCTATTTATTCTGAGTATTTTTCTCAAGGGTCGGCTTATCCTGAAGATTCTTCATCTTTGCATCCTCGATTTCAAAATCAACTTTAGCATTATTCTAAAAATGATCAATCTCTTCCATATCATCATCAATTTTCTTTGACCATAGAGTGATTTTGATACATGATTTTCTATGGACCTCATAATTAATAAGGAAATTTCTATGATCAGCCACAATCATTACACACTTATCCATCGCCATGAAATAGGATTCTGATTTCTGATTTAGGCTGTGTTGAAGGATCTGGCATCTGGATTCTATGGTGGGAAAGATCGGGATGGTGTCCACCAATTTCTTCAAATATTCAACAACAAAATCATGACCCAGTGCGGATGATTATGAATCAGACACCTTTCGGGGGGATTTTTCTTATTCAATTTCCACCAACATTATTCTAGAAGAACCACCAAAATCTTTCTTCCTAATGATATCTTTTGTTGGGGTTTCCATAATCACTTGCTTCCCCTTATCAACTTTCGGAATTGCCTCATCAGGAGATTCTTCCTCACTTTTAGATACTTGAAAAATATTATCTTAATCTCATTTCTTTTTCTCTGTTCCTTCTTCAAGAAATTGATTCTCATTTCATTCTTTTTCAGATGATTCATTTCCTTTCTCTTCTTCATTATCACCATCTTCCTTACAATCTTTCTCATCTCCCTTTCCCGGAGTGAAAACCTTCAAGGTCTCAACCTCAGAAGTTCGGAGTGGTAATTTTTCTGATGGGTTTTCCTTCTCTTGATACTCATCCACTTGTTTAATAAAGTAATCTAGACCACCAATTCCTTCTTCTTATACTTATTCTACTACTACTACTTCCTCTTCTTCTTCTATTTCTTCAACAACTTCTTCCTCTACTCCTTCACCAGATCCTTTCTCTACTTCTTAAACAACCTTTTTCCCTTTAGACTTTTCCGGAGTAAAGTAATTTTTACCAGGAGTATCTGGTAATGGCTCAACAAGAAAGGTTTCCGGTACATGAATATTCTCAGAAGTTATTTCTGTGTCTCTCGAAATGGATTGAACAATTTCAGTCTCATACATTTTCTTCTTCATCTTCTTCTCCTTTTCTTGTTTTTCAAACTTATCCACAACATTTTCTCTTAAGGCCTTAGCCTTAGCAGGGTCCAATCCGAATTGTGGATCCCCTTCTTTCCTTTTCTCCTTATCTTCCCTCCATTTAGATGCCACATCATCTGGATATGCTTTCTGTTTCTTCGGCTTGGGAGGTGCGGATTGGGTTCCCTTAGTTTTGGGGGTCTTGTCTTCAGCAACAACTTCTTTCAATTTCCTCTTCTTACCAACCTTATTCATTGGCTTAGCTTTCTCCACATTTTTCAGATTGGTTTCAGCCTCTTCCTCTGGAAAATTATAAAACCCTCATGTTTCCTTGGAATAGGCCATATTAATCCTTTTCAAGGTATCATCACTAACAAGAATAACCATGCAATTCTGAGCCTTAGACTTACATGAAATCTTGAAAGAATCCAGACACCTAACTCTCAGCTTTGATTGTAAGGTAGGGTACATGATGATTTGAGCTCTTAAATATACCTCCTTGATGTTCTTGATTGTCACAAGAACATGACTCATCAAATTGATTTTTCTTAGATTCACCAAGAAGTCTAATAAATATATATCACTTTTCTTCAGGGTATCTTTGTCACCCTTTCTCGGAGCCAAGAAACCTTGTACCTGCAACTGATGAATCCGATTATTAGAAGATATGTGAGAAATCTTGGCTATCTTTACATCATGAGGCCCAAGACACTTCAACGCCTTCACCTTAACAAAACTAACTTGTTCATCTATAAGTTTATGTGAGCAGAATTCAGCTTCTCTAACATATGCCAGCCCCACCAAGATTTCTACCTTGGTGTAAGTAAGTATGTAAGTCTTCCCATAAGACTTGAAAGAAAATTTTTCTCTTCCCCCTTCCTCAAGGAAACAAAATGATTCATAGAACTCAACAAGGAATTCCGGGTAGACAATGTATTGAACACCTATCTTAGATACACATACATCTTCCCAACCATTCAAATTGATGTTCTTAGAGATGATGGAATCGTACTTGTAAAAGTTCAGATGGACTAAACTTTCTCTGTATATTTTCCTTTTTGAGATTGGCTTCATAGAAGATATTTCTTGAGAAGCGTCTTCTAAAGACATTCGGAATGGAGGAGCACTGAAAGATTTAGAATGGGATTTAAGAACTAAGGTAGAGCTTCAACACACAAGATCTTGAAATTGATGTGGGACAACCATCGGGGTCCCCTTTATATAGGCAATGGAGGTGACCTTTCACCTTCCAAAAACAATATAACGGTTGAAAAACACCTTGATCTAATCTGATGGTTGAAATCATACATGCAAGTAAATATTGAATCCGATCTTTTGAGGTTTTAAAACCATTCAGATTTAAGAAGAAAAGAATCTGAGAAATTTTAAAAGAAAAAGAAACTACCAACAACTAAAAACGATTATGAAAACATAAGTGAGGAAATCATACCTTTCGGATTGGCTAAGAAGATTATTTGTAATAGGTAATATTATTTTTGAAAAAAGTTTGACTACAAAAAAAACTTATTACAAAAACTCTAGTATGAAAAATATGAATACAAAAATTCCCATTACAAAAATTCTCATTATGAAAATTTCATTAAGAAAATTATCATACCGAAAACTTCATTACGAAAATTTCCAGAACAAAAACTTCATTAAAAAAATTTTTCAGTATGAAAACTTCATTATGAAAATTCTTAGTACAAAAACATCATTACGAAAATTTCATTACGAAAAATTTCCATTAAATTTTTTTTTGAAAAGCTCTATTACAAGAACAATGAAAACACCCTTACGAAAGACACAAAAAAAAACATCATTAAGAAAAAAAATTGAAAAACTCAATACGAAATATTTTTAAAGACTCATTACAAATTTTTTTAAAGACTCATTAAGAAAAAAATGTAAAGACTCGTTACAAAGTTATTTTGAAAGGCTCGTTACGAAAAAAATTTGAAAGGAACATTACGAAAAATTTTGAATGGCACATTATGAATTTTTTTTAAATACTTATAAACAAATGTACTCCCCCTATGAAAAGGAGTTTATTACTGTAACAAGAATGGTTCAAAAAAAAGTTAAATGAAAGAAGATTACCTCATGGTTATCATTCCTAGATTTTCTTTAATGTATTCAAATCTATCAAAGGGTAAGAATTTTTTGAATATGTCAGCAAGTTGATCTTGTGTTCCGATAAACTGAAAAATGATATCTCCTTTTAGTGTGTGATCCCTAAGAAAGTGATGTCTAATATCTATGTGTTTTGCACGGGAGTGATGTGAAGGGTTTTTACTAAGGGAAATGGCACTTGTTTTATCACACAAAATATGAGTCTTAAGAAAACTCATGCCATAATCTGTGAGTGTGTGTTTCCTCCACAAAACTTGAGCACAACAACTTCCAGCTGCTACATATTCAGCTTTAACAGTGGAGAGTTCTATTGTAACGACCCGAAATTTTAAATAAATATTGTTTCCTATTTTTATGTGTTATTTTATTTTATTTTTATACTCAACAAAAATGTTTCATTTGATGACATGAGTATAATTAAAATGAGACTGTTGGGTTTTGACTGTTATTTGACCATTGTTCAATATGACCGCTTGAAACTAAACGTTTTGACTATTGTCTCTAAATACAATCAATCTTGGTTAATTAATATAGAAAGATGATTCGATGGCCTCACCCAGTAGTCTTGGACCGATCGAAGCCCATCTAACAGAACTTGGGAAAAAGGTAGCACCACTGGGCTTTGCTTTGGACCAAACCCAAGCTGAACTTCATCGTATAAAGCTTGAACGGGATCTCCTTCACGAGAAGTTCAAACTGATAGAAATTACTACTCGTGCGTTGTTGGCCGAGCCTCCCTCGGATTCTCTCACCTTATCACACCTTACACTTAGGTCCTATGCTGGTGTGATAAGGGGCTATGTAAGGAGACCGTAACAGTCTTGTGTAATCCTTTGTTTTAAATAAAAATTTCGATTCCTTTTATGAATTTTCAAATGACCGGATAAATATAGTATGCATATTTTTGATGAATTTTAGAAAAAGGATATTTTAAAAATGTTTATGTAAACCTAAAATAATTAAAAATGTGTAATGATTTTCAAAAAATGGTCTTCTACAATTATGTTCAGTACGAAATTTAGAGTCTAATAAGATCAACTTGATTTTTGATGAATAGTAAATTATGAATAGTGATTTTATGATTAGGATTAATAATGTGTCCAAATAGATTAGTAATCTCACTTAAAGAAAGTATTAAAATAAGCTAGGCACTTTGATTAAGTAATGTGATTCAATAAAATGGTTAAATAAGGGTTTCATAAATTATTATTCAAGTATTAGTTTTTTCGAATGAATAGTGTTTTTTAATTAAAATTTTAATTAAAAATATTTAGAAAATTATTTTTATAAAATGGACTTCATTTTTTAACTCAGAGCATCGATATTATGTTAAGGTAATTTTTGGGGATTTTTCTGAAAAAAATAAAATTTTGATGAATAGTGTTTTTAATTAAAAATTTAATTAAAAATATTTAGAAAATTATTTTTATAAAATGGATTTCATTTTCGAAATCAGAGCATTGATATTCGGTTAAGGTGAAATTTTGGGATTATTCTGAGAAAGTTGAATTTTCGATGAATAGTGAAAATACAGTTTTTAAGTTACGGGTGTTTAATGACATCATTAAATGATGTATTAAGTATATATTCAATATGGTCGAATTATGAATAGTAAGATAAGGTATGAGGTGTCCCAAGTGGCCAATACCATGGGAAAATACCCTGGGCAAGCCCATGGTTTTGCCAAAACCACTAATGAGGTGTCCCTTGGCCATTAATGCCTTGTCCCCTCACTTTCCCTATAAATACCCACCCTTTCCTCCTTTAGTTTTCACTCCCAACTCTCCCCCAACGAAGTTCTGGTCTCCTTACCTCCCATGGAGTCCTACCAAGGTGCCCACAAGCCCTCAAGGTCTAAAACTTTGATTTTCAAGAGTTACGTTTTAAGGTAAGGGATCCGACCCCTCTCTTTCATTTAAAGTAATCTCTTTTATGTCATTCCTTTTATGCTCCATGTTCTTATGTTGGAGGATGTTCTTTTATACACCTCTTACTTCCCTTTTCATGTTCATATAATGAGAGATCCCCTCTTACTCTCATTATTTCATTTTATGAAGTTTTAAGTGGCGCCGTTAGGCTGCCGAAGTTTTTGTAACAGATTATTTCTCCCTTCTCATTTTTCAAGATCTATTTTCATGTAAAGTATTTCAAGTTCCTTTTTATTATGTTAGGGTGTGATCTCTAAATTTTTCATACAGATCTTTTATGATCATATGATGAGAGACCCTATTTTATCTCTTCAAATCAGTATTTTAAAGTTTTAAGTGGCGCCGTTAGGCTGCCGAATTTTTAAGTGGTTCTTCACCCTTCTCGTTTTGAAGTTCTACTTTCATGTCAATTCTTTAAAGTTCTTTTTTGTTATGTTGGGGTATGATCTATATATCTATCATACTATACTCTTATTTTCATATGATGAGAGACCCCATTTGATCTCTTCAATTCAGTATTTTTAAGTTTTAAGTGGCGCCGTTAGGCTGCCGAATTTGTTAGGGGATTCTTTCACCCTTTCACTCTTTTCAAAGTTCTACTTTCATGTCAAGTCTTTAAAGTTCCTTTTTAATTATGTTGGGGGAATTATCTCTATATCTATCATACTGAACTCTTATGTTTACATGATGAGAGACCCTATTTGATCTTTTCAAATCATTTTTGTTGAAGTTTAAGTAATGCTGTTAGGCTGTCGAACTTTCATAAGAGAGATCTAATTTTTGTCTTCCTTACATGTTATTTATTTCAAATGGTATGTCCTTGAAATTTCATTACCATGATCATGTATCCTTTTTATTCTGTCCATATACTGTTTTATGGGTCATTTATGAATGTTTGACCCATTTTCCCTCTCTTTTTAATGTCTTCTAAAACCTCGTAACATAGCCGTTATGATGCAGAATTTCTGTCTCAAAATGTCTCTCTCTTTTTCTAAAGTTCTTTTATATTATTAAGTGAATACTAAAATCTCTTTCTTCTAAAGGGGTATTCACATATATACCAAAATGTTCTATTTTAAATTCTGGGATTTACATACATGAGACCCACCTTCCTTTTCTGTGGGTTTTAAGGTGACGTAATGATCATGTCCTTAAAGCAGTTTTTTAAAACGTTATGATTACGAAATGAAACCCATTTATTTTGTGCTATATGGGTTCTTTATGAAATTTTTTCTGATGATATATGTGGCTCACATGATAATAAAGGAAAATCTAAGGGTGTTCCCTGATAGCGCTCCAATGCATTGGGTAATGATGTAACCACTAGAGATTACAGTTTTCAAGATACCTTGGTGAATAACCTTGGTAATTTTCAAATGACACCTTGGGGATGGACCATGGTGATATGTTCATGATTGTCAATATTAAATGTTGCAGCCACATCTTCAAGTTATGAAAAAGTTTTATTTTTATTATGATATGCCTCATGATTTCATTTTCATGCCTTAAAGTTCTTTTCATGACTTTATTGATGTATCTCAAGTTCATATGTAAAATGTTTCACTTGTTTTCCTTTCTGGGCCTTCTGCTCACCCTTTCTTTTGATGTATATCCCCAGGTTATGGGATGCAGTAATGAGCCTAGGGTGAACATGAGGAGAAGCCTTTCAAGTGTTTAAGAAGAATGTTTTTTTGTTTCATGTTTTATGTTCCTTGTTTCCAAGACACTAAACCTTAAAGATCCTCAGTTCCGTGTAATGGAATGAAAGTTATATTATAAAAAGACGGGATGCTATAGTTGGTATCAAAGTATGGTTTAGTTATTTGTGGAAATTAGGATATGAAAACTCTAGGAATAACCCTATAGAAAAGTTTAAATATAGGAAATCTTCCTGGTATTTTGGTGAGTATTGACTAAAGGGTTGCCAAGCAAATACATCCCTGTCTGGATACGAGCAGGTAGAGGTGGCTCTGGCACAGATGTACATAGGGGTAAAACCCGAAAACACCGCTTTGAGATAGACTCGAACGGGAACTGGTACACGAAAACAGGCCTTACTGCACTCTTGGTTACGACACTCCCGGGGGATATGCTTTGGTAAATTAATAAGCTTGGTACGAACCATTGTTGAAGGCACAAAGATAAAATAAAATAAAGATTCACATAAGAATATATGATCATGGATAACCTAGATGGTAACCTAGGGTATCACAAGTTAGGGTATACTTTTCTTCTACAAGTTATCCTTATATGCTTTAAGTTCCTTTTCAGGATTATTGGTTAAGTATTTAAGCCCATAATTCTACTTTCTCTTCTTTGTTAATGGTGGGAAATGGAATAACGTGTCCCAACAACCAATGTGATAGGAAATGCGACGATTTCTGTATTAATATGACAGAGATGATTAGGGGATTAAAATATTATTATTATTTTGAAAGACGTTCACTATTTTGGGGACCCTATATGATCGAGGTAAATAGATTACTATAGTATTTTCATTGAGGAGTAAGGTTGACTTATATTTTGAATAATTGATGAATTTAAGGTGGACTTGTAGTAATTTAGGGAATGATTAACCTATCTTGGGTAAAATATGTTTAGGTTAGCTACTTTTGTTATAAGATGTTAGGAGTGGTTGATGTTGTCTGGAGATGAACAATGAAGTTGATTTGGAAGACTATGTTATCAAATCCTTCTTGTATTTGGGTTTCAATATTAGTTGATTTATTTTGAGGAATTTTAAGGACCGTTATTTATGGAATGGTCTATGATTAACTTTGGGTAGTACCATGGAACTTTGAAGATTTAAAAGTAGTTTCCATTCCTATGGGATTCTTTCTTTTTGAAGAGTTGTTTTACCTTAACCTTTCTGTTTTTTGGATAATGTTTAAAGATAGAAGAAATAGATAGTTAATCTTTTGTAGATTATGTGATTCTCTAGAAGATGATTCTTGTGCTTTTATGAGACCAAGTGTTTTTGAATTCTCATCATTTGGTGAAAATATTAGTGTTGGTAGGGACTTATTAAAGGATGAAACTCTACTTGAAGGTAGGTATATTATTATGTTTTTGTTCTATGTAGTAAATGAATTCCTCAAAACTATGAAAAGGAACGTAAAACAAAAATGTTGTTGGTTTACGTTTCCTACTAGGTAATCAAAGACCGTTTACACACATCATAAGTTTGGGATTTTCTTATGGTTAACTTTCTCCTAATCATGTTCTCTATCACTCTCCCTCAGAACTTGAGCCTTTGTTTTCTCCTCCATGTCCATATTTTCCTACATGGAATCCTAGAGTGGGTGAACTCGGGTGACCTTTGTAATTCCCTTTCTTTCTTTTAAATTAATAGTTTTACTGACTCATTTTCCGATGTGGGACTTTCAATGAAATTTCAAAACGCAATTTTAAAAATTGCGAGGACGCAATTTCTTAAGGGGGGAAGATTGTAACGACCCGAAATTTTAAATAAATATTGTTTCCTAATATTATGTGTTATTTTATTTTATTTTTATACTCAACAAAAATGTTTCATTTGATAACATGAGTATAATTAAAATGAGACTGTTGGGTTTTGACTGTTATTTGACCATTGGTCAATATGACCGCTGGAAACTAAACGTTTTGACTATTGTCTCTAAATACAAGCAATCTTGGTTAATTAATATAGAAAGAAGATTCGATGGCCTCACCCAGTAGTCTTGGACCAATCGAAGCCCATCTAATATAACTTGGGAAAAAGATAGCACCATTGGGTTTTTCTTTGGACCAAACCCAAGCTGAACTTCATCATATAAAGCTAGAACGGGATCGCCTTCGTGAGAAGTTCAAACTGATAGAAATTACTACTCATGCGATGTTGGCCGAGCCTCCCTCGGATTCTCTCACCTTAGCACACCTTACACTTAGGTCCTATGCTGGTGTGATAAGGGGCTATGTAAGGAGACCATAACATTCTTGTGTAATCCTTTGTTTTAAATAAAAATTTTGATTCCTTTTATGAATTTTCAAATGACCGGATAAATATAGTATGCATATTTTTGATGAATTTTAGAAAAAGGATACTTTAAAAATGTTTATGTAAACCTTAAATAATTAAAAATGTGTAATGATTTTCAAAAAATGGTCTTCTACAATTATGTTCAGTACGAAATTTAGAGTCTAATAAGATCAACTTGATTTTTGATGAATAGTAAATTATGAATAGTGATTTCATGATTAGGATTAATAATGTGTCCAAATAGATTAGTAATCTCACTTAAAGAAAGTATTAAAATAAGCTAGGCACATTGATTAAGTAATGTGATTCAATAAAATGGTTAAATAAGGGTTTCATAAATTATTATTCAAATATTAGTTTTTTCGAATGAATAGTGTTTTTTTATTAAAATTTTAATTAAAAATATTTAGAAAATTATTTTTATAAAATGGACTTCATTTTTGAACTCAGAACATCGATATTATGTTAAGGTAATTTTTGGGGATTTTCCTGAAAAAAATAAATGTTTGATGAATAGTGTTTTTAATTAAAAATTTAATTAAAAATATTTAGAAAATTATTTTTATAAAATGGATTTCATTTTTGAAATCAGAGCATTGATATTTGGTTAAGGTGAAATTTTGGGATTATTCTGAGAAAGTTGAATTTTCGATGAATAGTGAAAATACAGTTTTTAAGTTACTGGTGTTTAATGACATCATTAAATGATGTATTAAGTATATATTCAATATGGTCGAATTATCAATAGTAAGATAAGGTATGAGGTGTCCCAAGTGGCCAATACCATGGGAAAATACCATGGGCAAGCCCATGGTTTTGCCAAAACCACTAATGAGGTGTCCCTTGGCCATTAATGCCTTGTCCCCTCACTTTCCCTATAAATACCAACCCTTTCCTCCTTCAGTTTTCACTCCCAACTCTCCCCCAACGATGTTCTGGTCTCCTTACCTCCCAAGGAGTCCTCCCAAGGTGCCTCCAAGCCATCAAGGTCCAAAACATTGAGTTTCAAGAGTTACGTTTTCAGGTAAGGGATCTGACCCCTCTCTTTCATTTAAAGTAATCTCTTTTATGTCATTCCTTTTATTCTCCATGTTCTTATGTTGGAGGATGTTCTTTTATACTCCTCTTACTTCCCTTTTCATGTTCATATAATGAGAGATCCCCTCTTACTCTCATTATTTCGTTTTATGAAGTTTTAAGTGGCGTCGTTAGGCTGCCGAAGTTTTTGTAACGGATTATTTCTCCCTTCTCATTTTTCAAGATCTATTTTCATGTAAAGTATTTCAAGTTCCTTTTTATTATGTTGGGGTATGATCTCTAAATTTATCATACTTATCTTTTATGATCATATGATGAGAGACCCCATTTGATCTCTTCAATTCAGTATTTTGATGTTTTAAGCGGCGTCGTTAGGCTGCCGAATTTTTAAGTGTTTCTTCACCCTTCTCGTTTTGAAGTTCTACTTTCATGTCAATATTTTTAAGTTCCTTTTTGTTATGTTGGGGTATGATCTGTATATCTATCATACTGTACTCTTATTTTCATATGATGAGAGACCCCATTTTATCTCTTCAATTTAGTATTTTGAAGTTTTAAGTGGCGCTGTTAGGCTGCCGAATTTGTTAGGGGATTCTTTCACCCTTCTCATTCTTTTCAAAGTTCTACTTTCATGTCAAGTCTTTCAAGTTCCTTTTTAATTATGTTGGGGAATTATCTCTATATCTATCATACTGAACTCTTATGTTCACATGATGAGAGACCCTATTTGATCTTTTCAAATCATTTTTGTTGAAGTTTAAGTAACGCTGTTAGGCTGCCGAACATTCATAAGAGAGATCTAATTTTTGTCTTCCTTCCATGTTCTTTATTTCAAATGGTATGTCCTTGAACTTTCATTACCATGATCATGTATCCTTATTATTCTGTCCATCTACTGTTTTATGGGTCATTTATGAATGTTTGACCCATTTTCCCTCTCTTTTTAATGTCTTTTAAAACCTCGTAACATAGCCGTTATGATGCAGAATTTCTGTCTCAAAATGTCTCTCTCTTTTTCTAAAGTTCTTTTATATTATTAAGTGAATACTAAAATCTCTTTCTTCTAAAGGGGTATTCACATATATACCAAAATTTTCTATTTTAAATTCTGGGATTTACATACATGAGACCCACCTTCCTTTTCTGTGGGTTTTAAGGTGACGTAATGATCATGTCCTTAAAGCTGTTTTTAAAATGTTATGATTACGAAATGAAACCCATTTATTTTGTGCTATATGGGTTCTTTATGAAATTTTTGCTGATGATATATGTGGATCACATGATAATAAAGGCAAATTTAAGGGAGCGCCCTGATAGCGCTCCAATTCATTGGGTAATGATGTAACCCCTAGAGATTACAATTTTCACGATACCTTGGTGAATAACCTTGGTAATTTTCAAATGACACCTTGGGGATGGACCATGGTGATATGTTCATGATTGTCAATATTAAATGTTGCAGCCACATCTTCAAGTTATGAAAAAGTTTTATTTTTATTATGATATGCCTCATGATTTCATTTTCATGCCTTAAAGTTCTTTTCATGACTTTATTGATGTATCTCAAGTTCATATGTAAAATGTTTCACATGTTTTCCTTGCTGGGCCTTCTTCTCACCCTTTCTTTTGATGTATATCCCCAGGTTATGGTATGCAGTAATGAGCCTAGGGTGAACATGAGGAGAAGCCTTTCAAGTGTTTAAGAAGAATGTTTTTTTTTCATGTTTTATGTTCCTTGTTTCCAAGACACTAAACCTTAAAGATCCTCAGTTCCGTGTAATGGAATGAAAGTTATATTATAAAAAGATGGGATGTTATAGCTATAGAATGTTTCTTCCTTCATGAACAAGAAACTAATGAATCTCCTAAGAAATGAAAAGTTCCAAATGTACTTTTTCTAACCATTCTACACCCACCAAAGTCAAAATCTGAAAATATCTTGAAAAAAATCATTTCCAGAAGTATAAAATAGTCCTAGATCCATTGTTCCCTTTAAGTAGTGAAAAATTCTTCTAAATATATTTAAATGAGATTCCTTATGATTGGATTGATATCTTGAACATAAGCATACTGAGAACATCAAGTCGGGTGGACTAGTTGTTATGTAAAGTATACTTCCTATCATACCTCTAAAAGATGTTTGATCTACTGGTTTCCCAGCTTCATCAAGATCAAGTGTTTTTGGGCTACCAAAAGGAGTACATATAATATTAGTGTTGTCATACCCAATATGGTTGGATCAGCATTTCCCTTAACATAGTTATTTTGAAGAAAAAATCTTGTAAGTCTATCATACCATGCTCGTGGGGCTTGTTTAAGGCCATACAATGCATTGGTAAGTCTAAAAACATGATCAGAATGTTTCGTATCTTCAAAGCCAAGAGGTTGTTCAACAAAAACTTCCTATTGAACATAACCATTAAGGAACGAACATTTCACAACCATTTGAAAAAGTTATAAATTGAAGAATACTGCAAAGGAGAGTAAAATACGAATAGATTCAAGTCTAGCTACTGGAGCATAGATTTTTTCATAGTCTATTCCTTCTTGTTGATTATAGTCTTTAGCAACCAATATAGATTTATTTCTTACAATGATTCCATTTTCATCACATTTATTTCTAAAGACCCATTTTACTCCAATTACAGAAGTTTCCTTAGATCTTTCAACCAAGGTCTAGACATTATTCCTTTAGAATTCATTTAGTTCATCTTGCATGGATTTAATACAATCTACATCACCTAAAGCTTCATCAGTGATTTTTGGTTCTAATTGGGAAAGGAATGCTAGATGTTCTACTTAATTTCTTAAGGAACTTCTAGTCTTTATGGGTTGATTGACATCACTAATGATTTTATCACTGGTTTGATTCTTTAGAAACGACTGGTTTGGGTTTTATAAAACCTGTTCATAAACATAGGGTAGGAAATCTTCTGGGGTAAATGTTTCAGAAGTATCTTTTTGAAAATTTTCCTTATCAGAAGGATTTTCTATCAAAGGATGATAATCAGTTTTTTAAAACACATATGAAGATATAGGATGGGTTTTTTGAAAGCCAAAGGATCAGTTTCATCAAATTTGACATGTACTGTTTCTTCAACAATGCAACTGTTTTTGTTGAAAACTCTATAAGCCTTAGAAGTTGTGGAGTAGCCTAAGAAAATTCTTTCATCAGATTTTGGTTCAAATTTGTGTAAGTTATCGTTAGTATTCGAGATGAATACATTTCAACCAAAAACCTTAAATTAGGAAAGTCTAGGTTTTCTACCATTCCATAACTCATAAGGAGTTTTACTAAGAAATGGTCTAATAAAAACTCAATTTATAGTATAACAAGCAGTACTTACATCTTCAACCCCAAAATAATTGGCAACAGAATACTCACTCAACATGGTTCTAGTTATCTCTTGAGGAATTATATTTCTTCTTTCAACAACACCATTTTTTTGAGGTGTTCTGGCTGGTGAGAAATTGTGATTAATGCTTTTTCTACTACAGAAAGTTTCAAAATCAGAATTTTGACATTCTCCTCCATGATCACTATGAATAGTTTTCAATGGATGGTTTTTGTAATTTTTAACTTGGGATCTAAAACTTTTGAAATAAGAAAAAGCTCCAGACTTCTTTGCTAGAAAATAGACCCATGCAAATCTAGTGTAATCATCAACTAAGACAAATACATAGTACTTGCCCCCAATGCTTCCAGTTTGTGTTGGACCAAAAAGATCCATGTGCACCAACTGTAGTGAATCAGTTTTTGAGACTTCACCGATTGATTTAAAACTTAATTTATGTTTCTTGTCATATTTATAAGGTTCACATACTTTTGAAGAATAAAATCTAAGCCCTTGTAGATCCTTAAATAAACATTTATTAGAAAGTTTACCTAAGTTCCTAAGGTTACAGTGTCCTAAAATTCTATTCCATAACCATGAATGATATTCCATTGCACTAAGGAAAGGTAAGTCTTGTCTCCGAAGGACTTCTATGTTCAGAGTGTATACATTCTCTTGCCTATGGGTAGAAAGAATAAATTTTTCCTTGGAATTGTGTACTAGGCACTTATCATTCCTAAAATTCACAAGGTATCCTTCATCACATAATTGAATTATGCTGATGAGGTTCTGTTTAAGACCCTAACAAACAAAACATTTGAAGGAAATGTTTTTTCAAGAAGAACGATGTTACCTAGACCAATAATTTCTCCCTCATCATTATCACTGAAAGTTACTTTTCCTCCTTTCATCCTGATAATCTTTTCGAAATATCTTTTGTTACCAGTCATATTCCGGCAACATCCACTATCGATGTACCATGTATTGTTGTTGGTACATTCCTTATTTTCCAGAAAATAGGAAAAAAGATAGGTTTTCAGAATCCAGACTTGCTTGGATCCGGAAATTTCAGAAAGAAAAATTTTGGGTACCAACATATTATTAGAAAAATAAGCCTTATGAAATCCTAAAGATTGGGTTTTGTTTAATGAACAATTCATTGCCCAGTGACCACCACATTGACACTTTCTGCAAAATGGGTCACTCTGAGAAACAAAGTAGTTGTTACTAAAAATCAGTTTGGAACTTGTGTAACCAAAACTAGAAGTATTCCTTCGAGGTCGTATTTGTGAATACATTTTATCAAAATTTTCCTTACCATGGGTAAAGTTTGACAAACACTTCCTCAAGGAAAATATTTTGGATTTGAGTTTTATTACAAGATTATTTTCTTCAAAATAATGTTATTTGGAACTAGTGCTAGGCTTGAAAACATCTTTCATAGAAATTACATTTTCTAAATATTTGGAAAGTTTATTCTTCTCAGAATTTACTTCCTCAAGATTTTTTGAAATACTTTCAAAATCAGCATTTTTCTTATCAAGATCATTCGAAAGATCTGATATTTTCTTTATAAGAATAGTATTCCTAGAGTTTCCCTTATAAAGATTTGTCATGAGTTTTGAGTTCTCTATCTCAAGAAGTTCAGAAAACCTAGAAACTTCTTCATATGTGGGTAAATAATTTTCTTCATCAGAAGAAGATTCTTCATCTGAAGAGTTATAATATTTATTACCATTAGTATTTAAAGAAACATTGTTCATTGATTCAGTGTTGTGTACCTTAGCCATAAAGAAATGATTATCAATAGGTAGCCTGGATAGAAGGCAAAGATTCTTCTTTTCAGAAGATTCATAATCTGAAGATTCATCTAAAGAGTCACCACCACCGGCACTCCAGGTGTCATTGGCTTTCAGAACATTTTTAGCGTTGGACTTGTAATACTTTTTTCTCTTCCTTTTAGAATGCCTCTGTTTTCTTTCATTTATTTTGAGCATAGGAAAATCAGGTCTTATGTGTCTAGCTCTCTTTCATTCATCGCTTGTCACCTCTAAATCCTTCTTATCTTTCCTTTCCTTCTTCTTATACTTGGATTCAAAATTTCTCTATCCAGCTATCTTTTTCATACTTCGAGCAAGATTAGCTAACTCATTTCTTGATACTTCACACTCACTAGATTCGTATTGGATAATAACCTTCTTAGACTTGGATCTAGTAACTCTTTC
The DNA here is from genome assembly GCA_963277665.1 of Viscum album. Lineage (NCBI taxonomy): Eukaryota > Viridiplantae > Streptophyta > Magnoliopsida > Santalales > Viscaceae > Viscum > Viscum album. Next base: position 1,068,601,737 of record OY728136.1, read on the forward strand.
AGGAGTTTTAGCATTCATGTGATTTGAAGTTGTAGTAAAATCAACACTACCATTCCCATTCTTCTTCTTTATGTTTTCATCATCTCTCTTCATTCTAGTCTCATGTTGAAGTAGAGTTCCAAACAGTTCATCAAGTGAAATTTGAGTAACCTTTCTGTTCTCATCAGTTGCATCCCTCTTTGATTCCCACTCATTTGGCATGATATCTATGATCTTTTCAACAAGTGCTTCATCATCTAGACCTTTCTCTCCCATAGATTGTAATCTATTCACGATAGTCATGAATCTTTGTTGACCTTAAAAATTGGTTCTCCATAAGGAAATTTGAAACTATGATACTCATCTCTGAGCATGGCTCTTCTAGACTCAATCACTTTAGATGTACCAAAATGTGTAACTTCAAGTTTCTTCTATATAAAGTTAGCTGTTTCACAAGATGAAATTTGGCTGTATATATTCCTAGTCATTGAACAAAGTAATGTATTTCTTACCTTATAGTTGAGTTGGTATTCATGCTTTTATTGATTAGTAAAATCACTTACTTCTTTATCAAGGATTTTTTATCCACCAGTAAGCATAACAAAATTATCTACCCCAGTATTGATAATGAAAGTCTTCATATGATCTCTCGAATATTCATATTAATTAACATAACATATTGGTGGTATGGTGGGATTTAGATTATTGATAGAACAAACATTTTAACCTTCCATCCTTAAGAAAATCTATGACACACAAAATTGTTAGAAGAAAAAGTTTGTAAACAAGAAAAAAATACTCTAAACAAGAAAAATTGTATATTTAAGCAAAATTTAATCTAAACTATGATTCCAAAAAACATACTCCAAAAAAAATATGTATCCGAAAAAATGAATCTAAAAAAAAATTCCAAGAATTCTCTTCTGAATCTAATAGTGAGATTAATTCAGATTGAACCAGATCCTCTGATACCAATTGTTAGGATGGTATAACTCTGAGTATGATATATTCTATGATACCAAATATAGGATCGAAATAATAATGAGATTCTTAGATAAAAGAGGGGGGTGAATTGTACCTCTTAAAAATTACATTAAAATTTTTTTAGACGGGTTATGATTAACAAGGATAAATAGGATAATTAACAACACATCTAAGAGTACTAAAGACTTTCTTGATTCGGGAAAAATGATTCCAAAAATGAAACTTAAAAAAAGTTACAAAGATTAAGATTCTACCTTAAAGATTATAGAATCTAACTATGTCAGAGTACAAGTAAGGAAGTATAATAATGTTATAATTTCCTTAGTTATACAAAATGCAGTGGAAAAACAAGTAGTAAAACTACAAGTAACAAATAGTAACTATTCTAACCCAAAGAGAAGGGTATCCAACAACCTTGGATAAAAGTCCCTTGATTTATACATTCATGAAATTTTGTCTTACCCACACTAGGGTAAGACCTCAATACAAAGATCGTAGTCTGTCTTTTTATCCCTGCATGCCCTCAACTATTAGATAGTCGGTACCTCTGTCATCATCAGAAAGGAAGCCCTAAACTTCAAGGTGTTGGAACCTTTGTCTTCCTATCCCCGGAAGCCCTCGATTGTAATCAGCAACAATCGGAGTCGCACGAAGCAAGTCTGCACAAGGCAATGTTTGAACAAGTTGTTCAAACATTCTTCATGAAGCTTTGAGGGTTGATAAGATCCTCTCTCTCTAGAAATCACATCAACAACATGTAACCACAGATGTCAAAGATCTGTATCAAGATTGTTCAAATGAGCTCCTATTTATAGGTGAAACTCCAACGGTCAGCTCCCTCCTCCAACGGTCATATTCTTCCTTGAATTTTGGAGGGACCTATACACGTGTCACTCAACCAATGGTTAGTCAATAACTGAAGGCACGCCATCGTTTTGTAATGAAACAAGTGTAATCATAAGTAAAAATGAAGTTCAGAATGTAAGAAAATAAAATTTAGGAGTCTAACCAAAGTGTAATTTAGAGTCTATAATAAAGAGATATTTGGATTCTATTTTGTAGGAATTTGGAACCTGAATTCTGTAGAAATATGGTGTCTGAATTTCTAATGAAATTAAGAGTCTGGTCTTTCTAGAATTCGGAATCTGAACTTACAGAGTTCGAAGTCGAACTGGTAGAAGTTTGGAGTCGAACTAGTAATTTTTCGGAGTCCAACATATAGAAGTTCGGAGCCGAACTGGTAAGAGTTCGGAGTCGAACTTATAGAAGTTCGGAGTTGAACTCATAGAAGTTCAGAGTTAAACTTTGTGAGAGTTAGTATCTAGAATTCGGAGGGGAACATTATTAGAGTTCGTATCTAGAATTCAGAGTGGAACTTATTTAGAGTTTGTATCCAGAATTCGGAGTGGAACATTATTAGAGTTCATATCCATAATTCAGATTGTAACTTTAAAAGAGTTCATATCGAGAATTCTGAGTGGAACATTATTATAGTTCATATCCAGAATTCGGAGTGGAACTTTATTAGAGTTCGTATCCAGAATTCGGATCCTAAAATAGAATGATTCATATATATGTATTATATGATTATGAGGTTTTAGGTATGAATCTGATTTTTATACATAAGAAAAAATATTGATATGATCAATGAAAACATGGTAGGGGTAAATTACTTTGGGAAGTAAATTTTCCTTATAGAAGTAAAATATGGATTTTCTTAAGTATAAGGTGTCTGTGATTTTCAAAACAAGAAGGAATGAAAAATTCATAAGGAAAACCTTATTGACTCAACACTTAAATGTAATTTAAAATTTATATATATACATAAATGTCTTTTACTTTTTTTCTCTTAAGAGGAAAATTAATTGGAAATAGCGTTCATTTGTATATACAACCTACTATCTTCATGAATAGTGCTTTAAGTCTCATAATTATATATTATATAGATTATTATAACACATATATAATGTATATATAAGATATTTGTATCATTTTTTACGTTCTAGGATCATTATATAAGTAAGAGGACCACTTATATAATATATTAAGACACATGTGAAGAACAAATCGAATATTACACAAAGGGAAACCATAACATATGATCGTTAACAAGCGGTTAGTATAAGGGCCTAATCAAACAAAGTATGTTATTATATATTAGAATATGGTTATTTATAATATTTTTAATAAATTTATATTTATTATAGAGGTGGTTTGAGATATCTCAATGAGATTCAAGATGCAAGGTAATAGGATTTCTTCTCTCTTTTTATTTTTGTGATATAAATTCTATGCTTTCCAATCATTCCATTTATGTGGTTTGAGTAATTACAAGGGTTTTATATTGTGTATATTATACCGATATTAATGGGTATTCAAAAAATCCTTTTATGAACTTTCATTCAGGGGGTTTTATTTTCCAAAAGTAACCAAATCGATAAAAATATTTTTTCTTGATTTACCTTCATTGAGACTCATGTTTTTTTATGCACCAAAAAACATTTTTGGGGTGTTTATAATTAAATTTTAACGGTAAATTCCGGAATTTAATTGTTTTCATGATATTTTATGCTTCACGTAATTTCCTTTTCCTACATAGATAGTATGATCCCATGTTAGCATGATATAATAGTTTATTGAGACAACCTAATCACTATTAGTGATTTTTTATGTTTATGCTTCCATTGATGAGTTCTTATGTTACATCTATCAATACAGTTATGAATTATTTTTCTACTATGATTCTTTATTATAGATTCATGTAGTGGTACGATTATTTACTCTTTGGTACATAATATAATTAATAAAGTGTTTTTAAGAAAGGCATATTTTTCCCTCTCTTCGGTCAAAAATATGTGTTCCTTCAAAACCATTTTTCTAAAAAGGGGTTCTAAAAATATTCTACTAATATACTATTATCTTTAAAATAAAATTTTACCCTATTTTATTTTACCAATGTTTTCAATTTAATTTTATTGTCGCATTCTGAATGATGAAATTTTATATAATTTTTAATGTGAAAAAGGAATATTCTTTTTACCGCATACAACATGTACATATTTATCCACCATAAGTCTTTAGAAACAATATTTTTATGTTTAAAGGTTATTTTTTATTTAATTTTTTTGAATAAATTTTTATTAAAATAATTTTCAAATTTTTTTCAAGCATTCATTATTAGTTTTAAATGTTTTTTCAATGAAAAATATTTTTGAAAGTCTATGAATATTATTTTATATGTTTTTAAGGAAATAGGTTTTAAAATTATTCTATGTCTTTTTCATATATTTTAAAGGTATTTCAATTAAAAAATATTATCAAGTGGTTTTATGTATTAAAATTGAATTTTTTAAAAAAGAAATTTTTTTTCTTCATAAACATTTTTCAATGATGTTTTCAGATTATTTTCCATCTAAGATGATATCCATTGATGTTATTCATGCCCATATTGGGAATGATCCAATGGTTCCATTAATAACCTTTCTATGAATGGGTTATTCTTACTGTAATGGTCTTTATGAAACCCAATTCAATAACCTCCTAGGTAATTAAGGAATAAGACATTTTCATATCTATTGATATTTTTGAATTAACTATTAATTTTAGTTTAAATGGTAAACTATGTATGATAGCGTACCCAACACGCAACAACATGTATCTAAAAAATCTAATGTTTCACACAACACTGAGTTATGCTGAAAAATAATACAACAACAATATTATTATTTTAAATTATAGTTAATTCCCAGCTATTGTATTGGAATGAATGAAGAAAATTAACAATATCATGATTTAAAATATTTATTACGTGTTTTTACATTTATCTACTAAATTTTATAGGCTTGAAATGAGAAGAAATTCAAATCTAATCATAAAATACACTAATATTTTTAAATGGTCATTTTAATTCCTTTTGTGGGAGAACCATTTTTAAATCTTTTTTTCCACTTATATTAATTATTTGACAATAAATAAAAATATTCTTCGGAATCAGGACATCAATATTTACTTTAGTTGATATTTTTATTTTTTTGATATAATTCATATTTTAGTGAATAGTGAAAAATACTGCATTTTTAATTCAAAACATCATTTTGATCTAATTTATTTATATAGATAAAGTATCCTTTACATTGGGTTTAAATAGTATGTGGATTAAGTTTTTATCATTAAATAAAATTATGGTCATTGGAAGTAATTTCACATTGAAATTTGATATAAACACGTGTTAAGGTACACCGTGTTCTTGGTCATGCCATTTCAAATTGAGGATTATCTATTGGTGGGAGTTCATCAACATTCTTAAGTTACATGGTATAAATTTAAAATACTATACTCTTGTAAAGACCCGAAAATTCCATGTAATTTATTTAATGAAATGGTAATTTTATGAGTCTGTGAAAATTGACGGCACGTGATTTCGAGGTCCAGTGTGCACGAAATGAACTACTGAACATTATTTTGGTACGTTCAGTAAACGTGTGATTGGGTTTTTGTAACTTTTGAACTTGTGCTCAGAATTGAAATATGAGGACACTGTTGAAATCACAGTACTGGTATTCTCTTTAGGAGGATTTCACCTCGATGGAAGTAGGATGAGGGTGAAAGATTGCTTTATTTTTTTTTCGTGTAAAGGAAAAATAAAATAAAGATCAAAATTTTATTTTATTTTTGAAACCTTTTAACATGGGTTATGGAGGTGGGGACCACCCGAACTAAAACCCCCAATTTAAATTCAATGGTGTGGACCACCCGACCCCCTTAAACTCCATCTTTAATGTGGGGATGGCTCTAGAACTTCCTCCACTGTAATTGTGCCACCTTCCATTAATTAATTAACGACAACATTAATTTGGCCAAAAAATAAAAATTGATAAATGTATTTTATTTGGGATGGATCCTCATTTTTTTATTGGGAGAAATCATTGGAGAAAGGGAGGTTTGGAGATTTCTCATGGAGAAACTCATACTCCAACGAAGAAGGCACTCCGGAATTGAAGATTGAGGATGACACATGAGCACTGGAACATAGTCCTCTTACGGAAGCGACGAACGCTGACACCAACATCCCCAATGACTTTGTCTTCTTCTTCACGACCTCCTCCAATGAAAGATAAGGTAGGGTTTGTTGTTGATTTATACCCCCTTACCTCATTATCGTTGAGCCCCCTTGATTCAAGAACATTATTGCCGCTTTCTTATGCTCTAATGTGGAGAGTGCGGGCCAAACAAACATGTACCACCCCACCATATATATGATCAGCATACGGGAAAGGTCACATGGATCGTGACTGCCTAACCCTTCATACTGATGATCATAAGGAAGTTGAAGGACTACCTAGGAATAGATTGAGGTTCGACTGAGGAGGTCCACAGGGAGCTGGCGGATGTGGCGGAGGAGCTGTCCGTGCAGCTGGTGGTGGGAAACGATTCGAGATGTTACCTCTACCACCACCAGGAGGTCCACCCCAACAGTAGGGAGCAGGGGGACAGGGGCGATCTCAGCTCTAGGAAGCTAAGGCCTACAATCATGGTGCTTCAGAGATGATACAAGGTACGATCTGTGTCTACTCCACCTTAGCTGCAGTACTTATAAACATTGGTGCCAACCATTCTTTTATTACCACTACCCTCATTCAGAGCTCAAGGATTCCGATGGAGCCTTTGGCTCGATCCTTACGTCTAGATACTTCTACAGGAGAGGATTTGAAGATTACACACTGGTGACGACAGTGTGAGCTTACTCTATGAGGTGAGAGCTTCAGCTGGGATCTCCTTGTAGCGGCGTCGAGGCCTTACAACGTCATCTTGGGTATGGAATGGTTATCTATAGTCCATGCTCAGATCAACTTTATTAGGGAAAAATTGCAGTGTTTAGGAATGGATGGGACTAGTTTTACCTTCACTGGTGAGAAAAGAGCCTGTGCAGCATAGGATGGACTTACCCAGAGGAGGGTGCCGCCGAGTACTCATCAGTTGGATAGCCTTACCCTCGAAGCGGTTGATGTGGAGAGTCTGAGCTATCCTGTAGTGGTGGACCAGCACACAGATGTCTTCCTTGATGATTTCCCAGATCTACAACCTCACTGAGAGGTGGAATTTTATATTGACATGTACCCCGAGATGGCACCTATATCTACACCAACATATTGGATGGCTCATGCGGATCTTCGTGAGTTGCGGGTACAGCTGGAGGACTTATAGGGGAAGGGATTCATTCGGCCTAGTGTTTCTCCTTGGTCAGCCTTGATTTTGTTCGCCTAGAAGGTGGATAGGAGCTTCAGACTTTGTGTCGACTATCAGAACCATAACTAGGTGACCGTGAAGAACAAGTACCCGCTTCTGAGGACTAATGACCGCTTTGATCAGCTGAAGGGATCATAGTGGTTCTAGAAGATAGTCCTCAGATCAGGTTATCACTAGCTCATATTACAAGATGAGGATGTACAAAATATGGCTTTCAGTTTTCATTATGACTATTATGAGTTTTTGGTCATGCCTTTTGGCGTGACCAATTCTCCAGTAGTGTTAATGGGACACATGAATAAGATCTTTCAGCCTTACCTTGATCGCATTGTCATAGTCTTCATCGAAGACATTTTGATCTACTCAACTACTAAGGAGGAGCATGCCTATCATTTGCATATAGTTCTTGACACACTTAAAGAGCACCAACTTTATGGTAAGCTCTCAATGTTCCAGTTCTAGATCTGAGAGGTTCACTTTATGATACATGTCATATGAGAAGCTAGAGTTGCATTGGATCCAATGAAGATCGAGGCGGTACTTTCTTGCAAGCCACCCAGGATTGTGACGGAGGTGAATAAGGGTAAAACCTTCATTCGGTTGGAGAGATGCCAGTGGAGTTTTCATAAGCTGAGGTAGAAGATGACTAGTTCCCCCATCTGGAGGCTTCAAGAAGTGGGTGTTGGGTATGTAGTCTATTGTGATGCATAAGGGACCGGACTCGGATGTGTCCTGATGCAGGAGTGAGCAGTTATCACATAAGGTTCTCGACTGCTGAGATGACATGAGTAGAACTATGTTACCCATTACCTAGAGTTAGCAGCAGTGGTCTTCTCCTTAAAGATGTGGTGACATTACGAGATGGGTGAACGTTTTACAATGTACTTTGATTAGAAGACTCAATGGTATATCTTTTCTCAGTGGGAATTGAAGTTGAGATAGTAACATTGGCTTGAGTTCCTCTAGGAATATGAATTCGAGAAATTCAATACTCTTGGGATGGGGAACATTGTATCAGATGCACTCAGCAAGAGATCCGGTATACAACTGCTAGGTGAGGTGACGGAGTAGCTGGCTGCTATGTAGATATCCTTTGTGGATCAAGATGGATCATTTTTTCTTCATTCTCTTTCAGTCACTCCCCCAATTCTTCAGTGAGTCAGGGAAGTGCTGCATGGGGATGCTGACTATGAGTCTTGACGTTCTCAGATATCCATAGGACAGGAACCTGATGTATTTTTTGATGGTGGGGAGCACATCATTCTCTTCAGAGTATGTACCACAGTACTAGTGTCGCTTCAGCATGAAATGTGAAGGGAGTTCCACACATCCCCTCTAGAGGTACATCTAGGAGTGGAAAAGATGTTTCAGGACCTCCGACGACAACACTGGTGCCTTAGAATGGAGAAAGAAGTAGCAGATTTTGTCTCTCGATGCCTCACTTGTTAACAAGTAAAGGTGGAACATCAGGTACCAGCAGGATTAGTTCATCCTTTAGATGTCCCAATGTGGAAGTGGGATGGGATATCCATGGAATTCGTGACTGGACATACACTAACATCTAGGGGTCATGATTTTATTTGGGTGATCGTCAAAAAACTCACCATGTCAGTCCACTTACTACCAATCAGAGAGCAGGGATTAGTAGAGACCTTGGGACGCCTATATATTCAGAAGATCATGTGGCTGTATAAAGTACCCATGAGGATTGTCTCCGATCATGATACATGTTTCACTTCCCGGCTATAGAAGTGGGTGCAGGATTCTTTCGGGATGTAGCTTCATTCGAGAACTTCCTTCCATCCTCATACGGATGGTCAGACTGAGCAGACCATTTAGACCCTCAAGGACATATTGTGTTCTTGTGTCCTCGACTTCGATCATAGCTGGGAAGATCACTAACCTTTGGTGAAGTTTTCATTCAACAATAGCTATCACTACACCCTTTGGATGGAACCGTTCGAGGCATTGTACGACCGAACATGAAGATCGCCTTTGTGATGGACTGACCCATGGGAGTCAACACTCATGGGACCAGATATAGTACAGTCTACCATGGAGAAGGTGTAGGTCATCCAAGAGTAGATGAAGACTACAGAGAGAAGGCAGAAGACCTATTCCAACAAGATACAGAGACCTCTGTATTTCTAGGATGGTGACCATGTCTTTCTACAGGTCTCACCTCAACAAGGTTTGCAGAGATTTGACTGGGGTGGAAATATATACCTGAGATTCATCATACCCTTTTAGGTCCTTGGAAGAATTGGAGAGGTGGCTTACCGCATAGCACTTCCACCGCAGTTGCACCGGGTGCATGCGGTCTTCCATGTATCTTAGTTGAAGAGATCTGTGCAAAACCCTTCTAACATCATCGACCATGGTGAGCTGGAAATCGATGATGGGAAGACTTTTACGGAGGTTCCAGTGGAGATTGAGGATCGACATGAGTGGGTCCTTCATGGGTGGTCGATATGTTTAGTGCATGTACGTTGGTATCACATAATCCTCTAGGAGATCACATGTGAGTGGGAGGCTTTGATTCGTGCTCAGTATCCCCACTTGTTCCCGTAGTTGGAGTCGTGTCTTATGTGGATGCAAAGCCCTGAGGTGAAAAGAATATAAAGACCCAAAAATTCCATGTAATTTTTTTAATTAAATGGGAATTTTACGAGTCCACAAAAATTGACGGTGCGTGATTCTGAGGTCCGGTGTGCCTGGAATTAATTTCTGAACATTGTTTAGGTACGTTCAGAAAATGTGCGAGCAGGTTTTTGTAACTTTTGAACTAGTGCTCGGAATTGAAATCTGAGGTAATTGTTGAACTCATAGTGCATGTATACGCTTAAGGATACATTCACCTCGATGACAGTAGGATAAGGATGAATGATATTTTTTATGATTTACATGTAAATAAAAAATAAAATAAATATCAAACTTTTATTTTATTTTTGAAACCTTTTTACATGGGTTATAGAGGTGGAAACCACCCGAACTAAAACCCCCCATTTTAATTCAATGGTGGGGACCACCCGACCCCCTTAAACTCCCTATTTAATGTTGGTAAGTCTCTTGAATGTCCTCCACTTTAATTGTGCCACCATACATTAATTAATTAAATCCAACTTTAATTGTGCCAACAAATAAAAATTGACAAACTTATTTTATTTGGGTTGGATCTTCTTTTTTGCTTGAGAGAAATGGTTGGTGAAAGGGAGGATTGCAGAGAGCTCATGGAGAAACTCATCCTCCAATGAAGAACGCACTCTAGAATTGAAGAATGAGGACAATGCTAGAGCACTGAAACAGAGTCATCTTGCGTAAGCGATGAACGCCAACACCACCATCCACAATGACTTAGTATTCATCCTCGTGACCTCCTCCAATGAACGACAAGGTATGGTGTTTTGTTGATTTATACCCCCTTACTATGTTCTTGTCGACCCCCTTGATTCAAGAACATTATTATTTCTTGCTACAACTCTAGCGGCGAGAGTACGAGCCAAAAAAACATGGTCTCACCTCTCCAAAATCCTTGTGATTTTTATGTTTTCATCAGGATGGAGGAGGATGGCGATCGGTGCCGGTGATCGGCACCGGTGGGATTTGGGAGCGGTGTCCAGCACCATGGCCAACCGCGATGATGATGAAAACGACGGCGTGGCCACGCCACCAGAGAAGGGTCGTAGATCGTCGGCAACAGCGAACCAAGGGCAGTGGCCAGACGGAGGCGAGTCACGTGATGGGGAGGCATCGGTGTGCATCTACGCCACCCGGTGAGAAAGAGTTGTGGCAAGAGGCCGCGACAGCGATGGAAGGGCGGCCATCCAAACCAAATGCCGATGATGGAGTGGCACGTGACCACACCATGTGGAGGAAAGGTAGGTTGTACGGCTAGTCGCGACACTGCGGGCCGCTCACCGCAAGCCTCCACCGCAGGACAACTGAGTTTTACTGAGCGGGACCCGCAGTGGGTCCCACGTACTACCTAGAGACTGAACGGATTTGGCCGCTCAGTGATTGGGAGCGGGGGGCGTGTGACTCCACCCGCATGAGCCCATGTCAGGCCGCCATGGCAGGGCTGGACCCAGTAGGCCGGGTCGGGTTAGCCGGACTGGGTCGGTCCATACCCAGACCAACTTCACCCTACTTTCTCTCTTTTGGTCATATCTTGAGCTTCAGGTGTCCATTTGATGAACCCTCTATAGTACTGGAAACCTTCACGCGAGAAGATGATTTTGGTATAACCCACGTGATATTTGGATAAAGTTGGGGTACGGTCGGGTTTGATCGAGCACGAATCCAACCAGGCCCTCAGGAATAAAATGCCAATAACATTCAGACCAGTCGTCCGATTGACGCACCATCTGTTGCGTTGAGAACCCTATTACATGGCGGTCCTTTTGGATACTTCTTAATGGGAAATTGTGGTTGTTGGATTATCGATGTGTGGCTTGAGGAGTGGATCCTCCCAGAATCAAGAGAGCGTAGTGTGGGAACCCTGTGGCTGGCTGTAACATGAGAAATGGATCCTTCATGGTATCTATTTGAGGCTCCCACATGGATCCGCTCTAGGAATCCATGAGTTACAAATCCAGGATCTTGTGTGGGTCTGCTATACTAGGATCATGTGTGGGTCTGATGATGTACTAGGATCCTGTGTGGGTATTCTGTACAAGGATCCTCTGTGGGTCGGATGATATACTAGGATCATGTGCGGGTCTAATGTACTAGGATCTTGTGTGGGTCTGTTGATGTACTAGGATCCTACGTGGGTCTACCTCTCAATAGAGTAAGATGATTCAGTGGTTAAATTTTATCATCTATCCTTTTTTACTTAATTTATATCTTTTGTGACCTGAGTCTTTACCTTTGTGGTAATATTTTGTGTGACGTACCTGTGTGGTACTAACCTACGAGTTGAGTCTTAAGGTTTTCTATTTCTTTTACAAGCTCGTACTTCTTGTCTTCATGTTGTTTCATGTAGATTTTGGCATCATATACCACCTTGTTTTCATTCTTTTTTTTTCTCTCCAAATATCTATCTCTTCAAGAGCTGCTTCTAATTCAGCTTCAATGCCAACTCTACCTTCAATTTCTTCTTCTTCTTCCCCAGCATCGGTTTCTTCCTTTTCTTGAGCACTACTGACAACACCCACCATTGCATTTTTTCCACAATCTTTACAGATTTCAAACTCCTCAACCTCTTCATCCTCAGACTCATCTGAATTTTCTATTTCTTGTGAAAGAAGATTCTTCTTCTTGAAGAAATTTCTCTTGAATTATTTCATCCCTTTCACAAATTCTAAAGACTTATTATTTGGAATTTCAACTTCTTCATCTTCATTATCGTTGTCTTGAAACTTTTTGGGGCACCTTGCCATAAGATGACCAACCCTTCCACATCGAAAGCATGCTAGTGGAATTTTCCCTTTAAATTTTCCTTTTCCTCTTTGCAGATTTGAAGAAAGGAATGACATCACCTCATCTGTCTCTTCTTCTTCCGGAGAATCTTCAATGGTGAGTTTCTTCAGGGCCTTAAATTCCATCTCTTTAGATTTCCCCATTTCCACAGCCTCATTATCATCATTCCTCATTTCATATGCAACCAAGGTACTGAGAAAATTGTCCAATGTCAACTCCTTGGGATCTTTATCTTCTAGTACTGAAACGTTCGGATTGAACCGAGGTGGAATCTTCCTCAAGATTTGCTTTATGATCTTTATGTCTTCAATGAATTCACCAAGTCCTCGAATATATTCCACAACAATAGTTACCCTGTCAAAGAATGCATCAAAAGAATCATTCAGGTTCATCTTCAGATCTTCATACTTATTCCATAGCACTTGTATTTTTGCCTCTCTGACCTTTGTATCTCCTTCATATATATTCAATGTTTTTTCCACATGGAATGTGACATTTTTCATGACATCATCTTTGTGTATATGGGATTTGAAAGGGATCCCCCTAAGGCATTGATTGCTTTTGCATTATCATCATACTCTCTATGCACCACTTCTAATAATGCACCACTATTAATATCAGCTGTGATACCATGCATAGCAGCTGAAAACACATCCATTCCTAAATATCAAGAAATAGTGTTGCATCCGATTCTTTAATATCTAAAAATTACATCCGTCGAAGATCGGAATCCATTTATTATTAGTGACCTCCATTGAGAGAAGAAAAAATATCAACCTTTCTCTATGATACCAATTCTTAGGTCCATAAGGATGAATACCTTGAGAGGGGGGTGAATCAGGGTATGACTAATTTAAAATTAAAGCTCATTCTGATCTTGTTTCTCTATTAATCAAAAAACTCTTCTCTCTCTTTCCTGTTGAACAATATAAACAGAAAGTAAAGCATACATAGTACACAACAATTTTACTTGGTTCACCGCTAAGGGCTACGTCCAAGGGGCATATGCCGACAAGTTCTCGGTCGTACCAAATTCCACTAAACTTCACTAGCTGTGGATTGCAAGGTTCGGGCTAGATCACTTCTATGCCCAGGCTCACTGCCTTTACAATGTTTAGGGTCAGCTCACTACTTTCCCAAGGGTCACTCCCTTTTTCTCTCTCTCTGGATCACTGTTGGTGGAGAGGATCACCTTCTTTCACTTCGTTTTCTCACTGCTCTGGAAATAAATCCACTCATAGTTTGTAGACCTATAGGTCTATTCATTTGCATGAATTCACGCATCCTTAACTATTGATAGATTCTCTATTAAAGTCCAACTTTCATCCACTGATGAATACCCCTTTGCCTCTTAACCACTGGGAAATTCACTTTGTAAACACCTTCACAAAGCACCCTACTTTGCGAAGCTCCCAATTTTGCGAAGCTCAAACAAGCCTTTGTGAAGCTCCTTCCTTTTCGTGAAGCTCACAATTTTGCGGAGCTCAGACCATCGCAATTCTCAACCCTTCGCAATGCTTAGTCCATCGCGGAGCTCAATTCATCGTAGAGAGACTCCCCTCGTGAAGCTCACTGAGCCAACACGGAGCACACGACTTTCACGGAGCTACAATAGCCGCCATTAAGCTCTTCTTTCGCAAAGCACAATGCCTTCGCGAACTACCTTCGTGAACCGAGAGAAAAGTATTTTCTCTGAAAATTCTCTCTACTTCTCTCGAGGGGGTCAGCCTCAATTTATAGGCAATTCCACCGACCCTCGACCCTTCCATGCGAAGTCAATGCCACGTCATCACCAATCGCAAAGCTCCAAAATTTCCTCCAGAATTACGTCAAAATAGCGAAGTACCACGAAAATTTTCCGATCACGAAGCTCGTCGTAATAGCGGAGCATCACGGTCAACATTATTTCATGCCTTCGCCGCGAAGCTCCCTCGCAAATCTCTTCACCGCCGCGATGCACTTTAACCTCTTCCGTTCGTGAAGCTTTGACGTAATCGCGAAGAATCATCGCCATCATTCTTCTGGTCTTCGCAAAATCCAAACCATGAAGCCGCTCTTCACGAAATTCATGCCTTTTCCATATTTAATTATGATCTTCATGGATATCCTATTTTCGCGATGCTCACCAACCTCCAAATTTTGGACCCCAAAAATTTGGCAAGCACTGAAAAAGGACGCCACCTTGTAATGCTCTTTTGTACCCCCTCCAGATCATCCTTTCCTTTGTCATCTTTCATTTGTCAACATTGATTGTCAACAACTTCTTTGGAACTCAACATTTTGTTCATGGAAACCTTCTTTGTCAACAAACACAACCAACCAAAAAATACTGCAATGTTACCTTAAGGTATTTTTTCGCAACATTTTTTATAATGAAAGATATGATTTTTGGTAAAGTACTTTCATGTTAAAAAATACAATTTTCTCAGAAAAACGGATTTTAAAGACCTTATATGAAATATATTAAAATTAATTATAGAATAATTTAAAATAGAATTTGATAAAATAAAATTAATTTTTTAATTCATTTTATCAAATTTATCTTAGAGTGATGATTTGGGATTTCTCTAAAAAACCTTATTTTTTAATGAATAGTGGGAACTACTACATTTTAGTTAAACTACCATTTTTTAAATAATATTAATGAAAAATTATATGTTTAATTTTTTAATATTAAATTTTAATAATTTATAAATTCTTTAACGTAATTTAATTCATTAGAATCAATTTAACGTTGAAATTGTAAATAAACCCATAACACACATTTGAATAATTTTCTAATTTAAAAACATGTTATTTTGTCTCATCTACAAGATTAGAAACAATATTAATATTCCTCCTTATGTGACATGAATTTATAAAAAAATAAAATAAACCATTGTATTCAGTATAATTTTTAATGTCTAATAAGACAAAGTTATTTTTTCACCAAAATGATTTGTAATAGTGATTAAATTTAATCACAGTGAGTAAGGAAAAATTAATCTTAATTAGGTACTAAATTACAAAATTAAGGGCCCAAATAACCTAGAAACTTGTCCAACATCCATTTTATGTCTAGATATCATCTATAAACCTTTAATTATTTTGTTTTTTTGGTTTATTATGAATTTTTTAGGTAAGAACATGTGTACACCGAACTTTTTTCTAAAACATCCTAGCTAATCCTCTTCCTTTCATATAAAATTCCACAAAACCTCCCACTTCTTCACACTTATAAAACATATTAATTTCAAAAAATAGATACCAAATAAACATACGAACATCACTCACTTCCACCCAAAATCTTTCCCTTTGGTAGAAGAAAATCCCAGGAATCTTTTGGGTACAAAACAAAAAAAGTTACCAGATTAAGAGGTATCGTATTCTCTCAGGTCTGTTAATTTATTTCCCTTTTCCACCCCTCCAAATAACATTATTATATTATTATATAACAAACTAAATACTAAATATGATTTAATTTTTTTATGTAAATGGTTGTATTTACTGGTACAAAAACCTCCATCTAATATGTAACAAACATAATATTTATTGGTACGGTGAACTCATGCCTTACTAAACAATCATTGTTCAATTTTCCGTATCACCTCTCATGGAGGAAATTATTATACAAACTATTTTTATACATTATATATATTATATTTATAATTTAATTATACTTTGGTAATTTTTACTTATAACATACATTTATTTATTTTATCGTATATATATAGGATAATTTTTTCATAGGGAGTGTGGACTAATGCCCCCCAAGCGATATGATTCATTCATAAACTACATGAATTGTATTAAAGTAGTTTCTACTGATTATATATGATTTATGATATTGTAATTTTAGGATGGTATAACTCTAACAATGATATACTCTGTGATACCAAACATATGATTGAAATAAGAATGAGATTCTCAGATACAACATGGGGGTGAATTGTACCTCTTAAAAATTTCCTTAGGAAATTTTTATACTGGTTATGTTTAATAAGGTTAAACAGGATAATTCACAAGACCTATAAGAGTACTAAAGACTTTCTAGAGTCCAGAAAAATGATTCCAAAAATGGAACTTAACAAAATTTACAAAGAATAAGATTCTACCTTAAAGCGTATATAATCTAACTATATCAGAGTACAAGTAAGGAAGTATAAGAATGTTATAATTTCCTTAATATTACAAGATTCAGTGAAAAAATTTAGTAAAACTACAAGTAACAAACAATAACTCTTTTAACCCAAAGAGAAGGGTATCCAAAAACCTTGGATAAAGGTCCCTTGATTTATACTTTCAAGAAAGTATGTCTTACCCACACCATGGTAAGCCCTTGATACAAAGATCAGAGTCTGTCTTGCTATCCCAGGAAGCCCTCAACTATTAGATAGTTAGCACCTCTTTCTTCCTCAGTAAGGAAGACCTCAACTTCAAGGTGTTGGAACCTCTGTCTTCCTATCCCCGGAAGCCCTCGATTGTAATCATTAACAATCGGAGTCGCACGAAGCAAGTCTGCACAAGGCAAAGTTTGAACAAGTTGGTCAAACATTCTACATGAAGCTTTGAGAGTTAATAAAAACCTCTCTCTCTAGAAATCACTTCAATAGCATGTAACCACATATGTCAAAGATCAGTATCGAGCTTGTTCAAATGAGATCTTATTTATAGGTGAAGCTCCAATGGTCGGCTCCCTCCTCCAACAGTCATATTATTCCTTGAATTTTGGAGGGACCTGTACACATGCGTCACCCAACCAACGGTTAGTCAATAAATAAAGGCATGACTTCTTTTTATAATGAAAAAAGTGTAAGAATAAGTAAAAATGATGTTCAGAATGTAAGCAAATAAATGTTCGAAGTCTAACAAAAATGGAATTTGGAGTCTATAATAAAGAGATATTCAGATTCTATTTTGTAGGAATTCAGAACCTGAATTCTGTAGAAATATATAGTCGGAATTTCTAAGGAAATTGGAAGTCTGGTTTCATTAGAATTCGGAATCTGAACTTATAGAGTTCGGAGTCGAACTGGTAGAAGTTCAGAGTTGAACTTGTAAGAGTTTGGAGTCGAACTTAAAGATGTTCGGAGTCGAACTAGTAA
This sequence comes from Viscum album, assembly GCA_963277665.1. Classification (NCBI taxonomy): domain Eukaryota; kingdom Viridiplantae; phylum Streptophyta; class Magnoliopsida; order Santalales; family Viscaceae; genus Viscum; species Viscum album. Next base: position 1,068,619,451 of record OY728136.1, read on the forward strand.
GAGTTCAGAGTAGAACATATAGAATTTTGGAGTCAAACTCATGGAAGTTCAAAGTCAAACTTTGTGAGAGTTTGTATATAGAATTCGGAGTGAAACTTTATAAGAGTTGGTATCCATAATTTAGAATGGAACTTCTTTAGAGTTCGTATCTAGAATTCGGAGTGGAACTTTATTAGAGTTCGAATCCAAAATTCGGAGTGGAACTTTATTAGAGTTCGTATCCATAATTCGGAGTGGCTCTTTATTAGAGTTTGAATCCAGAATTCATAATGGAACTTTATTAGAGTGTGTATCCAGAATTTGGATCCTAAAACAGAATTCTTCATATCTAAGTATTATATGATTCCGAGGTTTTAAGTATGAATCTGATTTTTATACTTATGAAAAATATTGATATGGGTAATGAAAACATGGTAGGGGTAAATTCCTTTGGGAAGGAAATTTTCCATATAGAAGTAAAATATGGATTTTCTTAAGTATAAGGTGTTTGTGATTTTCAAAAGAAAATGGAATGGAAAGGTCATAAGGAAAACCTTATTGACTCAACAATCTCCCCCTTTTTGGAAAGCCCAAACAACCTTTCGAAAAAGGATATAAGGTCTTAGAAAAATTTCATTATACTTTGAAATTAAAACTTATCTCCCTTTGTTCATGGATGATGATGAATACAACTAACTACCCCTTAGGATTAGGAACTATAAGGATTGTATTCTAGATTTCTAGAATGAAGTTTTCATTATCATGGGAATGAAAAACTTTGTAATGAGATACTCCCCCTTACTTAAGTATAGTTCCTAACTTATAAATTCTTCTTCTCTCGTTTATATTTTTCCTTCTCCCCTTTGAGTAGTTATTTTTCCTTCTCCCCCTTTGTGATTTTCAAAAATAATTTTGGGAATGGAAAAGAAATAAGGTATCTGAAACATTAGTGTAATGGGCTAGACCTCTCCGGTTCATTCATTTGTGAAAATGTGGTGTTAGAGGTGTTTTGGGAGGTCAAGGTGTCTCGGGGTGCATTTGGGTGGACTTTTAAGGAAATCTAAAGGGTTATGGCCTTCGCAAGGGAGGCGCATAGTTTGCCTAAACCGTGTGGCCAAACCATGAAAGGCTGGTCTTGGAGGTAGTGGATAATGCATGGATAGCACATGGTTTGTCTAACTGTGTGGACTAAGTGTGCGAGGAGTGATTGTCGAGATAGAATCTAACGCACGGTTAGCGCACAGTTTGTTAAATCGTGCGGACTAACCGTGCGGGCACTTAAAGATAGATCGTAAAATTGCGGATCTAACTCGTTTTTACTTTAATCACCTCGTTTAAGCCCCTAATTGGCCATAACTCAGGATTACCTTTCCTTGGTGGTAGGAGAACCTCTCCCAAGCATTTTGGAGGCGACCCGGAGTCTTCTCTTCATGAATCGAAGTCGGCTTCTTGAGGTATGTAATCCTTTTGTTTGGTTTCTTAGATCTACGTAGATCTACTCCTCCTTTTCTCTTGGGATCTTAGATCTACGCCCGTTATGGGTAGATCTAAGTGTGTGGATGTATTTTATGTTGATCGTTGGTCTTTCTTGTGTTATGAGAGGGGATCTAAGGAGGATTCTTGGGGAATCGACCCGATTTCTTGGGCGCTCTTCGACCATTGCGATTTCCCTCGAAAACCTTTGAGGTAGGGGATTTTTGGCTTCTCTAATTTTTATGTGCAATCTTAGAGTTAGCATGATTTAGCCCTTTGGATCAAAATGAAATTGACCTAATTAAATATTTGAACCGGATTAAGAAATTACATTAAATGCATGTTGTTTCCTCATGATTGCTAGATAGTGTGATATCTATGTCTTGTGATGTCTTGTGTTGTGATGTGACCCTGGAGGGGTGTTGTGGTATGTGGAGGCAGGAAGGCCTTGTTGTTGTGGCAGCGAATGATGCCTAGAGTGGTGATATGCATCGGTTTATGCATGTGGGTGTCGTGGAGGACACCAGGGATGATGGTATGGGATGGATGTGCTGGATGAATGATTGGTGGTTTGATTGGTTGTTATCTGCTTTAATTTTTCCCACTACTCAAGGTAGTTGGTTTTACTTACCCTTCTTCCGAAAGGGGCGAAGATTCGTGGGGTATGCCACGTGCTTTCCGTGTTTAGCCTCTCGAGGTAGAATGATCCTACACTCTTGCTATAGGTGGAAAAGACTCGACATGTAGTATATCTACTCACCGTGTTGAGCCCCTTGTGTTTAGTAGCATATGATACTTTTATAGAATTCATGGGAATATGGGAAAGTAATTCTAAAATTAATGTTTAATTAAAAGGTGATAATCCATGGGGATCGAGATGATGTTATTTAATGGTGATTTTGTAACTTTAAAGGAATAGTAAATTTTTAATGTGATGCCAAGAAAGTTTAAATGTGGTTTTTGTTCATGGTTAATTAATGTGCAAAGAATTAATTAATGTAAAGTGTAATTGATGAAAAAGGGAATGATGTAAACTAATGAAGTTCTTTAACTTTTTGTGTGCTTATATGATGCCTAGTCTTTGAAATAGCAGCCCGAAGTCTGAGAGACATTAGCTGCAGTTGAGGCTAAGACGAGGTTATGCCCATAGTGTGGTTGTGAGTTATATATATTTTGTACTTTTTGTGTTTCTATATGATATCCCACCCTGTTGGTAATGGAAACTAACACCCCGAGGACTCTGATCCCTGGGGGTGTTTTTTCCAACATTCTAATGGGGGGGGTGAATGGATGACTACCCCATTTGACCCCACTCTCTTCTCTTGGTAGATACTAGTGTCATTGGCAAAACAGTTAGTTTTCCCCATATATGTTTGTAGAGAGATATAATGGCTTGTGGTTATTTCCACACATATATTCTGGATGTAGTATCCTATGGACTACTATAGGTGTAACATGTATAGGCTATGATGTCTTGAGGATCCTTACGTGGTGTATGGGTTGTAATGGCTTGAGGTACAATACCCAATGTATGATACACGTTATGTGGGCTGTGGTGGATCCTGGAACCTAGCTGGTTACTTTTGGTTGTGAGGATGGTGTGGTGCTTATCCCAACTGTCTACGGGTAAGCCTTTGTGGTGCACGTGGTGCAGATTGTGGAGCTTATCCCAAGTTTATACGAGTAAGCCTTTGGAGAGAGATACACAGGAAGTATGTCATTGGGGCAAAGCGGAAGACCAGTGGGGAAGTGCTAGTAGCATACCCTTGATATTATTTACTATATACTATATTCTTGTATCCATTACTTGGTGAGAGTAGCCATGGTGAGGTTGGGAACATAGTAAACCTGTTTAGGTGACGAGTTAGTTTCACTTGTTGTTCACTATGCTTTAGCATGATTTCTTTACTTTTGCACGAGAGGATACAAGGAGGATCCTACTGAGTATACTGTTATACTCACCCTACGTATATATAAACTGTTTTTTAGTTCACTTGGAGAAGGTTGGAGATCAGGATGGTTACTACAAGCTTGTGGTTGCAGGAGCTTTTCAGGCTTTTGTTCGCTGCTGTTTTACTTTCTTTTGGGTACTTGTAGTTTCCCCTTCCAGCTGTTGTACTTTTTGCATGACTTTACATATATGAACTGAGGTTTCCTTTTACATTTCGGTTCTGATTTGGAGTTGGTTGGTGTCTGTCTTACCTCTCACTTCTGCATGTGTTCTCTTAGAGGGTAATGTCTTCCATTTGTGTGTTTATTATACCCTCGTTGCTAGTTTCCAACCCGGGGCCTACTGGAGGCGGGACTCGGGGGGTAATTATCTCCCTTCTCACATTGCCGGCCCAGGAGGGGTACACTTTGTGGGGAGGGTGCCATGATAGAGTGGTATCAGAGGTCTAGTTGGGGGATAGGATGGAGTTTGGAGTAGGTACATGTGAGGTTGCATGGTTTGGTAGGGAAACTGTGTCATTCATTTTTAGTAAGCGATGTAAACACTAGATACCGGCTGAGACATAGGCGTTTAGGGCCCCTTATGGTCTGATGCACATACCTTTAAGTTTACAATGGCTACTAAACAAGGTGATACTAGTTGCAGGGTAGAGACCTATGAAGGATCATGCATCATTCTTCTTTTTACCTGTGTTTGAATGGGTAGACCTTGGGATAGGTTAACATAAAATGAATAAAAAGAAAATAATTAATTAATAAATGTTGATTCTTCCATATTATAGTATTAGGAGCTCTAAGTGTTTGTTATTTTGTAGGTATGTCTCCAGGACGACGTCCGCATCAGGTTTCAATAGAAGATGTCTAGCAGGCTGTTCTAGCAGGTCTCCGCAGGGTAGAAGTTGACGACGATGACACTTGGAGGAAGACACTCCAAGAGTTTTAGCGCAAGATTCTACAGAGGTACGAAGGATCCATTTCAGATGAAGTCACATAAGACTGGTTAGAGGAGGTCGAGATTGGCTTCAGTTTGATTCATGGTTAGAAGGATCACTGGGTGTCCTTAGCTGTGATGATGTTGCATGGAGCAGCAAGGCAGTGGTGGTTCTTGTTCCTCGGGGATCATGAGGAGTCAGAAATACCATGGTAGGAGTTCTGAGACAATTTATATGTCGAGTTCCTTTCCTCGAATGCCAAGGCGTCCAGTCGCTAGGAGCTTATTACCCTTCAACAGGAAATCTCCAGTGTTCGAGAGTTTGGAATCTGTTTTAGGAACCTTTTACAATATGCTTCGAACCTATTATAAGATGAGGAGGCCAGGGCGAGGCATTTCGAGGAGGCTTTGTGTCCGGATATCCAATGCCAGGTCACCCCAATTATGATGAAGACATATGTCGAGGTTCTGGTGAGGGCGGAGGTTGTCGATAGGACTTTGGCCAGGACTGAATCATCATGAGAGGGGAATCAACATGATTTCTCACAAAGCAGAGTTGTGGTCCGGGGTTCCCGGTTTTCAGGGTAGAAGAGTTTCCGTTCAGTTGGGGGTAGGTACCAGCCCTTCACATATCATTTCTCTGGAGGCAGCTACTCTCAGGCCTATTCTAAGGTATCAGGCGCTTGTTTTTCTTTTGGTGGTCATGGCCATTAGTAGCGGGAGTGCCCAACCTTTCAGAGTAGTCATCGTGCACCGGGTGCTATGCTCCAGGTTCCTCCTTTGAGGCAGTTCCAGCCGAGGCATCAGCAGCCAATTGCACCAGCTTTAGATCACTAGAGGGTAGATGGGGCAGGCAGAGGACAACCCCATGATGCTCCCCGTCCTTAGAGAGTAGAGTGAGACCATGGTAGTGGTCGCCATCAGGGTCAGGGAGGCCGTGGAGGAAGTCGTGGTCAGCTTCATGCTCTAGCTGTTCGAGCACCAGACAAGCCAGATATCTTTTGAGTTACCCATTGCTTGTTCTCCACCTTGTTGTATGCCTTGTTTGATTTAGGAGTGACACACTCCTTCATATCACCTACACTTTTCCATGCTTTGGGACTTGAGGTAGAGAGTCTTCCAGTGCCCTTGGTGTTGACTACGCTAGTTGGAGGTCGAGCTAACTTGTCTGAAGTATGTTGAGATTTTGATCTAGTGTTTAGGCAACACCGCTCTTGGGGATATTTCCTATGATTATGAATACAACCATATGATGTCATCCTTAGCATGGGTTGGTTGTATTCGGTGGAGGCTTTCGTGGATTGCTTCAGGAAGAAGGTCGTTTTCTTTGGTGCGGATGGAGAGCTAGTGGTGTTTGTTTGTGAGCGAGATCCTTGGATGGGTCATAGGCGCGTTCCATCCTTATCGTCCATGGCAGATGAGATGATGCTGAGTTCTTCAGAGGTTCAGCAGTTGGCATTTCCTAGGGTTGTAGAGGAGTACCCTGATGTCTTCCTAGAAGAGGTTGTAGCATTACCCCCTTGACGAGAGATCGAGTTTTGGATCGAGCTATAGCTAGGAGCATCTCCAATATCTATGTCCCCATATAGGATGACCCCTTCTAAGTTACGAGTGCAGCGTATACAGCTTGATGGTTTGTTGCAGTGTGGTTTTGTTCGGCCAAGTGTGTCACCGCGGGGTGCACCAGTTCTGTTCGTGAAAAAGGTCGACGATAGTTTGCGGTTGTCTATCGATTATTGTCTCTTAGATAATGTGAGAATAATGAATCTCTATCCTCTTCCGCGGATTGATGATTTATTTGATCATCTAAAGGGCACAAGTTGGTTCTAAAAGATCAACTTGCGGTCAGGATATCATCAGATGCTTGTGAAGGATGCTGATATCCTGAATACTTCTTTCTGTTGTCGTCATGGGCATTATGAGTTGTTGTAATGTCGTTTGGTGTGACGAATGCTTTAGTTGTGTTCATGGGGTTGATAAATGCTGTGTTCCGTGAGTTCCTGGATAAGTTCTTGGTAGTTTTCATCGATGACATCCTTGTGTACTCCACATCTGAAGAGGAGCATGCAGAGCATCTACGAGCCGTTTTGGGAGTTCTTCGTCGACATTAGTTGTTCGGGAAGTTGTCAAAGTGTGAGTTTTGGGCTTGAGAAGTCCGTTTTTTGGAAAATGTTGTGTCCCAACGAGGAGTAGCTGTGGATCCAGCGAAGATATAAGATGTTGTGTCTTGGGAGGCCCCCAAGACAGTGTTGGAGGTGTAAAGTTTCCTTGGTCTCGCAGGCTACTACATGAGGTTCGTAGCCAATTTCTCCTGAGTTGCAACTCCTCTGACAGCTTTGACTAGGAAAGATCAGGCTTTCATATGGATTGATCAGTGTCATGCAGCTGTCAAGTATCTAAAGGAGAACTTATTAAGTGCTCCAGTCCAGTGTATTCTAGCTGGGGGAGTTATGTTTCATGTCTTCTGCGATGCTTCACATCTAGGGTTAGGCTGTGTCCTCATGCAGCAGAGGTAAGTTGTTTTTTATGGGTCTCGGCTGTTGTGTCCCCATGAACGCAACTATTCCATCCATGATCTTGAGTTGGGAGCTGTGGTGTTTTCTCTAAAATTGTGGAGACATTACCACATTGGTGAACTCTTTGTGGTTTTCACTGATAATAAGAGATTGAGGTATGTTTTCTCCCAGCATGACTTTAACATGTGGAAGCGTCGGTGGATGGAGTTCCTACAGGAATACGACTTTGAAATATCATATACACCTGGAAAACGGAATGTTGTAGGTGATGCGCTGAGCCGAAAGTCATGTAGTGATGTTTTGCGTGAATCCAGTGATTCCTGGAGGGTAATGGAAGAACTGTCGGCATTACATCTTGATATGGGAGAAGTCGGAGGTAGAGGTTTTCTTTTTCAGATGATGGTGCAGTCATCCCTCATACATAAGGTGGAAGAGTCCCAGTTGGTGGATCTTGAGGTGGAGGTCTAGAGAGACCAAGTTGTTTGTGGTGAGGCCCCTGATGGTTGGTCTGAGTATGAACAACACAGAGTGTTGTATCATGGAAGGATTTTTTTCTTGGCAATGTGTGAGACGGTCCTCAGAGAGTTCCATGGTTCTCCTTTAGCAGTGCATCCTGGTGCGACAAGGATGTACCGATCCTTGAGGAGTCAGTTTTGGTGGCCTGGGATGAAGTGTGCGGTTGTAAAGTTTGTGTCTTGATGTTTAGTCTGCCAGAAGGTGATGGTCGAACACCATGTTCCTAGTGGTATTCTCCAGCCATTAGAGATTCCTCAGTGGAAGTGGGATGACATCTCAATAGACTTTGTTACTAGTTTACCTCGAGTTCTGGGAGTTTATTATGCTATTTGGGTGGTAGTGGATTGTTTAACAAAATTGTCCCACTTCATAGAGATCAAGGAGTCGATCTTAGTGGAAGTTTTGTCGAGGCAGTATCTGGAGGAGGTGGTGAGACATCATGGAGTCCCAAGGACGATCATTTCTGATCGAGATCCTTGTTTTACCTCTAGGGTGTGGAAAGGTCTCCAACATGCTTTTGGTTCTTAGCTATGCCTTATCACTTCTTTTCACCCTCAAACGGATGGTTAGACAGAGCAAACCATCCAGACTCTTGAAGACATGTTACACTCTTATGTTCTTGATTTTTTAGGTTCATGGATGAGGAACTTACCCTTGGTGGAGTTCACTTAAAATAATAGTTTTCACTCCACCAACGGTATGGCACCGATTGAAGCCTTTTATGGCCGGCCTTTCCATTCTCCGTTGTGCTGGACTTGGGTCGGAGAGTCAGCAATTCTCGGACCGGAACTAGTGCCGAATACAACAGATATGGTTCAGGTGATTCGTGAGAGGATGAAGACAGTGCAAGATTGTCATAAATCATATGCCGATCAAAAACAGAGACCCTTAGAGTTTGATGTTGGGGATCATGTGTTTCTGAAGGTGACTCCCCGTCGTGGGCAGTGAAGGGTTGGTCATGGGAGTAAGCTTTCTCCCCTATTTGTTGGGCCTTTCAAGGTGTTAGCTCGTGTTGGAGCTATGGCGTATCGAGTAGCGCTTCCCCCTCAGATGAGTCGGATACAAGACGTTTTCCATGTATCACAGCTACGTCGTTATATTCATGAAGAATCCCACATCATCGATTGGGGAGAGATCCATGTTAATGATGATTCCACCTTTGAGGAGTGGCCTATAGAGATCGAAGACCACAAGGAAAAGGTGTTGCACATGCGATCCATCCCTTTAGTTCGTGTCTTGTGGTGAAACGGCGGCTTGGAAGAGAGTACTTGGGAACGTGAGTCACAGATACACACTCAGTACCCAGAGTTATTTGATGTTTAACTCTTTTCATGTATCATTGTAACTTATGTGGTTTTGGAACATTCATGTTTATGAGATGGCATCCTTTGTTGCTTTGGTGGCTTGAACTTTTTTTGAGAGGTATCTCGGTGGGTGGTTGTTCATACACTATTTCATTTTCTCTTTAGGTGGGTTTTGGATTCTTGAGGATGATAATGATTTGAGAGGTATCTGATGCAATGGCCCAGACCTCTTTGGTCCATTCCTTTGTGAAAATGTGGTGTTAGAGGTGTTTTGGGAGGTCAAGGTGGCTTGGGGTGCATTTGGGTGGACTTTTAAGGAAATCTAAAGGGTTATGGCCTTCGCACGGGAGGTGCATGGTTTTCCTAAACCATGCGGCCAAACTGTGCAAGGCTAGTATTGTAGGCACTCGCTAATGCATGGTTAGCGCACAGTTTGTCTAACCGTGCAGACTAACTGTGCGAGGAGTGATTGTCCAGGCATAAGCTAGCGCACGGTTTGTTAAACCGTGCGGAATAACCATACAGGCACTTAAATTTATATCCTAGAATTGTGGATCTAACTCATTTTTCCTTTAATAACCTTGTTTAATACCCTAATCGGCCATAACTCGGGATTACTTTTCCTTGGAGGTAGAAGAACCTCTCCCAAGCGTTTTGGAGGCGATCCGGAGGCTTCTCTTCACGAATCGAAGTCGGTTTCTCGAGGTATGTGATACTTTTGTTTGGTTTCTTAGATCTACGTAGATATACTCCTCCTCTTCTCTCGAGATCTTAGATCTACGCCCGTTATGGGTAGATCTAAGGGTGTGGATGTCGTTTATGTTGAACTTTGGTCTTGGTTGTGTTACGAGAGGAGATCTAAGGAGGATTCGTGGGAGGAATCGACCTGGTTTCTTGGGCGCTCATCGACTGTTGTGGTTTCCCACGAAAACCTTTGAGGTAGGGGATATGTGGCTTCTCTAATTGTTATGTGTGATCATAGAGTTATCATGATTTATCCCTTTGGATCACAATGAAATTGAACTAATTAAATACTTGAAATGGATTAAGAAATTGCATTAAACGCATGTTGTTGCCTCATGTTTCCTAGATAGTGTGATATCTATGTCTTTCTTGTTAGCATGTTGTTCTTGATGAATTGATAAAGAACGTAAAGCCGGAATTAATTGATAATTAATTGGATAAAAATAAAGAGTCGTCAAAAATAATCTGGTTCTTGTTGTAATTTTATTTTGATTATGTGGGCATTGTAAGCATGTTTAATCCTTGTGATAGATTACTGTTTTGGTTCATTATGTTGGAACCAATGAATTGAATATGTTAATTCAAGATGGATTTATGAACATGATTGATTGAATTCCCTGAAGGGTTCTGAGTTACCCTGTTGTTATGAATTAGGGTTGAGAGCCCAATTGATGTAATGTGTTGTTTTCCTGCTGCTTGTGCGGTGCTGTGACCTTGGAGGGGTGTTGTGATATCTTGTGTTGTGATGTTACCATGGAGGGGTGTTGTTGTATGTGGAGGCAGGGAGGCCTTGTGGTTGTGGCAGTGGATGACGCCTAGAGTGACGAGATGCATCGGTTTATGCATGTGGGTGTCGGGGAGGACACCAGGGATGATGGTATGGGATGGATGTGCTAGCTGAATGTTTATTGGTTTGATTGGTTGTTATCCACTTTACTTTTCCCCACTGCTCAAGGCGGCTAGTTTTACTTACCCTTCTTTTGAAAGGGGCGAAGATTCATGGGGTATGCCACGTGCTTTCCGTTTTTAGCTTCTCAAGGGAGAATGGTCTTATGCTCTTCTTATAGCCGGCAAAGACTCGACGGGTAGTATATCTACTCATCGTGTTGAGGCCCCTTGTGTTTAGTAGCATAGGATGCTTTTCTAGAATGCCTGGGAATATGGGAAAGTAATTATAAAATGAAATTTTGATTAAATGGTGATAATCCATGGGGATGGAGATGCTGGTATTTAATGGTGATGTTGTAACTTTAATGGAACATTAACTTTTGAAGGTGATGCCAAGAAAGTTCAAATGTAGTTTTTGTTCATGGTTAATTAATGTGAAAATAATTAATTAACGTAAAGTGGAATTGATGAAAAAGGGAATGAAGTAACCTAATGATGTTCTTTAACTTGTTGTGTGCTTATAGGATGCCTAGCCTTAGAAATAGCAGCCCGGAGTCCGAGAGACATTAGCTGCAGTTGAGGCTAAGACTAGGTTATGCCCATAGTGTGGTTGTGATTTATATATATTCTGTACTTTTTGTGTTTCTATACGCTAATCCACCCTGTCGGTAAGGAGAACTGACACCTAGGGGATTCTGAGCCCTGGGGGGTGTTTTCCCCAACATTCTAATGGGAGGGTGAATGGCTGACTACCCCCATTGACCCCGCTCTCATCTCTTGGTAGATACTAGTGTTGTTGGCACAACGGTTAGTTTTCCCCATATATGTGTGTAGAGGGTTGTAATGGCTTGTGGTTATTTCCACACATACATTCTAGATTTAGTATCCTATGGACTACTTTAGGTGTAACGTGTATAGTCTATGATGGCATGGGGATCCTTACGCGGTGTATGGGCTTTAATGGCTTGAGGTACAGTACCCGACGTATGATACACGTTATGCGGGCTGTGGTGGCTCCCAGAACCTACCTGGTTTATTTTCATTGTGATGATGGTGTGGTGCTTATCCCAGGTGTATGCGGGCAAACCTTTGTGGTGCATGTGGTGCAGATTTTGGATGTTAGCCCAAGTTTATATGGGTAATCCTTTGGAAGGAGATGCACAGGACATATGTCATTGGGGAAAAGTGTCAAACCAGTGGGGAAGTAGTAGTGGGGTAACCTTGATATTCTTTAATATATACTATATTCTTGTATGCGTTACTTGGTGAGAGTATCCATGGTGAGGTTGGGAACATAGTAAACCTGTTTAGGTGATGAGTTAGTTTCACTTGTTATTCACTGTGCTTTAGCATGCTTTCTTTACTTTTGCACGAGAGGCTTTAGGAAGGATCCTGCTGAGTATACAGTTATACTCACCCTATGTATATATAAACTGTTTTTCAAGTCATATGAAGGAAGTTGGAGATCAAGATGGTTACTACTAGCTTGGGGTTGCAGGAGCTGTTCAGGCTAGTGTTCGCTGCTATTTTACTTTCATTTGGGTACTTGTAGTTTCCCCTTGCAGTTGTTGTACTTTTTGAATGACATTACATATATGCACTGGAGTTTCCTTTTACATTTCAGTTATGAGTTGGAGTTTTTTGGTGTCTGTATTATCTGTCTCTTCCGCATGTGTTCTCTTAGAGGGTAATGCCTCCCATTTGTGTGTTTATTATACCATTGGTGCTAGTCACCGACTCGGGTCCTACTGGAGGCGGGACTCGGGGGTCATTATCTCCCTTCTCACATTGCCAGCCCAGGAGGGGTATACATTGTGGGGAGGGGGTCGTGAAAATTATTATATAACAACACAAGATACAACCAACCAAATATTTCATTATAATAGAGATAATTTTACAGGAAAGGCATTACAACAAAAAATCAGATTGGTCTATTTTTCTTCCTTTTCCTTGGGGATTAACTTTTTCAATAGAGTTTTTAGCTTCTTCAAGTCCTTCTGGTCCCCCTCAGCTTGTTTTTCTAAGTCTTGAATCCTTTTTTCTTGAGCCTTCAAATCCTTCTCCTCTGCCTTAAGAATTTCATCTTTATTCACAAGCTTTTCTTCGATCTCAATCCGGAGATATCTTTCCACTTTCTTGTTTTGAGCAACCGAGTTAAGCTTCCTATTCATATCCCTTACCTGTTGATTCTGAGTATTTTTTTTTTCAGGGGTCACCTTATCCTGAAGATTCTTTATTTTTGCATCCTCGGTGTCAAAAGAATCTTTAGAATTATTCTGAAAATGATCAATCTCTACCTTATCATCATCAATTTGCTTTGACCATAGAGTGATTTTGATGCACGATTTTCTGTGGACCTCATAATTGATAATGAAATTTCTATGATCAACCTTAATCATTACACACTTATCCATCACCATGGATAAGGATTCTAATTTCTGATTTAGGCTGTGTTGAAGCATCTGGAATCTGGATTCTATGGTGGGAAAGATCAGAATGGTGTTCACTAATTTCTTCAAATATTCAACAACAAAATCATCACCCAGTGTGGATGATTCCGAATCAGACACCTTGAATGGGGATTGTTATTATTCAATTTCAACCAACATTATTCAAGAAGAACCACCAAAATCTTTCTTCCTAATGATATATTTTTTTGGGGTGTCCATAAGAACTTGCTTCCCTTTATAAACTTTCAGAACTGCCTCATCAGGAGATTCTTCCTTGCTTTCAGATACTTGAACAATCTTATCTTTATCTTGTTTCTGCTTCTCTTCTCCTTCTTCAAGAAAGTGCTTCTCATTGCTTTCTTCGTCAGATGATTAATTTCCTTTCTCTTCTTCATTTTCACCTTCTGCCTTACCATCTTTATCATCTCCCTTCCTAGAGTGACAAACTTTGAGGTCTCAGCCTCAGAAGTTCGGAGTGGTAGTTTTTCTGATGGGTTTTCCTTCTCTTGATACTCTTTCACTTGTTTAATCAAGTCATCTAGATCACCACTTCATTCTTCTTCTACATATTCTCCTTTTTATACCTCCTCCTCTTCTTATATTTCTTCACAAACTTCTTCCTATACTCCTTCAACGACTACTTTTTCTACATCTTCAACAACCTTTTCCCTTTAGAATTTCCAGAGTGAAGTAATTTTTACCAGGAGTATCTGGTAATTGCTCAACAAGAAAGGTTTCCTGTACAAGAATATTCTCAGAAGCTATTTCCGTGTCTCTCAAAAGGGATTGAACAATTTCAGTCTCAGAAATTTTCTTCTTCATCTTCTTCTCCTTTTCTTGTTTTTCAAACTCATCCACAGCTTTTTCTCTTAAGGCCTTAGCCTCAGCAGGGTCCAATCCAAGCTATGGATCCCGTTATTTCCTTTTCTCCTTATCTTCCCTCCAATTAGCTACCACCTCATCTGGATATGCTTTCTGTTTCTTCATCTTGGGAGGTGTGGATTGGGTTCCCTTATTTTTTGGGATCTTGTCCTGAACAACCACTTCTTTCAATTTCCTCTTCCCACCAACTTTCTTCACTGGCTCAGCTTTCTCCACATTTTTCGGATTGGTTTTAGCCTCTTCGTCTGGAAAATTATAAAACCCTCATGTTTCCTTGGAATAGGCCATATTCATCCTTTTCAAGGTATCATCACTAACAAGCATAACCTTGAAATTCCGAGCCTTAGACTTACATGCAATCTTGAAAGAATCCAGACACCTAACTCTCAACTTTGATAGTAAGGCAGGGTACATGATGATTTGAGCTCTCAATTATACATCCTTGATGTTCTTGATTATCACAAGAACATGCCTCATCAGATTGATTTTTCTTAGATTCACCAAGAAGTCTAATAAATATATATCACTTTTCTTCAGGGTATCTTTGTCACCCTTTCTCGGAACAAAGAAACCATATACCTACAACTGAAGAATCTGATTATTAGAAGATAGGTGAGAAATCATGACTGTATTTACATCATGAGGCCCAAGACACTCCAATGCCTTCACCTTAACAAAACTACCTTGTACATCCAGAATTTTATGCGAGCAGAATTCAGCTTCTCCATCATATTCCAGCCCCACCAAGCTTTCTACCTTAGTGTAAGTAAGTTTATAAGTCTTCCCATAAGACATGAAAGAAAATTTTTCTCTTCCCTCTTCCTCAAGGAAACAAACTGATTCATAGAACTCAACAAGAAATTCTGGGTAGACCTTGTTTTGAACGCCTATCTTAGGTACACGTAACTCTTCCCAACCATTCAACTTGATGTTCTTAGAGATGATGGAATCATACTTGTTAAAGTTTGGACGCACCAACATTTCTCTGTATATTTACCATTTTGAGATTGGCTTCATGAAAGATATTTCTTGAGAAGTGGCTTCTACAGACATTCGGAATGGAGGAGTACTGAAAGATTCGAAACGGGCTTTAAGAACTAAGGCAGAGCCTCAACACACAAGAGCTTGAAATCGATGTGGGACAACCATAGGGGTCCCCTTTATATAGGCAATGGAGGTGACCTTTCACCTTCAGAAAACAATATAATGGTTGAAAAACACCATGATCTGATCTGATGGTTGAAATCATACCCATAAGGAAATCTTGAATCCGATATTTTGAGGTTTTAAAAACATTCGGATTTAAGATGAAACGAATCTGAGAAATTTTCAAAGAAAAAGAAAGTACCAGCAACTAAAAATGATTACGCAAACTTAAGTGAGGAAATAATACCTTTCAGATTTGCTAGGAAGATTATTTGTAATAGGTAATATTCTTCTTGAAGAAAATTTTACTATAAAAAAAACTCATTAAGAAAAACTCTAGTATGAAAAATATGAATACGAAAATTCCCATTATGAAAATTCTCATTACTAAAATTTCATTACGAAAATTCTCAGTACGAAAACTTCATTACGAAAATTTCCAGTACAAAAACTTCATTACGAAAATTTTCAGTATGAAAACTTCATTATGAAAATTCTCAGTAAAAAAACATCATTAAAAAAATTTCATTATGAAAAATTTCCATTACAAAAAATTTGAAAAGATATACTAAAAGAACCATGAAAAAACCATTACAAAAGACACAAAAAACATCATTAATAAAAAAAATTGAAAAACTCATTACGAATTTTTTTTTTGAAAAACTCATTACGAAATTTTTTTGAAACACTCATTACAAATTTTTTTTTGAAAGACTCATTGAGAAATATTTTTTAAAGACTCGTTACGAATTTTTTTTAAATACTCGTTACGAAAAAAATTTGAATGGAACATTACGAAAAATTTTGAAAGGCACATTACGAAATTTTTGAAAGACTTATAAACAAATGTACTCCCCCTATGAAAAGGATTTTATTACTATAACAAGAATGGTTCAACAATAAGTTAAATAAAGGAAGATTACCTCATGGTTATCATTCCTAGATTTTGTTTAATGTATTAAAATCTATCGGAGGGTAAGGATTTTGTGAATATGTCAGCAAGTTGATCTTGTGTTCTGATAAACTGAAGAATGATATCTGCTTTTAGTGTGTGATCCCTAAGAAAGTGATGTATAATATCTATAAGTTTTGCACAGGAGTGATGTGCAGGGTTTTTACTAAGGGAAATGGCACTTGTATTATCACAAAAAATTTGATTCTTAGTAAAACTCATTCCATAATCCGTGACTGTGTGTTTCCTCCACAATACTTGAGCACAACAACTTCCAGCTACTACATATTCAGATTTAGAAGTGGAGAGTGCTACAGAATGTTGATTCATGCATGACCAGGAAACTAATGAATCTCCTAAGAAATGACAAGTTATGGATGTACTTTTTCTAACCATTCTACACCCACCAAAGTC
Source organism: Viscum album (assembly GCA_963277665.1). NCBI lineage: Eukaryota > Viridiplantae > Streptophyta > Magnoliopsida > Santalales > Viscaceae > Viscum > Viscum album. Next base: position 1,068,635,596 of record OY728136.1, read on the forward strand.
AACATATAAAAATCTCTTTAAAACAAAATCATTTCCAGAAGTATAAAATAGTCCTAGATCCATGGTTCCCTTTAGGTAGTGAAAAATTATTTTCAGTTCCTTTAAATGAGATTCTTTAGGATTTTATTGTTATCTTGCACATAAGCATACTGAGAACATCAAGTATGGTCGACTAGCTGTTAAGTAAAGTAGACTTCCTATCATACCTCTAAAATATGTTTGATCTACTAGTTTTCCAGCTTCATCAAGATGAAATGTGTTTGGGGGTACCAAAAGGAGTACTTATACTCTTAGTGTTTTCATACCCAATATGGTTGGATCTAAATTTCCCTTAACATAGTTATTTGGAAGCAAAAATCCTGTAAATCGATCATACCATTCTTGTGGGGATTGTTTAAGGCCATACAATGCTCTGGTAAGTCTAAAAACATCATCAAAATGTGTCATATCTTCAAAGCCAGGAGGTTGTTCAACAAAAACTTCCTCTTGAACATAACCATTAAGGAAAGAATATTTCACATCCATTTGAAAAATTTTGAAATTAAATAATGCTATAAAAGAGACTAAAATACGAATAGATTCAAGTCTAGCTACTGGAGCATAGGTTTTTTCATATTCCATTCATTCTTGTTGATTATAGCCTTTATCAACCAATATAGGTTTATTTATTATAATGATTCCCTTTTCATCACATTTATTTTTGAAGACCCATTTTACTCCAATTACAGATGTTTCCTTAGGCCTTTCAACCAAGGTCCAGACTTTATTCCTTTCGAATTCATTTAGTTCATCTTGCATGGCTTTAATCCAATCTACATCACCTAAAGCTTCATCCGTGCTTTTTTGTTCTAATTGGGAAAGGAATTCTAGATGTTCTACTTAATTTCATAAGGAACTTCTAGTACTTACAGGTTGATTGACATAACCAATGATATTATCACTGGGATGATACTTTAGAAATGACTAGTTTGGGTTTTCTAAAACCTGTTCATCAACATAGGGTACGAAATCTTCTAGGGTAAATTTTTCAGAAGTATCTTTTTGAAAATTTTCATTATCAGAAGGATTTATTATCAAAAGTTGATAATCAGTTTTTGAAAACACATCTGAAGATATAAGTTGGGGTTGTTGGAAAACAAAAGGATCACTTTCATCCAATTTGACATGTACTGTTTCTTCAACAGTGCAAGTGTTTTTGTTGAAAAATCTATAAGCCTTAGAAGTTGTGGAGTAGCCTAAGAAAATTATTTCGTTAGATTTTGGTTCAAATTTGTGTAATTTATCTTTAGTATTCCGGATGAATACTTTTCAACCAAAAACCATAAAGTAGGAAAGTCTAGTTTTTCTACCATTCCATAACTCATAAGGATTTTTTTAAGAAAAGGTCTAATCAAAACTCATTTTATAGTATAACAAGCAATACTTACAGTTTCAACAAAAAAAACATTGGCAACAAAATACTCACTCATCATGGTTTTAGTTATCTCTTGAAGAATTATATTTCTTCTTTCAACAACACTATTTTTGTTGAGGTGTTCTGGGTGCCGAGAAATTTTGAAAAATGCATTTTTTTCTACAAAAAGTTTCAAAATCGGAATTTTGAAATTCTCCTCCATGATCACTATGAATAATTTTCAATGGGATGTTTTTATCATTTTTAACTTGGGCTCTAAAACTTTTTAAATAAGAAAAATCATTAGACTTCATTGCTAGAAAATAGACCCATGTAAATCTAGTGTAATCATCAACTAAGACAAATTATAATGACCCATACTTTACATACATTGTTAATACTTCAAAATTGGAGTACACTTATTACAACATATAACAAGGCCATGAAAGGACCGTATAGGTATAATGTCTTTAGAAACTGGGAAACATAAACAACGGGTTCATAAATCATCTACGTTGTCTCCCATTTATTTCCTCATATCTAGAGTCCCTCTTTGGCATATCCTACTTAATATCCTTCTTCCGGAACTAGGGAAATGAAAACATACAAAAGGGTGAGCTCAAATGATCAGTAAGGGTAAACAAAAGAAATATCAATCACATCATATTCATAAGAACATATCATTTTGGAAATCTTAACCTACAAAAGAGATCATAATTTCATAACATGGGATAAATCATAGTAGTGAAATGTAATCCCAATAATCATAACATAAAACATGAAAATCTGTGGCATACACACATAATCATAGAGAATCATTTATTAGTAGTCAAGACTCATTTCCAAGACTATCTTAGCGGACAAAGTCCATTTCTGAACCGAGTTCACTCCTTGTTTCAATCCTGTGTCACTGAACCGGATTAACCTGCCGTTCCAAGCACGTCTATCTCATGAGATATAAATCTTTACCCAATGCATTGGAGGGAGATATATTTACCACCCATCACATAATGATACCATTTTTATGTGTTCCACAAAATCCTAAACCATACATCATAGCATAACCCATGTAATAAAAATGGGATTCTTAAACATCGTGTCATCGTAAAAAAATTCATATAAGATAAAGGAATTCATAAAAATAATTCCATCACAACATAATCAAATAAATTTAATAAAACGGGTAGAAATACAACCCTATATTCCTTAGATGGAAATAATTTTGATAAAACACATGAACTCCATTCTTGAGGAAAATATCTTTTCTACTTTAAAAACATTTTTCTTTCTTAACATGTCATACAATTTTAAAATAAAAGAAGTTTTTTAAAAATAAACATGAAAAATTGTAAAGGAAGATTATTGTAAATAATTTTTTAAAAATCCATTCATGCCGTATAAGTTAAAAAAACATTCCTCTCGTACTTATGTCGGAAAAGTCAAAAAGTATCTCTTACGAAAAACGACAAAAGATTCCCTTCATATCTTTTACTAGAAACTCAACGATGGGTAAAATTAGATTTAAACTATTGTATAAGGATATAAATATTACATATTGAGGAAACATGGATGTGGATGATAAATATTCCCCAGTAAATTCTGAAGTATAAACAATCTCGGATAAAAAATGAGATTGCGATATTTTCCCTTACTTTAGGTCCGATTTGCTTCGTAAGTGTCCGAAACTCGTATATAATGATTTAAATAATGTCATTGACTTATTCGGGAATCATACTCATTTTTATGATATCATATATGGTCATATTCTTATCTTCTTATTAGTAATATTTCATTGCTACTTCTTATTCAGGTGTTTATTACTTTTTGTTCTTATGCGTGTTTTGTCGAATGAATTCTTATTCTTCACTTTAGGTTATAGATACCTAATTTCCAGAATTATATTAGTGTACTATATATCATATTTATTCATTAAATTAATTCATATAATCATTATTCAATGAAGATCATGTAGAACGAGTCGCATCACATCGTGGAGACGGTATTCCGTACGTACGCATGAGCGATTATATCGTTCCTATGATCGTGGAATTGTATTAAAGTGTATATATACTATTTCAGAATCAATACCACTTTAAAATAATTATATATAGTTTTTTCTTTGCACCATTATACCCATCCAAGTATGGTTGTGGTGGAAAATAGATTACACCACGGCATGGAGACGGTATTCCGTACGTATGCACGCGCGATGATTTCGTTTTCCATAGGATGGATAGATGGTGAAATAGGGTTGTGTAATACATATAATAACATATCAGTATATGAGTGATACTGATTTTATTACTTCATAATGAAACAACTAAAGAAAAAGAAGTGGAAGAAGAAATAAAGTTGAAAGAATCGGTAACTGACATTACCTCTTCTTTGAAGAGCCTCTTTGAGACCTCCTTTTAGAGCACTAAAATTGGTCTTTGAAGAAGACCGGGACATATATGATGTTTCTAGGGAAGTGGATAAGGGAATTTAGTAGGGGATGGCCGAGCATGAAGGCTCAAAGTGGTGTGAGGAAGAGAGGGAGGAGGTGCCCTTTTATAAGGGAGGAGAGGGGCACCTTAGGAAAAACTAAAAATATTATTTTATTATAAAGTCATATTCGGTTTTTAATAGCTCCAAATTGATTTATTTCGAATATAAGGTGGGTATTTGTCGAAATACTATCATCCAATAGAATTTATACAAGTTTAGGTATCTATTTTAACCTTATCATTTAGATTTCCCTTGAAGTTATATAATTTAACTTTTACCATGTCTTTTTGTTTTTTTACACTATAAGGTTAATAAACATACCATAACAAGCCAAAAGAACCCCAAGTTGTTTATTATTAATATATATAACCTTATATAAGTCATTTGGCCTATCCTTAGATTTTTAGTAATAAAATAACAATTAATAATATAATATTTGTTTTAAAAAAGCTATTTTATGTCAACTTTGACACTATTTGGTAATTGATTTTTGTGAAAATCATAACAAAAATATTAGTTCAAAAAAAGTTATTTCAATCAATAATAACATGTCATATTAACATATAAAATTATTGTAATTCATAAAAAGTCTCAAATTACATTTATTTGGGAATTTATAACATCAATTATGTCAATATTTCATTAATAATATAATTACTGCATCATCATTGTGTCATAAATAAATTAAATTATTTAAAGTATAAATATTAGAAATAAAATACCATTATGTAGGAAATATTTTTAGATTTCTAATGAATATTTATATTCGAATTTATCTTATTATAACCCTATATTAAAAATGATTTACCTATTAAACTTCGATTTTAACTATTTTAACCCTTCTTTAAATAAATTAATATTAAATGTCATAATCTAATCCAAGTGGTCCTAAATGGTCATATTTTATTCCTAAGTTGTTTTTGGTCGAATTACACATATCCAATATAATTAGGACATGTGTTAGGGTAACAATAATATCATTTTTACCCTTAATTACCCTATTTACTTTTAATCGTGGTAAAAAAAAGTAAAAAGTTACTATTCACCAAAAATTATTTTCATCTCATTGAACCACATTTTACTTACTGACATCAACCGTGTCTCTCGGATTTTTTAAATTCCATTCACAAAAGTGGTAAAATTATGTTCTATGTAAATTTTCAAATTATCCTAGGAGGTGGGTAAAAGATGGTGAAAAGTTCAATAAAATTTTTATATATCTAAAATTATAATAAAATGACTCCAATGAATTACATTGAACTTATATAGGTATTGTGTATCAATTTTTATCTAAAATAAATTTAAACAAATTAAATAATTATTTAAATAAAAAGTCGGTTTTTAAATAGTAACCTAGTGTTTTCACTATTCATCAAAAATTGAAAGTTTTCAGAAAAATACCAAAATGTCACCCTAAGATAACTTCGATATTCCGAATCCAAAAATGAAGTCCGTTTTGAAACATAAAAATTAAAAAATTACAAAAAGTGGTTATTACTATTCATAACAACTAGTTTTAGTAATATTTTAATAGCATATCGTTGTTTACTGAAACTGAGTATTGCGTACGACGCAAGCTATCGAGGAAGGTCGTGATTGCGTGTAAAGCAAGCCAAGATAGTGTTATGTGTAGTGAAAGATCCCTTTGATGATTTATAAAAACAAAATATTTCTCATAAAAGTCTCGGGTGTTACATTCTACCCCCCTTAAAATGAATTTCGCCCTCAAAATTCGTCACTTTGTAACAAATAGATGAGGATACCTCTCCCTCATCATATACTCAATTTTCCATGTAGCTTCTTCTAATTGGTGGTTCCTCCATAAAAAATTCACCAAGCGAGTGGTCTTGTTCCATAGGACTTTTTTGCTACGATCCAGAATCTCTATCAGCTGTTCTTCATAAGAAAGATCTTGCTCAGTGGTACAACTTCTGAGCTGAGTACATGTGAAGGATCAGGTATGTACTTTCTCAGGAGAGATACATGGAAAACATCATGAACTTGGGAGAGATTCGGTGGAAGCTCCAATTGGTAAGCTACCTTCCCAACATGATCTGGTATTTCGAAAGGAACGATATATCTTGGGCTCAGCTTTCCCTTCTTTCAAAATCTCATTACTCTCTTCCAAGGAGATATTCGTAAGAAACTTTATCACCCACATGAAACTCTAGGTCTTTTCTTCGGTTGTCGACATAAATTTTTTGTCGACTCTGAGCAGCTCTAATGTGTTGTTGAATAGATCTGACCTTTTCTGCCATCTCATCAACAAGATCAGGTCCTAATAGCTTTCTTTCCCCAACTTCATCCCAACAAGTTGGAGTCCTGCATTTATTTCCATAGAGAGCTTCATAAATATCCATCTGAATACTGGAGTGAAAGATATTATTATAAGAAAATTCCAAAAAAGGTAGGTGTTGATCCCAACCATCTTTGAAATCCATGGAGAAAGCTCTCAACATATCTTCTTGAGTTTGAATTGTCCTCTCAGACTGACTGTCTGTCTGAGGATGATAAGCAGTTCTTAAACTCAACTCTGTATCCAGAGTATGCTGAAGACTTCGCCAAAACATTGAGGTAAACCTCGGATCTCGATCAGATATAATAGAAAGTGGTACTCCATGCAATCTTACCACTTCCTTTACATATATCCTGGCAAGCTGATCTAGAGATAAATCCTCTCTAAGGGCAATGAAGTGTGCAGACTTTGTAAGACTATCAACTATGACCCAGATTGCATTACTACCTTTGGATGTTTTAGGAAGTCCCATGACAAAGTCCATAGTGATGTTTTCCCATTACCATTTAGGTATGGGTAATGGTTCTAACATCCCCTTAGACTTCTGTCTCTTAGCTTTAACTTGCTGAAAAACCAAGCATCGAGAGACATATTTAGAAACATCTCTTTTCATTCCATCCCACCAGAAGTACTCTTTCAGGTCCCTATACATCTTCGTGCATCCAGGATGAATAGAGAATGAAGAACTATGAGCCTCATCCAGCAGCTCCTTTAATTCGGGGATGGGAGGAAAACAAACCTGATTCCTGAACATTATTATCCCATAACAATCAAGGTAGAATTCATGAACATTTCTCACCTTCTTTTGTAACTAGACATCTTCTTTATATTTCTGTTTAATCTTCACATGTATAGATGGTTGAACATTCATTTGAAAAAGATATGATTTTTTCCCTTTCATTATAATTCCAAGATCCATCCTTTGTAAATCAATAAATATTGGATCTTTTTTATCCTCATCATGGATAAGCTAGCATGGTCTTGTCGACTTAATGCATCTACCACCTTGTTTTCTTTCCCAGGGTGGTAATGAATTGAGCAGTCGTAATCCTTAATCAGCTCCAACCATCTTCTTTGGCGCATATTCAGCTCCATTTGTGTGAAAATATACTTTAAACTTTTATGATCAGTATAAATGTCACACCATTCTCCATAAATATTAGGCCTCCAAATCTTTAATGCAAAGATTACCGCATCTAACTCCAAATCATGAGTTGGGTAATTTTGCTCATGGATTTTCAACTGTCGTGAGGCATAAGTTATCACCATATCGTTTTGCATAAGAACACACCCCAGCCCCTTCTTGGATTCATCACTGTAGATCACAAACCTTTCTCCACTACAAAGATGTGTGTGCATAGGTGCACTAGATAACCTTCTTTTGAACTCCTTGAAATTCTCTTCACACTCTGCCGTCTAAACAAACTTAACTCCTTTCTGAGTCAACTTGGTGAGTGGATTAGATAATTGTGAAAAATATTTCACAAAATGTCGATAATATCCAACCAAACCAAGAAAACATCGGATCTCAGTTACTGTTGTTGGTCTCGACCATCTTTCGATAACTTCTTTTTTTGCCGGATCCACAGATATCTCCTCTTTTGAGATTATGTTACCCAAAAATGCAACTTTTTGAAGCCAAAATTCACACTTGGGAAATTTGGCATAAAGCTTCTCCTTTCTCAGGGTCTTAAATATAATTCTCAATTGATCTTCATGTTCTTCATTTCTCTTTGAATAGACAAGAATATTTTCTATAAAGACTACCAAAAACTGATCTAGATAGTCTCTAAGGACTCTATTCATCAGATCCATGAAGATAGCAGGGGCATTAGTAAGATCAAATGGTATCACTATAAATTCATAGTGTTCATACCTTGTATGGAAAGCCGTCTTTGGTATATCTATCTTTTGACCCTTAATTGATGATACCCTGAATGAAAATCAATCTTGGAAAAGTATTGAGCTCTGTGTAGTTGGTCAAATAAGTCATCAATGCACGGGAGAGGATATTTGTTCTTGATAGTGATCTTGTTAAGTTCTCGATAATCAATGCAGAGTCTCATTGATCCATCTTTCTTCTTAACAAACATAACAGGTTCTCCCCAAGGTGACACACTAGGGTGTATGAATCCTTTATCAAGATTCTCTTGGAGTTGCTTCTTCAATTCCGTTAACTCAATTGGGTCCATTCTATAAGGTGTCATTGAAATAGGCAAAGCACCCGGTATGAGTTCTATTGAAAACTCAACTTCATGATTTGGTGGACAACCCGGAAATTCTTCTAGAAAGACATCATCAAACTCTCATACAATGGGAATATTCTTAATCGTTATTTTATCACCAACCATTTGAGATAAATAACCTTCATTTAGTGGAATCAAGACCCATAAGATGGAATAAATTTCCACTGGAAGGTTATGTTCATCCTTGCATCGATAGATGATCATAGATTGATCTGGAATATGAAATGTGACTTCCCTTCTTTAGAAATTGATATGAGATACATATAAAGAAAGCCAATCCATGACAAGAATCACATCAAATTACACTATAGGAAGGATCACCAGATTTTCCCGAAGCACTTTCCCACAAACATCAATCGGAGAAGAATTATAAACTTTTGATGTGACGGTTGTGCCATTAGGGGTTGTCACAGCTAACTCAACATCTAATTGTTGAGGTAATGCGGCGATACCCTTAGAAAATTCTTCAGATATAAAAGAGTGGGTGGATCCAGAATCAAATAAAACATTTTCTACTTTAGAGTGGATGGTAAGTGTACCTCTCACCACTTCGTTGTCGTACTCCACATCGCCGATAGTAATTGCATGTGACATTCCATTTTCTTTAGCATTAAGAGTGTGTTGGAGTCGATCAATATCAACAACCCTTGGATTAGGGAATTGATTGGCATAATACCCCATTTCCATGCACTTGTAACATTGAAGTGTAAGAGGTGCACTCTGTGTATCCTTTTCTTTGTTTGCATCCCTAGAAATATTCTTCCCATCATTGCGGCATTCAAATGCCTGATGACCTTCCTTTCCACATTTGAAACATTTACTTTTTCCCTTAAGACAACTCCCTCCATGTTTCTTTCCACACTTTGAGCATAAGGGAAAACTCATCTTCTTTTCAGTGTGCACTTTATATTTTCCTTTGAATTCCATTTTCCTCTTCATATCAAACCCAAATGACTGATGGGTTACTCCAATCTCCATCTCATCTTTGAGAGCACATCAAACGATTACTCATAGATATTGAAGTCCCTTATGGCTAATTCCCTTATAAGACATGGTTTTAAGCCACTAAAGAATCGATCGATCTTACTCTCAGGTTGGATAATAATACCAGAAGTGTACCATGGAAGTCATGTAAAATTTGCTTCATAGGTACCAACAGATTCATCATTTTTATGCTTCAGTTCAAGAAACTCCTTCTCAATCTTTGTTCGAAGAATAAGAGGGAATTACTTTTTGAAAAATATGTTCTTGAACTCGTCCCATTCCATGGACTCAATTTCATCCCTTTGCCTTGTATTCTTAATAATATTCCACCATTGATCAGCATCTCCTTCAAAACGATACACTGCTAAGATGACTTTATCATGTTCAGAACATTGAAGAACTGATAATATATTTTCAGTGGTACTGATCCATTGCATAGCCACTAATGGATCATAAGACCCGTTGAATGAAGGTGGACACTACCTCATGAAGGATTCAGCAGAATGTTGCTCCTTCCTTTTCTCGTTTGGAAGTCTTGCACGATTCAAATCTTGAGAAAGTTGTGTGAGAATGGATACAAGATTTTGCATTCCATCTCCCTTAACGTTTGGTTGTTCAAGGAGACAATCATTGCATTGCCCGTCGCATTATGCATTAACACGGTTCCTTCAGGTTCCAGCCATTGACTAAAACCAAGAAGAATAATGTGAGCAACACTGATTATAATAGGAAAACCACATAATCAAGAATAAAATTTCACACTTAAGGTCTTATCATAGGTTGTTCATGGCCATTTCTAAAACACTAAGATTTTGTTCTATGCTTAGACTTATCCTTATGGATTTTACATCCTAGTTTCCAAAGGTTGACTATACCTTTCCTCTTATACCAACTATAACGACCCATACATTACATACATTTTTAATACTTCAAAATTGGAGTACACTTATTACAACATATAACAAGACCATGAAAGGACCGTATAGGTATAGTGTCTTTTGAAACTGAGAAACATAAACAACTGGTTCATAAATCTTCTACGCTGTCTCCCATTTATTTCATCATATCTAGAGTCTCTTTTTGGAATATCCTACTTAATATCCTTATTCCTAACCTAGGGAAAAGAAAACATCCAAATGGGTGAGCTCAAATGCTCAGTAAGGTTAAATAAAAGAAATATCAATCACATCATTTTCATAAGAACATATCATTTTTGGAAATCTTAACCTGCAAAAGAGATCATAATTTCATAACATGGGATAAATCATAGTAGTGAAATGTAATACCAATAATCATAACTTAAAACATGAAAATTTGTGGCATACACACATAATCATAGAGAATCATTTCTTATTAATCAATAATTATTTCCAAGACTATCTTAGCCGACAAAGTCCATTTCTGAACCGAGTTCACTCCTCGTTTTATTCCTGTTTCCCTGAAATCGATTAACATGTCGTTCCAGCCATGTCTATCTCATGAGATATAAATATTTACCCAATGCATTGGAGGGAGATATAGGTCTCACCCATCTCATAATGATACCATTATTATGTGTGCCACAAAATCATAAACCGTACATCATAGCATAACCCATGTAATAAAAATGGGATTCTTAAACATCGTGACATCATAAAAAAATTCATATAAGATAAAGGAATTCATAAAAATAATTCCATAAAAAAATAAACAAATAAATGTAATAATAGGGATAGAAACAGAACAATATATTATCTTAGATGGAAAATAATTTTGATAAAACTCTTGAACTCCATTCTTGAGGAAAATATCCTTTCTACTTCAAAATTTTTTTTCCTTCCTTGACATGTCATACAATTTTAAACAAAAAGAAGTTGATTAAAAATAAACATGAAAACTTTTAAAGGAATCTTCTTCGAAATAATGTTTTAAAAATCCATTCAAGCCGTATAAGTTAAAAAAACGTTCTTTTCGTACTTATGTCGGAAAAGTCAAAAAGTATCTTGTACAAAAAACGACAAAATATTCCTTTCATATCTTTTACTAAAAACTCACCGAAGGGTAAAATTGGATTTAAAAAATTTTAGAATGATATATATATTACATATTGAGGAAACCTGGATGTGGATGATAAATATTCCCCAATAAATTCTGAAGTATAAAAAATCTCAGATAAAAAATGAGATTGCGATATTCTCCCTTACCTTAGGTCCGATTTGCTTCGTAAGTGTCCGAAACTCCTGTATAATGATTTAGATAATGTCATTGACTTATTCCAGAATCATACTCATTGTTATGATATCATATACGGTCATATTCTTAGCTTCTTAATAGTAATATTTCATTGCTACTTGTTATTCGGGTGTTTATTACTTTTTGTTCTTATGCGTGTTTTGTCGAATAAATTCTTATTCTTCTCTTTAGATTATAGATACCTCATTTCTAGAATGGAATTAGTGTACTATATATCATATTTATTCATTAAATTAATTTATATAATCATTATGCAATGAAGTTCATGTAGAACGAGTCGCATCACATCGTGGAGACGGTATTCCGTACGTACGCACGAGCGATGATATCGTTCCAGTGATCGTGGAACTGTATTGGAGTGTATGTATACTATTTCAGAATCAATACCACTTTACAATAATCATATATAGTTATTTATTTGCACCATTATACCCATACAAGTAAGGTGGTGGTGGAAAATAGATTACACCATGGCGTGGAGACGGTATTCCATACGTACGCACGTGCGGTGATTTCATTTTCCGTAGGATGGATAGATGGTGAAATAGGGTTGTTTCATACTTATAAAAACATATCAGTATATTAGTGATACTGATGTTATTACTTAATAATTAATTAACTAAATAAGGAGAAGTGGAAGAAGAAATAAAGTTGAAATAATCGGTAACGATCATTACCTCTTCATTGAAGGGCCTCTTTGAGACCTCCTTTTAGGGCACTCAAATTGGTCTTTGAAGAAGAACATGACCTCTAGGATGTTTCGAGGGAAGTGGAGAAGAGAATTTGGCAGGGTTTGGCTGATCATGAAGGCTCAAAGTGGTGTGAGGAAGAGAGGGAGGAGGTGCCCTTTTATAAGGGAGGAGAGGGGAACCTTAGGAAAATCTAAAAATATTATTTTATTATAAAGTCATATTCAGTTTTTAATATCTCCAAATTGATTTATTTCGAAGCTAATGTGATGGTTCAAAATACCTTCATCCAATAGAATTTATAAAAGTTTAGGTATCAATTTTAACCTTATCATTTAGATTTTACTTTATGTTAGATAATTTAACTTTTATCGTGTCTTTTTGTTTTCTTACACTATAAGGTTAATAAACATACCATAACAAGACAAACGAAACCCCAAGTTATTTATTATTAATATATATTACATTATCTAAGTCATTTGGCCGATCCTTAGATTTTTTGGAAAAAATAACAATTAATAATATAATATTTGTTTTAAAAAAACTATTTTATTTCAATTTTGACACTATTTGGTAATTGATATTTGTGAAAATCATAACAGAAATATTAGTTTTAACAAAGTTAATTAAATAAATACTAACATGTCATATTAACATATAAAATTATTGGAATTCATAATAAGTCTCAAATTACATTTATTTGCGTATTTATAACATCAATTAGGTCAATATTTCATTAATAATATAATTACTGCATCATCATTGTGTTATAAATAAATTAAATTATTTAAAGTCTAAAAATTACAAATAAAATATCATTATGTAGAAAATATTTTTATCTTTCTAATGATTATTTATAGTCGAATTTATCTTATGTATGAACCTATATTAAAAATTATTTACTTATTAAACTTTGATTTTTACTATTTTAACCCTTCTTTAAATAAATTAATATTAAATTTCCTAATATAATCCAAGTAGGCCTAAATGGTCATATTATATTCCTAAGGTTGTTTTTGGTCGAATTACACTTATCCAATAGAATTCAGACATGTGTTATGGTAATAATAATATCATTTTTACCCTCAATTACCATATTTATTTTTAACCGTGGTAAAAAAGTAAACGTTACTATTCACCAAAAATTATTTTCATCTCATTGAACCACATTTTACTTACTGACATCAACCGTGTCTCTTGGATTTTCGAAATTCCATTCACAAAATTGGTAAATTTAAGTTTTATGTAAATTTGCAAATTCTCCTAGGAGGTGGGTAAAAGACGATGAAAAGTTCATTAAAATTTTTATATATCTAAAATTATTATAAAATGACTCCAATGAATTACATTAAACATATATAGGTATTATGTATCAATTTTGACCAAAAATAAATTTAAACAAAATAAATAATTATTTAAATAAAAAATCGGTTTTTAAATAGTAACCAAGAGTTTTCACTATTCATCAAAAATTGAATGTTTTCAGAAAAATACGAAAATTTCACCCTAGGGTAATTTTGATATTCCGAATCCAAAAATGAAGTCCGTTTTGAAAAATAAAAATTACAAACTTTTAAAAAGTGGTTATTACTATTCATAACGGATGGTTTTAATAATAATTTAATAGCATATCATTGTTTAGTGAAACTCGGTATTACTTACGACGCAAGCTATCGGGGAAGGTCGTGATTGCGTGTAAAGCAAGACAAGATAGTGTTGTGTGTAGTGAAAGATCCCTTTGATGAATTATAAAAACAAAATATTTCTCATAAAAGTCTCGGGTGTTACACAAATACATAGTACATGCCTCTAATGCTTCCAGTTTGTGTTGGACAAAAAAGATCCATATGCACCAACTGTAGTGCATCAGTTGTTGAGAATTCACTGATTGATTTAAAACATGATTTATGTTGCTTGTCATATTTATAAGGTTCATAGACTTTTGAAGAGTCAAATATAAACTCATATAGATCCTTAACTAAACCTTTATTAGAATGTTTACATAAGTTCCTAAGGTTACAATGTCTTAACCTTCTATTCCATAACCAAGAACAATCTTCCATTGCACTAAGGAAAGGTATGTCTTGGCTCCTAAGGACTTTTATGTTCAAAGTGCATACATTCTCTTACCTATGGGTAGAAAGAACAAATTCTTCCTTGGAATTGTGTACTAAGAACTTATCATTCCTAAAATTCATAAGGTATCCTTCATCACATAATTGAATTATGCTGATGAGGTTCGGCTTAAGACCCTTAAAAAATAAAACATTTGATGTCATGATTTTTCCAAGATGAACGATGTTACCTATACCAATAATTTCTCCTTGAGCATTATCTCCAAAAGTTACTTTTCCTCCTTTCATCTTGATAATCTTTTAGAAATATATTTTGTTACCAGTCATATGCCGGGAACATACACTATCCAGGTACCAAGTATTGTTTTTGGTACTTTCCCTATTTTCCTGAAAATAAGAAAAAAGTTGGGTTTTTGGAATCTAGACTTTCTTGGATCCAGAAATTTCAAAAAGAGAAATTTTGGGTACCAACATATTATTAGAAAAATAAGCCTTATGAAATCCAAAATATTGGGTTTTGTTTAATGAAATATTATTTGCCCACTGACCACCACATTTACACTTTGTGCAAAATGGGGCACTTTGAGGAACAAAGTAGTTGTTACTAAAAATCAGTTTGGAACTTGTGTAACCAAAATCAGAAGTATTCCTTCGTGGTCGGATTTGTGAATACATTTTATCAAAATTTTCCTTACCATGGGTAAAGTTTGACAAACACTTCCTCAAGGAAAATATTTTGGATTTGAGTTTTATAACAAGATTATTTTCTTCAAAAACATGTGATTAGGAACTAGATCTAGGCTTGAAAACATATTTCATAGAAATTAAATTTTCTAAATATTTGGAAAGTTTATTCTTCTCAGAATTTACTTCCTCCATATTTTTTGAAATACTTTCAAAATCAGCATTTTTCTTATCAAGATCTTTCTAAAGATATGATATTTTATTTGTAAGAATAGTATTCCTAGAGTTTTCCTTATCAATCCTTTTTCATGAGTTTTGAGTTCTCAATCTCAAGAAGTTCATCAAACCTAGAAACTTCTTCATAGGTAGGTAAAGTATTTTCTTCATCAAAAGAATATTCTTTATCCGAAGAGTTATAATATTTACTATCATTAGCATTTAAAGAAACATTGGTCATAAATTCAGTGTTGTGTACCTTATCCATAATGCAATGATTATCAATAGGTAGCCTGGATATAAGACCAAGATTCTTTTTTCTAGAAGATTCATAATCTGAAGATTCATCTGAAGAGTCACCACCACTAGCACTCCAGGTGTCATTGGCTTCAAAACATTCTTAGCTTTAGACTTGTAATACTTTTTTCTGTTCTTTTCAGAATGCCTCTCTTTTCTTTCTTTTCTTTTGAGCATAGGGAAATCAGGACTTATATGTCCAGCTCTCTTTCATTCATAGCATGTCACCTCTGAATCTTTCTTATCTTTCCATTCCTTCATCTTATACTTGGATTGGAAATTTCTCCGTCTATCTATCTTGTTCATCCTTCGAGCAAGATTATCTAACTCATTTTTTGAGACTTCACACTCACTAGATTCGTATTGGATAATAACCTTCTTAGACTTGGATCTAGTAACTCTTTTAGGAGTCTTATCTTTCATTTGATTTGAAGTTATAGTAAAAGCAACACTACCATTCCCATCCTTCTTATTTATGTTTTCAGAATCTATCTTCATTCTAGTCTCATGTTAAAGTAGAGTTCCAAACAGTTCATCAAGATAAATTTGAGTAACCTTTCTGTTCTCATCAATTACATCCCTCTTTGATTCCCACTCATTTGGCATGATATCTATGATCTTTTCAACAAGTGATTCATCATCTAGACCTTTCTCTCCCATAGATTGTAAGCTATTCACGGTAGTCATGAATCTTTGTTGCACCTTACAAATTGGTTCTCCATAAGGAAAATTGAAACCATGGTACTCATCTATAAGCATGGATCTTCTAGTCTCAATCACTTTAGATGAACCAAAATGTGTAACTTCAAGTTTATTATATATATTGTTAGCTTTTTCACAAGAAGAAATTTGGCTGTTTATATTCCTAGTTATTGAAAAAAGTAAAGTATTTCGTACCTTATAGTTGAGTTGGTATTCATGATTTTATTGATTAGTAAAAGCACTTACATCTATATCAGGGATTTTATATCCACTAGTAAGAATAACAGAATTATCTACCCCAGTATTGATAATGAAAGTATTCATACTATCTCTCCAATATTCATAATCATTACCATCAAAGATTGGTGGTCTGGTAGGATTTAGATTATCGATAGAACCAACATTTAAACCTGCCATCCTTAAGAAAATCTATGACCCACAAACTTGTTTGAAGAAAAAGTTTGTAAACAAGAAAAAATTACTATAAACAAGAAAACTTTTATCTCTAAGAAAAAGTTAATCCGAACTATGATTCCGAAAAACATATTATGAAAAAAATATGAATCCGGAAATATGAATCTGAAAAAAAATTCCAACAATTCTCTTCGGAATCTAATCGTGAGATTAATTCATATTGAACCAGATCCTCTGATACCAATTGTTAGGATGGTATAACTCTGAGAATGATTTATTCTATGATACCAAATGTAGGATCGAAATAATATCTAGTTTCTCATATACAAGAGGGGGGGGGGGGTGAATTGTACCTCTTAAAAATTACCTTAGAAAATTTTTAGACTTGTTATGTTTAACAAGGTTAAACAGGATAATTCATAAGACATCTAAGAGTACTAATGACTTGATAGATTCTGGAAAAATGATTCTGAAAATGGAACTTAACAAAATATACAAAGATTAAGATTCTAACTTAAAGCGTATAGAATCTAACTGTATCATAGTACTAGTAATGAAGTATAAGAATGTTATAATTTCCTTAATAATACAAAATGCAGTGGAAAAACATGTAGTAAAACTACAAGTAACAAACAGTAACTCTTTTAACCCAAATATAAGGGTATCCAACAAACATGGATAAAGGTCCCTTGATTTATATATTCAAGAAAGTCTGTCTTACCCACACTAGGTTAAGCCCTTGATATAAAGATCAGAGTCTATCTTGCTATCCCCGCAAGCCCTAAACTATTAATTAGTCGGCACCTCGGTCTTCATCAGCAAGGATGCCCTCAACTTCAAGGTGTTGGAACCTTTGTCTTCCTATCCCCGGAAGCCCTCGACTGTAATAAGAAACAATCGGAGTCTCAAAAAGCAAGTATGCACAAGGCAAAGTTTGAACATGTTGTTCAAGCCTTCTGCACGAATCTTTGAGATTTGATAAGAGCCTCTCTCTCTAGAAATTACTTCAACAGCATGTAACCACAGATGTCAAAGATCAATATTGAGCTTGTTCAAATGAGCTCCTATTTATAGGCGAGGCTCCAATGGTAGGCTCCCTCCTCCAACGGTCATATTCTTCCATGAATTTCGGAGGGACCTGTACATGTGTCACTCAACCAACGGTTAGTCAATAACTGAAGGCACGACATCGTTTTTTAATGAAACAAGTGTAATCATAAGTAAAAATGAAGTTCGGAATGTAAGAAAATAAAAGTAAGGAGTATAACCAAAATGTAATTTGGAGTCTATAATAAAGAGATATTTGGATTCTATTTTGTAGGAATTCGGAACCTGAATTCTGTAGAATTCCGGTGTCTGAATTTCTATGGAAATTTGGAGTCTGGTTTTACTAGAATTCAGAATCTAAACTTATAGAGTTCGGAGTCAAACTGGTAGATGTTCGGAGTCGAACTGGTAAGAGTTCGGAGTCAAACTTATAGAAGTTTGGAGTTTAACTGGTAAGAGTTTGGAGTCGAACTTATAGAAGTTCGGAGTCGAACTCATAGAAGTTCAGAGTTGAACTTTGTGAGAGTTAGTATCTAGAATTCTGAGTGTAACATTATGAGAGTTCGTATCCAGAATTCGGAGTGGAACTTCTTTAGAGTTTGTATCCATAATTCGTAGTGGAACATTATTAGAGTTCCTATCCAGAATTCAGAGTGGAACATTATTAGAGTTCATATATAGAATTCGAAGTGGAACATTATTATAGTTAATATCCAGAATTTCGAGTGGAACTTTATTAGAGTTCGTATCCAGAATTCGGATCCTAAAACAGAATGCTTCATATCTAATTATTATATGATTCTAAGGTTTTAGGTATGAATTTGATTTTTATACATAAGAGAAATATGGATATGAGCAATGAAAACATGGTAGGGGTAAATTATTTTGGGAAGAAAATTCTCCTTATAGATGTAAAATATGGATTTGCTTAAGTATAAGGTTTCTGTGATTTTCAAAACAAGAAGGAATGGAAAATTCATAAGGAAAACCTTATTGACTCAACAAGTAAATGTAATTTAAAATTTATATATATACATAAATGTCTTTTACTTTTTTTCTCTTAATAGGAAAATTAATTGGAAATAGCGTTCAATTATATATACGGCCTACTATCTACATGAATGGTGATTTATGTCTCATAATTATATATTATATAGATTATTATAATACACATATAATGTATATATAATATATTTTTATCATTTTTCACATTCTAGGATCATCATATAAGTAAGAGGACCACTGATATAATAGATTAAGACACATGTAAAGAACAAATCGAATATTACACAAAGGGAAACCATAACATATGATCGTTAACAAGCAGTTAATATAAGGGCCTAATCAAAAAATATATTATTAGATATTAGAATATGGTTATTTATAATATTTTTAATAAATTTATATTTATTATAGTGGTGGTTTGAGATAGCTTAATGAGAGTCAAGATGCAAGGTAAGTGGATTTCTTCTCTATTTTTATTTTTTTGATATACATTCTATGATTTCCACTCATTCCATTTATGTGGTTTAAGTAATTACAATGATTTTATATTGTGTATATTATACCGATATTTATGGGTATTCAACAAATCCTTTTATGAACTTTCATTCAGGGGGTTTTATTTTCCAAAAGTTACCAAATCGATAAAAATGTTTTTTCTTGATTTACCTTCTTTGGGACTCATGTTTTGTTATCCACCAAAAAAAAGATTTTTTGGGGTGTTTATAACTAAATTTTATAGGTAAATTCAGGAATTTAATTATTTTCATGATATTTTATACTTCACGTAATTTCATTTTCCTACCTGGATAGTATGATCCCATGTTACCATGATATAATAGTTTATTGAGACAACCTAATAACTATTAGTGATTGTTTATTATTATGCTTCCATTGATGAGTTCTTATGTTACATCTATCAATACAATTATGAATTATTTTATACTAGGATTCTTTATTATATATTCATGTAGTGGTACGATTTTTTACTCTTTGGTACATAAGATAGTTAATAAAGTGTTTTTAAGAAAGACATATTTTTCCCTCTCTTCAGTCAGAAATATGTGTTCCTTAAAAATCATTTTTCTAAAAAGGGATTCCAAAAATATTCTACTAATATACTATTATCTTTAAAATACAATTTTACCCTATTTTATTTTACCAATGTTTTCAATTTAATTTTATTGTCGCATTCTGAATGAAGAAATTTTATATAATTTTTAATGTGAAAAAGGAATATTATTTTTACCTCATACAACATGTACATATTTATCCACCATAAATCCTTATAAACAATATTTTTATGTTTAATGGTTATTGTTTTTAATAAATTTTCATGAAAATAATATTCAAAATGTTTTCAAGCATTATTTATTAGTTTTAAATGTTTTTTCAATTAAAAATATTTTTGAAAGACTAGGAATATTATTTTATATGTTTTTAAGGAAATAGGTTTTCAAATTATTCTAAGTCTTTTTTATATGTTTTAAAGGTATTACAATTAAAAAATATTATCAAGTGGTTTTATGTATTAAAATTGAATTTTTTAAAAAAGAAACTTTTTTTCCTTCATAAACATTTTTCAATGATGTTTCCGGATTATTTTCCATCTAAGATGATATCCATTGATTTTATTCATGTCCATATTGGGAATGATCCAATGGTTCCATTAATAACCTTTCTATGAATGATTTATTCTTACTGTAATGGTCTTTACGAAACCCAATTCTATAACATCCTAGGTAATTAAGGAATAAGAAATTTGCATATCTATTGATATTTTTGAATTAACTATTTATTTTAGTTTAAATGGTAAACTATGTATGATAGCATACCCAACACGCAACAACTGGTATCTAAAAAATCATACGTTGCACACAACATTGAGTTATGCTGAAAAATAATAAAACAACAATATTATAATTTGAAATTGTAGTTAATGCCCAGTTATTGTATTGGAATGAATGAAGAAAATTAACAATATCATGATTTAAAATATTTATTACATGATTTTACATTTATCAACTAGATTTTATAGTCTTTAAATGAGAAGAAATTCAAATCTAAGCATAAAATACTCTAATATTTGTAAATGGTCATTTTAATGCCTTTTGTGGGATAACTATTTTTAAATCGAGTTTTTTCCACATATATTAATTATTTGACAATAAATAAACATATTCTTTGGAATCAGGACATCAATATTTACTTTATTTGATATATTTTATTTTTCTGATAAAATTCATATTTTAGTGAATAGTGAAAAATACTTCATTTTTAATTCAAAACATCATTTTGATCTAATTTATTTATATAGATAAATCATCCTTTACATTGGGTTTAAATAGTATTTGGATTAAGTTTTTATCATTTAATAAAAATATGGTCGTTGGAAGTAATTTCACATTGAAATTTGATATAAACACGTGTTAAGGTACACCGTGTTCTTGGTTATTCCATTTGAAATTGAGGATTATCTATTGGTGAGAGTTCATCAACATTCTTAAGGTACATGGTCTAAAATTAAAATACTATACACTTGTAAAGACCCAGAAATTCCATGTACTTTTTTTAATTAAATAGTAATTTTACGAGTCTGTGAAAATTGACAGCACTTGATTCTGAAGTCAAGTGTGCACAAAATGAATTACTGAACTTTATTTTGGTACGTTCAGTAAATGTGCGATTGGGTTTTTGTAACTTTTTAACATGTTCTTGGAATTGAAATAAGATGACACTATTGAAATCGTAGTGCTGGTATTCTCTTAAGGAGGCTTTCACCTTGATGGTAGTAGGACGAGGGTGAAAGATTGTTTTTGTGTTTTTCATATAAATTAAAAATAAAATAAAGATCACAATTTTTTTTATTTTTGAAACATTTTAACAAGGGTTATGGAGGTGGGGACCACCCGAACTAAAAACCCCCAATTTAAATTCAATGGTGGGGACCACCCAACCCCCTTCAACTCCTTTAATGTGAGGATTTCTCTAGAACTTCCTCTACTTTAATTGTGCCACCTTCCATTAATTAATTAAAGCCAACTTTAATTGCTCCAAAAAATAAAAAATGACAAACTTATTTTATTTGGGTTGGATACTCATTTTTGATTGGTAGAAATCATTAGCGAAAGGGGGGGGATTAGAGAGATCTTGTGGAGAAACTCATACTCCAACCAAGAAGGTACTCCGGAATTGAAGACTCAAGATGACACTTGAGCACTGGAATAGAGGCATCTTGCGGAAGCGACGAACGCTGACGCCACCATTCCCAATGACTTCATCTTATTCTTCATGACCTCCTCCAATGAAAGATAAGGTAGGGTTTGTTGTTCATTTATACCCCTTTAACTCGTTATTGTTGAGCCCCCTTGATTCAAGAACATTATTGCCACTTTCTACCACTCTAACGTGGACAGTGCAGGCCAAACAAACATGGACCACCCGACCATATATATGATCAGTAGATGAGCAATGTCACATGGATCATGACTACCTGACCCTCCATACTGATGATCAGAAGGCGGTTGAAGGACGACCCAGGTACAGATAGAGGTTCGACCGAGGAGGTCCACAGGGAGCAGGCGAATGTGGCAGAGGAGCTATCTGTGCAGCTAGTGGTGGGCGATGATTTGAGATGTTACCGCTACCACCACTAGGAGGTCCACCCCGACAGCAGGGAGTAGGTGGACAGGGGTGAGCTTAGCTACAGGCAGCTAAGGCCTACAGTCATGGTGCTTCAGAGATGATACAAGGTACGATCTGTGTCTACTCCACCTTAGTTGTAGTACTTATAAACCCTGGTGTCAGCCATTATTTTATTTCCACTACCCTCGTTCAGAGCTCAGAGATTCCGATGAAGCCTTTGGCTCGATCCTTACGTCTAGATACTCCTAAGGGAGAGTATTTGATGATTACAAACTAGTGACGATAGTGTGAGCTTACTCTAGGAGGCGAGAGCTTAGGATGGGATCTCCTAGTAGCGGCGTCGAGGCCTTACGACATCATCTTGGGTATGGAATGGTTATCTATAGTCCATGCTTAGATCAACTGTATTAGACGCACATTTCAGTGTTTAGGCATGGATGGGACCATTTTTACCTTCAATGGTGAGAAGAGAGCCTATGCATCATAGGATGGACTTACCCGGAGGAGGGTGTAGCCGATTACTCTATAGTTGGATAGCCTTACCCTCGGAGCGGTTGAAGTGGAGATTCTGATCTATCCTGTAGTGGTTGACCAACATGCGGATTTATTCCTTGATGATATCCTAGATCTACCTCCTCACTAAGAGGTGGACTTTTATATTGACATGTACCCTGTGATTGCACCGATATCTACACTAACATATTGGATGGCTCTTGTGGATCTTCGTGAGTTGCGGGTACAGCTGGAGGACTTATAGGGTAAGGGATTCATTCGGCCATGTGTTTCTCCTTGGGCAGCAACAATTTTGTTCACCTTGAAGGTGGATGGGAGCTTGAGACTTTGTGTCGACTATCGGAACTAGAACTAAGTGACCGTGAAGAACAAGTACCCGCTTCTGAGGAATAAAGACCTCTTTGATCAGCTAAAGGGATCACGGTGGTTCTAGAAGATAGACCTCAAATCAGGCTATCACTATCTCATATTATGATATGAGGATGTGAAAAATATGGCTTTCAATTGTTGGTATGACCATTATTAGTTTTTGGTCATGTCGTTCAGCGTGACCAATGCTCCAGTAGTGTTCATGGGACTTGTGAACAGGATCTTTCAGCGTTACCTTGATCGTGTTGTCATAGTCTTCATCGACGACATTTTGATATACTCGGCTACAAAGGAGGAGAATGCCTATCATTTGCAGATAGTTCTTGACACACTTAAAGAGCACCAACTTTATGGTAATCTCTCAATGATCCAGTTCTAGATCTGAGAGGTTCACTTTTCTGATACATGTCATATCAGAGGCTAGAGTTGCAGTGGATCCAATGAAGATCGAGGCGGTACTTTCTTGGGAGCCACCCAGGATTGTGACGGAGGTACAGAAGGGGAAAACCTTCATTTGGTCGGAGAGATGCATGTGGAGTTTTTAGAAGATGAGGTAAAAGCTGAATAGTGCCCCCATCTAGAGGCTTCTAGAAGAGGGTGTTTGGTACGTAGTCTACTGCGATGCGTAAGGGACCAGACTCGGATGTGTCCGGATGTAGGAGTGAGCAGTTATCATATAAGGTTCTTTACAGCTAAGACGACATGAGAAGAACTATGCTACCCATTACCTGGAGTTAGTAGCAGTGGTCTTCTCCTTGAATATGTGGTGACATTACTAGATGGGTGAACGTTTTACAATGTACTTTGATCAGAAGAGTCTCCGGTATATCTTTTCTCAGATGGAATTGAACTTGAGACAGCGACGTTCCCTTGAGTTCCTATAGGAATATGAATTCGAGAAAGTCTATACTCTTGGGATGGGGAACATTGTATCAGATGAACTCAGCAAAAGACCCGGTATACAACTGCTAGGTGAGGTGACAGAGCAGCTGGCTGCTTTGCACATATCCTTTGTGAATCGAGATAGATCAGTTTTTCTTCAATCTCATTCATTCACTCCCCCAACTCTTCAGTGAGTCAGGGAATTGCAGCATGGGGATGCTGACTGTGAGGCACGACGTTTTCAGATATCCATAAGACAGGCACCTGATGGATTTTTTGAAGGTGGGGAGAACATCATTCTTTTCAGAGGACGTACCACAGTACTAGTGTCACATTAGCATGAAGTGTTAAGGGACTTCCACACATCACCTCTAGTGGTACATCTAGAAGTGGCGAAGATGTTTTAGGACCTCCGACAACAACACTGGTGTCTGAGAATGAAGAAATAAGTAGTAGAGTTTGTCTCTCGATGCCTCACTTGTCAGCAAGTAAAGGTGGAACATCAGGTTCCAGTAGGATTAGTTCATCCATTAGAGGTTACAAAGTAGAAGTGGGATGGGATATCCATGGAATTTGTTACTAGACATACACTAACGTCCAGGGGTCATGATTTTATCTGGGTGACCGTCGACCAACTCACCAAGTCATCCCACTCACTACCGATCAGAGAGCAGGGCTCAGTAGAAAGCTTGGGACGCCTCTATATTCAGAATATCGTTCGGTTGTATGAAGTACCCATGAGTATTGTCTCCGATCATGATACGCGTTTCACTTCCCGTATATGGAAGGGGGTGCATGAATATTTCGGGATGCAACTTCATTTGAGAATTTCCTTCCATCCTCATACGGATGGTCAGACTGAGCAGACCATTTATACCCTCAAGGACATATTGTGTGCTTGCGTCCTTGACTTCGGTCGTAGCTGGGAAGATCACTAACCTTTGGTGAAGTTTTCATTCAACAACATCTATCACTACACTCTTTGGATGGCACCGTTCAAGGCGTTGTACGACTGAACTTGAAGATCACCTTTGTGATGGACTGACCCATGGGAGTCAGCACTCATGGGACCAGATATAGTACGCTCTACAATGGAAAAGGTGCAGGTCATCCAAGAGCAGATGAAGACTACACAGAGCAGGCAGAAGACCAATGCCAACAAGAGACAGATACCTCTAGATTTCGAGGATGGTGACCATGTCTTTCTACAGGTCTCACCTCAACAATGTTTGCTGAGATTTGACCAGGGTGTCAATATATCCCTGAGATTCATCAGACCCTTTTAGGTCCTCGGTAGAGTTGGAGAGGTGGCTTAACGCATAGTACTTCCACCTCAGTTGCACTGGGTGCACGAGTTCTTCCTCATATCTTAGTTTAAGAGATGTGTGCAAGACCCTTTTAACATCATCGACCACGGTGAGCTGGAAATCGATGATGAGAAGATGTTTACGGAGGTTCCAGTGGAGATTGAGGATCGACATGAGCGGGTCCTTAATGAATGGTCGATACCTTTAGTGCATGTACATTTGTATCATAGAAACCTCCAGGAGAGCACATGGGAGTGGGAGGCTCAGATTCATGCTGAGTATCCCCACATGTTCTTGAAGATGGAGTTGTCGCTTATTGGGATGAAAAGCCCTGAGGTGAAAAGAATGTAAAGACCTAAAAATTCCATGTAATTTTTTTTAATTAAATGGGAATTTTACGAGTACGCAAAAATTGACGGTGCGTGATTCTGAGGTCCGGTGTGCGTGGAATTAATTTCTGAACATTTTTTAGGTATGTTCAGAAAACGTGCGAGCGGGTTTTTGTAACTTTTGAAATGGTGCTCAGAATTGAAATCTGAGGACACTATTGAAATTGTAGTGCCTTTATTCGCATAAGGAGGCTTTCACCTCGACGACAGTAGGATGAGGATGAAAGGTAGTTTTTAGGATTTTCATGTAAATAAAAAATAAAATAAATATCAAACTTTTATTTAATTTTTGAAACCTTTTTACATGGGTTATAGAGGTGGGGACCACCAGAACTAAAACCCCCCATTTTAATTCAATGGTGGGGACCACCTGAACCCCTTAAACTCCCTATTTAATGTGGGGAAGACTCTTGAACGTCCTCTACTTTAATTGTGCCACCTTCAATTATTTAATTAAATCCAACATTAATTGTTCCAACAAATTAAAATTGAAAAACATATTTTATTTGGGTTGGATCTTCTTTTTTTCTTGAGAGAAATCGTTGGGGAAAGGGAGGATTGCAGAGAGCTCATGGAGAAACTCATCCTCCAACGAAGAACGCACTCCGGAATTGAAGAATGAGGACAACGCTAGAGCACCGAAATAGAGTCATCTTGCTGAAGAGACAAACGCCAACACCACCATCCACAATGACTTGGTATTTATCCCCGTGAACTCATATAATAAACGACAAGGTATGTTTTATTGTTGATTTATACCCCTTACCATGTTCTTGTCAACCCCCTTGATTCAAGAACATTATTTTTTCTTGCTACAACTCTAGCGGGGAGAGTACGGGCCAAACAAACAAGGCCTGACCTCTCCAAAATCCTTGTGATTTTTATGTTTTCATCAGGTTGGAGGTGGACGGTGATCAGCACTGGTGGGATTTGGGAGCGGTGGCCAGAACGATGGCCAACCGCGATGACGACGAAAGCGCGACCGCGCCGCCAGAGAAGGGTCGTAGCCCATCGGCCACAGCGAACCAAGGGCAGTGCCCGGACGGAGGTGGGGCACGTGATAGGGAGGCGTCGGTGTGCATCTGCGCCACCCGGCGAGCAAGAGTCATGGCAAGAGGATGCGACGATGATTAAAGGGCGGCCATCCAAACCAACTTCGGGTGATGGCGTGGCACGTGACCACACCATGTGGAGGAAAGGTAGGTCGTCCGGCTAGCCGCGACACTGAGGGCCGCCCAGCGCAAGCCTCCACCGCGGGCCGACTAAGTTTTACTGAGCGAGACCCGCAGTGGGTCCCCCGTACAACCTGGAGACCGAACGGCTTTGGCTGTTCAGTGATTGGGAGTGGGGGGAGTGTGAGTCCCCATGAATGCGCCCATGTCAGGCTGCCTAGGCCGGGCTGGACCCAGTAGGCCGGGTCGGGTCGATCGGACCGGGTCGATCCGTTCCCAGACCAACATCACCCTATTTTCCCTCTTTCGACCATATCTTGAGCTTTGGGCGTCCGTTTGATGAACCCTCTATAGCGCTGGAAACCTTCAAGTGAGAAGATCATTTTGGTATAACCCACATGATATTTGGATAAAGTTGGTGTGCAGTCGGGTTTGATCGAGCACGAATCCAACCGGGCCCTTTGGAATAAAAGGCCAATATCTTTCAGACCGGTCATCTGATTGACGCACCGTCTGTTGCGTTGAGACCCCTATTACGTGGCGGCCAGTTGAGATACTTCTTCATGGGAAATTATGGCAGTTGGAGTATCGACCTGTGGCTTAAGGAGTGGATCCTCCCAGAATCAAGAGAGCGTAGTGTGGGAACCCTGTGGCTGGCTGTAACATGAGAAATGGATGCTTCATGGTATGTATTTGAGGCTCCCACATGGATCCACTCTAGGAATACATGAGGTACTACTCTAGGATCTTGTGTAGGTTTGTTGTACTAGGATCTTGTGTGGGTCTGATGATGTACTAGGATCCTATGTGGGTCTTCTGTACTAGGATCCTCTGTGGGTCTGATGATGTACTAGGATCCTGTGTGGGTCTACTGTACTGGGATCTTGTGTGGGTATATTGATGTACTAGGATCCTACGTGGGTCTGCCTCTTAATACAGTAAGATGATTCTAGTGGTTACATCTTATCATCTATCCATTTTTTACTTAAGTTATATCTTTTGTGAGCCGAGTCTTTACCTTTGTGGTAATATTCTGTGTGACGTACCTGTGTGGTACTTACCTATGTGGTGATACCTTTGGGGTATTATTCTGTGTGGAATATATGTGTGGTACTTTCCTTAATGGTGATACCAAGATGGTATTCTTCTGTGTGGCGTACATGTGTGCTACTTTCCTTCATAGTGATACCTTTGTGGTATTATTCTATGTGGAGTTACCTTTGTGATACATCCCTTTGTGGTGTTACCTTCATGGTAATCCTTCCTTTGTGAAACAGTTGGGCTTTGAGGTATTGAGTTGCACCTTGTGCTTCCTTATAAATGAGATGGGTATACTTGATAACACAGGTACATGTGTGGGTATATACCTATGTAGGTTTGACATATGTTTTCATGTTTTCAGTTAATCTTTTTTTGGATTTTGTGAGGCTTTGAGGGTCTCGGGGTCCCTACGGAGTATCGTTATACTCACCCATGCACGAGATATGTCCGAACCTTATTGTGTTTGGTGTAGATGATGGACATCGCAGACTGAGGATGAGGGTACCATGACTGAAGGTATCTCGGAGTTGGACATTAGACGAGGCGTACCGCAGAGATGACCGGATCAAGTGTTGTACCTACCCTTCAGGTAGGATCCTTGGCGGATGTTCACATGAGTTGTTTACAATTATTCTTCTAATTTTTAGTTCTCTTATACTTTACTGTTGGGATTGGATACTAGACCCTTTTTTCTTTTCAGTACTCACTCTTTTTAGTATACAGTTCACTTGTGTTTTTATCTTGTTCTGTGCTTGGTTGTGTGTGGTTACAGGTTATAAAGGCAATGCCTTCCCGATTTTAGGTAATACGCCTTTCAGTGCTAGTCATCAGCCCCTATCCTATAGAAGGTGGGCTTGGGGTAGTCACAGCAGGGGACAGGTTTTAACAACTCTTTATTACAATTATTTATATGAAATTATATAATTTCAATTATATGACTAGAAATTTAGTTTCTGATTAAATTATTTAATTTAGTGAATTAATGAATTAATGTAAATTTGAAATTTGGATATTAGGATTTTAGATCATGATTAATTAATTGATAAATTAATTATGATGAAATTGATATTCTTGATTTGGGGATAATTAATTTCTGACCAAATTATAAATGTAGTTTTTGTTGAGTGAGATAATAAATTCTAGAATTATTTTTGATATATTGGAATTGAATAATGCAATTAATTGTTTATATAATTAGATGATATAGTGTTTGTGGATACTAATTAATTAATCAGAGAATTAATTATTCAAATATGTGCGCTTAATTAATTTGGGAATCTATTAATGTGAATTATGTGATAAACTAATTGTAAAATTAGTAATGATATTGATTTGGGATTAATTAAATGATGAATTAATGAATGGAGTATGGGGATTATTTAATTTTTGAATTAAATAATGGGATTGATGGGATAAATTAATTGATGAATTAATTATTTGTGTAATGTGATTATTTATTTGTTGAATTAAATAATAGTATTAATGTGATTAATTAGTTGATGAATAAATTAATGGAGTAATATGATTATTTAAATTTTTGATTAAATAATGGGATTGAATGAATTAAAAATTTGATGAATTAATTAATGGTCTTAATGTGATTATTTAATTTTTTAATTAAAAAAATGGATTTATGTGATTATTTAATTGTGGGGTTAAAAAATGGAATTGATATGAAAAATTATGTTGAAAATTAATTGAAGGGATTGAGTTAGATTAATTAATTTTGGAATTAATTAATGGAATTAATGTGTATAATTTTTAACTAAAGGCATTTAATTGATTTAATATTATTATTTAATTGTGGAATTAATTAACACAAATGAGGTGTAAAATTAATTGGTGAATTAATTGTAGAGATTTAATTTAAGTATTTAATTATTGAATTAATAATTAGAGTTGATGTGTAAAACTAATTGGTGGATTAATTTAAGGAATTGAATGTTTTTAATTAATTATGGAATTAAATAATGGATTTGATGTGTAAAATTAATTTTTGAATTAATTCAAACATTCGAATGTGATTAATTAATCGTTTAATTAATAAATAGAGTTGATGTTTACAATTAATTGGTAAACTAATTGATGGTATTGAATGTTGTTAATTAATTGTGTAATTAACTAGTATAGTTGATGTGTAAAATTAATTCGTCAATTAATTTCAGGGATAAAATTTGATTAATTAATTATGGAATTAAATGATGGATTTGAGAAGATTATGTAATTTGTGAAATAATGAATCTATATTATTGTGTTGACACAATGGAATGAGTTGGATTAATTAATTTAATGTTTATTAATGGGGATTATTTCATTGAGGAAATTGAATGAGTTTTATTAATTAATTGGTTAATTAATTAATGGTGACTGTTGTATTGATGTTAATGAATGACTTAGATTAATTAATTATTTAACTAATTATGAGATATTGTGATTTTTAATTAAGAGAATTATTTTTTTAATTAATTATGAGATATTGATATTGTCCATTGAGATAATTAATTGACGAATTTATTATTATTTTTTTAAATTGTGAATGGGATAATTAATTATACAATTAATTAGGTGATTTTTTGTTTGATATATTGATTAACTAATGGCTATATCAATTTATTGGTTTGACATATATATGTTATTAGGAAAATAATATTGGGTATTTGTGTAATTAATTAATTAATTAATGTTATTGATGTGGTTATTTAATTATTGAATTAAATATTAAAATTGAAGTGATTATTTAGTTATTGAATTAATTTATTTATTTTATGTAATTAGTTGCTGAATTAACTAGTGAAATATAGTTGATTAATTAATTATTGAAGTAATTAATGTTATATGATTTGATTAGTAAATCATTGAATTAACTAATTGAATTATTGTGTCTTATCATTTTTTGTATTAGTAATTTAATTTTTTAGGGCAATTAATTATTTTATTAATTATTTTTTGATGAACGGTAACATGGTAATATTATTTTGAATTATGAATGTTAATATGGTTATTCAGTTGTGAAAATAAATAATGGTAACATGGTCATTATATTTTGTTTTATCAATGGAATATTTTTCGCCCTATTGTGTAAATTATGAATGATAACCTGGGAATTAATGTATGAATTAAAGAATTTTAGCATGGTCATTCTGAGAAATTATATTATATAAGATATAGTTTGGGCTCCTTTAGTAACTAAAGTAGATAATGAGGTATCGATTTCTATGAGAACACAATGGTTTTTTTGTGGTCAAATAAGAATATATTATATTGTGATAACTATTTATTTATAAATAATGATTTATTATATAAAAAAATACATGCACTATTATTTTAATATATATTGGTTTAAATGATGTTGGTTGTGGCCCACTAAGTTGTACTCACACCCTACTCTGGCTGCCCGATCAGTACCTAAATAGATTTCATGGTTGTAGCACATAATAAGGGAAAAGGCCTTATGTTAGGTGGCTGAGTCTGGATAGAGCATGAATAGGGGAACCAATTGTGGTTTGGTACCCTCTTGGTAGTTTTCAATGTCTTTACTTTTTATTTTCATTTTGACATGTAGTATAACAACCCGAGAATATGTGAATTATATTTTCGAATTAATTTTTTTTTTGTTTTTTTATTTTATGTGACAATATAAATATTCCATTATATATATATTAAAACACAATTTCAAACATTATATTCATATAGAAATGACTTTCCATGATTTACCCAAAATACAGACTTTTATTACGCCACATGCTATATTGACTTGGCTTGCACAGCCCACAACACCATCTTGGCATACATTACATGCGATACAAATGATTCTACAAAACTTCATTTTATTATTATAATTATTTAAATCAGATCAGTATAATATTTAATTTAAACATATTTATTTTAACAGTAATAAACAATTTTCAAAAATTATTTATAATTTTTTTATATAGATAAAACATATTGATAATGAATGATATGATTTTTTTCAATTCCATTAATGTTTAAAAATTATGTTTTCTTGAATGAAAAACATTTAATAATAAAATTAATTTTATAAAAATTTATACATTTAATTAAATAAAATAAACTTCATTTTTTAATTTCATAATTCAAAATTATATTAGGGATAATTTTTTGGATTTCTTGAGAGACATCGTTTTTCATTAAGAGTGAAAAATACCCCTTTTTAGTAAAAAACATCCTTTTCCTTTAAAAATTAGTACTATTAAATTTTATTTTAAATTTTTTTATGTTAAAATTAATTCAATTATACATCTATTAATATAATTAAGGTCATTAGAATCAATTTCACTTTGAAATTGATTATAAATAGTTAATAACGTTTTTAACTTCTTTCTACTTTAAAATTTTGTAATTTCATCTCATGTGTGGGATTAACATAATATTAAATTTGTCACTTCAATGAATTGATTTTTGAAAAACATATATAAACCATATAATGAGTATAAGATTTATATAATAATTATATAATTTTTATTTGTGACCAAAATGATTCGTAAAAGTGATTAAAATTTATCATAGTGATTAAGGTCAAATTAAGCTTAAGTAGGGACTAAAACTTATTCTTATGCACCTAAATGACAGAAATACTTTCAAAAAACGCATTTTGTTGATATGTTTTCCCCTAATACTTGTATACATGAATTATTTTGGCATTTTATTAATTTTTTAGGTAAAAACATGTGTACACCGTTTAAAAAAACAATTCTTAGTGAGTTTTTTCCTTCTTTATAAATGGCAACAACCTCTCGCATATCCACATTCCCCCTAAAACCCTAATGTTCAGCCATGATCTACCCAATAAACTTCACATGAATCCAAATTTCTCTTATAATCCTTCCATTGGAGAGAAGGAAATCCATGTAATCCTTTTTTCACAGACCAAAAGGAGTTAACAAATTAAGAGTTTGCATCTTCTCTAAGGTCCTTTCATTTATTTTCTCTAACCACACCTCCACATTATTTTTTGATTATTATAAAAAAACATTTTCCAAAATATACATGAACTTTTTTATGATATTTTTTTATCCTACACATACCCACACCTCCATCTAATGGATAATTAAGAAATATGTTATGTTTACGGTGAACTACCGCCTCACAAAACGATGATTGATCAATTTTTACTTAATGCCTCTAATAGTGGAAATGATGGTGGAAACTATATTTATAAATTATATATACTATATTTTAAGCTTCTTTATTAAATTTTACAACATATATATTTCTGCTTTTCATTTGGTGTTAATACAACAATTTTGTTTATGAAGTGTGGACTACATTCCCCTAAAAGTGATATGGCTTGTTCATACATTACACAGATTGTATTAAGAATGATTTTAGTGAAAATATAAGAAATATATTATATCATAAACATAATTTAATAATTATAAATATATTAATATATATAAATATATTTATTTTACATTATTTCTTTCAAAATGATAATTAAACTGAAATTCCATTCATGCGTACGTACAACCTACCGTCTCCATGAATGATGTATTCCATTTCCTTCTAATATATTATATAAATTTATATAATACACATATAATGTATTTAAATTATATTTATATCATGGTTTAAATTATTTAAATCAGGTATAATATATAATAAAAAAATATATAAAAAATTAAGACATATGTGTAAAATAAAGATAATATTACCCGATGTGAAACCTTAACATGTGATTGTTAACAACCAGGTACTATAAGGTCGTATTAAAACATTTATATAATAATATGGTTGTATAAAATATTGTATTAGATTTATATTAATTATATAGGTGGTTAGAATTAGTATGACTAGAGTCAAGATACAAAGTAAGGGGATTTCATCTCGCATTTCATTTCCTTGAGATAGATATTATGTTCACCACTTTTTCCATTTGTATGGTTTATATACTTCCCATGATTTTGATATATATATCTTATAATTATTTTCATGGATATTAGAATATTTATTTTATGATATTTATTTATTGGGTATTATCTTTAAAATTTTACCTAATCAGTGAAATTGTTTTGTCTCAATTTTTTTTCTTTGAGACCCATAATTAATTATGCAACTAAGTTCTCTTTTAAATGGAATATACATCCTTTTTACATGTTATATAATTATATTTTTTATATTAATTATATTTGATTAGTAGTTATATTTTTTTCTTACATGGAGAGTATGATTCGATTGTACCGTGTTATATGATTTTATTGATACAATCTGATCATTTTTTTATATTTTAGATAATTATGATTTGTTTGATGAAATATTATGATCCATGTAACAATAAAAATTAGGAAACATATTCTCATATTGTTATTAATGATTTATTAATATATTGGTAGCCTTTATTCAACTCATTGGAACCTATGATAGTTAATAACGTGTTCTTATGAAAGACCCACATTACCCTCTCTTTGGTCAGAAATATGTGTTCCATTAAAACCATGCTTTCTAAAATTTTCAAGGTACTTCAATAAATTATCAGGGTAGTTTTTTTCAAATGTTTTCAAACATCTTCTATAATTTTTAATGAAAATTGTTTTCAAAACTTTTTCAATCTTCTTTTAGAAGTTTTCAAGTAATTTTTTTTTAAAATGTTTTTAAGGTTCATTTATAAGTTTTATTGGAAACTTGTTTTGAAAAGGATTTCAAGATTCATTTATAGGTTTTCAAGGGAAATTATTTTCAAAATGATTTCAAGCCTCATTTATAAGTTTCCAAATATTTGTAAAAAAAATTCATAACATCTTCAAGATTAATTGATATGCTTTCAAGTAAAAATATTTTCAAAATATTTTCAATATTTCATTATAAGTTTTCAATATGTTTTCAAGGAAAATAGTTTTTATATTATTTTAAATAATATTTTAAAAGTATTCAAGGAAAAATAATTCCAAAATGATTACAATTATTTAATTTTTATCTAGTATATTTCTTGAAAAATGACATTAAAATGTTTTTATGAATTAAAAATTAATTTTCAATGAATAAATTATATTTTTACATGGAAAATTGTTGAAATATATTTATAAAAGTATTTTTCATAAAATATTCCATTAATTGATTTTACTTAATAAGTTATGGGAAATAATATAAAGGTTCCATTAAAAATACTTCCATAAATGTGTTATGATGAATTTCATAGTCTTTATGAAACTTGTTTCCCTTTCAAAGGTAATATGTTTTTGAAATCCATTTCTCTTTTATAGTTTATATGTTTATAAAATCCAATTATATTTCATAGGTTATGATTTAGAACAAGTGGTTATGAAAACTATATCTTTTTCCACATTGTATGATAAGTTTACATGTTTATGATACCCATTACATTTCATGGGTTACAATATGATTGTTTATAATATTGTGGAACATGTATGTGTTATTTCATAATGAGATTGGTGGGACCTATATCTCCCTCCAATGCATTCGTTAAATTTTTTTATGTCATTAGACAGACATGGATGGAATTTTAAATGATCCTAGTTCAGTATTACATGGATATAATAGAAAATGAACTCTGTTTAGTATTAAAAGCCTAGAAAGAGGGGTGAACTCAGTTCAGTAATAAAGTGATAAAATGATGAGTGAACTCAGTTTAGTAATATAGGTCTAAAATGAATAGTGAACATGGTTCAGTAATGTTGGGCTAGAACTGGTGTGATCCTGGTTCAGTAAAGTACTTTTTTACACCTCGATGATCTTGGTAGAAATGCTTTGACTACTATGTAAATCATTATATGTGCTTATGGTCTTCCACAATTCCATGTTTTATTCCTATGTTATGATTTCACAGCATATGTTCTTTATTTCATTATCATTCATTTCTTATGAACTGTTAATATTTATTATGATCTATAGTATATAGTGTGTTATATTTAAATATAATTCTCTAGTTATATACCATTTTCGTGTTATTCTTACATATTTTCTTTATTTACCCGTACAGAGCATCTGAGCTCTCCTCATTTTTTGGTTTCCTTTCCCTAGGTAATAAATAAAGGTGTTAGCTAGATTTAATATTGGTATAGATCTTTATGATATATGTTTAATATCTTTCACCAAGACAGAATATTTTTTTTCCATGTTTCCAAATACACAGAACTATTATAGTCATCGGGCATGTATTTTTGTAATGTATTGAATATTTGTCTAAAATGATGTTAGAACCATGTATGGCAAAATTGGGATATTATAGTTGGTATAAAAGGAATGTTTTAGTTAACCATTGGATATTAATATGAAAACAAATTAGCAGGATACATAGGTATATTTCTAAGGATGTTCCTAGGGATGCTTCTATAGATATGTATTAGGATTTGTTAATGTTTATGAAAATTTCACCAAATTTTTCTAAAGGATATAATGAGGGGTTTCGTTGAAACATATACCTATCTAGATAATACAAGTGGATGCAGATCTAGAACAGATATACCTAGGGGTAAATGCTATGAAAATATATTCCTATCCTCACTTAGGTTATTTGGGTACATGACAATGTGCCTTACTACACACTTGGTTTGAAAATCCTAGGGGATATGTTCTTGGAATTCACAAACTCTTCACGAACCATCATGATGGATTTAAATATAAATTGGAAATTAATAACCTAAAATTAACTTAGAGTGTCATAGATTAAGGAAGGGGTCATGATTTATACATACTATAAGTATTTTTACTCATGACTATATGGTTTTTTACTACAATAATTAATGCTCACACTATACATCTGGTTTTAGTTAATGGAGGGAACTAGAAGGAATTAGATTAATGTTGAATGTGGTGGATGATTTGATAATGAGAATTCATGTGGGATGATCACTGGAGTGAGATATCTTTTTTATTTTATAATAAATTTTCATATATAATAATTAATAACATGTACCTTAACCAACTCCCGACCCACCCAGGAAGAGAATGAATTAGTTTTATGATAGTTTGGGTAGTGGATACCAAGAAAGAAATAAAATTTTCTTTCCTTTTTTTCAATAATTTGGAAATAATCTCCTAATTGAATTTTTTAGGGGAAAAATAATATGTTTTTAAAGTTAAAAATATGTACATTAAGTAATTGAATGCATGGAAAAAATTTTGAGTTTGACTAGAAAAATATATAATATTATAAGACTCTGTACGAAATAATTTGAGGTTAACTGTTTTAAGTGTGGAGTAAATGGTCATTTTGAAACTCAATTCCACAAGAAGTAATATCTTGAGAGGAACTATTAAGGTGGTGAGAGTAGGGGACACATTTTGGATAATTATGAGACTATATATGAAATATTAAAGGAAATATATATTGTATAAAAGGATGATGTAGCCTTGTTCATGGTATAAAGATGAAGTGAAAGAATAAATATTTTTATATATTTTGATTTAATAATTATGTTAAATGAAATGAGAAATATTTAAGGATATTTATGTTTATGTATTTTTCTACGGATTTATGAGAACCAATTGAATGGTTACAATGGAATTGAAAATTGAGATAATGGAAAGGTGATGGAAAAAACATGATTAAGGAAAATATAACCCTTAATATGTTCCTTATGTTATTATAATGTTGTTTGTATAAATATATGTAGGATATGAAAAATTAAATTTGAAGGTACTGATTACCTTGGGACTAATTAAAGACTTGATTAATGGTGGTTTATGCTATCATTGATGAAGTTTAAAACATTTTTGGATTTATGGAATAAATTTAATATAAACTGAATAAGGAATCATGCATGTTTTCTATAATTATTTATTGAACTTTTGGTAATTACCTTATTTCAAGAGAATATATGATGGGGGTTTTCACATTTTTGGAATGTGACAACCAAGAAATACTTCTTGTTAAAAGGGGGACTCAATGTTATGATAATTTTTGGAATTTATTTCTAAATTTTTTTATTATCATATTTAATAATGTTTATAAGGTTAACCATTCATGAAAAGTGTATGTTAAACATAAAAGGAAGTATTTATGAACTAATTTTTTATTGAAAACCTTTGTTAAATAGCTATTTAGTGTTTAACATTATTTCAAGGATGTATATAATATTTTGTAAATTATATTGGTATGTTTTTAGAAAATGACATCATCTATTTGGGGTGATAACCAATCAATTATGACAAGGCCACAGATTTTGATCCCATGACAAAAGGATGGTATGGGTTTTAAGTCTACACCTAGCCTATACGATTTCCTAGTTAAAGTGTAATTATTTTTTATTATTAATTATTTATAATGAATAAGGGTGGTTAATTTTTATGTTAAATATTAACATATTATCCATACTGATTTTTATGAATAATTATTAATAAATTTTATACATTTAATACTTTTATTAGCCATAAGATCTTCTAAAAGTGTATTTTAGAAAATTAGACCTAAAAAAATTTTTAGGCATCCATTACACAAAGTAAAGAATGAATATGAAATTTGTAAAAGAAAAACTAAAGAATGAAATTTTTTTTATTGAAATGTATCAAATAATTATATTTATTTTTATTATTGGTCAATAAAATAATTACTCAACGTTAAGATAATGATAAAATTAAAATGTGTTTTCTTAATACCTTAATTTTTTTGAACATTGGCCTTTCAAATCATAATAGATTTATGATTTTGTGGCCCTCAACATTTATTTGACCCTTCGCTTGTTTGTGACAAATTACCTCAATCTCTCCCTATAAATATTTAATCTTTTTCTCCATATACAACTTTCTCTGCTAACCAATGATCTACTGTGTGGAGAGGTAGTTATATGTTACTTTGGGTAATTATTATGGTTCCAACATTCCCTTTTTATGGGAAATTTTAGTATTTATTATTATGATGTGGGTTTCTATGAATAAAACATTCATGTATTAAGACTTTTATAACCTAGTTGAATTTGGAGTAGAAAATTCATTTTTAGAGATGTAGAATGTAACACATTGATATTTTTTGAATTATCATTTTTTACTAATTAATTTATCTTTTTGATATTTTTCATTGCACATGACTGTATAAATAGTT
The DNA here is from genome assembly GCA_963277665.1 of Viscum album. Taxonomy (NCBI): domain Eukaryota; kingdom Viridiplantae; phylum Streptophyta; class Magnoliopsida; order Santalales; family Viscaceae; genus Viscum; species Viscum album. Next base: position 1,068,674,692 of record OY728136.1, read on the forward strand.
ATATATATATATATAATAAGATAATAATCTGAACATTCCAATCACACAATAATAATATGGATTGATCTACATGAAATAATGACTTGGCTAGTGTTACACACAATACCGACTTGTCTTGCACTTCCTGCAACACTGACTTCGCATATTTTACGTGCAACACAGATGTTTCTACAGTACATTATTTTAGTAACATAATTATTTCAATGAGATAATCATAACCTAGAAATTTAACATACTTATATAAATAGTAATAACAAATTTTCATATATTATATATAACTTTTTTATATATATAAAACATGTTGACAACGAAAGATATCATTTTTTGGTAAATTCCTTTTATGTTTAAAAATATTTTTTTATCGAATAAAACTAATTTAATAATAAAATTAATTATAGACACATATAGAATTATAATGTGATAAATTAATCATAATTTTTGAATTTGGATTTTCAAAATTATCATGGGTTCAATTTTTGGGATTTTTCAGAGAAACTTCATTTTATGATTAATAGTGAAAACTATTGATTTTAGTTAAGATATCCAATTAGTTTAAGTAATTATTAATGTTAAATTATATTTTAAATTTTTTTTGATGTAAAATTAGATAATTTATAGACATTTTAATATAATTTAAGTTATTATAACAAATTTCACATTCAAATTTACTATAAAAACGTAATAAACTATTGAACTTATTTTTACACTAAAAACCCGTAATTTTGTCATCAATGTGGGATTATAATTAATCATAAATTTATTAATACTATTAATTTCATTTCATAAAAAATAAAAAAACCATTTTAATAAGTATAATATTTATATTTTAATTAGATAAAGTTTATTTTTGACCAAAACGATTAGAAAAAGTGATTAAAATTATTCATAGCGATTAATGTAAAATTAATTTTAATTTGTACTAAACCTTAACCATACGGGTCCAAATGACTTATCCCCCAGTAAAAAACTAATTGTATGCCCATATATCAGCCACAAAAATTCCATTGTTTATTTTTGTTGGTTTCGAATGACTTTTTTTGTAACGACCCAGACTCGAACAGCCACCCGAATAGTGTTAAACGGGTCGGGTGCTACTACCTTAGGCGCACCTCCCCAAACGCCAAAGGCTTTCGACTAGCAGCGAGGATTTGATAGGTGTAGTGGGGAGGCTATACCCTCTCAGAAGATAATAATAATGGTACAGGTCCAATTATAATAGTAATGATGTAGTGGAATAAATGACTCAGCAAACTCAAACTAGCCCCATAGAGCGGAAGCACAATCAATATTAATAAAAACGGAAAGAAAAAACATAACAACATCAGTAGAAATAAACACAGCAGCATGCTGATCACATCTAACGACTACTGAGCAACAAACATGCGTCCAAAACAGTTCATATATATATTTATATATATAAAGAATCCAATGGCTCACCAAATATACATACATAAAAAAGTAAGCATGCTCATACAGGAAAAGAAACAAAACAAGATAAACTCTAGATAGAAAGACCTCAAGGTCCATACCATCTCCATGAAATATCTAATGTAGCCCAACTCCTGAAGCTGGCCTCCTTCCGGCACCTAAATCCATAAAGTCTGCACGTGGACCGAAGGGCTCGTGCAAGGTGTGAGATGAATCTCACTAGGATACCACCCAATGGTGTGTACCTAATATAAGTGTTTAAGAAGGATTGCATTTATAAGGAAAATAGAAAAATAGTATGATGCACAAATAAACACCAACTCCACTGGTGCTCAACGGCCCACCATGGAGTGTCACCTGCTTCGGACAATGTCGGAATCCCTGTCGTGTAAACCGGAACCATGTGCCCCCTAACACTACGTGTCTCAAGTACCGATGTCCCAAAGGCACTCCCAAGAATAGTAACTCGACACATTTTTCCTCCTGACACCACATGCCTCAAGTACCGACACCCCGATGGCCCGCCCAATAATAGTAACGTGACACCTTGTGCCCCCTGACCCATCATGCCTCAAGTACCGACATCTCAAAAGCACGCCCAAGAATAGTAACCCGGCACCTTGTGCCTCCTGACACCTCATGCCTCAAGTACTCATGTCCCGAAGGCACACCCAAGAAGTAACCAGGAGGAACAGTGATGCATGTCCTAAAATAAATAAATGGAGGGACAACGATGTCTGTCCTCAAATAAATAGCCAGAGGGATAGCAATGTCTGCCCTCAAATCATGTAACCAGAGGGATTGTGATATCCACCCTCAAATAAGTAACCATAGGGATAGTGATACATGCCTTCAAATCATGGCGATCCTCATCCCCTAACCCGATAGCCTCAAGATATCCCATGGAGGTTCCTCACCTCCCACATGGATTCCTATGACAAGAACCCCCAACCAAAGTACCTAAACCGCATCTACGATGGCCTCTACCCACACAAGTGTTCAAAATCACCTCATCAAGGATTATCTCTATTTGCACACAACTCAATGTTTCGGGTGAGTGGTAATCACCAAAATAGTACCTAAGCCACCACACATCTGACACCTTGTGTCCCTACAACCATATCGCTCAAGTCTAATGGCCTCACCCTCCATGTAACCCAGTCCATCCCAACATGATAGTCACACTGCCTCAAGCCGATGTCCATGATGCCCAATCCCATGGTCAAAACCGCCCAATGTAACCTCGTCCCAAGCCCAACCTATGATCATCATCACTCAACAATATCTGGGCCACGCCAATCATAACCCAAAGGTTCCAGTATATGCAATTCAACATGTATATATAAAACACATTTAAATAGAACAAATAATAGGAAAAACCATCTAACCATATGAATTACACTAAGAAAGTGTTGTCCCATACCATCACTAAAGTTTCCAAGGTCTCCAATAATTCATATCAAGGATTAAATAAATAAACCTAACAGTTTAAACCAAATTAATTCAAATATTATCATTTTGGCTACCCGACCAAAATGCCCCATGCGAGCAATGACCTCTCCCCCGACCCTGCTCAATCAAGATAAGACAAAGGGAATACCCAAAGGTATCCTATAGTTTTAATAAGAAATTTAAATAAGCATTAGTAGATAAGTTAGGGTCTCTCTCAAAATACCCAAAAATGAACTGAAGGACACACTACCCAAATTACCACGAAAACAAAAAAAAGAGTTATGTACCTCCTACCTCGTACTAGTATGATGTTACTCCTCCAATGACAGCCTCCAATTAGGTCTAAAATGTGGTAAATATACAAAAGAATAAAAACTGCTCAAAACCCAAAAACTCATTCTAGAACAGAAATCAAGACAAACCACTCAAGGGGAATCAAGGCCTTATTGAAGGGGTTATAACCCATCAAACGATGTTCAAAACAGTTTTTGGACGAAGATACGGAAAGGATTTGAAGGTTTGGTTTTCTCTCCCCACACGATCCATAATAGGGAGGAAGAAAAGATAGAAGAATGGGAAATCCCGAGTGGCCCAGAACATAAAAACCCTAACTTTAAGTGGAAGCACGGTTACCCTGAACGGTTTGGAAAACCGTGCGCCAACCGTGCGGTTCCCACTACCTCACCCAGGAACTTCCCACAGCCATCCCGCACGGTTAGAGAAATTGTGCGCTGCCCGTGCGAAGCCCACTGTCTCACCCAGAGACTTCACATGGCTTGTCCACATGGTCTGTTCAGACTGTGCGCCAACTATGCGCACCTGCATTACCTCCCTAAATTTTAATAGTGTCTCCCCCGAAACAAGTCAAAAAATTCAAAAATGGTCGGGATTTGACCTATTTTAAAAACTCGGGTTCTTACAAACTCACCACCTTAACATAGTGCATCCCTGAGCTATCAAATGAAACCCAAAGATAGCACCGAACATGCCACCCTGATCAATGTAACCCAATCTTTCGCGGTCTCAAGGTTCTGTCTAAATTCATCAAGGGGCTCCACACCTTATTAATCACCTAACCCGGTCTCAACCCAACAAAACTCAGTGAAAACAATGTTTACTAACCTATTCTCTACACACATAGTCCTTCTGTGTTAGATCGTCATCCTTGCACTTCACAAGTTCGCTTGTGTCGTTCCCGACACCCAACATATCCCGCACTACATCAGTGTCTGCCTCCATAAGGTCATGGTGCCTAGCACCTCAAGTAACCCACATCCTCAATGCCCTGATGCCCAAGGAACCTCATGTAACCCGTATCCTTGATGCCCTGATGCCCACAACACCTCATGTAACCTGCATCCTCTATTCCCCTGATGCTACGCATCTCATATATATATATATATATATATATATATATCGCACACCTGAAATGGTGCCTAACCCACTGACTAGCATCTAGTTAGTCCACATATATCATGTGTATCACGTGCACTCAAAACAGACAAGCCTCAACAATCCATGCCATAAGAGAACAATGAAATCACCACCACACCCATGGTGTACCTCTAACCATTGTCGGCTCACCATCATTCTCATCCTCGAGTAGCTCCACGGTGTGCACCTAGCCTGATGTACAGCTGCCTAATGCCTGACCTCCCTGTGGTGCTGCTCCAGTCACCAGCCACTGACCTCTTAGCTAGATCCCACTGTCTCTGTCACATCATCCGTGTGCAACCAAGCCTCGACTACCCTCTCCTGTTACTGAACCCGGACCAAATCCAGAAGTCACCGTCTATCCAGGTCCCAGTCTGTCGGATGTCTAAGAAGGCTTCCTGCAAAACGTCTCAAGTGCCCGACCTGTCCACATGTTCGAAACTCATTTTGAGACCTATTACACTCAGTTTGATAATTCCATGCCTATCTACACGTGAAACAAACCACTACAGAACTGCTACGAGGTTTTCCAACTGAGTCCTTCTCCTAACTGCCCTTCTGGAACTCATCTTGTCCTTGATTCCTACTATCTAAACCGTCACCTGAATTCGTCACCCAACTGACCTAGGGCATATCCCTCTAATTGCCCTCCACTATGAGCGCATGATTTACCAGCTCTGAGAAAAAACCTAGCTGTAAGATATTTACCTAGATCTGAATGGTGTGTCGTAATCCATCCTCGAAGTGTCTCACCCTAGCCATGTCATCACTTACCATACCGGGTGCAAAGTGAGAGAACTCAGTGAAAGTAGCTGCATAGTCCATGAAAGACAAGTCTCCCTGCTGAAGACTCAAGAACTCCCGAGCTCTTTATACCCTCAGTGTATCTGGGTAAAAGTGCTCAAAGAACCTGTCCTAGAAGTCCTTCCATGCTAGTCCCTCATGCCTGCATTCCTAAACCTGCAGATCCCACCAATTATTTGCCGGTCCTCTTATCATATACGTCACTAGCTTGACCCTCCGCCCTGGAGGTGTCTCAAGCTACTCGAAGATCATATGCATACTATATATCCAGTTCTCAGCCCCCAGTGGACCACCCTCACCCAGAAAAAGCGGTGGGTTCTATGAATGTAACTCCCATGTCAGGTATTCCGTAGATGGATTTGTACCCTGCGCACCTCTATCGATCCCCAGTAATACACGTACCAGGCTAGCTCGAAGCTACTCTTCGAGCCATGGACCGAACACTCCAAAAAATGGCTGATGTCCTACCTGCAATGGATCCTGAACCTGATCCTGTCCCAGAGACTGTACCTGTGGCTCCTGCTCTTCCTGCACCGGATCCTGAGCCTGATCCTGCACCTGTGGCACTGTACCATCTCCCGTCTGATGCTCCATCTGACTCGCCCTAAAAGGAACCCACTGAATACCATAAATGGTCAGATAGCCCATATATATATATATATATATATATTCAACGTAGATAAGAAAGAAATAAAAGGAAGTGCATAACTACTACCCTTACTCTCCCCCCACTACAACCCATGCCCCATGGAATCCAGCCTCATGGCCTCCTTACCCGCCCTATCAGGGCCATGTATCAAAAGTACCTTGGGTCATTCCCATCCAGACAACTGACGTTGCCTCCAAACGATGACCGATTCTCCCAATCCTGGTGATCATAATCACCTAAACTGATAGTACCTGCCTAATCTTACAATAGCCAGACCCAAATACCTTGTCACATGCAATTCTACAAAAATATAAAGCATGGCATGCATACTGCAACAACAATAATTTCTATGATAAATTTCACCAATTCACATTTCAGATCATACCAGCATGGAAATTGATTTTATTCACATGGAATTATCACTCCACAAAGCATAAGTGTAGCTATAGAATTTAAATACCCTAAAAATGTGCCTATAAAAATCCAAGAAAACAAGACTTTCCATACTGGCCAAGGTCCAATTCTACCTTACCACAATAGGTCAAGGGTTACATATCATAATCAATAACCTCACACACCAAGTGAACCACCGAGGTGGAAATCATATAAACTATAATCTGAGAAAAAGAAAACAGTAATTCCCACCCAAGGCAACTTGATCCATCCCTCGTACCTAGGGCTGCAGGCACCCAAGCACAAGCTAGAATCCCAAATCCGGTAACAACCTATCTCTAGTGTACCACATCCTAAATAATAAAACCATCAGAAATAAAAGAGAAGTCTCAATATCATTAGTAGCTGGTAAAACACTTCTACTAAATCCCTGTCAAGAACACCTCTGATACCACTTTGTAAAGACTGGGACCCGAACAACCACCCAAATAGTGATAAACAGGTCAGGTGCACCTACCTTAGGCACACCTCCCTAAATTCCAATGGTTTTCAACTAGCAGCGAGGGTCTGATAGGTATATTGGGGAGGCTATACCCTCTCAGAGGATAATAATAATGGCACTGGTCCAAGTATAACAGTAAATATGCAGCGGAATAAATGACTCAGCTGACTCAAACCAGACCCGTAGAGTGGAACCACAATCAATTTCAATAAATAGCAGAAGCAATAAATATAACAAGAGTAGAGGACATAAAAACAACAACATTTTGATCACATGTAACGACTTCTGAGCAACAAAAATACATCCAAAATAGGTCATACGTGTATTTATATATAAAAAGTAACCAATGGGTAACCAACTATAGCTACATAAAAAGTAAGTATGCTCATACAAAAAAAGAAACAAAACAAGATAAGATCTAGCTAGGAAAGACCTCAAGGTCCATACCATCTCCATACAACAGCTAATGTAGCCCGAATCCTGAAGCTGGCCTCTTTCCTGCATGTAAATACATAAAGTTTGCACACGTCCCGAAGGGCCCATATAGGGTGTGAGACGAATCTTAGTAGGACACCACCCAATGATGTGTACCTAATATAAGTGTTTAAGCAGTAATGAATTTATAAGGAAAATAGTAAACAATACGATGAAAAAATAAACACCAACTCTACTGGTGCTTAGCGGCCCACCATGGAGTGTCACCTGCTTCAGCCAACGCTGGAATCCCTGTCATGTAACCCGGCACCATGTACCCCCTGACATCGCGTGTCTCAAGTACCGACATCTTGAAGGCACGACCAAGAATAGTAACATGATACCTTGTGCCTCCTGACACCTCGTGCATCAAGTACCGACGTCCCGAAGGCGCACCCAAGAATAGTAACCTGACACCCTATGCCTCCTGACACCTTGTGGCTCAAGTACCGACGTTTCGAAGGCACGTCCAAGAATAGTAACCCGACACCTTGTGCCTCATGACACCTCATGCCTCAAGTACCGATATCTCGAAGGCACACCCAAGAAGTAACCTAGTGGAACAGTGATGCTTGTCCTTAAATAAATAACTGGAGGGACAATGATGTCTTCCCTAAGATAAATAGCTGGAGGAACAGCGATGTCTGACCTCAAATCAAGTAACCGGAAAGATGGTGATATCCTTCCTCAAATATGTTACCGAAGCAACAATGATACCTACCCTCAAATCACAGCGAGCCTTATCCCATAACTCGATAGCCTCAAGTTATCCCCTGAATGCGCCTCACCTCCCATGTGGCTTCCTATGGAAAGCACCCCCAACCAAAGTACCTAAAAAACATCTACAGGGGCCTCTACCCACACGAGTTGTCAAAACCACCTCATTAGGGAGTATCTCTGTGATCACACTACTCAAAGTTCAAGGTGAGAGGTAATAACCAAAATAGTACCTAAGCCACCACACATCTGACAGCTTGTGTCCCTGTGACCATGCCGCTAAAGTCTCCTGGCCTCACCATCCATGTAACACGGGCCAGGCCGAACCTATCAGTTGTACTACCTCAAGCTGATGTCCATTATGCCCTATCAAATTGTCAAAACCACCCAATGTGACCCTTGGCCAATCCCAACATGTGATCAACATCACTCAACAATATTCGGGCCATGCCCATCACAACCAGAAGGTTCCGACATATGCAATTCAACATGTACATATAAAACACATTTAAATAGAACACATAATAGGGAAAACCATCTAAACGGATGAATTGCACTATTCAAGTGTTGTCCCATACCAGCACTAAAGTTTCTACGGTCTCCAAAAATTCAGAACAAGGTTTAAATAACTAAACATAACAGTTTAAACAAAAATAATTAATGTATTATCATTTTAGAAACCCCGGCCAAAATGCCCCATGTGAGAAACAACCTCTCCCTCGAACCTACTCAATCATGAGAGGACCCAATGGTATCCCATAGGTCTAATATTCAATTTAAGTAAGTAGTAGCAGATAAATTAGGGTCTCTCTCAAAATACCCAAAAATGTGCCGAAGGCCACACTATCCAAATGACCATGAAAACACAAAAATAAAAGGAGTTATGCACCACCTACCTCGTACTAGTACGTTGTTACTCCTCCAATTATAGCCTTTAATTAGTTCTAAAACACTGTAGATCCACAAATGAATCAAAACCACTCAGACCCAAAAAACTCATTCTAGAATAGAAATCAAGAAAAACAACTCATGTGGAATAGAGGCATTACCAAGGGGGTTCTAACGCATCAAATGATGTTATAAACATGGTTTTGACAAATATTTGGAAAGGATTTAAAGGTTTAGCTGGCTCTCCCTAAACAATCCATAAGAGGGAGGAATAAATGAGAGACGAATGGGAAATCCCAAGTGGCCAGGAAAATAAAAACCCTAACATTATGTGGCTGCACGATTACCCCACACGGTTTGGAAAACCGTGCGCCAACCGTGCGATTTCCACTGACTCATCCAGGAACTTCGCACGACCATCCCACATAGTTTGAAAAACCGTGAACCGCCCGTGCGGAGCCCACAGTCTCACCCAGAGACTTTGCACATCTTGTTCGCACAGTTTTTTCAGACCATGCGCCAACCATGCGCACCTGCATTACCTCCCCAAATTGTAACATTTTTTCCCCTGAAACATGTCAAAAAATTCAAATAGAGTCTGGATTTTCCCCTTCTAAAAACCCAAGTTCTTACATTTTTAATGTTATAACACATGTACATATAACTTGTTTTTGAAAATTCCAAGTGAGTTATTTTCCTTCCCAATAAAAGGCCACAACCTCTCCCAAATCCTCACACCTCTCAAAAAAGACCTCACACTCACTGACCAATAAAATTATTATAAATCCACACTTTATCATTGAATAATTCCCTTAGTTAAAAGTAAATCCAAGGAATTCCTATTGTCACAAATCAAAATTAGTTACATGATTATGTGGTAATATCTTCTGTCAAGTCCTATATTTTATTTTATTTATCTATCCCAACACATTCATTTATCAAAAAATTTATAAAAAATATTGTATCATAAATATACCAGTAATTTATTATTATAAGGATTCAATCTCACATATAAACTCCTCTATTTAATTTATAATTAACATGCTGTATAGGTGTACAGGAAACTACAGCCTCAAAAAATGATGACTGTTCAATTTTTTCTTTACCACCTCTCATGGTGGAATTTATGATAGAAAATATGTTTAAATATGTCATATATTATATTTATTATATCATTATTCTTATTTATTCATCTTGATAATAAATCTTTTTACATTCTATTTGTGGTCAATATGAAAATTCCATTTGAGGAAGTGTCGACGACAGCCACCTCAAAGCGATATTATTTGTTCGTACACTACATGGACTATATTAAGGATGGTTTTAGTGAATATATAAGACATATATAATATAATAAATATACTATAACAATGATATATATACCTATATGTCTTTTACATTCTTTCTTTGAACACGATAGAAAAACAGAAAATTCATTCTTGCGTACGTACAGCCTAAAATTTCCATGAACTGTGTATTACATTTTGTACATATATATTCTTTATATTATTATAATACAAATATAATATATATTACTTTTATTTATATCTTGGTTTAAATTCTAAAAATCAAGATATAATGTGTAAATACCACAGATAATAAAAATTAAGATAGATGCAAGGAATAATGCGAATTTAATCCAATGTTAAATCTTATAATAATATTGTTAACAATTGAGTACTATAAGGTAATAATAAAACCATATATATGAGAATAAAATTATGTTAAAGATTTATAATATATTTAGATTTATTATACTGCTGTTTTGAATGAGTACAATGAGAGGTAAGACACAAGGTAAGGGAATTTCATCTTACATTATTCCCCTTGAGATAAATACTATGTTCGCCACTCTTTCATTTAATGTAGTGTATGTATTGAAAATTATTGTTATATATGTATCTTATAATTAAATTTATGGGTATTAAAATGTCAATTTTTTATCCTTGTTTTATGGGGATTAAGTTTCAAATTTTACCGAATTGATGAAATTGTTTTGTGTCAATTTCCCATCTATGAGACTCATTATTTGTTATGCACATAAATTATATTTCGAAGTGTATATACATCCATTTTAAATGATATGTCAGTAATTTCATTATTTACATGATATTTTATGATTCATGATATTTTTAATTCTTAAATTAATATAACGATTTCAGGTTACCATGTTATAAAATTTTATTGAGAGAATATAATAAATTTTCATGATTGTTTATTATTATGTTTCCTTTAATGAAATACTATGAAATAAATCTCAATAAGATTGATAAATTTTATTATAAAATGGTTATATATTATTTATTCATATATTTGTACCATTTCTTCCACTCTTTAGTACATAATATCATTAAGAAGGTGTTAGTAATAAATCCCAATTTTACCCAATCTTCGGTTGTAAATCTATGTTCCTTTAAAATATTATTTTCAAAAACGGTTTCATATAATATTACCTAATTATCCTATGATCGTTAAAATAAAATTTACCCTTTTATCTTTTTCAAATATTTTCATGTCAATATTTTTTCACTTTCCAAATGAGTCATTTTTTGACATTTTTATCATTCAAATGGAATATTAAATCTACCTCATATGATATATACTAATATATCTTCCATCAATCCTTTAAAACATTATTTTTATGTTTAAAGGTCAATTTTTAAGAGAATATTCTTAAAATACATTTTCAATGAAATGTTTTAAATGTGTTTTTAAGATTCTTTTTTAAGTATAAAATTAAAATTTCTTTCTAAATGTTTCCAATCATCTTTTATAAGTTTTTAGGGAAAAAATAATTTTAAAATTTTTTCAATATTCATTTATATTTTTTGTAGGAAAATTCTTTTAAAAATTTCATCGATATAATTTTATAGTTTTTCAAGGAAAATTGTTTTTCATATTTGGGCATGATTCTTTTATAAATTTTAAAGTAAAATTGTTTCCAAAATGTTATAAATATTATTTTATATGTGTTTAAGGAAACGTTTTTTTCAAAATGTTTCATGGCTTGTTTTATAAGTTTTCAAGGACTATAGTTTTCAATATCATTTGATTCCTCATTTATTTTTTTTAAAATTATTTTCAGTGAAGTGTTTTTCAATAAAAATTCAAGCTTATCTGATATGTTTTAAAGTAAAAATATTTTCCAAAAAAATCAATCATTATTTACAAGTCTTCAATGTTTTTTCAATGAAAAATGTTTTAAATTTGTTTGAAAATTATTTTATATGTTTTCAATGAAAATGAATTTCAAAATGATTTCAATTTTTATTTATATGTATTCAAGGAATTTTCTATGAAAATTATTCTCAAATGGTTTTATGTATTAAAAATAATTTTTTAAAGGGGAAATGATATTATTTTCAATAAATTTTTTAAAAAGATAGTTATATATTATTTTCAATCTATGATGACATCGTTTGATGTTACTTAAGAAATTCTAAGAAATGATCTAAAGGTTCTATTAATATTATTTAAATGAATGGGTTATACTTAATGTTGTGGTCTTTATCTATTCCATTTCTCTTTTTGGGGTTATATGTTTATAAAATATGTTTTTCGTTTAGGGGTTATATGTTTTTAAAAAAATTCTATTTAAATGGTTATACTATATATGAAATGGTAATGAAACCTTTATATTTTTCCACATTTCATGATATGTTTACATGTTTATGATACTCAATTAATTTTATGGGAAATGATATGATTATTAATGATACTATGGAACATGTATGTATGATTTAATTATGAGTTGGGTGAAACCTATATCTTCCTCCAACTCATTTGGGAAAAATTTATATCTCATGGTATAAACATGGATGGAATAATAAATAGAACTGGTTTAGTATTACATGAATTAAATAGGAAATGAACTCAATTTAGTAATATAGGCTTTGAATGAGTAGTGAACTTGATTCAGTAATAAGTGTCTTGGATGAGGATTGAACTAAGTTCTGAAATATCAGGATAGGCTGAGGAGTGAACTCAATTAAGTAATATAGGGTTGGATCGGGCTTTGAGACTAGTTTAGTAGAGGACTTTTTCCACTACGATAATATTAGTAGCAATGGATTCACTATTATGAAAATCATTTTATATGTTGATGTGTCTGCCATTATTCCATGTTTTATTCCTATATTATACTTCCATGGATTATGTTAATTATTTCCTAATTTTTTATGTATTATGAACTACAAATCTTAATTATAACCTCTAATATAGAGGGTATGATCCTCAAATGTTGTGGTCAAGTTCCGTACAATTTTGTTCGTGTTTTGCTTACACGTTTTTTACCCATTATGAGTGTTTAATCTCACCCCTTTATTATATTTAATTTCTTAGTTTCTAATTAAATGTTATAGGTAGAAGTAATAAAGGTGACGATCTATATGGGAGATGATGATAATCATTCAACAGGATAGAATATTTTGATTCCATGTTTCCAAACACACTAAACTATTATGAACCTTAAGAATGTATTTGTTTAATGTATTGAATATTCATCTGAAATGAATTAATATCCGTGTATCTCAAGATTGGGTTTCTATAACTTGAACATAAATTTTCATGACATATATATTTTGTGTTCTGATATTATATCTCTTATTTTTGTTATCATGTTATATTTGTATTTTTCTGGTTGTAGTTATACATTTGATTATTATTGATTTATATTATGTGGGTGTTTTACTCTAAAAAGCGTATATTCTCCCCATGATATATATTAGACACTCTCATGTATTCAGAAGCCTATAGAATATAGGGAGGCACACTTGTTTTAATGTAGTTAACCGGATCAAGGAACCAGTTTGTAACACTCGAGTCAGGACATTACAACGTGGTACCAAAAGAGTTTTATTTTCTGTTCATTTCTTTTGTCTTACTTTTTGGGAAATTTGGAAATCTAACTAAAAAGAGTAGGTACATGTTTATGATTTTTGAATGGGTGTAGATAATTTATGTATGCGGAAACCCTACGTACCTAGGGTAATATTTTTTAAACTACTCTTGTTGATAAAAGATATGTTATTTCACCTTGGGTTAAATAGTTAGGGTGTGGTGTGATAACTATTTTTGAGACATTATGAGAATGTAATCATGTCCTAGTATTTCATGTGAGTTTGGTTTTAATTAATAATTATAGGGTGTTCGGATTTTTTTTTTAAAATGAATCGTTTTATCCAGGCACAGGATAATGGGTTATATCATTAGTGCAGAAATCGTTTTTTACGTCACTATTTTTTACGTCGGTTATATATAACCGACGTAACAATGCGGAGAGTAGATTTTTCACGTTGGTTATTTTAATAACCGACGTTACAAATCGCTCCTGTTGGGTTTTTACGTCGGTTATTTGATAACCGACATAACAAATCAATGCGCGGGGGTTTTTTACGTCGGTTATTTTGTAACCGACGTGAAAAAACCGCGGTTTTGATGTCGGTTATCAAATAACCGACGTAAAAAACCAAAGCGCGGTGTTTTTTACGTCGGTTATTGGATAACCGACGTAAAAAATGCGTAGATATCGGGTTTTTTTACGTCGGTTATGTGGAAATCGACGTAAAAAAACCCCATATCTACGCGTTTTTTACGTCGGTTATCCAATAAACGACGTAAAAAACCAAAGCGCCCTGGGGTTTATAACGTCGGTTATAAAATAACCGACGTAAAAAAGCTTAAAAATAGTTTATAACGTCGGTTATATAATAACCGACATTATAAAGCATTTAAAAAAATTAAAGCCCGCATTCTGTCATTTACGATTTTTTCGATTGACAGTCGCCGGGTCGTCTCTCTCTCGCGCGGTAAACTCTAATCGGCTCGTCGATCGCCTGCATTACACTCATTTTGGCTTCATTGTTTATCTTCTTCACTACTCTCGGATCTATCATCTCAACTCGTGACATTCAAGTAAGCCTTCCACGAATTTATTTCGTTCGTTTTCGTTTTGATTCTTGATGTGCTTTTCGTTTGTTTTTGAATCTCGTGGAATTTTTTTTATTGCAAATGGTTATTATGTTCATTCAACTCACAACATTCAACTCGCAAATGATTATTAAAACATTGTGGATTAGCTTCAGCAAAATCTGAAAAATAATGGGTGGAACTGTAACGTTCCATTCTTCCAGCAACATTATTATTTTCATTCCCTAAGTTATAAAAATAAGTATTATGTAGGATGATTCAAAAATTTAATCTGTGAGATGAGTTGATTTATGTGTGAAACCCAGGCCAAACACATATGTATTTTTTTATTGGTATTACATATATATAGTTCGACATATACTTTTTTTACATTACTATGATATTAACATTACTTTTTCTAAAGAAATATTAATGTCCTTAGATTATATATCGGATCAAAAGGATATAGTAATTCTAATATATAATCAGAATGATCAGATAATATGACAATATTATTAAACATAAAACAAATGGTCTATATTCATATTTTTAACATGACACTTACGATGTATAGCTATTTGGTGTTGGGTACTTATGAAAACTACTACTACTTTCAAGATTTGTTTTATATTTTAAATTGTTTTACATTCAAATTATGATTTTTTTCATATAAACATGTTTTGTCTTATCTTAAAAATATATATTTTTTGTTGATATTTGTTATAGGTAATAATGAGTCGAAGTTGGATTACGGCACATCGAATGAGCAATGAATTTGAGGAAGGTGTTGATGCCTTTTTGGAATTTGCAAAACGAAATGTTCCAAGTAGTGACATTTTTTTCTGTCCATGCCTGAAATGTTTGAATATGAAGAAGTTGAAAAGTAGAGAGATAAAAGATCATCTAATATGTCATGGTTTTAATCCGAGTTACAGCCCTTGGATTTGGCATGGTGAAACTGGACGGAATGTCACTGATGATGATGATTCGCAAGATGGTAACTCCGATGGAATTGAAGAAATGATTCACGATATTGTAGCAGAACAAATTGAGATAGAACCGACAGTTGCACGTCTATATGGTGATTCTGAAAAACCATTATATCCCGGTTTTACAGATTTTACCGTTCTGTTGGCGGTGTTAATATTGATTAACCTAAAGGCGAAGCATGGATGGAGTGACCGAAGTTTTACAGAGCTGATACAATTGATGAAAGACATTCTTCCAAAAGATAACGATCTTCCAGATTCACCTTACAAAGCCAAGAAAATATTATGCCTGATGGGATTGGGATACAAGAAAATATATGCCTGTCCGAATGACTGCATTATATATAAGAAGGAATATGAATTTATGTCAGAGTGTCCAAAATGTGGGACATCACGGTATAAGGTGAAAGAAAAATCACAGGGTGATGTAGATATTACAAAGCTCCCTTCAAAGGTATTTTGGTATCTTCCTATAATTAATCGTTTCAAAAGTTTATTTTCTAATTCACATGATGCAAAAAGGTTAAGATGGCATGCTGAAGAGCGGGTATGTGATGGAAAAATACGTCATCCAGCTGATTGTCCACAATGGAAGAAAATTGATGCGCAGTATTCTATATTTGGAAATGAAATATGAAATCTCAGACTAGGGTTGTGCACAGATGGAATGAATCCATACCGAACACTCAGTAGCACACATAGTTCATGGCCTGTTTTATTGGTAATTTACAACCTCTCTCCTGAAGTTTTTATGAAGCGAAAATATGTCATTTTGAGTACAATGATCTCTGGTCCAAAGCAACCCGGTAATGATATTTATGTTTACTTGTCACCGTTGATTGATGATTTGAAACTGTTATGGGCTGATGGTATTAGGGTGTATGATTCTTATAAAATGGAATATTTTCAACTGCATGCAATGCTTCTGTTCACTATAAATGTCTTCCCAGCGTATGGAAATTTGTCTGGATACAGTGTTAAAGGGCATAAAGCATGTCCAATTTGCGAACAACAAACGTCCTATTGTCAATTGCATCATGGGAGGAAAACAGTGTACATGGGTCATCGAAAGTTTTTGCCTATGGAACACCCTTATAGAAGACTAAAAAAGGCATTTCATGGCTCACAAGAATTTGATACTGCTCCAAAACCTTTATCCCATGATCAGTATTTTGAGAGGGTGAAAAACCTTGACGTGACATTGGGAAAGACACAGAAATCTGGTAATGATAGACATATTTGGAAGAAAAGGTCAATATTTTTTGAGCTACCATATTGGAGGTATCATGAAGTTAAACATAATATTGATGTCATGCACGTGGAGAAGAATATCTGTGATTCTTTGATTGGAACATTGTTAGATATTAAAGGAAAGACTAAAGATGGGTTGAATGCAAGATTAGAATTACTATCAATGGGAATACATTTGGAGTTAGCTCCCACTCCTAAAGGAAGACGAACATTTCTTCCCCCGGCTTGTCATACATTATCGAAGAGGTAGAAAATTAGCTTCTGTCAGTGTCTTCATGATACCAAAGTGCCTCAAGGTTATTCTTCTAATGTAAAAAATTTTGTCTCAATGAAGGACTTGAGGTTGATAGGTATGAAATCACATGATTGTCACGTCATGATGCAACAAATTCTACCAGTTGCATTGCGTGGAATATTGCCCATTCGTGTCAGAAAGACTATAATGAAGTTGTGTTATTTTTTCAATTCAATTTGTAACAAGGCGATTGATGTGAATGCTTTGAACATTTTGGAAAAGGATGCAATTTTAATAATTTGTCAATTGGAAATGTATTTTCCTCCAACTTTTATTGATATAATGGTGCATTTAATGATTCATCTGGTTTGAGAAATAAAGCTTTGTGGACGTGTATATCTTCGTTGGATGTATCCTTTTGAAAGGTATATGAAAATATTAAAGGGGTATGTTAAAAATCTATATCGACCTGAAGCCTCCATTGTTGAAAAGTATATTTCTGAGGAGGTAGCAGAGTTTTGTACGAGCTACTTGGATGCGGCGCAACACATAGGTTTGCCTCCATCTCTCCATGAACGAGTTAATAATGAGGGAAAGGGGATTCGTGGCTTGAAAGTCAAATCATTGTTAGCTGAACAGATGAAGAAGTTAGAATCATACATCTTGAAGAACATAGCTGATGCTCAACCATATATCACATTGCACATTAATGAGTTGAAACAATGTCATCCAAAGAAGAATGAAATGTGGATTTTGAATGAGCACAACAAAACTTTTTTGTCATGAATTAAAAAGACATTGCTTGGTAGATCAGATGTATCAGAGACATTAAAATGGATAGTGGGTGGTCCATGTTTAAATGTGATAACGTGGTCTGGTTATGACATTAATGGTTATACATTTCATACAAAAGCTCAGGACAACAGAAGTGCGGTTCAGAATAGTGGTGTATTGGTGTTTGCAGAAGCAATGCATTTTTCGAGTGCTAAGGACAAAAACCCAATTTCTGCATCAAATGCATATTATGGAGTGATTGAAGACATATGGGAGGTTGATTTCTTTAAAATTAAAGTTCCCTTTTTAACTGTAAATGGTTTAACGGTAACAACAGTGTCAGACACAATGAATTTGGAATGACACTTGTTAATCTGAATAGATTGGAAGGCACAGCTGATTCTTTTATAATGGCAACACATGCAAAACAAATTTTTTATATAGTAGATCAATCAGATATGCAGTGGGCTGTTGTTTTACAAGGAAAAAAACAATATGTTGGTGAGGATGAACTTGATGAATATGCTGATTTATGTGAGATCCCTACTTCAATGGAAATATTAACAGAACATAATGACGATCATGTTGAAGACATAGTTTATGCCATAAGGAACGATCACGACGAAGGAATTTGGGAAAACAATCCATCTGTACATTCCTAAAATTACAGGTAACATATGTTTATTTCTTGTTTACATTTATTTTTTCCATAAATGTTAGATATTGTAAGTTTTTTATTTATTAAAACATGTTTTAAAATAAGGATGATATTGACTCTCTGAGTCTACCGGCCCTCCGGTGGCCTCCCACCGGCCAGCCGGTGGTCTCTGGCAGAAGCATTGCTTTCTTCCAGAGCCACCGGTCAGCCGGTGTTAGCGCACCGGCCCGCCGGTATGGGCACCGGCCAACCGGTTCTTGCCCACCGGCCAGCCGGAGGCCAAGGTAGTAGGCTTGCCCACTGCCTGGTGACACCAGCCAACCGGTGGATGACCACCGGCCAGCCGATGGTCTCTGGCAGAAGCATTGGTTTCTGCCTGAGCCACCGGTCAGCCGGTGTTAGTGCACCGGCCAGCAGGTATGGGCACCGGCCAACCGGTTCTTGCCCACCGGCCAGCCGGAGGACCCAGGCCGTAGGCTTTCTCACTGCCTGGGGACACCGGCCAACCGGTGGATGACCACCGGTCAGCCGGTGGAACCCAGATAGAAGGAAATGCTCTACGACCCAACAGTTTATAACCATTACATGATTTTTAAAATGCTTATTTTTGTTCAATGACATTTACTTTACCATGTTTACAATGTTTACCAGGTTTACCATTTTTTCCATTTTTTACCATCTTGACCATTTTGACCATCTTGACCATCTTTTCCATATTTACCATTGTTTAACATGCTTACCATATTACCAATGTTTACTATTATGTAACCCAGTACACTTTTCTATTTTCTGATTACAGTAGTATTAAAATATTTGAATTTGTATATTTGTGAACTGACGTTTGTTTTTTTAATTTGAAGGATAATGAAAGATCATTCAGATGATCAACCACATGATTCTGGGGTGGAGCATATTGCTGGTCATACCTCTGGGGATGAACATTCACATGCTCCTATTACGACAAAGAGTTCAAAGGTTGGTAAACGTGGTTGCACACGTTTACCAAAATTATCACTTGCCCGTACGCAGGATCAGAGGATAGTAGTTGAGTTTGATCATGATGATATTCCTAGAGGTCCGAATGCCAAAGATTTTAAGAGTTTTGTTGCAACTCAGGCTAAGACCAAAGTAAGCATTCTGTATGATGATTGGAGAGGTGTGGATAAAGCGGTTATCTCTCAGTTGTGGGAGACGATTTTGGTAAGATCTTTTGTCATTGTTTGACCATTCTTTTAATGTTTCTGGTATATATAATATGTTTAACCTCTTCTTTATCAGATGACATTTGATATTCCTGACACTGGAGGAGTCAGGAAGAAATGCTTATCGTTGGCTGCCAGGAGATGGAGGGATTTCAAATCAACCCTCACATCTGATTTCATTTATGGTCATAGGAGTCATGACAATCCATGTCGTATATATCCTTTTATGGATGAAGACACATGGAGACAGTTTTTTGAAAGTAGAAAAAAAGAGTCATTTATGGTAAGGGCAATGTAAACTTTTATATACTTTCTTATATAAATGATTTTATTAATGTTTTGTTAATGATTTCTTATTCTTAAATTATAGCAAACAAGGAAAGCTCATCAGGAGATCCAATCTAAAAATGTATACCCTCATAGTTTATCTCGGGGAGGGTATACATTATTGGAAGAAAAAATGATAGCGGAAAAATTTCAACAACTAAGAGCTGAGTCTTCAAGCTCTGGAGAGGTGGCCCCTCCATCCCCTCCATCTAGACATGAAAAATGGAAGAGAGCTCGGAAGGGAAAAAAGGGCAATATCTTTCGGAAGAATCGAGAATCGTAGCTGAGAGGATTGTAAGATATCTATTTAATTTATTTAAGTTAACTTTTTTCTTCATATATGTTTCAATCATTACAGAAATGTTCAATTAATTAATACAGGACTCTCTTGAGGAGAAAAGTTCAGAGGGGACATTTACAGCTACTGGGAGGGAAGATATTTTATTTGCAGCATTGGGAAGGCCCGAACATCCTGGTCGTGTAAGAGGATATCCGACAGGTGTATCGGTAAGAAAAGTGTTTCCACGTTCTTCAACTTCTAACATTGAGGGGGTTTATAAAAAAAAATAGAATCCTTGGAGGCTGAAGTTCAAAATATTAATGCGACGATGGAAGACAAGATTAGAGATTCGGTGCAATCTATGTTTGCAGAAATGCAAAGACAATTTCAGACTACAGCTCCCACTCCTCCACCTCCCCCTGTAGACCCCATTATTTATCCTCCACCTCCACCAGAAGCTCCCACTCCCCCACCTCAGCCTGCGGACCCCATTTTTTATCCTACGCCTCCGCCGCAGCTTCCTACATATTGCGAGTTGTATGTTGATGATTCTCAACATCATATAGTAGCATACGGGTTGGTATATTGTATAGGAGATACAGTTCATCATCAACAATTAGAGGTAGAGAATCAGAGGGTCACTGTACAAGATATTATAGATAGATCAGCTAGGGTACCAATACCTACAGATGAGGTGGCGACAGTTGGACAGAGTATCGGCCATTTTTTAGTTTGGCCATCCAGAATTCTTCGACTCATTACCATATAGGTATGAATGTTATATCTTTTATTTTATTTTTTTATTAAAGTTGTTTTATCATTTGAAAACTACTATAATTCTCAATTTTTTTTCACAGGAATACTTCAAAGGTAAAGAAATACTGTATAGACAACAACAAAGACAACAGGCTATGACATCAGATACAGATTCCTGTGGTCTTGACAGATTATCAAGATATTCACATTTGTTGTTGGGTTTTTATGTGTTTCCAATGGAATCTCATGTTTGTGGAAGTGAAATAACTGTGGGGATTACAAAATCTGATATCATGGAGCTTGTTACTGGAGATAAGTTGGGCATCAACGTGGTGTTAATTTTTTCCATGTAAGTCTTAACACCTTTTCCCTGCGTTATATTTATTAAAAATGTATACTTATATATGTTTTGTATTAGGTATCTTTATAAAATTTGTGAGAGGAATGAACTGACAGAAGTATATGAATTCATGGACCCGCAATTGATTTCCCCTGAAGCATGTGCATTGACTGAGGAACAAAGAATGTTTTATATTGCTGAAAGATTTGAAAAGAATATAATCCAACAATGTTGGATGATGCCTTTTTGTGAGAGGTATGAAAAACATTTCTCTCGAATAGTTAATTATCTTTTAACATAAAAAATCACTAACATTAAATTTCCTTTTATCAGTAATCATTGGATGTTAGGGATTTTTTGCCCAAGGGAGAAAGCTCTTTATTGGATATGCTCTGTTCATGGTGATGTGCGGGCAAGTTTTAAGAATATATTTGAAAAGTAAGTTTCAATTTCTCAATAGTTTTATATATTATAATAAATTTTAAATTTACCCCATTCGTATTATTTTTCTAACAGTGCATGGGCCTACTTTCGAAAAAAACAAAGAAAAGAAATGCAATGATCAAATATGTAAAGGCGAAGGTAAATTTCCATTTATAATTTTTACTTTTTGATTTATTACATAAAAATAATATATTTAATTTACACTCATTCAAAATAGAATTGTCATGAACAACAAGGCCTCATCGAATGCGGATATTATATGTTAAGATTTATGTATGAAATAATAACAACTAGGACAGTTGTGAATTTTGACCTGGTACGATTTCCTCTTAAACTTTGTCATCATATTTCAATTTGATTTATTCATTATACACGTAAACTATCTTCTTTTTCATTTGTAGCTTTTTGATGACCCTCAACCCTATACCGCTGAAGACATCAAACACGTACAAGTGGAGTGGTCAAATTATTTTACAGGTTTGATTGAATTTTAGTTGTTTGTAATGTAAAATGTAATTTTGAATATTTTCGTTTTAATTGTCTATTTGGTAGTTGTTTAGGTTTGATTTAGTTTTTTTTTGAAGTAGACAGTGTAAGTTTTGAATGTTATATAAGTGAATGATTAATTTTGCTCTACTTCTTGTTTTGGTCTACTTTTGATTGTTCTTCTGGTATGGATTTGGGTCTGTGGGGGAGGGGTGGCAGGGATGTCCAGGGGTGTGGGAAGCCGGTCCAGGGGTGTGGGAGTGTTGTCCAGGGGTGGGGGGGTTGTCCAGGGGTGTGGTGGGGGCTGTCAAGTGGGGTGAGGGGGTGAGGAGGTGCTGTTCAGGCGGGTGGGGGGTTGTCGAGGGGTGTTTGGGGGTGTCCGGGGGTCGGGGGGCAGTCCAGGAGTGTGGTGGGGGCTCCAATGGGGTGGGGGAGGGTTGTCCAAGGGGTATACATGAGGGTGGGAGCTCCAATGGGGTGGGGGAGGGCTGTCCTAGGGGTATACATGAGGGTGAGGGCTCCAACGGGGTGGGGGAGGGCTGTCCAGGGGGTATAAATGAGGGTGGATTCTGTCTAGTGGGTAAGTTTTATATGTTATATATTTACATTCTTATTTTTGATGTACTTATGTTTTTGTGGTATGATTTCTTGATTTATTTTCTGGTTGATTCTGGTGGAGAGAAGATCACTGCATTCTGTTTAAAAAAAATTGGGTTTATCACGTCGGTTATTTAATAACCGACGTGATAAAATGCCTGGAGAATGGTTTATCACGTAGGTTATTTAATAACCGATGTGATAAAGGGCCTGTAAACTAGTTTATCACGTCGGTTATTTAATAACCGACGTGATAAAAGGCCTGGAGAATGGTTTATCACGTCGGTTATTTAATAACCGACGTGATAAAGGGCCTAGAGAATGGTTTAGCACGTCGGTTATTGAATAACGGACGTGCTAAACGGTCTGCACAAGGGTTTATCACGTCAGTTAGTCAATAACCGACGTGATAAACCCCCCTCCCCCCAGTTTTTCACGTCGGTTTTATATGAACCGACGTGATAAACCACGCTCAGCCCGGTTTATCACGTCGGTTCTTATAGAACGGACGTGATAAACCACCCTAACCCCAGTTTATAACGTCGGTTCTTCGATAACCGACATGATAAACATCGCGATTTTATGTTTTTTGACGTCGGTTTTTAAATAACCGACGTCAAAAACCTTATTTATAACGTCCCACGTATTAACATCGGATAGAAACCGACGTAAAAAATTAAAAATAACTGATGTAAAAAACGTTTTCTGCACTAGTGTATGTATGTTGTTTAACTGGAAATTTTTTTCCCATTCTTGTGAAAATAAAATTAAATTATGAATAATGTAAATTGAGGAAATTTAAAAAATGATTTAATATTTGAATAAATGGGTGTCTAATGGGAAAAAAATTTAGAATGTTATTAGAATTATGTGACCACGACTGTGGCATAAAATGGTTATGGGTAGTGACAATTCCTCATTTTTTAATGTGTGGTAGGAAAAGGGGGATAATATTAGTTATGGTTTCATGTAATCCCATATTGTTAACTTTTTTAAAGTTGAAAAATAATAATTTTTTTCTATTTTTTCCTAGATGTTGTTGGTTTGGGTATTGATAATTTCATAATTTTAGAACTCAATTAAATATTGTGTGAGGGACCGTCTGGTTTATGATCAGTGTGGTGGGATATTGTCGGATAGGGAAGCTTGAGTCATTCAACCGATTAAGGTGTTTCTATAGTTGCTGGAGAAATTTTAATTGAGTATTTTTGGTGGTATTAATAGATGAATTCATAGTGTACTTATAATTAGATATGATCTTCTCCCTACTTTGACATCATCCTCGGTATACTGAGAAATATATTTCTCTATGCCTACTTACCTGATTTTTTTTGGTTGGATGTGGGGTAATATAGAAGGTATAACTATGTAGAATTATATATGGTGATAGATTGTAGAAGTTACCCATATTATGTTTAGGTATGAGGTTCTTGGGATGTACAAGAGATCTATGAAAACCATGGTGGATGAGTTTCATGGAAAATAGGTGTTAATAATGCTCTTAGGGTGGGGATAAATGTTCCAGTAGTAGTTGCGTAGAGAAGTACATTGGGTTAGAAGATTTGGAATTAGAATTATAATAAATAACCTATAAGGTTCATGTTTAAATTTCGTGAGAAAATTCAAGGTGGGTTTAGATATGATATATGTAAGCAATTTCCATGTAGTTTTTATAGAAAGTCTAAGTGAAAATGTCGGATGGGTTTCTTATGGTTATTGGACATGGGTATTAGGGAAACTAGTTTTATATGTTGTGTAAGTTGATCTTGAGATAGATGAATCCATTTAGGAGTATACTATATGTGGTCTATAATGTATAAATAAAGAGTTGCAGGGGAAAACAAAATTGATAGTTTCTGTATTTTGGAAAAATGGATGGGTTCATGGGAAAATATGGGAGATATGAGAAGATATCTGGGCTCAATAAACCGATCCAGTTAAAATTTGATTCTTAGAACTACTTGTGAGTACTAATGAAGGTCTAGATTCTCTAAGGTGGTGAGATTGTAAAATTCTGACCTCATTATAGATATTTCACAGGCTTATTTATGTTTATTTTTTAGATTTGTTTGAGAAATTTTTTTGTTTGGGTTAGTAGTTTGGGATTTCTTGCATGAAATTTCATATTTTTGGAAGGGATCAATTAAAAGGTTATAATGTGGTTTTCCTAAACTATAAACCCAATCCCAGATAACCATGGACTGCCCTATAATAGGATAATGGTTAAGGTGCATAGTTAGGTGAAAATGTGTTCCTATACTTATTAAATCGTGCAAAAAAAAAATTAATTAACCTAAATATTATACTTTAATTTCTCAAACCCCCTCTTTTACCCTCTATTCGACCCCAACATGCAAAAAATTAAATTTTCTCTATTTTGGAGGCTCAAATATGAATTCAAAGACCTCATATCCTTTGTTCTTTGTGATTCGAAGGGATGATTTAATATCTTCACCTCCGAGGTATGTTTTTTCCCAATTAGATCTGTCTCTCCCTTTTTCTCCTCTCCATAGGTAAATGTGTGTTTTTTATCTACTATTGGTTCTAGATATTGATCTAGTATTGATTTATATAGATTCATTAAATCTGGGATCTAGTTTTTAGATCTATATTGTTTTCTTCTTCTCATTCATGGTCGTTCTGTTTGAAATTGGGGATTAACTATTGGTGAGCATTCATCAGAGTTCTTGAGGTAGGTGGTCTAGAATTCAAATCCCAACATCATGATTATAATTAAGTGTGTGTAATTTTATAATTTTTATTATATGTTTTACAATTTATTTCTTTAATAAATTAATCAATTAGATTAATTAATTAATTTAGTGAAATTTTAAAATGCGATATTGGGATTTTAGATCATGAATATTTAATTATTAAATTTATTATGTGGAAATTAATATTGAGGATTTTGTGATAACTATTTTTTTATATCACAATAATTTATTATCAAATGATATAATTAATTTTTGAAATAATTATGAGGTATTTGGATTTAATTAAATAATTAATTATTAAATAGATTTTAGGTAATGAGGTAGTCGATACAGAATAATTAATTGATGAATATATTATAGTTTAATGGATTGAAATGTATATGTAGATAACTAAATAAAACGTGAAGTAAATTTTTAGGGTAATAAAAACAGATTTCATAATAAAGAAGCTCAAATCTCATATTATAATGTTTCCCAAAATGATTAGTAAAATGATTGAAAAGTTCCTGAGACATTTATATATTTCAATAAAGTCCAAAATTTTTATAGAAATGATTCTGTTTTTCAGTGAAGATACAATAAGGAAGAATGAAATTTGTTATAGATTCATAATTAATGTCATTGATGAATAATACATAGGTTTATTCATTAGAGGAATAACATTATTTAACAAAGAAAATTGAGAAATTATAGAAGAAAATAAAAGATGATTGTATTCCAAAAAACAAAATAAATAGAATAAAATAACTCAAAGGAAGTTGTAAAAAAATTGAGAAGGATGAAGGTATAAATATTAGAAATAGATCCCCAAATTTTACATGACATAGCCAAATATCTTTCTTTAGAAGACATAGTGAATGAACTAGATGAATAGAAAAATGAAAAGAAAATGGAGAAGGAACTACAAAGTGGAACTGTAGTTGAAATGCTGATGAAAGATGTTGTGGACGATTCTATAAAGAATATTTTACCAATTCAATATACTGGTATATGATTACTACAAAAGGATGTTGTTCGTGATGATATCTCCTCAATCAATGATAATTGAGAATACGTGCTTATTTATAAATAATAAGTTCATATTGCAAAAGCTGGTTTGAGATCGGAGTTTCAACATCAAGAAAAGTATATTATAAATAATAAGTAAGATGTTTAAAGTATTGAAGAATTTTTTATCTTCAAATATATAGGGTACTATAAATGATTAAAATGTGAGAAAATATTATAACATGAAGAAATAGATAAAGAAGAAGATGAAGAAAGAGAAGATGAAGGTGAAGGTGATCAAATCAAAGAGAAAACAAATTCAAAAGAGAAGGAAGAGGTGAATAATTATAACAATTTTTCTTTATGGAATTCTTAGGCTTCATTGAAAAAATTATCTTCCATAGGAAATCATAATGAGAATTCAGTTATTTAGGATAAACAAAAGTCTCCATTGATTCAAGAAATCATATCATCATCCATGAGAGAATAAAAAAAATTGAAATATAATGGAAGAAGTATTTAAAAAGTATAAAATTGAGTAAATTGGAATATCTATTTATAATAAATCTAAAAAATGTGTTCTGAAACTAGATTCAAATAAAGAGAAATGAATATAATTTAAAAGAGATATCGGAACTGCCAAAAGAAACATTCAATCTAAATTGGAATCCCTGAATATGATTACTTCTCAATGTAATGATTTCACTTATCATACATTAAGAAGACCAGAGAAAAAAATTATATACATTCCATGATTGGAAAATAAATGTGGATTTGGTTATTGAAAATCAATATAAGTATGTATACTTAGTAAATGATTTGATAGATATTATAATCTTCATGGAAGAAGTTTTCAAAGTGTACAAAGAAAATGATGAAGCTCACTGGAAGAGTTGTAATACAATTTTCAAATGGACTTAATGTGTTTATGATGACTTTAATATTTGAGATTAAATTACTGGAAAATTCCAAAAATATTTTGATGAAAAAAATATTTAATAAAAGAGTCTTACAAGGGACATAGACAGTAGGGTAAAGTTTCTTGAATCATTCAAGAGTTATTCTAGGAAGAACACTAATGATATATCATGTTTACAAGAAAAATAAAAAAAATTTATCAAATAGAATTGATGATTAAATATCTACATAGATGATATTAATATTTTAATGAATCACAAATAATTTTTCTTATGAATATTAAAATTCCATAATTATCTGTAAAAAAATTGGAAAGAAAATTTTCAAACATAAGAAGAAAACATGAAACAACATGAGGAAGGAATTTAGGAGCGTGAAAAGAAAAAAAGTCTTAGTAGGATCTCATGGAAAAGGTCAAAGATGATATAATCGAATTGAAAAATCTAAAAAAATATTCATATCCTTGATTCCACTAAGGAAATAATAAATTTCTTATAAACTCTTTTTGTCATTGTTATTTCTTAAAATTTCAATACAATACTTTTTCATCATCCTACATCATGTTTTAATGATTTCCAATTGTTAATTACTTTAATTTTATTTCATTTATTTTTTGATGATAAATGTACATTATTTATTAATAGATAGTGTTTCTCTAACCCTTTTTAGGTATTTCATGATTTTCCCCTCTCTATTTTTTAAATCACAATGGGGAATAAATTTATACAAGGGGGGTTCTATATAAAGGGGGATATGATCTAAGAAAGGGGAATAAAAATTTATTAAATAATAGAGTAAGATCCTTATGGGATTACATATCCTAAGGGGGAGTTAGTCATATTCTCTATTTTATTCAAATGAGTTTTAAATATAAGGGGAGATATGTTTTATTGATTATTTTTTAATATAATGTTCTCGAAGTAAATAATGAACTTATGATTTTATAAGTTATTTCCTATTTCACTCTTGTGGTTTTTAATTTCCAAATAGTGGGATATTGTATTACCCCTGGTTTTTGGTATGTAACCCTTTGTTGATTCTTTTCATGGTTTTAATGTTAAGGGTGTTGAATGGGAGGGTCGGGAGAACTTCAAATGATGTTTTGAGGCAAAGGGGAAGTCGCATGGGAGGCGCACGGTTTGTCTAAATCGTGCGGCCAAACCGTGCGTGGCTGTCTGAGGAGCTAGTGGTTTCTGCACGATCATCGCATGGTTTGTCTAACCGTGCGGCCAAACCGTGCGAGAAGGGTGGCCGAGGTAGTAGATAACGCACGGTTAGCGTACAGTTTGTCATATCGTGCGGACTAACCGTGCAGTCACTTAAAATTAGATCCTTAAATTGTGGATCTAACTCGTTTTGCCTTTAATTTCCTCATTAAATCTCCTATGTGGCCCTAACACGGGATTTTGGTTCTCCTAAGGTCAAAGAGGGTTCTCCCATCGTTCCAGAGGTGATTCGAAGGCTTCTGTTGGTGAATCGAATCCATATTCTTGAGGTATGTGATCGTTCTCCTTCGTTTGTGAATGGTTTCTTAGATCTATATAGATCTACTTCACGTCTTCTCTCGGTTTCATAGATCTACGCCCGTTATGGGTACATCTAAGTTTGTGGATGCCAAATATGATGATATTTGGTCTTGGTTGTGTTAGGAGAAGATATCTAAGGAGGATTCTTGGATATTTGACCTGGTGTTCTTGAGCATTCTTCATCCGTTGCTTGGTTTCGCCTTTTTGTTGAGGTAGGTGGCTTAACTCTCGACTCCTCTTGTTATAATTGGTTGTCTTAGTTTCAAATTGGTTATTTGAATAGAATTGATTGTGAAAAGAATGGAATAAATCTTCTTTACTGATGATTTATGGTTTTGATAAAATTGTGAAAACTTGGTGAATTGTGTGCAAGTGGCTTGGTTATTTGAATTTAAAATGTTGATTTTAAATTATGAAATTGCTTAAATTGTAAATGGTTAGATGAGAAATGGGTTTTCAATAAAATGGGGTTTTATTGAAATGGTTTTCATGGATTTGGTTTTTAATAAAAAGGAAGCTTTATTGAATTGGCTTGAATTGTTTAAACTCACTTGGTTTGGATGGAAAACGGATTTCAATAATTGGTGTTTTATTAAGAGGATGATTTGGCATGATTTTTGGAAATATGTAGTCTGTGTTCATATTGATTTGTATGAGGCTTGGTTGAAATATGACCTTGTGCTCGGTGCCAAACGTGTAATGGCACAATGGTAACTATATATACATGGCCTGGTTGAAATATGACTTTGTGCTCAGTGCCAAAGGTGTAGTGGAACACAGGAAATAATTACCTTCTGACGACATGGTAGATCGATGAGATACCACTAATGAGTATGGAACTTCCATAATGAAGCATGCATAGTTGATTTCACGGTGTTGTGAAATGGTCGGGAATGCCAAAACGGGATGTTTGTGAAATGGTTTCAAAATTTGTTTGGTTATTTTTCTAGAAAAATAACGTGTTGGAAAAGATGGTTCAAATTTCACTTTGATGCTTTTGAGCATGGATGGTCTTGGAAAAAAATTTATATTTAGTTATAAACTGCTTTGGTGAAAATGTTTTAAATAAATTTTTTATATATAACTGTTTCTAAATATTCTCTCCTAGTGTCATGAGTAGGGAAGTCTTTGCGGAAAACCTACAAAGTTTTATACTCACCCCTGCTTTGTCACTTTGGTGTTTCTACAAATGTTTTATTCTGAGACACAGGAAAAATTAAAACATCTCATTACTAACGGATCGTGGTGATGCTTTGGAGATGTTGAGGAGCTTGGAGCTTGTGGAGCACAAAGACTAAGTGTCCTTTGAGAGTCTTGAGTTGTTAATATGTTGTTCACTTTTATACTTGTTTTGGTCTTTTTCTTTTGTGTACACTGATGTGGTTTGACATAAATGAAGTTTGTTTAGTTGGTATTTCTTTTTTTCATGCATCATATAGTGAATGTTGGGTTATGGTTGGTTTATGAGTTTATTTATTAAAGGGTAAATCGTCCCCCACTTGTATTTGAAACCCTTCGTCGTTTATTTCTAGCCTTTGGCACTTTGGGGATGTCGCTTAAGGCCTATTAATGACTCGTTGCAATCTCAATCCAACGAGAATTGGTGGGTCATTACAAATATTATCAGAGGGAGGTTCCTTTCCAAACAAGTAGTCATTGATGTTCTTGGTCTTGGAGTTGAAATTCCTTCTTGTCTATTCCTTGGGTTAAAATCTTAGACAGAAGTAGGATTGTCGGAACATAAAAGGTATAGAATATAAGGACGTAGCTAACCCGTTTATTCTGAACTTCAAGTTACCATGGTGTTGGGTACATAAGTGTTTTGGATACACTTCTAGAATGTTGGAAATCTCATTGTTGTGAGTTTAGCCAATGAGAGGAGAATGACATGCATTGTAGAGGAATTAATTCCCACTAGGATTTCATATCTCATGGTGAATAATGATTTATGTTTTCGGGAAAAGTGTGAATTTTTTTAAAAATGCAGAAATTATTTTCAAATGAAATATTTTGAAACGATATTTGGTGTATTTTGAAAATGGGTTGATTTTCCAATGGCATGAGGAATGTTTTCAAAAATTCTTGATCAAGGGAAAAAGGTCGTTTTGAAAACAATGTTGTGATAGATGATGTGATAGAATTTGAAATTCTAAGACAATAGTTGCTAGAGAGTGAGAATGATGGACTTTGTTGCTGGATTAGAAAATTCCACCTGGTAGGCGCCGTCGGAACCAACCCGAAGAAGTTGTGGAGAATGTGATTGCACCTGAACCACGTGTGAAGCAAGAGCTGGTTCAGTGTATTGTCCAAGCTTTTCAAGGTATGGATACAGGGAACCAGAGGAAGGATCCATGGCATGTGGATCATACCATCCATTTCATGAAGCAGAATCCACTGAACATTAGGGGTGATGTTGAACCCGAGAAGGAAGAGGTGTGGCTAAGCAGGATGAATCGTATATTAGATTTCATTGGCACACCAGTGGAGTAGAATGTAAAGCTGCCGACATATATGCTTGAGGATCTTGCACGTCAATAGTGGGATTTAGCAGTGCATTCTAAATTGGATGAAGGCCTTACATGGAAGGATTTTGAATAATTATTAAAACAATTCTATCCTCACACGTTCAAGATCCAAAAAATGAAGGACTTCTTCAGCTTGAAACAAGATAGCCTCTCTATCACATAGTATGAGGCTAAGTTCATGAATTTAGTTCGTTTTTCACCAGAGGTTGCAGCAAGTGCTTCTTTGAAGGCACACATCTTCGAATTGGGACTAAGGCAAGAGATTCAATCGAAGATTGTGGTGCTCTGTATTACGGAGTATACAGAGATGGTGAACAGAGAAACGATTGGTGAACGTGATATCTCGGGATCGATAAGAGGAGGTATGATGATACCCACATGAATGGTTGGGAACTCCAATGTTGGGAACAAGCAGAAGAGGGACACCTACTTGCAAGGTGGGAGTGCGATTAAGAACCAGACGGTGGGATCAGTCAACCTTCTTCCACGGCCCCAGAGAAAAGTAGGTTGCTTTCAATGTGGTTTGATTGATCACATGAAACGATAATGTACAACACCACTGATAGAATTCCATAATTGCAACAAGATGGGGAATCTTCAGCGATATTGTCGTAGTGCTCCACTGTCGGGTGTTCGCGACACTTCTCACGCGTTGCAAGCATCGTATGCTTCGAGAGGACGAGGAAAGTAGAATCAGTCTCGTCAGGACAATATATCTAGCCATGGTGATTCGTGAAATACCATCACTCCTCAACCAGGGAAAACTCAGCAAGGCAACAAGGAGAAGAGTGTAGTGATGAAGCAATTGTATGGAGATGAGAAAATGATGGTCGATGATCAGGCTGGACCATCTACGGTGATAGGTGCGATTCTTTTGGATTCTACCCTAATGCCATTGTTGTTCAATACTGGTTCATCACATTCCTTTCTTTCTTCTCGTATTTTTGATTTGCTATGTTTAAAACTAGAAATGATGCCTTCTGTCTTGAAACTACAAACTACTCTTGGTGAAAGAGAATGTTAAGCCTTCATTTGTAGAGCATGTGCTACAACTTTTGATGGAGCTGAGCTGAAATGGGACTTCTCTATGTTGAATATGGATTTCTATGATATAATCCTGATTATGGACTGGTTGACAAGGTTTAAGGCTCACATCGACTGTTATAGGATAATGGTTAGATTCACGACTAAGGATGACAAGGAGCATCTCGTCAGAGGAGAGAGAATGGTAAAGAAACGTGCAAAGAGCTTGTTGGCACCAATGGGGGAAACGATCTCTTACCAATTGGCAGTGTTGACTTTGGCATCATTGGAAGAGAGTGAGGAAAATAGTTTTACAGCTATGGTGGATAAATTTCTTGATGTTTTTTATTAAAACTTCTCAGGATTACCACTTATAAAATTAGTGGAGTTTACGATTGATCTTGTTCTGGGGACTATTCCTATCTCACATCCATATTATAGGATGGCACCAATGGAGTTAATGGAATTAAAAGTGCAGTTAGAGGAGCTAGAAAGAAATGGTTTCATTCGGCCAAGCATGTCTTTATGGGCAGAACCAGTTTTGTTTGTAAGGAAAGCAGATGGAAGTCTTCAGCTATGTGTTGATTATCGTAAAATAAACCAAGTTACGATAAATAATAGATATCCACATCCAAGCATTGATGATATGTTCGATCAATTAATGGGAACTCAGTGGTTATCCAAGATTAACTTGCGATCTGGATATCACCAATTGCGTGTTCGGTGGGAGGATATTCCAAAGACAGCTTTCAGAAGAAGATATGGCCACTACGAATATTTAGTGATGCCTTTTGGTCTTACAAATGCACCAGCGGTCTTCATGGCTTTGATGAATCATATATTTCAGCAAAATATAGATTATTTTTATGTGGTGTTTGTGGATGATATATTGTTGTATTCAAGAACAAGGGTTGAGCCTGAGAAACACTTGGCGATGGTGTTGTAAATCTTGAGAGAAAATCAGTTGTATGCCAAATTATCAAAGTGAGATTTTTTGGATACAAGAGGTACGCTTTCTGGGCCATGTTGTTTCTAAGAAAGGTGTTTCAATGGATCCAGAAAAGATAGAAGCTATTATTTCTTGGAAACCGCCAAAGACTGTCTTTGAAATATGAAGTTTTCTTGGTCTAGCTGGTTATTAGCAACGCTTTGTCCATGACTTCTCACGACTAGCTTCTCCCATGATAGCATTGACAAATAAGAACAGTTCATTTCAATGGATAGAGGAATTTCAGAGATATTTTCAAGAGTTGAAAGTTCGCCTTAAATCAGCTCCAATCTTAATGTTTCCAGAATCATTGCAAGGATATGTTGTGTATTGTGATGCTTCGGGAATAGGGTTGGGTTGTTTTCTCATGCAAGGAGACCATGTGGTTGCTTATGGCTCACGACAATTGAGGGTGCATGAGAAAAATTACCCAAAACATGATTTGGAGTTGGCTGCAATCGTCCATGCCTTGAAAACAATGAGACATTACCTCTTTGGTGAGAAATTTACAGTGTTTACGGATCAAAAAATCGTGAAACACATTTTCTCACAGCGAGATTTGAATCTGAGGCACTGGATATGGATGGCGTATCTCCAAATGTTTGAATTTGACTTAATGTATACACTAGGAAAGGGAATTTCGGTAGCCGATGCATTAAGCAAGAAGTCGTATGGTCAATTGGTAAAGGAAGCTTCAGATGGATGGCATTTTATATCGGTCTTAGCTGACATGCATGTGGAATGTGAAGACTGAGGTGATGGTGTGGTTTTCTTTTCAGCTACGCTTGTTCGCGATCTGGTAAAAGTTGTCAAAGAGGCACATACATCTGATGCAGAATTTCTGGTAATGAGATCAAAACTCAATGGTGGGGAGACCATTGGTGGCTGGAAACTGGAAGCAGGTTTAGTTTTTTGTTTCAGAGATTGGATGGTTGTACCCATGGTTTGTTAGAAACAACTCCTTCATGCTTACCGCCATTCAATATGGGCGGTACATCCTGGTATACAGAAGATGTATAAGATGCTAAAGGTGTAGTTTTGGTGGAGTGGCATGAAAAGGAAGGTGGTCGAGTTCGTCTCACGATGCTTAACTTGTCAGCAGGTTAAAGATGAGCATCAGAGACCAGATGGGATGTTACATTCTTTACTTATCCCAGTGTGTAAATGGGAGCAGATAGCAATGGATTTTGATACAGTTATTCCAAGAATGGTCTGGAAACACGATCCCATTTGGGTGATAATGGATCGCCTAACAAAGTCAGACCATTTCAACCCTATTCGTGAAACCCATACGGTGGAAGATCTTTCAAAAATCTATATCTGAGAAGTGGTAAAGAGACATCTTGTACCAGTGTTTATAGTCTCAGATAGAGATATGAGGTTCACATCTCGTTTCTAGAAATCCTTACAACAAGCCCTTAGGACTCAGTTGACTATGAGTACAATGTATCATCCCCAGATGGATGGACAATCTGAAATAATGATACAGACGTTGGAAGAAATGTTGTGGGCTTGTGTAATGGATTTTGGTGGCTTATAGGAGGAGCATATACCCTTATTGGAGTTCTCATACAATAACAGTTATCAGGCCTCGATACACATGGCTCCGTTTGAAGCATTGTATGGGTGTCTTAGTCATTCTCCACTATGCTTGGTGGAAACTGGTGAAACATCACTAGTTAGGATGAGCCTTTTCCAAGAAACAACGGAGAAGATTCAGTTGATTAGAAAGAGGATGTATATGTCTCAGAGTCGTCAGAAATCTTATGCAGATCACCGTCGCAGACCATTGGCGTTCGTTGTAAGTGATCATGTCTTCTTGACAATCTCTCCAAGACATGGACATCGTCATTTTGGGAAATAGGTAAAATTATATCCTCGATATATAGGCCCTTTTGAGATATTGGAATAGGTTAGAGAGGTGGAATATCAGTTTTCAATACCACCACGGTTCAGTTTGGTGCACAATGTGTTCCAGGTATCTCAGTTGAAGAAGTATCAACCCAATCCTGACCATGTGATCAGATGGGATCACGTTGACCTAGAGTCGGATGCTTTGTTGGTACATATCCCTGTGTGGATTGTGGATAGGTATGATAAAGTCTTGCATTGAAAAAACATCGGTCTAGTGTGGGTTTTGTGGAAACAGGGTCAGATTCAAGAAGAGACTTGGGAACACAAGAATGAAATGAGACAGCAGTGGCTGGAACTCTTTCATTCAGGAAATAGTTTTCTACTTTCCGAGGACGGAAAGGCCTATGGTGGGGAGAATATAGTACCCTCGGTTTCTGGTATGTAACCCTTTCTTAATGCATTTCATTATTTTAAAGTTATGTGTGTTTAATGGGAGGTTCGGGAGAACTTGGAATGATGTTTTGAGGCAAAGGGGAAGTCGCACAGGAGGCGCAAAGTTTGTCTAAACCGTGCAGCCAAACTGTGCATGGATGTCTGAGGAGGTAGAGGCTTCCACACGGTCGGCACACGGTTTGTCTATCCATGCGGCCAAACTGTGTGAGAAGTGTGACCGAGGTAGTATCTAACGCGCGGTAGCGCACAATTTGTCATACTGTGCGGACTAACCTTGCAGTCACTTAAAATCAGATCCTTAAATTATGGATCTAACTCGTTTTGCCTCTAATTTCTTCATTAAAGCTCCTAAGTGGACCTAACTTGAGATTTTGGTTCTCCTGAGGTCAAATAGGGTTCTCCCATCGTTTTAAAGGCGATTTGAAGGCTTCTCTTGGCGAATCGAAGCCGGATTCTTGTGGTATGTGATCGTTCTCCTTCGTTCTTCAATGGTTTCTTAGATCTACTTAGATCTACTTCTCATATTCTCTCATTTTCATAGATAGACACCCATTATGGATAGATCTAAGTGTTTGGATTCCAAATATGACGAGATTTGGTCTTGGTTGTGTTAGGAGAAGAGATATAAGGAGGATTCTTGGAGATTTGACCTGGTGTTCTTGAGCATTCTTCGCTCGTTACCTAGTTTTGCCTTAATTTTGAGTTAGGTGCCTTTACTCTCGACTCCTCTTGTTAGAATTGGTTATATTAGTTTCAAATTGGTTATTTGAATGGAATTCATTTTGAATATCATGGAATAAATATTCTTTATTGATGATTTATGGTTTTGATGAAATTATTAAATCTTGGTGAATTGTGTGCAAGTGGCTTGGAAATTTGAATTTAAAATTTTGATTTTAAATTATGAAATTTCTGAAATTGTAAATGGTTTGATGAGAAATGGGTTTTCAATAAAGTGGGGTTTTATTGAAATGGTTTTGATGGATATGGTTTTCAATAAAAAAGGTAGCTTTATTGAAATGGTTTGAACTGTCTGAACTCACTTGGTTTGGATGGAAAATGGTTTTCAATAAAAGGTGTTTTATTTAAAGGATGGTTTGGCATGTTTTTTTGGAAATGTGTAGTCTGTGTTCATATTTAATTGTATTAGGCTTGGTTGAAATATGACCTTGTGCTCTATGCCAATCATTTAATGGAACATGGTAAATAATTACCTTGTGACAAATTGGTAGATTGGCGAGAGATCGCTCATGAGTATGGAATTATCATAAAGAAGCATGCATGAATGATTTCACGGGGTTGTGGAATGGTTGGGAATGCCAAAACGGGATGTTTGTGGAATGGTTTGGAAATTTTTTTAGTTATATTTCTAGAAAAATAACTTGTTGAAAAAGCTGGTTTAAATTGCACTTTGATTCTTTTGAGCGTGTATCGTCTTGGAAAACTTGTTTATATTTAGTTATAAACTAATTTGGTGAAATTTTTTTATATAAACTATTTTTATATAAATGTGGATAACTCTTCTATACTAGTGGCGTGAGTAGGAAAGTCATTGGGAAAGACCTACTGAGTTTTATACTCACCCCATCTTTGGCACTTTGGTGTTTCTGTAGATGTTGTATTCCGAGACACAGGAAAAGGTAAAACATCTCATTAGTAATGGCTCGTGGTGATGCTTGGGAGATGTTGTGGAGTTTGGATCTTGTGGAGAATGGAGTCTTCATGTCCTTTGAGTGTCTTGAGTTGTTTATCTGTTGTGCACTTTGATACTTGGTTTGGTCTTCCGCTTTTGTGTACTCTGATGTGGTTTGACATAAATGAAGTTTGTTTAGTTGGACTTTATTTTGTTCATGCATCATATAGTCAATGTTTGGTTATGGTTGGTTTATGGGTTTATTTCTTAAAGGGAAAATCGTCCCCCACATTTATTTGAAACCCTTTGGCATTTATTTTCAGCCTTGGAACCTTGGGGATGTCGCTTAAGGCCTAGTAATAACTCGTTGCACTCTCAAGCCAATGAGAATTGGCGGGTCATTACAGATATTGTTGAGTCAAAAGTTCTTTTTGAATTTTCCATTCCTTATGTTTTGGAAAAAACAAAATATTTTTTAAATACATAATACCTAAATCTAGTATGTCCAAAATATTATTAGAATTTTTTCATTGAAAACAAATATTTTTATTAATATATGAAATATTTATAAAATATTATAGAAAGGAACAAAATTTACCATTTCAATTATCGTAATCAACCTAGACCTAATAATAGTTTGACTGACAGAAGCTAATAAATAATCAAATTCATTTCAAACAATTCATATAATGAAATACATAAGTAAATCTATTAGATTTAATTTTATTTTAATTTTGAATATAGAAAATTTATTTTTCATATTAGAATATTTTACTCTTATTAATTTAATGATGTATTGTGAAAATTATTTCATGCATACTATTACAATATGTGTAATGGAAAACGATGTCATGTATTTTGTTATAATATAATCGTTTGAGATCCATGTGTCATGGTGCTCCAGAATATTTCTAATAAAATAGAAAGTTAGAAATAAATATGATAATTAGAAGGATTTCTTATAAATATTTGGTCATTTGAATATTTCATAATGAGTTGAATGAGATAAGAACGTCAAATTTAGATACACTCTAGTTATTTTTCTTCCTTGTGTGAACTTTGAAATCTATAATAAGTGAACTAATTTTTCTTGGTACTTATAACTTATTAGAGTTAATTTTCTTTTATGAGATTATTATTCATGTGATTAAGATCTAGGGCCTCCGAGGAAATGAATATAGAGGTGTTAATCACTGTATTGTTCAAGGTCTCACGGGGATAGCAATAAATAATCCGATCATCATATTGATGGATTCATGGGATACATAGTTAAGGAAAATCTGATCATCGTATCAAGGGCTTGCAGGGATAGAAAGATAGATTGATATTCTTATAGAGGGCTCATCCTATGGTGGGTAGGATAGAAATTATTTTTAATTATAATACAATGTAACTTTATCCATGTTTTTTGGATACTCTTCTCTTTCGGATAAATGAATTGTTTTCATTTACTTGTTTTATTACAATTATTTTATTTTTGTTTCAACTGTATTAGAAATTGAATTATTTTTATATTTATATCTATATATTTAGTTTATTAATAGTAATAAATTTAATTAAGATACAATCATTTTACCCTATATTAAATTGAAAATACATTAACATTTTGAATATGATTTTATATGATTTATGATATAATCATTATTTTTTTATTACTCTGATTTATCGTAACCACTGTGATTATGGTTCAAAATACACTAACTCTAATTGAATTTATTTCTTCTATGAGTATGATTAAATTCTAATTATTCCATGTGAATTATATATCCTAACCTAATTTTTTACGATATTCATTTCATTATAAAAAAGGCCCAATATGATCACTGTTTAAATACGTAAGAGGTGTTTTTAATACGATATGTTTAATCTGGTTAAACTATTTTTTCCTGGAGTTTAAAATGATTATTTTTAGACATAAAATTCACCCCTATTGTATTTATGCATATATATATATATATATATATATATATATTTCAATCAAATAATGTTATGGGAGTGCTTAATTAATTGAGGAATTAATTCAAAATATTGATTAGATAAAGTAATTGTTAAATTCGTAATGATATTGAGTTGCGATTAATTAATCGATGAATTATATTTGGAGTAATGTGATTATTTATTTGTGGAAATAAACAATGGGATTGATGGGAATAATTAATTGATGAATTAATTAAGGGAGTCATGTGATTACTTAATTATTGAATTAAATAAGGGAAATGATGGGATAAATTAATTGATGAATTAATTATTTGAGTAATATGCTTATTTTATTGATGAATTAAATAATGGGGTTTATGGTATTACCTATTTGATCAATTAATTAATGGTATTATTATTGTCATTTTATTATTGAATTAATTAATGGGATTAATTTGAATATTTAATTATGGAATTAATTTATAGTATTGATGTGAAACAATTGGTGGAGAATTAATTTATCGGATTGAGTTATATTAGTTAATTTTACAAATTAATTAATATAATTGATGTGAAAAATTAATTGGTGAATTAATTAATGGGATTGAGTGTGATTGAAAAATTGTTGAATTAATTAATATATATGGTGTATGTAACAAAATGGGGAATTATTTGAAGGTATTAAATGTTATTACTTAATTTTATATTTAATTAATGGTTTTTATTTGTTCATTTAATTTTTAAATTAATTGATGGGATCAAATTAAATTATTAAATTATAGAATTATTTAATTATGTTTATGTAAAAAAATAATTAGTTAATTAATTGAATGGATTGAATGTGACTAATGAATTTTGGAGTTAATTAATGGAGTTGATGTGTTTAATTAATTAGTGATTTAATAGATGGTATTGAATGTGATTAATTAATTGTGAAATTGACTAATGGAGTTGATCTGTACAATTAAATGGTGAATTAATTGATGGATTTAATGTTATTACATATTTTTTTAATTAATTAATGGGTTGATGTGATTAATTAGTCGGTGAATTAATTAATGGGATTCACTTCAGTGATGGAATTGAATGAGTTTATTTAATTAATTGGTGAATTAATTACAGGATATTGTTTTGTTCATCCAATTGAATGAGTTGGATTAATTAATTGGTGAAATAATTAATTGGTATTATGGTTTTGATGAAATATAAGGAGTTAGATTAATTTTTTTTTGAATTAATTAAGAGATGTTATGATTTTGATTTTAGAAAATTAGTTGTATAATTAATTTTGAGATACTTATATTTTATATTGAGATAATTAATTGTTTAATTAATTATTAGGTTTTTTTCATTTTGAATGAGGTAATTAATTCTGAAATAAATTTTGGGATTTTGACTTGGGAATAATGATTAATTAATAGTTGAATTAATTAGTTAGTTTGACATACGTAATCGAATAGGGAATTAATTAAGGGGATTTCTTTGAATAATTGATTATTGAATTAGTTAATGTTATTGATGAGATTAGTTAGTTATTGAATTGACAAATATAATTGAAATTATTATTTAATTATTGAATTAATTATTTTATTCTATGTGATTAAATAATTTATAAATTAACTACAGAAAAATATCTGATTAAATAATTTTTGAAATAATTAATATTGTTTGATGTGATTATTTAATTTTTTAATTAACTAAAGGAATTGTTTTGATTAACTAATTGTTTAATTATTGTTATCATTTATGTGGGAAATTAATTATTCAACTAAGTACACCTTGATGAATGGTAACAGGTTCGTTCAATTGTGAACTACGAATGGTGGTGATTAATTTGTGAGGTAATGAATGGTAACATGGTAATTATATTGTGAGTAATGAATGGTAACATGGTCATTCTATTATGTGTTAAGAATGATAGCATGTCCATTTTATTGTGTGTTATGAATTGTAACATGTTCGTTCTATTTTTTTATGTATGAATGGTAACATATCTATTGATGTATTAATTAATGTATGGTAACACATTCATTCTAAGATATGATATCACCTTAGATATACTTCAGGCTCCAACATGATTCGAAGAAAATATTTAGGTATTGGTGTCTACAGGAACCTGGGGGTTAATGGGGTTAAATAAGAATAGTTGATAATGTGATAAATATTTATTTATGAATTGAGATTTATTCTATATACAACTTCATATAAAATTATTTGAATGTATATTATTCCAGACTTCATTAGTGGGGGTGTAATGGGTTGTACTCGCACCCTATCAGGATGCCTGGTTGGCACCAAGATAGATTTCATAGTTTCATGATAGGATAATGGAAAATTCCCTATGTGGGGTGGATGATTCTAGATGGGGAATAGACCATGGAATAAGACATGGTTTGATTCCCTCTTTGGAGTGTTAGTGTTTTTACTTCTTAGTTTCATTTTTACATGTGACACATACATTAGCATGACATATCCATTTTTTAGTATGATATTGTATCTATAGTTTTATCTATCTTGAGATATTTTATTTTTATGGTTATGTTATACATTTTTAATTGTTCATTTATTTCCCAGATGTTTTTTTCTCTAACAAAGAGGGTACAGTTTCCCCATGACTTATATTAGACCATCACTTCTAGTTAGGAACCTATAGAATATGTGGTGGTGCAATTAAACTCGCATAGCGAACCAGCTCGGGGCACCGATGTGTTATGACCTAGTTGGGATGTTACACAATGTAACACCTTCAGAAAAAGTACATGATCCATAAGTATCAATTATTTATGGGTTTTCATTAATTTGGTGAAGTTATTATAAGATGACTTCCCACATAAGAAATTACAGAGCAATTGAAAATTTCATATGTCATGGGATTCATGAGTATATTTTCATAGTGGATAGACTAAATATTATTTGAAGTTGGATCTAGGGAATGTGGGAGTATTTTTGAGTTTTTTCCCTAAAACCAACTTATAAATACTATATGATAACCTATAATTAAATTTTGGAGTCATAAGAAATTCATTATCACATTATTATAGTTCTTATATGAAACATAATATGTGATAATGTCTTCTAAGTAGATATCGCACTAAAAGGTCATAATAGTTCCCAGTTATGATGAGATCCTAGAAGTGTGAAAATAGTATTCTTAAATATTTTCTATTTAGATAGATGATATAATTTGAGTGAATGTAATGATATAGCCTATCATGGTTAGAGATTCATGGGAATTTTAGGCTCTTTCTCAAGGGGTACACTCTTGGTTATATATATTATATGATATAATGAGAACAAGACCTACCACATAGAGATCAACATTTATAAGTGTAATTGGATGTTCCTACATAAATACATGTATATTGGTCTTTATATTTTAATATGACTATTAATGAGGGTTATAAGTCATGTTCATTAATGTATTGATGAAAATAATGATAACATATGTTCACGACATGGAAGTATATATAAGGTTCACCAAAATTAATTTTTTATTAATTAATAATGGGATAATTTATTTTTCCCTTCTATTCACTAATGGAATTTTATATCTATTTCTCTTTATCATAAATGATATTTCCTAAATAAATCCATGTCCATAGTGTTCTATAGGCCAGTTAAATTTTTTAAATTCAATGAATCATACCTCGAGCACATAGGATGATGGTACAAACATGTATGCTACTATATTATACACATATTGATAAATGTATTATATTATTTAGAATGAATCTATATTAGGTAGTATGTCTTTTTGTAATTAACTTCCATCTCTTTTGGTGACTTTTTGTGTTACTATATTCTGACATTAGACTTCAGTTTGATATTCCTAATTCTACTGAGAAAGAATCATAGAAAATCACACCAAAACTATATATAGAATATTTGTTAATTAATATTTTATTATTTATTATGTAAAAAATGAATAAATATTATTATGAACTATGGTTTAATAATTACTCATTTTGGCGTGATCCAATATAACAACCTAGAATCCTCACTTCCGGATCCTCTGCTAAAATCTATAATTTACACTCCTAGCTTTGATGTCGATAATTATGACCCAACTATTTCCATCAAAACCATACACCAAGAAAATTATAACATGGTAACTAAAATATTATAGAACCTCTTATGTTCATAGTTTTTTAGAATCTGGAAAAACTCTTACATAATTAACTCATATCAACATGTACTCAAAATGTATTATAAGTACATTTCTCTCAAATTACCCATATTTTTTTATTTCACAATAGGTAATCAATATCATCCTTGTGATATCTTTTATAGATATATACCATTCAAAATAATTCTTTAAAATACATGGTAAATGGAATCATAAGAAGGGTGAGATCAAATTTTGAGTAAGTGAAATCCTAAGAATTGAAAATTAAATGTCACCAATAATAATATGAGCGCATAAGGGAATATTGACTTACTAAATGTGTTTGAGTGAATCATAAAATAACTCACACTCATAAATTCCAATATCATAAAATATAAATAAATAGAAAAGTAAATTTTCATCAGGATCAATAATTATGATCTAAGTGATATCAATCTAGATCATTAGAAAAATTATAAACATACAAAAGGAATAAAGAAACACATAATAGTAATTGGGGACATCAGTATAGTTTTTACACATATAAAAGGTATAAAATTATGTGGGACGTGAAAACATATCACTATTTTTGTCCTGAATTTATTTATG
This sequence comes from Viscum album, assembly GCA_963277665.1. NCBI lineage: Eukaryota > Viridiplantae > Streptophyta > Magnoliopsida > Santalales > Viscaceae > Viscum > Viscum album. The sequence continues at coordinate 1,068,718,931 of OY728136.1, forward strand.
TCTAACTTCCAAACCCAATGCATTGGTGGGATATCATGGACCCACCCTTAGTTGGCCTAACTTGGAACCACCCATCATTGGTTTATAACGCACCACCCATCCAGTGTACAAGTACCATTGAAAAATCATCACACATTATTAACACGTGTAAATTATATTGGTTCAACAAAAGTCCTTTAAAAACATTATTAATACATTCAAAAGAAATGGGTTCAATAAAATTACCCTCAAAACATGACTGTAATTGATATAAGATAAATCCATGGAATGAAATGTGTTAAATAACAATATCTTTGAAATAAATAGTATCCATCCAAATAAAGCATGGGGATGGTATCAAAAAAATTATTCCCAGTGGAGGATAATAAAATCCATGGCTGATGAAGTTGATGAATGGAAATGCCATAAAATATCATTAAACAATTCTTGTGAAAAACACTTCTTTTATTGAAAAACATTTTGAAAATAATTTATTTTATTAAAAATAACTTTTTAAAATATTTTCTCTAATTAGTATCCTCTTAAACGTGTAATAGATGTTTTGAATAAATGATAGTTGTAAATATTTACATCACGTATGAGGTAAAAATAACATTCTTTTTTTAGAATAACAAAGTTTATAAAAATTCATTTATTGGAAAGTGATATGAATATTTCATTGAAAACATTAGTAAAATTAAGAAAGGTAAAAAATTTGTTTAATAAATCATTTTTTATTACTTAGAAACATTTTTTGAAAAAAGAGTAGGAAACATTGTTTTTATAATAAAAAAATTCTCTGACTAAAGATAAAATGTTGTCATGTTTTCTTAAATACATTTTATAAAACATTTTGTAAACAAAAGTGTGGAAAATGGTTCTAATACATGAGAAAAGATCATGAAAAAACACAAAATAGTAAAACTGAAGGATTTATTGGTAAATTTTCATATAATTTCTTCAAATGTAAATGAAAAATCCATAAAATTATTCTTGAGGAAAATAATCATTAAACATTCTAAATTGTTCCATAACACTTTGAATCATTTCAAATCAAAAGAATACTAATGTAATAAAATTAAATAATTCTTTTTAATACCATGGATGTAAAATAATTAATAATATAATATACCAAAATAAATTTAATACATAGCACACAAAATAATTATGTGGTGAATATGACATTTATCTCATAGATGTAAAAAGTGAGAGGAAAATACCTTAGAACATACGTAAATTTTGAATCAGGATATACCACTGAAAACATAGAATGAAACGAAATAAATTATATTAGTGATATACATGTATTGGGATAATTATATGAACCGTATAAAAGAAATTATTTTCATAACATTACAATATCCATTAATGTAATGAAATTGAGAATAAATACCTTACCTCGACTCCAATTTTGTCATGTTTTTCTCTATATTCCTGAATAATAACATTATTTCAATTATATAAATAATTAATTACTATTTACATGTTTATTATTAATTTTATTTTACTTAGATATGAGTTATATATAATTACTAAATCATTAATGTTTAAGTCAGATGTTTTCTTGAAATGCAGATTATTTTTCAAAAATGACTTTGTTATGTCAACTATGATCAATGTGGTAATTCAGAAAAATATAGATTAATAATCATAAAATAACTATAATATATATAAATAAATTATATTTTTAATACCAATCATGAAATTTGGTTATGAAAAATTAATGAATGATATAATCATGGAAATGGTAGGCCGTATATATGCATTAGTAACGTTCCCATTTTTCAATCATCATTATGGAAATAGGGTAATTAAAATTATATATTTCAATAATAATAATTACATCATAAATAAAGTTTTATTTAACCATGTATACTTATATATTAAATTATAGTGATGTAAAAGAGATCACATCGCATCGGGGTGGCGGTTGTCCACACGTCCACATATGATACTATATATTTTACAACTTGTGGATGGGTTATAAAGAAAATGATATATTATTTTAAAAGAATTGTAATTATGTAATTAATGTAATATATATTTCATTTATGTCATATTTTCTTATTTAAACACAATCTCAATACATTCCATGTAATCTATGAACGTATCACATCGTTTTGAGAGGTGGTAGTCCACACGTCCGCTAACGATGTTATCATATATAAAAAAATAGAAATTATAAATGGATCTATTATTAAATAATTATATAATAATATTGGAATTAAATATATCATATAAATAATATATAAACATCATTTCCATCATAATTCCCACCAAGATAGGTTGTGAATAAAGAATGAACAATCATCATTTCGTGAGGCGGATGTTCTCCATACATATAATTGGTAAGTTCGTTACCCATTATATGGAATTTCATAGATATGAATGTAAAACCCATAATATAAAAACATATCATTATATTTTTTATACTTATGTAATTATTTAATAATTTAATAAATAAAAATTAAGGGGTGGATAATGAAATAAAATATAAATGGATGTTGAAGAATGTTACCTTCTTTTTTGGGAAACTCCTTTTGGTTTATACCTAAAGACATATTGGATGGATTTATTCCCAAAGGGAGGACTATAGTTTAAAATTAGGTATATATTGAGACTATATTAGTATAAATTGGATGAGCCAATGTGGATCGAGAGGTGTGAGTAGGGGAGAGTGTGTTTTTTTATAAAGGAGGGGTGGTTGAGTTCTTATAATTACCAAAAGGTAATAGTATTGAGAGTTACCCCTTACCTCATTGTATTAAAAAAGGGATAAAATAATGGATTAATGTTAATTATTTTTTTATCTGAGTCTCCACTATAGAATCATATGTTAATTTTTATAGTTTATTCATCAACATCTAGGTTTCCCCAATATTATAATTTTTTTATTTAAGATAATATTTTTCAAAGACAAGTAATTTTACCATTAAAGATAAATTTAAGTTATATTTATGAGAAAATATATACCCACATAAATATAAATATTATATATAATTTTAAAAATATAAAACTAATTTCCATTGAATGCTAATTACAAAACAAGTGCATGTAATGTGTCAAACCCCTTCTTTAACCCGGACAGTGCGAACAACATTTTTACTATATATGGGTCAATATGATAATAATAAATTTTCAATTAGAATTGTAATATAACATATTTTATATTTATTGAAACTTAAAAATTTCTTGGCATAATAAATAATGATAAATTATTTTAAATTATTTAATAAAATATCATTTATTTTAACACAACACCAATATAAATTTTGACAATATTTATTTCCTTTAAATTTTAAAATATCAAAAATATATTGGAATTAAAAAATATATTTTTCAAAGATGTGTAACATGATATATTCATCTAAAAATAATAAATTACAATAATTTTGACAATTTTAATTCAATTTTAATATTTCTATTGTTATTTATTTTAGTTAATTATTAACTAAATAATCACTGCGTCGACATTTCAAATGTATAACTGATAATATTTTTCCCATATCTAAATGTTTTAAAGGTGATAAAGCTAATGAAGGTTACCTTTTTATATTTTTCCTTACGTAACATATCATATATTTCACTTTCATGAAAAAAATGTCCCACTAAATCATAAAATTAGAAAACAAAGGTGATGTGGTCTAACTATTGGAATCCAATGGAATTTCGAAATGTTTATAGGTCATTATCTCCCAAATGTTTAATGTTTAGTCCCTTGGTAAGATAAATTTTGCATTAATCACTATAATTAATATAAATTAATTTTAGTAATATTTTTTTTGTGAAAAATATATGTTTATTTTACTATACCAAAATTTTAAAAATAATTACAATAGTGTTTTCTATTTTTCCAAATTTTATTCAAATAAGCGGAAAAATTAAATTTAAATCTAATCTTGTGGATGTGGTGAGAAAGATAATTTATAAAGTGAAAATGCTCAAAAGTTCATTATTAAATAATATCAAAATTCAATATAAAAATTACTGCAATGACCTTAATTGGATTAATAGATATATAAATGATCTATTTTTATTTCAAAACAAAATTTAAATATAATTTTACAGGACTAATTATTTAAAAAAATGTTATTTTCCACTAAAATGCATCATTTTTCACTATTCATCAAAAAATGAAAGATCTTATAAAAATACCCAAAAAATCAGCTCAATATAATTTTTATATTAAGATTTACTAAATTATGTTATTCATATAATACTATAAAATTGATGAAAATTTGATTGAAAAAATATTCTTTATTAAAAGGTGGAAGAAATATATTTTTAAAAAAATACATCTTTTTATACTTAATAAAGGATTTATTATTATATTATGCCTATAAAATATACTAGAAGCATGTCTAAAGTTTTTTTCAACATTTCAAAAAATATATAGTTTTTTATATTCATAACATCCAATATAATGTCTAGGAGATTACTTCCATATTAAATAATAATATCAACCCTATTTTATTGTTCTATAATACTCTACCTTGTGTGTATCACAAGGTATCAAAGGGACTCGATATTCCATGAAATATAATATAAACATGTTGCTTAATTTTATTTAAGATAAATTAGTATATTTTGTATCATAATCTATTAAGGAATTTAAATTAAATTGTTTTTCTAAATTTTATAAAATATCAGGATGTTAAATCCAACACTCCTAAAAATTATTTTTTTCCTTCGAAATTTGCCTGGGTTATCAAATAGAAAACATTTCTATATTAAATTTAATGAAAAAAACATTATATAATGAGTCCATAAAACATCAACTAATAAATGGAATGTGGAAAAAATAAAGATCACTAGAAGTTACACATTACTATGATTCCACCATGGGAGAACATAGGTGGGAATTGAGGAAAAGAATAAATATTTATAGAGGGTAACTGAGGTTATTAATAAGAAAAATGTAAATGATCAATGTAAATTTAAGGGAATAAAAACATATTTATTTTATAATCAAAATAACCATAGGTTTATCAGAAATGAGTGTTTAATTCTTGGCCTACTAAAATCATCTTTTAAAGACCACCTGTACATATAAGGGATAGTCAAGATATTCCACTTGTCTTTAGACATTAACCAAGACCAAAAACTGTTAGAACATTGTACGATAATTCCCAAAATGGGCAATCATTCAAATGATAAACTAAAGATAAAAATACAAGATAAATACTCAAATTTGAAACTAAATTATTTCATAAATAACTATCCTTAATATTAATCAATCATTTCATGACTATGTTTGAATCCTAATTATTTGATGGATCTGATCTTGTATTCTACCAAGATAGATAAACCATTATACCATAGATAAAATACTTTATGTTATATAAATAGGTTTATTATTTACATGAAAATGGTTATGTTAACCAGGACATAATGTCATCCAGTGGTAGTGCGTAAAATCTTTATCACTTTTGGATCATGGGTTCATGACACATCTTCTATCTAAAAGCGATGGGTTTCCACCGATGATATGGGATGCCCCTATTATATTAATTGAACTAGAAAAATAAATCCTATTTAAAAAATTTAATTGTTATCTAGGGATAAAATACTTCATTCATAGAAAACATCTCCAAAAATCTCATTGAGATCTCATCACTTAAAACTGCAATGGTGTGTCTAATACATTGAACATATGATTATCCATTAGATTATAATTATAATGGTATACATAAATATTAATATAACATCACATAAAAACCTCAAAATATCTAAAGTTAAAAAACAACCGTTTGATTCCAACTATAACATCATTTTACCCGCACTCTCAAATCCTATGCTAAAATCCAAAACCTACACTCTTAGATTTTATACTGATATGTATTTACCCATATTTTCATGACAACATCCCTAAAGTGATACCACAATTAGAGGAGGGAGATAATGCCACCCCTCCCCCCGATTCCCACTTATACTAGGCCCTATGTTGGCAACTAGCACTAGAGGTGTACAAATCTCCCAATACGAGAGGCATGACCCATTATAAGAAAACATGATCGCGGGATAACATGAATCATCCACAATAACTCAAATATATATATATATATATATATATATATATATATAAGTAAACCCAAAAAACATACCTCAATTCATTCATAATTATAATAGATACAAAAACAGTAATTTCGTTAAAGTAAATAATCAAAAGTGAAGCTAAGGTAGTGACAGAACAATTGTCCCAAGACCCATGCTAGCAGTACCCCTCATAGTCATCATTATCATCTTGGAAACCTGAAAACTGTTTAATATACGTAGGGTGATCATAATGGTATACTCCATAAAAAAACCAATCTCTCTCAATAACATGTGAAAGAAGCATACTAATGCCCATGTGAGAAAACAACATAACTAAATAGCACATATAATGGTTTATTAACCATCCCATCCTCACCAAGTACTGGTCACCAAGTAATGAAAGTCATTTAATATAATATAATGTAAATCACAACAATGATAGGGAATCCCACACCTCTTTCCCACTAGTATACCACTCTCTTACAACATAGTATGTCCAAGATCTCCCATCCCTTCTTTATACCACACCACATCCCACACACCCACACATGGGCCTCAAAACACATCCCTCCCATAGACACATAGGCCTCAAAAGACATATCACCCCCACACACATAAGGATCATAGAATATATCATTTACATACACATGGGAAGCAAAAACATCACTCCCACACACACCTAGACCTCACAACATATCACATCATATCTAATCACATCACATCTCATCTCGATGACACATGAGAAAGCCCATCACAACTCATCCCAAAGAAATCGAGAACAAAACATCAAAACTCTACCCGATGAAAACTGGGATACCACAACCACAATCTAATGCACTAATAAACCTCCATCAATCACAATATGTGTAATACCTACCTCACCTATAATGGAGAGAGTAAAAATGTGGGTAACAAGAAATCTGTACTTCTCATTGGATGTTGCTAAAAACACCACCCATGTGACTATGCGGGTGTTAATTACATAGTTCAAAATGTGGGTGTGGTGTATATAGAAATCACGGAATGTAAATTTTATACACATATATATATATAGAAAAAAACAAAAGGCCAACATGTGGTTTTACAAATAAACTAACAAACTCACATCACCATCACTTTTGAAACTAACTCTAAATTCATAACACCACACACCAAGACAAAAACCACATTTCGAATTCTCATTTAATTTCCATTTAATCAATATATTCGTTTAATTATTTAGAATCAACCACATTTAATCACATAGTCCATAATTTAATAATCCATTGTCCATTTCCATCCCATTAACCAAACTAACTAGAGTCATTCCAACCATTATTAAACTATCAATTATTTATTGCATCACTACTTGTGCATCTAGAATAAAGAAACCACATTACCCAAATAGATCAGCATTCCAAATAAACTCACCTTGACTCCCGATAAGAACTTCCAAACAAACCATCAAATTACTGCCCCAAATTCATGTCATACAAATTATCACCTCACTATATAAAAATCACGAAAAATTAACCATCATCCCCACAATCCTAAACAACACACATCACATAACATCAATATTATTTTTTTGGTTCACAAAGGGGAGTTAATCACATTCTACATTAATTCTTTTGTGTGTTCCCACAAAAACCAAAATCATGGGGAAAAATTTTCATTATCCATGTATAATTAATTATCCAATTTAGATTTATAGTTACCGGAAATCAAGGAAAACAAACAAGGTTTAAACAATAACATGTCAAATAGAACAAATAAAACCACCAGTGACCAAAATTTTCTGTAGGGTGTTTAGCCCATATAATCCATCATATCACAATAACAATAAATCAATAAAAACTATGAATGAACCACTTAACCCTTAAATTAAAAATTAATTTTTTATAATAAATTAATCCAAAACAACCATATCTCATTGTTAAATAAAATAAAACCCCTCTTGCATGATAGAAAATAAGGGAAAATGAGGTAAATATTACTTGATGGAAGATTTTCAACTTTTCATATTCCACAAGGTGAAGAAGAATGCACAAAAACCCCAGATGCACCATGAAGAACCACATATCAACCTATGCCACATCCAAAGACCATCAGATTCAACCCAAGACCCAACCGAAACCAATGTAAAACCACAATAGTAGATCCCTGGGAGAATAATAGAAGAAAATGTGTGAGAAGGAGAAGATAACTCACTATAGATCAAACACATATCACCAAATAACATCCATAGGATAAACATATTTAAGAGGGAGGAATGGGTCTTTAGGAACACCTCAGAGAGCATAAGGTTCACCCAAAATAAGAGGAAGAAGAAACCAAGGATGAATTAATAAAATTTTGTCCAAATATTCTTTTAAAAAACTACACTTGATCGTGGTATTACATGACGTGTAATACCATTTCATGTCACGTAATACCTAGGTTTTAGTTTTCTATAAAAAATAATTTCTTATTAATTTTATTATTTATTTATAAACCCAAAAATATTACACGATGTGAAACCCACTTTCATAGCATGTAAAATGTATAAAAGTCATGAAACCCTCTGGATAGGCCATGAAACCGAATTTCACATCGTGTAATCCACTTACACGATGTGTGATTTGTTAAATAGTTCTACTAAACCTCCAAATCCCACAAAAAACCCTATTTATTCCACTAAAAACCTCTAAAATGGTAATTTAATTAACTGATAACGCATACAATATTACATAAGATACCTCATAAAATATTTTATACCTCAAGAATCTAAGTCCAATCCCCGAATAAAAGGGTTTAAAAAAACCACCAACGAGATACCCCCCAAGGTCCTCATTGTACTTCAAATGCTACCACCATCTAAACACACCAACCCAAATGACCACAAATACACTACACAACCACATCACCAAAACAACAAGTTTCCCCCTCTAATAGAACCACACTTCCACATAACCACTCCAAAACCATTGCAACCTCCACACATCCTAAACCAAAAACTTATATAACCAATGAACCACACTGTCACGAACACATGAGTCATATAATTTCATCCCCTATGTTAAGATTCTATCTTCTCTAGGAAATATTGACTTTCCGATGTGAGTTTAATCACATCACACCTAATTCATCTCAATTATGAATCTGGTCTTCCTCTTTTCATATGTCAAGAATTTATCACACATTACACCATAAACATCATAAAATATGGAATATGATTAATCTCATTAAGCAAAAAAATCCATAAAATACATTACAAATAATAAAAATAAAGGAATAACTCCAATCAATTTTGGGTACTGGGTACACATCTCAATTTATCGCTCTCATGTACTCTCATCCATGATACCGTGCCTCAACAACACACAATACAATGAAATGGTTCATACACCCAACCCCTTACCCTAACTATTATTGATCTCCACTATACATTCCACACATGTCACATTATCAATGATTTCTAACTCCCCCATTTCATGACATGAGAGTCACCATGAAGATACCAATGGAGTTGAGAATCACAACAGAAATTGTGAATCTTCTCTAACCATGGTGGAAATTTCAACAGATACACCACTTATCTAACTCTCCCCAACAATTAAAATGTCCCAAAAATCATGGGAAAACCTTAATACCTCAATCACACCTCTACTGCCCATGTTGATTGTAAACCTTCAAGAATATATGGTCCCCATCATTAAACTCCAAGTCCTTTGTTCTACGATCAGCATATGACTTCAACTGGTCCTACCATACTTTCATCCTCTCGTTAACAAGATGAATATTCATTGTCATTCTCTACACCACATTAGGACTATGAATGGCTATCTGCCCAACCTCTATCTAGAACAATGAATAATGACATGGTATACCGAACAACGAATCAAATAGATCTATTCCAATGGAAGAGTGATAGATATTATTATAATACATTTCTACAAAAGGAAGGATTAATACCAAAGATCCATTAAAGTACATGTCACTCACCTACCAAATATCCTCCAACATTTTGATTTTATGTTCCCTCTTCCCATTTATATGGGGTTGGAATGTACTATTGAGGCATAACTAAGTTCCAAAATAAAGATTCAATATCCTCTATAATAATTAGCTAAAATTTTTTACCTAATAAGAGACAATGTTCTTCAAAACTCCATGAAATTACACCACCTCATCTACTTACCTCTTTGATAATTCATCCACAACAACTGAATCCTTGATTGCTATTTTGTGGGATGATTTTTTCAACTAATCCATTATCACCTAGATTGTATCACAAAATCCATTAACATTAGATAACCCTATAATGAAATCCATCAATATTTCATCCCATTTCACTAAAAAATATACTAGGGTTGTAACAAACCTCTCGGGACATGATGCTTGGAATTTACCTACTGGAAAACCAAGAACATCACCATGAACCCCACCACTTCACATTTCATATCAGACCACAAAAACTGAATATTTCTGCTAAAATAATTTTTTAAAATTCATGTGGGTAGAAATAAATGTGAGTTATGAAACTCATGAAGGACTTGATCATAGACTTCAATTGGTAATGACAACATTCCATGAAACAATATCTTTTTCTGACCATCCTACATCCATCCCTCTGGAGAATCACTATGGCTGGCATGATCCCGCTTCACCACTACCTATGAGTCTCCCCAATGAAACTACACCACCTTCTGCATGAGAGAAGACTACCACGGGATTTGAAAAAATATCCTTAACCACAATCAACCCTTGTATCTTGGTGTAGGGATACAAACTCCTAGATTACACTCCATGAATCTACTGACTCCTGAACAACACCCTTCTATGACTTTATTCACAAAGAACCATCCAAAAAATTCCCCTTTCTAGAGGTGTTAGAGATCTCAAAATAATAATTTAGAAGAAACTCCATACACCTCCACCACATCAAGTACAAATCATGCACATAGACAACGTTCCATAGATATGGTGGCATTGAGGAACATGAAATACAGTTCAGATATGCTCAGAATTCTCTTCCTCTATCCTTAAGTAGATTATGATATCACTAATGAATATAATGATGAACTGAACTTCGAATTCAAGGAAAATGGAGTCCCTAATTCTCATGAACACTACTAGTGCATCTGTTACACTAAATGGAATTACTAAAAAAACAATGTTCTTATACATGCATCTGAAGGAAATCTTCATAATATCATCCTCCTTCACCCTCACTTGGTGATATACAGATCGCAGATCTATCGTAGAAAACCAAATCTCTCATATTAGTTACTCTAAAAGATCGTATATACTTAGAAGAGGGTAACTATTTTGGAACATCACTTGATATAACCTCTGGTAGTCTATTCACAACCATAGACTTCCATCCTTCTTCTCGGAGAACAACACCGCAACACCCCATGCTGGCACATTTGTCCAGATAAAACCCTTTTACATCAAATCATATATTTAAAAACTCATCTCCAAAAACACAGAAAGTGACATCTAAATTGGATCCATCAAAATTGGAGAAGCACCTAGCTATATGTATATCATGAACAAGACATCACGACGAGGTGGTAGCTCATAACCTATTCAGGGAAAACATCCAGGAACTACCAAACGACCCTAGAAATATCTACCATCCCAACATCAACTGATTCCACCGATAACTCAACCTTCATGGAATGAAGGGTCCCCAGCAACATACCAACCACCTAAAAATTCCACCCCAAAAGAGAACCCCATGCTATCCATCCATGTTTAAAAACATTACTATCCTTCGGATGCATTTGATAACATAACCTATAAAATACAACCATTTTATGGTGATAATGAAATTTTATGGCCACATATTTAACAAGAAATGATCCACATAGGATTTATGTGGCCCCATTATTAGTCTGCACCCCTGACACACATCAAACAAGATTGTCTGGCCTATGACTAGCGAAGTTAACACTGGGGGTATGTGAATCCCCTCTACATCTAGTCCCAGAGTAAGGACTAGAGCATGTGCAACAAATGCGTGAGGAGATCCTGAATCAAACAATGCACAGAAAAGGGTATTAAACAAAATGATCATACCTCTGAAGATCTCTGGGGTAAATCTCCATGATTTTGTGAATTATTTTTTAAAAATTAATCTAACCTTTGCAATATTTTTCATTTCAGGTAACATAGAAAAATATTTTCTTTTGTACTAATGCATTTTGCCTAGCTTGAGTTAAACAAAAATCCAACATAATATTGAACTACACAAAACATAAATTTTATCTTTCTCTTCACAGAACATTGAGGTTAGTTATGACTTGGCATAGACAACACCCAACTCCAAATAAGAGTATGTTACACTCAACATTGATGATTCTATAAAACAATATTTTACTATTATAATTATTTAAATGAGATAATTATGACATTGTATTTAAACATAGTAATATGAATAGTAATAACTACCTTTTAAAAAAAATTTATATTAGTTTTATTGAAATAAAAAATATTGACACTGATGATATCATTTTTTTAAATACCTTATATGTTTGAAAATACTATTTTCTCAAATGAACAAACTTACATGTCCTTCTATAAAAAAATATAATTACATTTATACACATTTATAAATTTAATTTGATGAAATATAATTCATTTTTGAATTAATATTTTCTAAATTAGATTTGGATGAAATTTTTACATTTTTCTGAGAAGCTTCATTTGTTGATAAATAGTGAAAATTACTGCTTTTTAGTTTAAAATTATCTTTATTTTAAATAATTATTATTGATAATTATATTTTAAATATGTTTTAAGGTAAAATTTTCATGACCCGACCCTACCCGGGCTCGAGCCGCAACTACCCCAAGCTCGCCTCCATAGGCCAGGGGCTGGCGACCATCGCCGAATGCACAACAACTCGGGGAGGCCTTTTCCTAAGTACCTGTACACACCCACACACAGCACTCTCAATGAAAAAGTACAGAGTAAAAAAAATACAAGTAAAGAAAAGGGAAACTGCTACAAATATACCACATATGTGCATCGACCTCTAAAGAGTACAAGTAAAGTGCTGAAAAGGAAAAAGGTGAAAAAGACGCGCCCAACCAGAAATGTGCCACAACCTGGTAACAGGTGAAAAAAAGTAAAATATCGGGAAGGGTTCCCCGCCTGGAACCCGAATACGACCACCACACGTTGTCCAAGCTCCCGAACTCCAATGCTCCACGGAAGTCACGACCAACATGTTCGTCTTCTGCATGGGAACACCATGTGCGGGCAAAGACCAAGCAGGGTTGAGTATAAAAATACTTAGTAGGATACCCCGAAAGCTCGAGGGAGCAACAAAGGAGGTACTGAAGGGTGATAAGTAGATCGAACTGGGGTGAGTAAAGGAATACAACCGAAAGTGCAGTAAAGATAATAGTGAAGTGTCCAGCTCAACCCAACAAGAGGAAAGAAGGTAGACTCGTCCAGACACAAGGTGCTGGAAACAGTAAGAAGATGAACATATCGTTGAGTCTTCGCTACCTCTAGCAGGAGAGTAGACTCGTCCAACCACAAGAATCTAGACACGGAAAGCATGTGGCATACCCCGCACGTATTTTCCTCTCCTGGAAGGAGAGTAACCAAACCCGAGAAGTGGGTACTATAACAAGGTATATACATATCCTTATTCTCAATCAAGAATCTTGAACAATGTCGTAAGGGGGTCTCTGTCCTGCAGCTCAGCCTAAGAAAATGTGAGTCGCCAACAGTCCCAGAAGTAAACACCATCGATGCCCAGCATCCTGCACATCTTCCCCGATTTACAAGTCAAGGGTCTCAAACCACCGCACCTCGACACTATCCCCATTGGGCGTAATTGACTTGCTCGTGCAATTTTAGGTCGCGTCACAAGGACGCATCTCGGTGGGGGAAAGCGCCCCTCGTACTTGAGAGTTCCGGGTTAAGTCAAACCACACCTCCTCACCGCCCCGCAGTCGAGAGGTCTTATCAAAGTCAAGTTGTTCCATCACCGACCCGTATAACCAAGGGTCCCGCTCCATTGATCACAGAGGAAATCCATAGACTAGCCTAGTAGAAAGGACTGAGTCTGGAATGTCAAAGAGTGTCCCACTGCCCAACCCTACTCGAGGGTAGTTCATAATATGATATCAGGTGACCCACTGCCCAGCCTTGCTGGAGGGTAAACCATAATACATCATCAGGAGACCCACTGTCCAGCCCTACTGGAGGGTAAACCTGGAATAAGTCATCAGGCGACCCATTGCCCTGCCTTGCTAGAGGGTAGACTTGAATGAAGTCGACGGGTGACCCACTGCCCAGCCCTTCTAGATGGTAAACTCGGAACAAGACGACAGGCGACCCACTACCCAGCCCTACTAGAGGGTAGACCCTCAAGAGTCGTCGGGTGACCCACTGCCTAGTCTCTGCTGGAGGTTAAACGCTGAACAAGTCAACAGGCAACCCACTACACAGCCCTGCTGGAGGGTAGACCTGAAACAAGACGACGGGCGACCCACTGCCCATCCCTGCTGGAGGGTAGACCCTCAAGAGTCTTCAGGTGACCCACTACCTAGTCTCTGCTAGAGAGTAAACCCTGAGATGTCGATGAGTAACCCACTGCCCAGCCCCGCTGGAGGGTAAACCCAGAACTGCTCTGGCCATCTCTACTGGAGGGTACAACACCAGCCAACTGAACACAGAGTGGGTATCGTGCAACCACCCGACTCCAGAACAAAACCAAGGAAAACCACTCAACCATGCTGATCTAAACCATCGAGCACAGAGCCATGGGAAAACTAAACCCCTACTGGTCAACAACCAAGAACCGAGGGACCCCTTACGTTGTGAGAGGTCAAAAGTACGCAAAGCAGAACACGACATGCACATGGGGTGTAGAGACCTGAAGCTTGATATAAAAGGACATTACATTACTTTTGTGGAATAATTATTACATAATAAAAACACACACACAAGGACCGTAATAGTTTAGTGTCTTTGGAAACTCAGAATACAATCTTCTAATCGTGGTGAAAGATCTTCAACATCTCCCATAAAGATCTTCCTTTTTTTTCTTACCTAAAACCTTTCTCTATATCCTGGGGAAAAGAAAACATAAAAGGGTGATCTCAAATGCTCAGTAAGGGTAAACAAAAGAAAAATTAATCACATCATATTCATAAGAACATAACATTTTGGAAATCATAACCTGCAAAAGAGATCATAATATCATAACATGGGATAAATCATAGTAGTGAAATGTAATACCAATAATCATAACTTAAAACATGAAACATTGTGGCATACACACATAATCATAGAGAATCATTTCTTAATAGTCAAGACTCATTGTCAAGACTATCTTAGTGGACAAAGTCCATTTCTGAACCGAGTCACCCTCGTTTCAGTCCTGTTTCACTGAACCGGTATAACCTACCGTTCCAGCCATGTCTATCTCATGAGATATAAAATCTTTACCCAATGCATTGGAGGGAGATATAGCTCCCACCCATCTCATAATGATACCATTCTTATGTGTGCCACAAAATCATAAATCATACATCATTGCATAACCCATGTAGTAAAAATGGGATTCTAAAACAACATGACATCATAAAAAAATTCATATAAGATAAAGGAATTCATAAAAATAATTCCATCACAACATAATAAAATCAATGTAATAATAGGGATAGAAACAGAACCCTATATTATCTTAGATGGAAAATAATTTTGATAAAACACTTGAACTCCATTATTTAGGAAAATATCCTTTCAACTTCAAAAACATTTTTCCTTTCTTAACATGTCATTCAATTTTAAAATAAAAGAAGTTGATTAAAATAAACTTGAAAACCTGTAAAGGAAGCTTCTTGGAAATAATGTTTTAAAAATCCATTCATGCAGTATAAGTTAAGAAAAACATTCTTCTCGTACTTTTGTCAGAAAAGTCAAAAAGTACATCGTACGAAAAATGACAAAAGATTCCTTTCATATCTTTTACTATAAACTCAGAAAAGGGTAAAAATGGATTTAAAAAATTTTAGGTTGATGGAAATAATATTATATATTGAGGAAACATGTATGTGTATGATAAAATACACCCTAGTAAATACCAAAATATAAACAATCTCGGATAAAAATGAGATTGTGATATTTCCCTTACCTTTGGTCCGATTTGCTTCGTAAGTGTCTGAACCTCCTGTATAATGATTTAAATAATGTTATTGACTTATTCAAGAATCATACTCATTGTTATTATATCATATATAGTTCACTTATGACTTTATATTACCCGTTCTTTTGTAAATTCCGTGTTAAGGAGCGTTTTGGGTAAAATTGTTTCATTTGTCGTCCGTGTTTTGACTTGTAATTATTCATATGATTACTTAGATCATGATTACTTAATTCCAGAATATAAAACATGATTTATATCTAATATATATTCAGAATATACAAATATATAATAAATCAGTAAATGGAAAGAAATACACCATTCATGGAGACGGTAGGCCGTACGTATGCATGAACGCTGTTTTCGTTTCCTTATTGAGTTGAATGGAATTAAGTAGATGACATACACATATATAAAAATAAATCCAGTATCATTATTATGTCATATATTTCATGATTACTTATTATATACACTTTATAATTATTCATGAATGGTTAAAGTGGAGAATGAATCTCATCACGTCGTGGAGACGGTAGTCTGTACGTACGCACGAGCGATGATATCGTTCTCATGATCGTGAGACTGTATTGGAGTGTATGTATACTATTTCAGAATCAATATGATGTTATAATAACTATTTATAGTTATTATTTACACAATTATACCCATCCATGTATGGTGTTGGTGGAAAAATAGATTACACCACGGCGTGGAGACGGTATTCCGTACGTACGCACGCGCGGTGATTTCCTTTTTCCGTAGGATGGATAGAAGGTTAATTAGAGTTGTTTCATATTTATAATAACATATCAGTATATAAGAAATACTGATGTTATTACTTTATCATGAAACAACTAAAGAAGAAGAAGTTGAGGAAGAAAGAAATTGAAAAAGATCGGTAATGGATATTACCTCTTTTTGACACGCCTTCACTTAACCTCCACTTAAAGAACTAAGGATGATCTTTGAAGAATACCAGGGCCTCTAAGATGATACTAGGGAAGTGGAGAAGAAATTTTGGCAGGGTTTGGCCGAGCTTGAATGCTCAAATTGGTGTGAGGAGGAGAGGGAGGAGGTTCCCTTTTATAAGGGAGGAGAGGTGCACCTTAGGAAAATCTCAAAATATTATTTTATATTAAGGTCAAATTCGGTTTATAATGGTTCCAAAGGGTATTAATTCGAAGCTAATGTAGATATGGGTCGAAATACTCTCATCCAATAGTATTTAGACAAGTTTAGGTTATTATTTTAGCCTTATCAATTACATTTAACTCTAAGTAAAATAATTTAACTTTTACGGTGTCTCTTTGTTTTCTTACAATATATGGTTAATAAACTTACCATAAAAAGCCAAAAGAACCCCAAGTTGTTTATTATTAATATATATAACCTTATCTAAGTCATTTTGCCGAACATTATATTTTTTGGAATAAAATAACAATTAATAATATAATATTTGTTTTGAAAACTATTTTATGTCAATTTTGACACTATTTAGTAATTGATTTTTGTAAAAATCATAACAGAATGATTAGTTCGAACAAAGTTAATTAAATCAACACTAACATGTCATATTAACATATGATTTTTTTGGAATTCATAAAAAGCCTCAAATTACATTTATTTGGGTATTTATAGCATCAATTATGTCAATATTTTATTAATAAGATATTTACTGCATCATCATTGTGTCATAAATAAATTAAATTATTTAATGTCTAAAAATTACAAATAAAATATCCTTATGTAGGAAATATTTTTATCTTTCTAATTAATATTTATAGTCGAATTTATCTTATGTATAACCCTATATTAAAAATGATTT
Organism: Viscum album; assembly: GCA_963277665.1. NCBI lineage: Eukaryota > Viridiplantae > Streptophyta > Magnoliopsida > Santalales > Viscaceae > Viscum > Viscum album. Next base: position 1,068,736,903 of record OY728136.1, read on the forward strand.
ACTTATTAAACTTTGATTTTAAATAGTTTAACCCTTCATTAAATAAATTAATAATAAATGTCCTAATCTAATCCAAGTGGGATTAAATGGTCATATTTTATTCCTAAGGTTGTTTTTGGTAAAATTAAACTTATCCAATATATTTAGGACATGTGTTAGGGTAATATTAATAACACTTTTACCCTTAATTACCCTATTTACTTTTAACCGTGGTAAAAAAAATAAAAAGTTACTATTCACCAAAAATTATTTTCATCTCATTGAACCACATTTTAGTCCTTGATATTAACTGTGTCTATCGGATTTTCGAAATTCCACTCACAGAAGCGGTAAAATTAAGTTTTATGAAAAATTCAGTTTTTTAACTACCACTTAGTGGTTTCACTATTCATCAAAAATTGAAAGTTTTCAGAAAAATACCAAAAAATAGGCCTAAGCTATATTTGATATTATGATTTCAAAAATGATGTTTATTTTACCAAATTCAAAACATATCAGTTACATTAACTACTTAAAAAATTAATTCTCGTCGTCAAATCAAATAGCGTGTTTTTAAGTGGTAATAACTATCAAAAGATTGACACTTGTTTATGTCTGGTTTAAATGTGAAATTACATCCAATGAGCAACATTGTATTAAATTGTAAAAATATATTCTAAATATACTTTAAATCCACTGAAATTAATAATTTATCACTATTAATTATTTCGATTAAAAAAGTTGTTTTTAATTAAAATTTACTAATTTTCACTATTCATCGGAATATGAAAGTTATCTGAAAAGTACCAAAATTTCACCCTAAGCTAATTTCGATATTCCAAATCCAAAAATGAAGTCCATTTTGAAAAATAAAATTTACAAAATTTTAAAAAGTGGTTATTACTATTCATAACGGCTAGTTTTAATAATATTTTAATAGCATATTGTTGTTTAGTGAAACTCGTTATTGCGTAGTATACACGCTATCGAAGAAGGTCGTGATTGCGTGTAATGAAAGGCAAGTCAAGGATGCGTGTTGTGAAAGCACCTCTTGGTGTAGCGTACAACACAAGACATTAATGAAATCAAAAAGAATATTTTTCATAAAATCTCGAGGTGTTACATTCTACCCCCCTTAAAATGAATTTTTCCCTCGAAATTCATCGGGGTTATACATGGTTTACTACTAGAAAGTTTCATTAATAGAAACCCACATCGTAAAAAGGAATACAAAAACCAATATTTAAATTCAAAAGTATGAAACGTAACGGTTACCCAAATAAACTAATCATTGGGTTTCCACATAGGTGAAAATATGGATAAGGACGAGAAATATAACCATCATGTTCTGATGGAGAGTGGTAGAGAACATGGCTATGGAAAATCCAGCAGTCAAAAAGCCATAAATTTTTGACAATCTAAGGTACCATCTGATTCATCAGATATAAGAGTATTAGGACAACATTTTTGGTTTTCAAGATCATTTCCCTAAAGTTGATGAAATTGGAATTAGAAGAAATACTTTCGTTATTTTGGTATAGTCTCACCGTTGGTCGTTCTTTGGAAAATTTCCACTTCATCTCTTAAATAAATGAAGTTGAATTTGTCATTAATGATGTGATAGCAGATCATGTGATAGAATGATGGGTCATTCCATCTGTCTCAAACAAAAGGTTAGAAAAGTTATCAAAAAATACATAAGTCCATCTATAGTGAGATTAATCGTATATTGTTTCTAAAATGGACTTATAATTCTTATACCATACTTCTTAATATAATAAAACTAGTTTCTACTAAACAAGGACTTCCTGTAGGCTAGTGGTAGGCGATAAAGGCCAGTCACACTTCGGTTGTGGGTTCGATTCCCACAGCCTTGTCCGATGCAATGGGTTGTCGCCCGTCCTGTAGGTTGTCCTTTTTATAAAACTACATTAATATAACATCTCATCAATAATATCGAAAAAACATATATCCTTAAACAATACTAACTTATATCCAACATAATCCATTCCAATCTTTAGGCTTATCCATAATACTGCAGTCCACTATCATAATATAGTGAAAACGATTACCAGAGATTTAATACCATCGTTGATCCCCATATATCATAAGATATGTCTTGTTGGTCACATTCCAAACATTCGAAGGCCTTAATCATGTGTTCTCTTGAATACCCATTGAACCTTAGTGAAAACATGAATGCAGTTAAAAGTTAACACTTTCCACATACCAAAATCCTCAAAATTCTATATTATCAAACCATGATATCACTTAGTCCTTATATCAATCATGAGCTCATGAATACAATCAAACATATTAAATTCTCTTTATCCCTTCATTATGTGCATATCATCTGCTTTCCAAAAATATTTCAATCACTTTTCATGGTTACCGATGCCATAAAATTATTAAAAACCACAATAGACCAATACATAAATATTCCAATATTCCATGATACTATATACAACATTATTCTGGAATCTCATTACATAAACACTTAATCATTCCACCATATCGTTGTCATATTCAACATCACCAATGGTGATCGCTGGTGACTTCCCTTTGTCCTTTGCCTTAAGTGGTTGCTCATGTAGATCATCACTAACCCTTGGATTAGGGCATTTATTAGCATAATGCCCCATTTCCTTGCACTTGAAGAATTGAAGTGTAGTAGGTTCATTCTGTGTATCCCTTCCATTGTTTTCATCATTAGACATATTCTTCCCATCATTGGGGAGTTCAAATGCCCGATGACCTTCCTTTCCACATTTGAAACATTTACTTGTCCCTTTAAGACAATATCCACCATGCTTCTTTCCACACTTTGAGCATAAGGAAACATTCATATTCTTTTCACCATTATTCTGAGATTTCTCCTTGAACTCCATCTTTCGTTTCTTGTCAAAACTATGAGATTGATAAGTAACACCAACTTCCATTTCTACCTTGATAGCACAACGTACAATTTCTTCATAGCTACTGAAGTCTCTTATAGCTAATTCCCTTCGAAGATTTGGTTTTAAGCCACTGAAGAATTGATCAACTTTACTTTCAGGTTGGATGATAAATCTAGATGCATACCTTGAAAGCCTTGTAAAATTCGCTTTGTATATACCAACAGATTCATCATCCTTTTCCTTTAGTTCAAGAAACTCCTTCTCCATCTTTGTTCCAATAAAGATCTTCCTTTTTTTTCTTACCTAAAACCTTTCTTTATATCCTGGGGAAAAGAAAACATAAAAGGGTGAGCTCAAATGCTCACTAAGGGTAAACAAAAGAAAAATCAATCACATCATATTCATAAGTACATAACATTTTGGAAATCTTAACTTGAAAAAGAGATCATAATATCAAAACATGGGATAAATCATAGTAGTGAAATGTAATCCCAATAATCATAACATAAAACATGAAACATTGGGGCATACACACATAATCATAGAGAATCATTTCTTATTAGTCAAGACTCATTTCCAAGACTATCTTAGTGGACAAAGTTCATTTCTGAACCGAGTCACCCTCGTTTCAGTCCTGTTTCACTGAACCGGTATAACCTACCTTTCCAGCCATGTCTATCTAATGAGATATAAAATCTTTATCCAATGCATTGGAGGGAGATATAGGTCCCACCCATCTCATAATGATACCATTATTATGTGTGCCACAAAATCATAAATCATACATCATTGCATAACCCATGTAGTAAAAATGGGATTCTAAAACAACATGACATCATAAAACAATTCATATAAGATAAAGGAATTCATAAAAATAATTCCATCACAACATAATCAAATCAATGTAATAATAGTGATAGAAATAGAACCCTATATTATCTTAGATGGAAAATAATTTTGATAAAACACTTGAACTCCGTTATTTAGGAAAATATCCTTTCAACTTCAAAAACATTTTTCCTTTCTTAACATGTCATTCAATTTTAAAATAAAAGAAGTTTATTATAAATAAACTTGAAAACCTGTAAAGGAAGCTTCTTGGAAATAATGTTTTAAAAATCCATTCATGCCGTATAAGTTAAGAAAAACATTCTTCTCGTACTTTTGTCGGAAAAGTCAAAAAGTACCTCGTACGAAAAACGAAAAAAGATTCCTTTCATATCTTTTAATATAAACTCACCAAAGGGTAAAAATGGATTTAAAAAATTGTATGTTGATGGAAATAATATTACATATTGAGGAAACATGGATGTGGAAGATAAAATACACCCCAGTAAATACCAAAGTATAAACAATCTCGGATAAAAATGAGATTGTGATATTTCCTTTACCTTTGGTCCGATTTGCTTCGTAAGTGTCTGAACCTCCTGTATAATGATTTAAATAATGTTATTGACTTAATATAGAATCATACTCATTGTTATGATATCATATATAGTTCACTTATGACTTTATATTACCCGTTCTTTTGTAAATTCCATGTTAAAGAGCTTTTTGGGTAAAATTGTTTCATTTGTTGTCCGTGTTTTGACTTGTAATTATTCATATGATTACATAGATCATGATTACCTAATTCCAGAATATAAAACAAGATTTATATATAATATATATTCATAATATACATATATATAATAAATCAATAAATGGAAAGAAATACACCGTTCATGGAGACGGTAGGTCGTACGTATGCATGAACGCTGTTTTCGTTTCCTTATTGAGTTGAATGGAATTAAGTAGATGACATACACATATATAAAAATAAATCCAGTATCATTATTATGTCATATATTTCATTATTACTTATTATATACACTTTATAATTATTCATGAATGGTTAAAGTGGAGAATGAATCTCATCGCGTCGTGGAGACGGTAGTCCGTACGTACGCACGAGCGATGATATCGTTCTCTTGATCGTGGGACTGTATTGGAGTGTATGTATACTATTTAAGAATCAATATGATGTTATAATAACTATGTATAGTTATTCGTTACACCATTATACCCATCCATGTACGGTGTTGGTGGAAAAATAGATTACACCACAACGTGGAGACGGTATTCCGTACGTACGCACGCGCGGTGATTTCCTTTTTCCGTAGGATGGATAGAAGGTTAATTAGAGTTGTTTCATATTTATAATAACATATCAGTATATAATAAATACTGATGTTATTACTTTATCATGAAACAACTAAAGAATAAGAAGTTTAAGAAGAAAGAAATTGAAAAAGATCGGTAATGGATATTACCTCTTTTTGACATGCCTTCACTTAACCTCCACTTAAAGAACTAAAGATGGTCTTTGAAGAATACCAGGACCTCTAGGATGATACTAGGGAAGTGGAGAAGAGATTTTGGCAGGGTTTGGCCCAGCTTGAATTCTCAAATTGGTGTGAGGATGAGAGGGAGGAGGTGCCCTTTTATAAGAGAGGAGAGGGGCACCTTACGAAAATCTCAAAATATTATTTTATATTAAGGTCAAATTCGGTTGATAATGGTTCAAAAGGGTATTATTTCGAAGCTAAAGTGTATATGGGTCGAAGTCCTCTCATCCAATAGGATTTAGACAAGTTTATGTTATTATTTTAACCTTATCAATTAGATTTAACTCTAAGTTAAATAATTTAACTTTTACCATGTCTTTTTGTTTTCTTACAATATATGGTTAATAAACTTACCATAAAAAGCCAAAAGAAGCCCAATTTGTTTATTATTAATATATATAACCTTATCTAAGTCATTTTTCCGAACCTTAGATTTTTTGGAATAAAATAACAATTAAAAATATAATATTTGTTTTAAAAACTATTTTATGTCAATTTTAAAACTATTTAGTAATTGATTTTTGTAAAAATCATAACAGAATGATTAGTTGGAAGAAAGTTAATTAAATCAACAATAACATGTCATATTAACATATAAAATTTTTGGAATTCATAAAAAGCCTCAAAGTACATTTATTTGGGTATTTATAGCATCAATTATGTCAATATTTCATTAATAAGATATTTACTGCATCATCATTGTGTCATAAATATATTAAATTATTTAAAGTCTAAAAATTACAAATAAATTATCCTTATGTATTAAATATTTGTATCTTTATAATTAATATTTATAGTCGAATTTATCTTATGTATAACCCTATATTAAAAATGATTTACTTATTAAACTTTGATTTTAAATAGTTTAACCCTTATTTAAATTAATTAATAATAAATGTCCTAATCTAATCCAAGTGGGCTTAAATGGTCATATTTTATTCCTAAAGTTGTTTTTGGTCGAATTACACTTATCTAATAGAATTAGGACATGTGTTAGGGTAATATTAATAACACTTCTACCCTTAATTACCCTATTTACTTTTAACAGTGGTAAAAAAATAAAAAGTTACTATTCAGCAAAAATTATTTTCATCTCATTGAACCAAATTTTAGTACTTGATATTAACTGTGTCTCTTGGATTTTCGAAATTCCACTCACAGAAGCGGTAAAATTAAGTTTTATGAAAAATTCAGTTTTTTAACTACCACTTAGTGGTTTCACTATTCATCAAAAATTGAAAGTTTTCAGAAAAATACCAAAAATTAGGCCTAAGCTATATTTGATATTATGATTTCAAAAATGATGTTTATTTTACCAAATTCAAAACATATCAGTTACATTAACTAATTAAAAAATTAATTCCCGTCGTCAAAACAAATAGCGTGTTTTTAAGAGATAATAATTATCAAAAGATTGACACTTGTTTATGTCTGGTTTAAATGTGAAATTACATCCAATGAGCAACATTATATTAAATTGTAAAAATATATTCTAAATATACTTTAAATCCACTCAAATTAATAATTTATCACTATTAATTATTTCGATTAAAAAAGTTGTTTTTAATTAAAATTTAGTAATTTTCACTATTCATCAGAATATGAAAGTTATCCGAAAAGTACCAAAATTTCACACTAAGCTAATTTCGATATTCCGAATCCAAAAATGAAGTCCATTTTGAAAAATAAAATTTAAAATTTTTTAAAAAGTGGTTATTACTATTCATAACGGCTAGTTTTAATAATATTTTAATAGCATATTGTTATTTAGTGAAACTCATTATTGCGTAGTACACACGCTATCGAGGAAGGTCGTGATTGCGTGTAATGCAAGGCAAGTTAAGGATGCGTGTTGTGAAAGCTCCTTTTGGTGTAGCATACAACACAAGACATTAATGAAATCAAAAAGAATATTTTTCATAAAATCTCGGGGTGTTACATGGGGCCCACACGACGTGTGGCCCCAAGTCAACCCCAACCAAGCACACAAATGTTCTCAAGTATAAACATTCCCAACATGTTCCTCCAAGTATCCCCGTATACTCTGAGAGTATACCACCTCTCTAGCCCTAAGGCTATCGTGAACATGGCACCCCAACGTCAACGTGAAGGGCGTAAACGTAACTTTTCCAGCCTGCCACCTCAACAGCTGAGGCATAGCCAACCACATCTCTTCAAGCACTTACATCACTTACATGTGAGTGCATGCGATCACACGCCAAGGGTCCGCTACAAACACGGTAGAAGAACCACCACCGGGGCACCATTCATATTTCCACATTTAATAAGACCGCGTATAAGCCTCCGCTCGCCTGAATAGATTAAACCCTTGTAATCCTCACGAAAAAACACGCGAGATAGACTACTTACTCGCCCAAAACGGTCAACCGGTGAAAAAGGTACTATTCACAGTAACCAAACCAATGTGGGGCCCACCCCAAGATCCCGAATCTGAACAAACGGATCAGACCACTGCGATCCCCTCGAAAAAACACACGGGATTGAATACTCAATCACCCAAAATGGACACCCGGTGAAAAAGGTACTATTCACCGTAGCCGGGTCGGGTGGGGCCAACACCACGTCCCCAAAAAAGGTTAGAAAAACTAGCCCATCGCAATGCTCTTAGAAAAGCACGTCAAATTGACTGCTTACTTGAGTGCAACAGATATCCGTAGAAAAAGATGCATTCCGGTGCACCGCACACAAGCGGTGCTGCGTGGGACCCGCAACCCTGTCCCGAAACCCAACGAATGGATTGCACCGTTGCGATCCTCTCGAAAAAGCACACAAGATGGACTATTCACTTGTCCAAAACGGTCGCCCGGTGATAAAGATGGAAAATCACCGACGACGCCCAAACGGGCCTCGTGGGCCCCACACTATCATGCCGAATTAGACTAGGCAGATTGCACCATTGCAATCCCCTTGGAAAAACATCCAGAATCGACTATTCACACGCCCCAAATGGACTCCTGATAAAAAAGTTATGAAACGCTGCGTACAGCTCGAAAGACGGACCGTGGGGCCCAAGCCTTAACTCCAGATTCAACGCCCGAAACCATACAGGAAAACTCTGGCTCAACGCCAGGGCCGCAACGCCACTGACAGCGCTCAATTTGGACATCGGATGTGTCTGCGCCGTCCAAAACAAGATTCCTGGAAAAACGCCCGACCACTTAATGGTCATGCCGCGCCCCCCAAGCCCCTCGTTTAGGGAATTAAAAACCTCTGAAACCATCTCAAATTATTTGTATCAAATTATGGGACGTGTTGCCGTAGATGGTGCGAAAGACGCCCTGTGGATGATTTATCAATATAAATCATTTTTCATAACAATAATAATAATAATAATATTATTATTAATATTATAAACCATTTTTTTATACTTATTTAACTTTATTTAATTTTTTCCCGTGCCTCTCTCCAATTAAGGAGAGTCCTCTTTTTTTGTCTCCCTCTTCAAGAACAGGACCCGCACTTCGCGGGTCCTTCTCCTCCCATTTGACCAGGGTCACCGCTGCGACCCTCACTGGCGGAGATCGGCCCCCAGCCCGTGTCGCCGAGCCGCCGACCACCTCCGTCGTCCGCTCGCCCAGCCGAGCTCGCTGCCACCGTCGCCTGCTCCGATCCACCGCCCGCTGCCGCCGTTCCGGACCCCGCGCCGCCTGCTGTCGGAAAACACCGGACCATCGTGCCGGCCAGAGAACCCCAAAAACCCGCAAATCTTCACCAGACCGCTGCAGAGGCCTCATGGATCGGATTTTGAATCCAAAACAAGCGTCAGATAGCTTGGATAACTTACTACACGATCATGGGCATCTATCAACGATTGGATAATAGTTCGATACTATAAATGAATAAAAAAGAATGGTTCGGAATAAAAAACTCAACAAAAACCTCTTACCTGTAGGGCGTTTCCCGAAGCTTTGCCGATGATCCGCTGGAGCTGCCGCACCACGCCGGAGCTGTCGCGCCTCTCTAGAGAGGTGTAAGAGAGGAGGAGTTCCTCCTTGGGAGGGTTTGCACCAGGGAATGCCAAAGAGGGAGAGGGGAGAGTTAGGGGTTAAATAAATAAATTATCATTTTAACTAATTTAAAACCCCCAAAATAACCCGCATTTGCAACCCTTGACGGGGTTGAGGTTATGCCTCCCCTAGGCCAAACACCACCTTCTGAGGACAACGGTGGTCTCAGAATTTTAATCTGAGTCTTCGTAAAAAATTTATAAAACTGAACGCCCGAGGCCACCAAATTACGGAAATGCCCCTGGGGCCATTTTTCACAGACAGCTCGCGCCCACAAAACTTATACCCCTCCTAGGGTAAACGACATGCTCCAAAATCAACGGTGCCCTCAGGTTTCCAATCCAACCAACCGTTTAACAGATATCCCATTTATTTGGCCTTCTCAGTGTGAACGCACTGAAAATTTAATTCTTGCCACTCCAGGGCTAGAAATCGCACGCCGTCTGAGGTCACTGCTCTGGAATAACCTCAAGAATATTCCAATGTCCTTTTTTGGCCAGAAACAGGGTTCTTAAATCATTACCTCCTTCAAGATTTTCGTCCCCAAAAATCCAAACTAGAGAATAACTCAGGGTACTAAGCCCGCACCTGGCTCTCCCGTACCCAGAAGAACTCACACACAACTCTGTGCCACCGCACACAGACCAAAGGATTTGATCTCTTCACTCGATGTCTGCCCTCGTCGATGTCGTTCATAAGAGCACGCACACCTCTTCTTGGGTGAGTCACGTGGGATACGTCATGCACTCAAACCAGCCCTTGGGGTTAGGTCAAGGTGGTAGAGAACCTCTCCATCCCTCTGCATGGTCTCAAACGGTCCGAAGGACCTCGGAGGTAGCTCACGTCCCCGACCAAACCTCTATGTCGCATGCTGCGACAGGAATCACTGTCTGCACCTGGAACAAGGCCTGGTGATTCCCTCCTTTAGAATATCCATATTCTGAAACACCCAAGTATATCTATTCATGCAAGGTTCCACAGTCGATGTCCCACAACCAAGGCTCTCTTATATGCTTGAAAGGTGAAGGAGTCGACACCATCGACTAGAGAAAAAGGTCCCACACCTTTTTCCTTACCAACACAGGGTTACACTCGACACCCTACGTCACCCTGGTAATACCTCAAGCATAAAGTAGGGAGGAAATCACTCCAAACATAGAGTCTAACAATTCTACTACAAACAATAGAAGAGCTGTAGAGCGTACCTCTTACCACCTCATGCTCTGCAGGGTCGTAGACATCCAAGCTCACAACTATCCTCTGTCCCAACTGTCAGCTCCCGGATCCTGACATGGACTGCCTAGTGGGGATGGGAGGACCTTGCAATGTCGCCCCCCCACTACCAGATCCTCCCGCTCCTCTACTAGAACCACCTCTCTGGGCACTACTCCGATCACGGCGCTGCCTCTATCGTGGTGGTGCGCCAGCTGCCTGCCCGAAGCTCTCAGCAACACGGGTTAGGCAGTCTCGTGCCAAGTGATCTCGCCCATCACAAGCATAACACCGACTCTCTTTGGGCTGCACAGGTGCCCTCTGGCGCCACTGTGGTGTATGACCACGCCCCTGAGACTGGTTTTCAGAAATCCACCTGCGTCTAGGTACTGCTTGCCGATGACCGCTAGTTGCGGCAGACGTCTCGGCTCCAACGTTCCTGCGACCACCACCAACTATAGAACATGACAGGAAGCCCTCTATCACCAGCGCCTGCTCTAGAACCCCGACATGTGTGGAAATTCCCAAGGGTACTATGACACCATGAATCTCTCAGTGGATAGCATGCTCAAACTTCCGCGCTCAGATGTTGTCGTCACAGGCTAAGTCCGGGTAAAAGCGTGCACGGTCTGTGAAACTAGCCGCGTACTCGGCCACCATCATCCCTCCCTGCTGAAACTGCAGGAGCTCCTGAATCCGAACGGAGCGCAAGCAGGAGGGAAAAAACTCCTCATGGAACAACAACTGAAATTCACCCCACGAAAGCGACGACTGATCAAGAAACTGAGTCACCAGACACTACCAATGCTGAGCTGCTCCTCGAAAACAGTTGGCTGCCAAAGCCACTCTCTGATCTGATGGCATCTTCACAATCCTGAAAAGTAAAACCACTGTCTCTAGACAAACCTCTACTGCCTAAGGGTCTGGCTCACAACTGAACCTCAGCGGTCTCTGCTGCTGGAACTCACGGAGCGCACTCAACATGTGCTCAAACCCCGCCTGCTCTACAGAAGCTGTCTGCTGCTCAACAGGTGGGGGTGCTGCTACCGGCCCACTCAAAGAAATGGGCTTGCATGATGGGTCCTGGACTATGTCTTCATAGCTCACAAGGTTGTCGTCACGCACCAAAGATGGTAGCCTGGCTGGCTGTCTTCGCGGAGACATCCTGAATACTATCAAGGAGTGTCGCAGTGAGATGAGCATATATGTATATTCAAATAACAACGATGGGGAGCTGACTCAAGAAGGACAGTCAAAGACTCAATCCTATGTGATGCACAAACAAATTCCCCTGCAACAAGTGTCTCAGCATGCCGAGTCGAGAAGCGGGTTATCAAGGTCCTGGTGATTGGATACGTCGGCCACCGCACCATCACTGGACTCCCTGACCTGAGGGCCGCTCTCGAGACACGTTGACACTGTTTCCCATAATCCAAACCAATTCCTTTTATTTTAGGGATGTCCGAACAACGTCCCAAGGAAAGAACCATAATTGATACCACTTTGTCACAACCCGACCCTACTCGGGCTCGAGCCGCAACTACCCCAGGTCCGCCTCCATAGGCCAGGAGCTGGCAACCAGCGCCGAAGGCACAACAACTTTTGGAGGCCTTTACCTAAGTACCTGTACACACCCACACACAACACTCTTAATGAAAAAGTGCAGAGTAAAAGAAAATACAAGAAAAGAAAAGGGAAACTACTATAAATATACCACAAATGTGCATAGACCTCTAAACCGTACAAGTAAAGTGTTGAAAAGTAAAAAGGGGAAAACACGCGCCCAACCAGAAAAGTGCCACAACTCAGCAATAGGTGAACAAATGTAAAATAGATGGACGGGTTCCCCACCTGGAACCCGACTACGACCACCGCGCGCGGTACAAGCTCCTGAACTCCTATGCTCCACTGAAGTCACGACCAACTTGTCTATCGCCTGCAAGGGCACACCAAGTGTTGGAAAATCCCAAGCAGGGGTGAGTATAAAAATACTCAGTAGGATACCCCGAAGGCTCGAGGGAGCAAAAAAGGAGGTACTGAAAGGTGAGCAGTAGATCGAATAAGGGTGAGTAAAGGAATTCCACTGAAAGTGTAGTAAAGAGAATAGTTAAGAGTCCAGCTCAACCCAAAAAGAGGAAAGAAGGTAGACTCATCTAGAAAAAAGGAGCTGGAAATGGTGAGAAGATGAACATCCCGTCGAGTCTTCGCTACCTATAGCAGGAGAGTAGACTCATCCAACCACGATAAACTAGACACGGAAAGCACATGGCATACCCCACGCGTCTTTGTGTCTCTTGGAAGGAGAGTAACCAAACCCAATAAGTGGGTACTAGAACAAGGTATATACATATCCCTATGCTCAATCAGGAAGCCCGAACAACGTTGTAAGGGGATCTCCGTCCCGTAGCTCAGCCCAAGAAAAAGTGAGTCGCCAATAGTCCCAGAAGAAAACACCATCGATGCCCAGCATCCCGCATGTCTGCCCCGATCTACAAGTCAAGGGGCTCAAACCACCACACCTCGACACTATCCGCTTTGGTCAGCACTGACTCACCCGCATGGTTTTAGGTCACGTCACAAAGATGCGTTTCGGTGGGGAAAAGCGCCCCTCGTACTTGAGAGTTCTGGGTTAATTCAAACCAAACCTTGTCACTGCCCCGCAGTCGAGAGGTCTCCTCAAAGTGAAGTCGTTCCATCACTGACCCGTACAACCAAGGGTCTTGTTCCTGTGATCACGGAGGAAAGCCACAGACTAGCTAAGTAGAAAGGACTGAGTATGGAATGTCAACGAGTGTCACACTGCCCAGCCCTGTTGGAGGGTAGTTCTTAATATGATATCAGGTGACCCACTGCCCAGCCCTATTTGAGGGTAAACCATAATACTTCACCAGGCGACCCACTGCCCAACCCTACTAGAGGGTAAACCTGGAATAAGTCGTCAGGTGACCCGCTACCCATCCTTGCTAGAGGGTAGACCTGGAAGAAGTCAACAGGTGACCCACTGCTCATCCTTGCTGGAGGGTAAACCTAAAATAAGACGACGGACGACCCACTACCCAGCATTGCTGGAGGGTAGACCCTCAAGAGTCGTCAGGTGACCCACTGCCTAGTCTCTGCTAGAGGGTAAACCCTAAACAAGTCAACAGGCGACCCACTGCACATCCCTGCTAGAGGGTAGACCGGAAACAAGATGAAGGGCGACCCACTGCCCATCCCTGCTAGAGGGTAGACCCTCAAGAGTCGTCGGGTGACCCACTTCCTAGTCTCTTCTAGAGGGTAAACCCTGAGAAGTCGATGAGTATCCCACTATCCAGCCCCGCTAGAGGGTAAACCCAGAACTGATCTGGCCATCTCTACTGGAGGGTTCAACACTAGCCAACTGAAAACGGAGTGGGTATTGTGCAACCACCCGACTCTAGAACAAAACCAGGGGAAACCACTCAACCCTGCTGATCTAAACCATCGAGCACAGATCCAGGGAAAAAATTCAACCTCCGCTGGTCAACAATCGAGAATCAAGGGACCCTCTATGTCACGAGAGGTCAAAAGTATGAAAAGAAGAACACTGCACGCACATGGGGCCCACACGACGTGTGGCCCCAAGTCAACCCCAACCAAGCGTACAAACATTCTCAGGTACAAAAAACCCCAACATGTGCCTCCAACCATTTCCCGTATACTCTCAGAGTATACCACGTCTCCAGTCCTAAAGTTATCATGCACACGAGACCCCAACGTCAACACGAAGGGTGTAAACGTAGCTTTGTCAACCTTCCACCTCAACGGCTGAGGCACAACCAACCACATCTCTTTAAGCCCTTACATCACTCACATGGGAGTGCACGCGATCACACGCCAAGGGTCTGCTACAAACACGGTAGAAGAACCTCGACCGGGGCACCCTTCATATTTCCAGAGTTAATAAGATCGCGTATGAGCCTCTGCTCGCCTGAACAGATTACACCGTTGTAATCCTCGCAGAAAAACATGTGAGATAGACTACTTACTCACCCTAAATAGTCAACCGGTGAAAAAGGTACTATTCATTGTAACCAAAACCCGTGTGGGTCCCACCCCAAGATCCCAAATCTGAACCAACAGATCACACCAATGCGATCCCCTTGGAAAAAAACACGGTATTGAATACTCAATCGCCCAAAATGGACACCTAGGGAAAAAGGTACTCTTCACCGTAGCCGGGTCGGGTGGGACCCACACCACGTCCTCGAAAAAAGGTCGGGCGAACTGCGCCATAGCAATGCTCACAGAAAAGCACGTCAAATTGACTGCTTACTTGAGTGCAATGGATATCCAAAGAAAAATATGCATTCCGGCGCACCACACATGAGCGGTGTTGTGTGGGACCCGCAACCCGGTCCCGAAACACAATGAATGGATCACACCATTGTGATCCTCTCGAAAAAGCACACAAGATGTACTATTCACTTGTCCAAATTAGTCTCCCGGTGATAATGAAGGAAAATCATTGTCGATTCCCAAACGAACCTCGTGGGCGCCGCACCATCATGCCAAATTAGAGCGGGTGGATTGGACCATTGCAATCCCCTCGGGAAAACATCCAGAATCGACTATTCGCACACCCCGAACAGACGCCCGATAAAAAAGTTATGAAACGCTGCGTACAGCTCGAAAGATGGGTCGTGGGGCCCATGCCTTAACTCCGAATTCAAAGCCCGAAACCATAATGGAAAACTCCGGCTCAATTCCAGGGTCGCAACGCTGCTGACGGCACTCAATTTGGATATCGTATGTGTTCGTGCCGTCCAAAACAATATTCCCGGAAAAACACCCGACCACTTAACGATCATGCCGCGCCCCCCCGAGCCCCTCGTTTCGGGAATTAAAAACCTCCGAAACCATCTCAAAGTATTCGTGTCAAATTATTGATGTGTCGCCGTAGATGGTGCCCAAGATTCCCTATGGATTATTTATCAATATAAATCATTTTTCATAATAATAATAATAATAATATTATTATTATTATAAACCATTGTTTTTTATACTTATTTTATTTTAATTATTTTTTCCCGTGTCTCTCTCCAATTATGGAGAGTCCTCTTTTTTTTGTGTCTCCCTCTTCAAGAACATGACCCACACTCTGCGGGTCCTTCTCCTCCCACGCGACCAGGGTCGCCGCTGCGACCCTCACCGGCGGAGACTGGACCCCAGCCCGCGTTGCCAAGCTGCCGACCACCTCCGCCGTCCGCTCGCCCAACTGAGATCACCACCGTCATCGCCTGCTCCAATCCACCGCCTGCTGCCGCCGTTCCGGACCCCACGCCGCCTGCTTCCGGAAACCGCCGGACCACCATGCCGGCCAGAGAACCCCAAAAACCCGTGAATCTTCGCCGGACCGCTGCAGAGGCCTCGGGGATCGGATTTCGAATCCAAAACAAGCGTCGGAAAGCTCAGATAACGTACTACGCAATCATGGTAATCGATCGACTATCATATAACAGTTTGATTCTATAAATGAATAAAAAAAGGTTCGAAATTAAAAACGCAACAAAAACCTCCTACCTGTTGGGTATTGCCCACAGCTTTGCTGACGATCCGCCGGAGCTGCCGCGCCTAACCGGAGCTGTCGCGCCTCGCCGGAGAGGTGGAGGAGAGGATGAGTTCCTCATTGGGAGGGTTTTCTCCATGGAATGCCAAAGAGGGAGAGGAGAGAGTTAGGGGTTAAATAAATAAATTAACATTTTAATTAACTTAAAACCCCCAAAATAACCGGCATCCGCAACTCATGACGGGGTCGAGGTTATGCCTCCCCTAGGCCAAACACCACCTCCCGAGTACAATGGAGGTCTCATAATTTTAATTCAAGACTCCGTAAAAAAATTATAACACTGAACGCCTGAGGCTGCCAAATTACAGAAACGCCCCTAGGCCCATTTTTCACAGATGGCCCGGTCCCGCAAAACTTATACCCCTCCTAGGGTAAATGTCACGCTCCAAACTCAACGGTGCCCTCAATTTTCCAATTCGAGCCACCGTTTAAGAGATATCACAAATATTTGGCATTCTCAATGTGAATGCACTGAAAATTTAATTTCGGCCACTCTGGGGCTCGGAATCGCATGCCGTCTAAGGGCGCTTCTCTGGAATAACATCAAGAATATTCCAAAGTCCTTTGTAGAAAAAATAGGGTTCTTATAAAAAATATATCAATTATAATTCAATTAATACAATTTAGGTCATTATAATCAATTTCAATTTGAAATTGAAATTAAAAACTTATTAATGTTTTGATGTTCTTTCTACATTAAAAATTCGTAATTTTTTCCTATCTCTAGGATTATCATTAATCATAATTTTTCTAATTATGTGAATTGATTTTTGAAAACCCAAAATTAAATATATTAATCAATTTAAAATTTAGTTTCTGATAAGATCGACTTAATATTTGACCAAGAAGACAAGTAAAACTGATTAAAATTAATCAGAGCGATTAAGGTAAAATTAAGCTTAATAAGGGACTAACCTTATCATTAAGGGGGGGAAATGACCTAGAACCATGTCAAAAACTCATTGGATGGAAATATTTTGACCATAAAACGTCACTTATTGTTTTTTTTGTTTTTTATTACTTTTTTAAGGTAATAAAATTTGAACGCCAATAATATTTTTAAAAACCCATGTGATTCCTTTTCATTACCTATAAATGGCCACCACCTCTCCCACTTACTCAGACCTCTCAAAATTATTCGGTTATGAAAATATCAAGCTATTAAACATTCAAAAATCACTTAATTCTTCCTAAAATCGATCCCTTGTTCAAATGGAAATCCGAGGAAGCCTTTTGGCAGAAACCAAAAGGCGTATCCCAATTAAAAGGTAATGTCTTCACTAAAGTCTTTTAATTTATTTTCTTTTACCAAATGCTCCACATTATTTTTTCAATGATTGTACAGTATAACTAGTATACTAAATATTCTAGGATTTTTTTATTCTATGGTTTCAACCTACACTTACACACACCTCCATCTAATGGGTAACGAACATTCTTTTTATGCGTACGACAAACTACCTCCTCACTAAATGACGATTGTTCAATTTTCCATACCGCCTCTCATGGTGGATATTATGATGAAATTTTCTTCTATATAAGTTATATATTATATTTATTATTACATTATGCTTATTTATTATTTTTTCAACACATATATTTTTACTTTCTAAATGGTGTTAATATGATATTTATGTGTGAGGAAGTGTGGATTATCGCCCCCTCTGTGTGATATGATTCGTTCATACACTACATTGATTGTATTAAGGGTGTTCTTAGATAATAAAAAAGACATATGTGATATGAAACACCTAATTTAATAATGATACTTATATATATATATATCATTTACATTCTTTCTTTCCATACAATAATTAAACAAAAATAGTGTTTATGCGTAGGTACGACCTACCGTCTCTATAAATGATGTATTCCATTTCATACTTATATATTCTATATATTATTATAATACAAATAATCTATATATATACATGATATTTATATAATGGTTCAAATTCTGTAAATCATGATATAAAGCATAAATTCAAAAGATATAATATGTTAAGACACATGCACAGAATAAAGGGAATATTACTTGAAGTGAAACCTTTACATAGGATTGTTAACAACCAGGTAATATAATGTCATAATAAAACAATATATATAAAAATATGGGTATTTAAAATATGTATAGTTTATTAATATTTTTTATACATCATGTTTGAATTAGTACGATGAGAATCAAGAAAAAAAGTAAGGGTATTCCACCTCACTTTTTATTTCTGTGAGATACATACAATGTTCACGATAATTTCCATTTTTGTGGATTATATACTACCGATGAATTTATTTTAGGTATATTATACATATTTTAATTTGTATTCACATATCCATATTTTTATCTTTCTTTCATAGGGTATAAGTTTATAAAGTTACCAAATAGTTAAAATATTTTTGTCTCAATTTGATTTTTTGAGACTCATGTTTTGTTATGAACCTAAATCCCTTTGGAGGTGTATATAATTAAATTTTATGTTATATATAATGAATATTCATATTTTCATTCTCTTTTATACTTTTTTTAAATTTATTTTTCTACATTTAGAT
Organism: Viscum album; assembly: GCA_963277665.1. Classification (NCBI taxonomy): domain Eukaryota; kingdom Viridiplantae; phylum Streptophyta; class Magnoliopsida; order Santalales; family Viscaceae; genus Viscum; species Viscum album. The sequence continues at coordinate 1,068,755,540 of OY728136.1, forward strand.
CATGTTTTCAAGTTAACATGTGATAAGGGTTTATTGAAGCAATCTCATTGCTTTTGAATATTGTTTAAGTTTATGCTTCTGTTGATGAAATAATACAACCCATATCTCTATACAATCATGAATTTTCATATCATATGGTTATTCATTATATATTAATGTATTCGTAATGTTTTTTACTATTTGGTACATAAGATAAATATAAATGTTTTCTATAATAATGCCCTACTTTACCATCTCTTCGTTCAGAAATCTACATTTTCTAAAAAGGGTCTCAAAAAAGATTATATAATTATACTATAATAATTAAAAGATAATAGTACACTTTGTTCATTTACCAATATCTCCCATGGAAACATCTTGAAAATTTCTAGAAAATGAATTTTTCTAAGCTTTTTACCATACAAAAGGAATGTTTTTACCTCACATAACATGTACAGATTAACCACTTTTATTTCATTAAAGATTCCTTTTCATTTTTTATGATTAATTTTAAAAAAATATTTAAAAATAAATTTCTTGTATTTTTTTCGAAATGTTTCCAAGCTTCTTTTATTAGTTTTCAAAGAAAATTATTTTCAGATTGTATTCAATCTTCCTTTTTAAGTTTTCATAGAAATTTGTTTTCAAAATGTTTCCAAGACACCATTATATTTTATTAAGTTATTTTTTTTCAAAATGTTTTTAGGACTTATTTATAATATTTAAACTTATTTTAGATGAATGGTTCAAAAAATAATTCAAGATTATTTCATATTGTTTTATGTAAAATGGTTTTCAATACATTTTTAATCTTTTATTATTTGTTTCCAAAGTTTTTTCAAATTAAAAGTTTTCTAAAATTTATTGACCTTATTTTTATGATTAAATGGAAAAAGGTTTTAAAAATTATTTCATTCCTTCTGTATAATATTTAAATTCATTTTCTAAGAAACTGATTTTTAAATGGTTTTATGTATTGAAAATCATTTCTCAAAGAAGAATGGATATTTTACTTGTAAAATTTTTCTGAAAGATATTTCAAAATTATTTTCTAAATAAGATGAAATTCATTGATGTTACTCATTACATTCGTGGAAATGATCTAAAATTTCCATTAATTTTATTTCTATGAATGGTTTTTTATTTTTTTCATGGTTGATATCAATCTTATTTATCTTTCATGGGTTATATGTTTATGAAACCAGAATCTCTTCCATGGGTTATATGTTTATGAATTTCTTATCTTTTTAATGGGTTTTATGTTTACGAAATCAAATTATCTTTCATTGGTTATGCATTATATGAAGTAGTTTTGAATCCTTTATATTTTTCTACAAGTTATGATATGTTTACATGTTTATAATTCCAACTTCATTACAATGTTTATGATATGATTGTTTATGATATTGTGGAACTTTTATATGTGATTTCATTATGAAATTGGTGGGAATTATATCTCCCTCAAAACCATTGGTCAATGTTTATATCTCATGAGATATACATGGATAGAATAGAAAATGAACATGGTTCATTGTTTCAAGGCTGGAATATGAAATGAACATGGTTTACTATTATAGATATAGAATGAGAAATAAACTCAGTTTAGTATTACATGGATGGAATAAGGAATGAACTTAGTTCAGTAATATAGGTCTGGAATAGGGTGTGAATGAAGTTACTTAATAGACATTTTCTACTAAGATGGAATCGATGGAAATGCATTAACTACATTGTAAATCAATATATATTATTATGTGTCTACCACAATTCCATGTTCTACTTTTATGTTATTATTTTAGATATTATGTTATATATATTTTTATGATTAAATTTTTATGAACTACCATGATTTTTTCCATGATTCATGTATCTGATCATTAATTTGAAGGATATAATCTTCTATTTTCATGAGCATGTTCCCATAACCTTATGTTCATAATTATGCTTATATATCTCCCTTCATTACCCATACATAATGTTTGATACCACCCCTTTATTATGATTCATTTCTGCATGTTATAAAGAATGTTTTTAGATAGAATTATAGAGGTGAAGTTCTTTATGGGAAATGTTGAAGATATTTCACAAGGATAGGCTACTTTGTTTTCATGTTTTCAATGAAATTAAACTATTATCGTCCTCGAGAATGTATTTTTTTAATATATAGAATATTGAACTAAAATGATGTAATATCAATGTATGTTATGCTTGGGTCGCTATATCTTTTCCCTTTTCAACTACAACATCTTCTACATGAAACTGACCACACCCATCTCCTCTACCTCTCTGCTCACAAACACCTCCATTTCCATGCTCGAGTCATGGTCCCTATACATAATGAACTTCTTGAGGACAAACTACATAGTCCATCTCTCTTTAGTAGAGAGAAAACCTAATTCCCTTTCTGTTGAAATTACCCCACTAGATACTACTAATGTGGTTTGTGTTAAACATGTCCACCTCCACAAAAATAAATTCTAAGAACTACTAGGCACTTGATATGGTGATGTCCATAAACAGCACAATAAATAAAAATTCACAATGATCCCTGGAAAATATATAAAACCACTAGGACAAGAAGTCTGAAAAAAAAATCTTTTGAGGTCGACTTACTACTGGTCAAAACCTGAATTTCCTCACACCCAAGACCTACCACTAACAAATATACCCCTCAAATAACCCTTATGTTTCCTTTTACATGAAAAATCTCCTTACAAGAAAATCTATTCAGTCACCTGTTCCGTCTTCAAAAACTCCAGAAACATTAGAATCATAAAAGAAGTAATTTCATACTAGATAGATGGATGAAGTGCCTCTTCAAGACATCTCACATGAGACTACTCATGTAGAAAGAGATATAGGGAAAATGAAGAAGTTTATTTAATGTGATTCACATACCCTACAAAGACATGTTCCTCTCTTAATGATAATGAAGATTATGCCTATTTACATTATTCATGTTTGATGAAAGGAACTCTAAACAGAACTACTTATGGAAGTCGGCCCCCAAAACACCTACCTATTTCTACTGACCAAAAAAATCATCCTCCACTGATGTGTTGATCACTTGATCTGACTAAATACCAATGGGACCATGTTCTCCATCAGGGCACAAATCAAAATGAATGATATCTCAAGCTCCATCAGCTAGCTCTCTATCTCCACATATAAAACACTACCCTCGTACATTCCCAAGGCCTCCTACTTGAGGCACACACCATCCTATAACACTAATCATGCTTCTAAAACAGATAAACCCTACAATAACCAATCATATTCTCTAGTTGAACCTAAAATTCTTGATCTATACACGGATGCTGAACATGATCCACAACTTAAAAGAAAAAAAGGATTTCCTAAGCCTTAGTAGTATGGAATTTTGTTATGATATATTTTAATTAACATTAATCCATTTTCAAGTCCATATGAAATTTCTAAGAAAATCCCAATACAAACAAGAACATAAGTCATAATTATTCATGTACCTCTTATAGGTCTCTGCCTTACATGCAGTGTAGCCTCACTTGGTCCTTCAGTAGGCTGAGAGTCTTTTCATTGAAACGCATGGGGCCTAAAATAGCATTTCTAATACAATATTTACTAGCTTGTGTCACACACCATGATCATATAACATGTTTTCTCAACAAACCCATGAAATACTCAATGTTCCAAACTATAAACTCAATCATATCTCTCAACAATAAGCATGTCCAAAAAACCATCACCTCGTCACCCCAAAAGAACAACCCATAGACTATCACCTCGCAACCCCCAAAAGCACAACCAGACCAACCATCAACCCCACAAGCCTCAACCACACACATCATAACATAATAAGATCATTTTGTAGGTATACAATGGGTATTATATCATATTAAAATTTAATTTGTTTAGTCATTATCACACAAACCAAAATCATAGGGAATCCATTCAATTATACAAGTATAAATAATTAACCAATTTATGTTTAGGGTGATATCAAAACAAGAACAAAAAATAATGGTTTTGTGATCACATTCCAAACATTGATAACAAAACCACTAACCACACTAATTTCTTGTGGGGAATTTAGCCTATATAATTCAACACATCATAATAATAATAAAGCTATAAAAACATCAGAAAAACCCCCTTTACCCTTAAATTACAATGTACAAAATATCTTTATCTTCAATTAATCAAACAGATCCATGTCTCATTGGTAAAAGAATGAAAACCCCTCCCACATGATACAAAATAGTAATAAATAAGGGAAATCCTACCCTAATGAAGCATTGTCAATTAATGTAAACTGTAGTGTGGAGAAGAACACCCAAAAACAAAAGTTTCACCATGAGGAACCACATATCAACCTATGTTGTATCCCAAGACCATCAAACGCAACCCAACAGACACCCCAAAAAAATGTAACACCCCAACATTGGATCCCCAGGAGAAGAAAAAAAGAAAAAAAAGTGATAATGAGAAGATAACTAACCACATATCAACCATGGATCAACAAAAAAACATCCAATGGGATCAACAGATCACAGATAGAGTAATATGGTTCAAATAACACCTCAAGTCACATAATGTTCACCCAAAATTAGAGGAATAAGAAAACACATTTGAATAAATACATGTTTGGATGAAATGAAATTAAAAAGACTACATCAAATTAGGGTATTACATGAAGTATAATACCACTTAATATTTTGAAATATGTGGGATTTTTTCAATTGAAAAATGTGTTGGCTCTTAATTTTTTTATTTATTTTTAATCCCCAATATATTAGATGTTGTGAAACCACTTTTATGGCAATGAAAAAAAAATATACACATAGAGAAACAATATATACATGGCCTGATACAAAATTTCATGTCCTTTAATCTCCTTACATGATGTTTAATTCCTACAACTGTTCTTCTTCACCTCTAACTCCAACAAAAATTCTTGGTACATCCTTTGAAAAACTCTAACAACCAAAATTGAAAAATGAACTGACCAGGAAGGGACACTCCATTATATAAATTTTCTCATAAAAAAATGTACAACATCAAAGGTATAATATGGAACACTTACATACTATAGGATATTATAGGATTATAGTTTTATAGATTTAGGGGAAAATAATACATCTTATATAAATTTTGACTTAGAATTTATCAAAAGTATAATTCCCCCATTTAACACATATTTTCATATTTCAAAATAGGTCATAAGTATCAACCTTGTGATTTCCTTTATAGACATAATTCATCAAAATATTCTATAAAAAACTACGTAAAAAAACATAATAATTGTGATCTTAAACACTTAGTAAGGGTAAACATAAGCATTAACAATTGAATTTCATCATTAATAATAATAGTGCATAAGAGATTGATGAATAAATTGAGGTGTATTAGGGAATCATAAAATAATTCATACCCATAAATACATTGACCATAAAATATGAAAATTAGGAAATTGGAGGTGTCATCCAGATAAATAATCATGAGCCATGTGATGTTAATATCAATAATTATAAATGTTATAACCATACAAAAAACATAAAGAAACATATAGTGGTTCCTTAAGACAACATTATAATTTTAACACTTTAAAATTGAATAACCTTGCATTAGAAATCCATACATGTCAATATTAAAAAAGTAATAGAAATATTAATAACTTCGTCACCAATTAATTATAGGCCTATTATAGACATACCTATCACAAATATATCATGGAACCACCCATTATTGTTTTATAACATAACCACTAGTCAAGTGTCCAAGTACCATTAAAAATCTTCACAAATAATTAACAAATAGAAAATAAATGGATTCAAAAATAATCCCTTCAAGAAATGATTAACCCATGGATAATAAATGGGTTTAATATCAATATCATTAAATCATGATTAACCCATGGAAAGAAATGTGTTAAATAACAATATCTTTGAAAAAATATTAACTCATGGATTGAAATGGGTTTAATAGTAATATCTTTGAAATTATCATAATCCATCCATATAATGAATTAGATTGTTGTCAATACAAAATATCCCTTGTGGAAGATAAGTAACAAAAAGGGTTGTTAATGTTTATGATGTTAATACCATTAAAATATCATTAAACCATTATTGAGAAAAATATACTTCTTATATAGAAAAAAATATCGAATATAATTTTAATTACAAATAAATTTTCAAAAATATATATTTAATAAGTAACATTTTATTCATACAAAAAAATATTCTAAAACTTTATGTTGGATAAATCCATACATACATTATCAGGAAAAAATAAAATTCCACTTGCATGATAAAAAAGGATTGAGAACATTTTTAAAAAAAAAATTCTATTCTTTTAAAAACACTTGAAAACAAAATAAGGGAAAAAAGTATTTAATAAATAATTTTGGAATGGTTAGAAAAATTTTTTAAAAACCATTATATATAAAAGGTTTTTTATAATAAAAAATATGTTCTCTTACTAACGATAGAGTGAAGTTGGGTTTTCTTACAACATTTTCTAAAATATATTGAATCCCAATGTTTGGAAAATAGTAAAAATTAATTGAAAAGGTCATGAATAACATGAGGATATGAAAATTTAAATTTTTTTTAACAATGTTATTATAATTTCATCTAATGGAAATTAAATGTCATAAAAATTATTCTGGAAGAAAATAATCATAAATCATCTAAAAGTGTACGATGCCAACTGGAAATATTTTAAATAATAATACTCATTAAGAAATAATATTAAATAATTTTTCTAAATTCCATGAATAGAAATTGATTAATGATATAATATATCAAAATTCGTATTTGATACACCAAACTGAATAAGTAAGTGGTGAATATGAAATTTATCTCATGGATGTAAAAAAATTGGATTAAAATCCATTACAACATAAATAAAATTTTAACAATGATATCAATGAAATAATAACATAATTTAAAACTATTAATATCTTAAAATAAATAAAATTAATGATTTACATTTAATTGAATCTGTATATACACTATATAAAATAATCTAGGTTTATAAAAATACAATATACGTCAATGAAATGAAATTGATAGAAAATCTCTTACCTCAAGTCTGATTTGTCAAGATTGTTATCTATATTCCTAAATATTAAAATTATTTTAATTATATACAGAATTCATTACATTTTCCATGTTTAGTATTAATTTTTTTATTATAATATATATATATATATAATTACAAAATGAATAATGTTTAAGTTTGATATTTTGACCATATTTAGCATATGTCTAAAAACTATCATGAAAAGGTAGACTATGTTCAATGAGGTAACTACATAAAAATATACATAAAAACAATAAATACATAATTATAATATTTCTTATTCAATTTTTCTATGAAAACCTTTCATGAAATATGTTAATGATAAATTAACCAATGTTATAATCATAGAGATAGTATTCTATACATATACATGAGTAACATTCACATTTTTCCATGATCATTGTGGAAAGAGGGTGAGTAACATTACATATTTAAAAAATGATAAATATATAATAGAGGCCATTATAATTAATCATATATACTTATATATATAATTATTTTTCTCTAAAATGGATCACATCGCATCAAGGAGGCGATAGTCCACACATCCCCACACGACGTCAGCACTTTTAGCATATGAAATTATAATAAATAAAATGATATATTATATTTAAAAAATGTAATAATGTCATAAATATAATATGTATTTCATTTATGTCATATATTTTCAGTTAAAATCATTTTTAATTCATTTCAGGTAATGTGTGAATGTATCGTATCGCTTTGAGGGAGTGCTAGTCCACACTTCCACAAACGATGTTATTATATTTACCCAAAATGGAATGTATAAAGTTATGAATTAAAAAATAATAACATAAATAGAAAAGAATAAAAAAATCAAAAATATAATATATTAATATAGTTTCTGTAATAATTCCCACAATGAGAGGTAGTAACGAAAGAACCAACAATCATCATTTCATGAGGCGATAATTCACTTTACATGTAAATGGAAAGTATGTTACACATTAGATGGTTGTCTGTTTTAGTGTAGCTAAAATATTTTTATAAAAAAATAAAATTATATAGATAATTCTTATTATATTATGTAATATTGAAATAATACTAAATTTATGGGTAGATAAAGAACTAAAACATAAATGGGCATTAAAGAATGTTATCACTTTTTTTTGGTAACTCATTTCAGTTTCCACAAAAGGACTTTTTTATTTTTTTTTTATGATTAAAGGGAGTCTTCAATGTTTAGGGGATTTATGTTGTGAGACTATTGAAGAAAATTTTTGATGATAAAATTTATCCTGATAAATATGTGGAAGGGGGAAGTGTTAATTTAATTTTATAATAGAGAGGGAGTGACATTCATGTAATTACCAAAAGTTAACACTATTGGGAGGTCTACCTTTCATCATGGGATTAGAATATGGATAAATAATGCATAAAAGTTAAATTATGGTATAAAATTCTCCAACACAGATTTATGACTACATTTTCATTATTTTCTTCATCAACTTTTAATTTTCTCCAATTTTCTCATTTTGTTTTTTATTAAAGTTAAAATATTTATAAACAATCTAATATAATAATTATGACTGAATTATTATGAGATTTATGAGAACATATAGAATCAGTAACATTTAAATATTATATATAATTAATAAATATAAATTTAGGTTTTTTGGAAATTAATTTCCAACCAACCACATGTAATTCCCCAAAACATTACACTAACCCAGACCGTGCCAACAATGTTTTCACTATCTGAGGGTCAATATCTCTATTATAAAAGATAAATTTATACATTAATAGGACGTATTTAATATTTATTAACACTTAAAAATAAATAGGTAGAATATATTATTTTTATTTATTTTTAATTTATTTTAAGAAATATCTTTAATTATAAAATAACATTAATATCAATTTTGTAATTATTTACTTAATATTAATTTAAAACTGTCAATACCATATTGTAAATTATATTAATTTAGTTAAAATGTATTTAAAATGATATATTCATCAAAAACAATTAAATACACTATTTAAATAAATTTATATCTCTTTTAATATTTATGATATCATTTATTTTAGTTAAGTGTTAACAAAATAATCACTATGTTGGTGTTTGATAAGAAATGAATGTAACTAATTCCTCTTAAAAAAATTATGGATAAATAATTCTGATAAAAATAACTCATTTATATTTCCAAATGATATGTATAACCAATAATATACTTTCTTAACATATATTACTGTTTTATAAATGTTAAAGTTAAGGAATGCTACTTTTTTTCATTTTCCATTACTTAACTTATCATATAGGGAACACTCATCAACATGTTTTAAAATAAGTCATTAAATTCATAATAAAAAGGTCTATGGTTGAGGTATTAGCATAAAATTTCCTTTCTTGAATTTTCTTGCTCGTTATGTCCCTTCAGATTAAGGTTTAATCTCTTATTATGCCTAATTTCACCATAATCTATATAATTAATATTTATTCATTTTACTAATCTTTTTTGACATAAAAATAATCTGACATTTCTGTGACCAAGAATTTAATACTATTATTAAATTTTCTGCCAATTTTTTAAATTACAAATCATTGAAGTTAAAAATTAAATTTAAATCTTTTCCCACATACATGGTGAGAAAACAAGTTTTTAATGTGATAATTTCCAAAAGTAAATAAATATTTAATATCTAAATACTATTTAAAATTCATTTAAAGTGGAAATTTAGATTAATAGATTTATAATTGATTTATATATATTTTTAAAAAATTATATATAATTTAATTTTAATAGTTATTTAAATGAAAGTTTTGTTTTTAACTAAAATGATGTATTTTCACTATTCATCAAAAATGCAACTTCTTATAAAAGTATCAAAAATTTACCTAAATTAAATTTTTATATTATAATTTGTAAAGTGAAGTTATTTTATATATATATAAATGATATATGTGATAAGAATTATTTTTAAAAAAGGTACACCAATAAAAGGAGATAAAATAATCTTATAAAAATATATATTTTTATGCTTAAAATTAATTGATTATTATTTTGATGCTATAAAATTTATTGAATGAATGTCAATAAAATTATATACATCCCTAAAAAATATATTTAGGCATATTCAAGTCTTCCAATACAATTTCCAAGTGATAAATTAAATATTAAATAACAATATCACTAATATATTATTGTTCGGTAAGACTTGACCATGCATGTTTCACAAGTTATGGAATGGACTCATTGTTTCATGCGAGACAAGATAAACATGTTGTCGGGTGTGGTGGAATATATAACATGTATTTATTTGTAACAAATTTTATTATTGAAACTAAATTCAATTTAATATATATATATATATATATCATAAAATATCGGGATGCCACATCCAATATATGATAGTTATGATAAAATAAATAAATTATAATAATATTATTATTATTGAAATGGGTGACCACTATGATTAAATAAATAATAAATGTATCATGAAAAATTATTTATTTCTCACGCATTCAGTATATAATCCCAATTATATTATTTTTTAAAAGAGCCAATTCATTTGATTGTAAAAAATGAAATCCTAAGCTATTCATCTCAATCCCAATAGAGATTAATCTCCATCAAAGTTCCTTAAAATTGAGATTGACATTCCAAACCCCTTCCACTTTCAATTCTAAGAGATCAAAATGAATATATTGGAATAAATTATAATGTATACCAAAGGAGAACGTTAAAAAAGATTGCATTTATCATTATAACACCAATGGATTAATACAGTGATGTTCATAGATTCATGGAATATTTGTGGATTAGATCTATAGGGAATTTAATCTTTATTCAAACAACTCAACTATGATACAACGTATATCAATTTTTAGATCCATCAATTAAAAACTAATTTCACATAAGTTAATTCATTAATTGCTCATATTATTAATAAATAATTTTTTATGATCTTACTGGTTTGTTTTGGTGAATATCTATTTTCTATATATGTGAATAATTTATGTTGATCATTAAATTCATTATTATGTAAATCATGGATTAATCATTGATCATAAATAAAAGAAAATTTGGTCTCGACCAATCTGATGCTTCTATTATACCCAGAACCTTTAGTATTTTGGGGTTTCTATTTAATAATATCTTAAACCCATATCATTTAATTTTCCATGTAATTGTTTGTCATTATAGAATTCTAGAAAGTCTATTTTATATTTCAAAACTCCCATAGATGCATAAAAAAATTAAAATGTAATTTCTCATCCTAAAAAACATAAATATTTGAATTTTTTGTTGCATGAATGGAAATCCATGAAATATATCCGAATAGTATGAATCCATTTCCAAATATAAAAAACATAAATAATATACTATTAATTATATAATAATTTAATTAAAATCCAAAAAATTAAATAAGAAAAAAACATAATGAAGTGAAACATTTATTCATTTTACATTCCCTCACACTTGAGTGACAACATCTCTAAATTTTTTAACTGTATTAATATTTCACGATGAACCCATATAAGTTAATATTTTATTACTGTAGTAATGAATATTAAATATAGTTATTTTATATAAATCATTCCTCCAACAAGATAAAAATTAAATAATCTATCATCATCATATTTATCTTATCTTTCATCTTGATTGATGACATACCTTATACAATATAAAAAAAATATGATATGTTAATTAACCCTTATTCCTTTAGGATTAACATTCCACTAGATATCCACACCATTTGATAGTAATTCCCTCGCATTATTTTTTTATTTTCCACATATATCATGTTATTTGAACAAATAAATTGAGTGTGATTTCTTTAGATCTATACAATATCTTATAGTATGACTCCCTTATGGATAATTGATAAAAATCAGGTTATTGTTGTTGGATTATGGCCACTAATGATCAAAATGTCATTTAAACCATTAGTATTGATATTTTTTCCTTTAAACACATAGCTTTTATTCACTATTATAATTTCACATGGGATATAATTTCTCAGTATATGTTAATTTAAAAGGACTTATAATACTATTAATAATGTTAGTTCCCTCATGTTTTATTGCCTTTATGTAAATTAAAAACCCTAATATGATTAAATTATATTATACCCTTATTAGATTATAAACCCCTAAATTTTTACTATTTAAATGAGAATAAACATGTTCATATATAATTGATTTATTATTTTTTCTGTGACCAACCATTTAATATATTCATGAAAAAAACATTATTATATCATTTTAGATTATTGTACACAACGAAGTCTCCCATATATATATATATATTAAATTTAGAAATAAGTGTAATATGATATAAGGTATTAACTATATGAAATAATAGTATACTAATATGAAAGAAATAGTGAAAGTAGATTGCTCCCCTTTCTTACAATTAATTCTTATGTGGTGAGTGATTATATTTTATTCTTAAGTTAATATTGTCTTGGAACCAAAAAATAATAATTTAATATACTCAGTTTTTGGAATTATGGTTACTCCATAAATGATAAAGTTAATTGAAAAAAATATACCTACCAAGAAATTTGGGATTATAAAAAACATACGACTCTTTATCACATCATTTTTATTTGGGAAAAGTTTTATATTTATCCCCCGTAACATTTTTAATTTATAATTTCACTCACATTACATTAATAAGGATGTTCTAAAATTTACCACTAATAATCATCATTTGTCTATTATGATTAATAGTAATCCACATTAATATGATATATAATATTTACATATTATTTATAAGAAACATTATAATTTAGGAATTAAATATTTGGAAATGTTTTTCTCACATTAATTTTCATACACTGATGAAACATGTTAGAATTTTCTTTCACAATATATTCATTATCTTAGAATTATATAATTAATTATTCTAAATAATTCCACATAAAAATTATTTTTTCTATAGAACTCATATAACCCATGGAAAACCATTAGAATCGAAAAATAATTTTTAGTAATCTCTACATGAATATGATATGTTTCAAAAACTGATTAATATGAAGAATTAAAAATGGGTTTTTATGTGATACTATATTCCCAAAGCTAATACTACATATTATAGGTTCTATCTATTCTATAGATATTACCCACCATTTATATAATTCCAATTAAATACCTCTCGGTAATATTAATAACTTGTTTTAAGATGATAACAAGTTAGATTTTTTTATTTTCATCTATACGTATCCTTATACGTTTTGATATGATTTTCATAGTATTGAACAAAATTATAACTGGTGATGTTAGAAGTGGCTCAAAATCTATAAATAGTGTTCATTATTTTAAATTTTAACTAGAAAAAACCAATGTTGTCTAGATGTAAAATTTATACAACTCATAATGACCAATATCGAATTACATAAAAAAATTATCCATCCCAATGAGAATATATAAATTTTCTAATGATGTTTGAAAATTTGAAAACAAATATTTTAACCATAAAATTAAATAATTGAGATATAAAATTACTTATAAATATATTTCCTAACATATTATATCTACCACAATTTATAATGAATTCTCTTTCATCATTAATTATATAAATCCATTAAAAAAATTGATGACCTAAAAAATCTATTCTAAGATTTATAAATTTTACACTTCATAGAATCACATGAAAGTATGTTAGATCTAAATAAACTTAATCTTATATTTTACTGCATATTAAAATTCTATCACCACCATTTTTTTAATTATTTGGACCTCCCCATATGTTTTAACTAATGTTAGCCTTAATAAATCATATTTTCCTTCAATTTCATCTCTTATGGATTTATCTTATGATTGATATGACAGTAAATTTTAGAATACCATGAAACCCACTTGATTATAAGAAAAAATGTTTCTCATTAAAGATATAATATCTTATAGGATGATTTGGTCATACCATTAATTTCCCATGTTTGGATAGGTGATCATATTCTTGATTCTCTTATCTATTTTTGTCGTTAATCTTAATTTGAAAATATTTTTTGATCAAAACCCAAATGATTTTCTAGGTTTTAAAATCCCCCATCGAAAATAAAACACCAATGTTTAATTTACATTAAATAATGTATCATTTCATCCACTGATATATTATCCAAATTAACCCATTATATACACTACTACTTATGTATCTATTTTGTTTTTGGCATAGCTGATCAATTATTTATTCAATAACATACAAAAATATGAATCTTTTTCTCTCTCTTCTTCCCATAAACAACATCCCCAAAATTTCACTCGCATCACAGATGATTTCCAATAGTCATCTTTAATATGGTTATGGGATTATTGTGGATGAGAGAAATTCATTAATAATTTTGTAAAAAGTTTAATAATAATTTTTTTCCATAAACAAGAGTACAAAATCTATTCATATATTTGAGACTATCAGTCCTGAAATATTTGATAGATAATTTATAAATATTTTATAAAACCAACCATACCCATGGAATATCCCCAATAATGAAAAAAAATTATATATATGCCTTAGTGAGATCATTTCATTATAAACATACACACTTGTACTCTATCTATTGATATTTTTTCCTTAAATAATGAAATATCATTATCTGAATTAAAATAATTCCAAATTGAGATTCAATATTTTCTATTGAAAACTAGCAGCAAAATTACATAGGTTTTAAATGGGATTTTTGATTGTCCTAATAGTGATATAGAAGTCATCCATGAAACATCAATGATATTTATTAACACTTATGAGTGGATGGACATAATATGTCCCTAGAAAGTAGTAGTCTCTAAAAAATTATTACATTGAATTCATATATACGAAAAAACCCCACTAGGTACATAGGATTGTGGTTTTCTATAAGTTATTATAACTAGCAGGCACTTTGTTTAACCCAAAATAACTGCCCAGAAAACAAAAATTAGAGTTCCTTCTATTATTATATGATATCATATTGATATATGGTAGGGATAAATGATATTTTCTTATGGAATTATTTACCTTTCAGTAGTCTATAAATATTTTCTCTCTTATAATGTTTTTTCTAAATATTTTCATTATAATAATTTTCTATATTATTGATTATATATATCATTATCACAACATATATATAAATCACCCATGAACTATAACAAATGGGATATTTTATCATATCATATTGTAATTTTATAATTTTATCCTTGATCACTACATGTATATTATGATTGAATCAATAGTTTCACATGATAATTATATTGAACTAATCCTCCATGATTATTTTATGTGTACATATTATTGATATTATTCCATAAATATCTAATATAGTCAATTAAATTAAATTGTTATTTTTCTTAAGTATATAAATAAATATATATTGATATTTTAATCCAATATAATATCTCAGAATGATATAAATATATATATTTTTATTCCATGTAGTGATATTTCATCATGGACTATAATGTATTTGATAATAGGCGAGGTTTATTTTTTTAAAATAAGTTCATTTATATAAAAAAATTATTATAATCATTCAATATTTCAAAATAATAATTTGTAAATCTATTTATCAATTATTCCTTAAAATCAAATATAGTTTTTAATGGTTACACCATAATATTTTAAAAGAGAAACAACATATTAGATGACATGTTTAACTAGAAACCCAAAGATTATATGATATTTTTAAACCCTAAGTATCTATAAAAATTCTCTCATTAAAATTCAATCCCATTAATAGATTATGATTCATGAAACATGGGATTGAATGATATAATATAACCTTTTAATATATTATTACCTAATTCTGACCATTATAACCATGCCATTAAATTATTGGGTATGAATAGTAATAAATAGATTTTGAAAATTTTATTTCTAACACATGTATCAAATAAATTCAATTGATATATATTTATTACAAATAAAACAATAATTGTTTATAATTAAAAGACATTTTTTCTAAAAAAACATTTTTTAAAAGGCGGATTAGTCTTGATTTGTGGAAATAATTTTTTTTAAAAATTATCACTTTAATAAAATTTATTATAATAAATAAACATTAGTTTTGAAATATAAATGTCAAAATAATAATTGGGTTAATTTTTGATAATTTTATTAACAAATAAATTTTTTTATGAATAGTGACAGATAATGATATTTTATTAAAATCTAACTTTTCCATTTAATTATTTACAAAGTTATTTTTTAAACTCATTTTAATGACCATTAGTAAAATTATATTAAAATTTAACTAATTTATGTAAATTAGATCAATTAAATATTTAATTACTATGTGGAAATATTTTTGTTTTTTGAATTATTTTCTTAAGGAAAACATTTCTTCAATGCGCCTTCATATTTAATTTTCAATTAAAATATGAGAATTATGTGAATTGAATTCAGATAAAAATGAATTAAATATTTTGAATAAAAATAATATATTTTTTAATATCCTCAAAATAATTTTTCCAATACTCAAGATTGAAAATGGTTGAAATTGTTTACCATTGTTATGTTGAAAATGGGTTTACATGGGGGGTTAAACTAAGAAGATAAGGTTTAAATTAGACTAAATCTTTTCCAACATTGATTTTGTAGCCATATGTAGACCATATCACCTATAAGGTTGAACAATGACATGTTTTTTGGGGATTATGACTTGGGGAAAATGTTGTAATAACTTTTTATTTTAAAAAATACAAAGTGTGTCATATTCACCTCTTATAAGTGGCCTCTCACTCCCATTTACATTTTAAAATTATGGAACCATATATATCTACCCATCCCTATCCAAATCGTTTTTTTACTTCTATACAAAAATCATTTTCTACTAATTTTGTATAAAAAATCCAATCTTTGTAGGCATTAAGTATAAACCATGAAGTGTTCTCTAAAGAATAGGTAAAATTATCAGTGTATATTTGTTTTTTTCTTTCTCTACCACATTTATATAATATTAAATAATTATAATACAATAATTCCTCTGTCTAAAATGATCTTCCTTATTGATATTTCAATGGAAAATCCAATAACTCTCTCCAGAACCATCATCTGGAGAACGAAACTTTCGATTGTGGTTATGAAGAACTAACACAATGAGAGCTAATTTTATTCATTTTCCTTCACCTCCTTTAAAATATGGATTTATTTAAATATTAAAATATTTATATGATAATTATTAAATTGGTATAATTTTTTAATTATTATTTCACATATACCATCTTATTTTCCATTTTATGGGGGTGTTATAATGTTGTTAATGTGTACAATGTTCTATCACCATGTGAAGTGATTTGATTTATCTTTTTATTAATTATTACATTGATGTTTACAAGGAAAAGTTTGAAGAAATATATTTTTATTTCTATGATATAACAATAATTCTTGAAATTTAATATCATAACTATATTTTTACCTACTAATTCATTGTAATGAAACAACATCACTTGTGCATATGTGTGGAATACCACCTCCACATTACGATGTAAATTTTTTAAATTTTATTTATAAATGTATCATTAAATGAATTATTTTTATTAATATAATTTTGAAATATAATATAATAATTGATCTTTAATGGTGAAATAATATTTATTTTCAATTCCTTGACTCCATTGAAAAAAATTGGAAATAGCGTTCACTCCAATGTAAACCAACTATCTCAGTGTACGGTGTAAAACATTTTTTAACTTTATAACTTATTAACAACTATAAATTTATATATAATTAATTTATATGATATTTATATCAAGCATTAAATTCATGATATTTTTTAATAATGATCAGGTTAAAAGGATGGAAATTACGAAACCCAAACATACAGGAGAAACAAGGCAATTATCACTCTAAATAATTATCCTAACAATGAATTTCCATTAAACGGGTGATAAAATAATATAAATAAGGCATGTTTGGATTGATATATAGGATTATTTTCCTTTATTATATTTATAATTAACCTATATTTATTATATTTGATGTTTAGACACATATCATGGATATCAGACATGAGGTAAGGGTTTCTCGTATCAAATTTACTTCCATAAGACATATCCCATATTAACCACAAATTGTTTTGTGTATAATACTCATTTGATATGATATGTCAAGGATCACACTAGAATAATTGTATTTATAGTCAAATATTTTGTTTATTTATTTTTTGGAGATTACAAACTATATTTCAATGGTTTATTTCACAATATCATCATTGTTCGGAATTCTTTATTTTTAGCTCTCTACTGGGGGAAATAATTTGGAATTTTTATATTAAAAAATATAATTATTCATGTCCTAAAATTAATTATTAAAATATAACTTATTATTATAATATTTTCACTCTTTGTTTCATAAATTTATCAAAAAAATGTTCTGTAATAAATATGATTTTATTTATCTCTTCGGACAAAATTCCATTTTCATCAAAATACATATATTAAAAAAATTTATTTAAAAATGGTTTAAAACTCTTCAAAATGATTTATTACATAATTTTTTTCTGATTTATGACGTTTATAAAAAATTTAAAATATTCTTCATGTGATTTTGAAAACAAGGAATCAAAGGATTTTACAGAAATTGTTTAAGGAATATTTGTTTTAAAATGCAAGACATGAACATAATTTACATTATTCAGAAAAACATAAAGATTTAAATCATAATTTATATTTTTAAAAGGTTATTTTCTTTGATAATTATTTTAATAATATTTTATTTACATATCAATTAAATAAACATATTTTCAGTGGGAATGGTTTATTTACCTTGAAAATTTTTTAATGGAATTCTTATGGTATTTATCTTAATCAATAAAAACCCATTTATTGAACATTAGATCAACTGGGGATTTTTTTGTTTTGATATAATAATTATAATTTCTATGAATTTTATTTTGATCATTTTGAAAAATTATGTACAGTTTTATTATCATTATGCCTTTTACATTTGATGATTTATGATTATGTTTATACGAAGGACATATGTATTATAATTTCATATGTTAGTTTTTAAATAAGAATTTTTTTATTGATTATTTTTTGCCACATTATAAAAGGATTTAATTAGACTTATGAACTGATGGGTGGATCACAATAATAAATAACTCCCTGATTCAACAATATATCCCATGAGACAAATTAGTTGGCCAAATTAGATAGGTACTTACCCATATATTTACACATTACTTTGAAATGTCTTGATAGTATGTTTTAAATATTTAAAATTATGAATTTCATTATTAAGAGTTTATTTATTAACTTCCATTTTTTTATTTGATTTTTTATAAAATCCATGGATATGTTTCAAGATCGTGTGATTAATGATATGGATTTATTTGATCATCATTGATTCCTACCGTATGTTGTTCAATTTTTTATTAAAATGGAAAGGGTTTTATGTATACTCCATTACATGTTGATTTTTATTATTTAATCATGATTTCATACATTGTATTGTTACCCTTACAAAGAATCAAAGATCAAAAATTTCTTATATTTTCTTTTCTGCATGACAAAATGAAGTTTTTTTTGGGATTGATATGTCGGGATATTTCGAGGGAAATAATTGTGTTCTCAAAGAAAAACATTTCGTTATTTTATTTTTTTCAAATGTATATTAAAGTCATGTATATATCAACATTACCAATACCACTCATAAATTTGGTCCTTTGGTTTGTGTTTATTAATATCTACTTCCAATTTAATAATTTTGACACTAGCTCTGAGCTAATGGGGTCAAGGTCATTGTAGTTGGTATCAAAGGTTGTTTAGAAGAAACATTTGGAACTAGATTTATGAAGACATATAATATGAAATATAACCCTATGACCTAACTTAAGTATAATTATAATTAAAGGATGATATTATATATTTTTATGGTAATTTTATTATTATGTGGTTTTCATATAAGTCTATACACTTGAAGATGATGTAGATTGAAAACTATTATCACTATGGGTTATAAATCATTGAGAGGAATTTTAGAGTTTAGTAGAGTGTTACACGATATATGAAAATCGTTCTCAATGTGGACTTAGTTTAACCATCAGGGTATATGTTCATGGTATAATTCAAATATTCATTACAAATCAATATTATATATTTGAAAATATTTACATTTTTTGGATGTATTCCGAAAGAATCATGATTTATGATTAAGATATTATAAATAAAAAATATTTAAATTTATTATATGTATCTCAATAATTTTTTGATTATAAATTATAATACATATACTTATTATATAATCTAGTGGATTATTATTTTTTAAAAGTAACCTAGTTGAATAAATGGTGACTATATTAATGAATGTATTCCAATGTGTATGAATGATAATTTCCCTGAATAGGTTATGCTAATCATTTAATGTAATCAAGTATCCCAAATATACTCATAAAACCTAGAAATAGTTTCATGTTCTATCAAAATTGGGAATGAATTCTTTATTCATTATGTCATTAAAGGTAATCAAAACATCAGTGAAAAGAGTAGAAAAGTGTTTGAAGGGCATGTAGTGTTGTCCAACATGTGATAATTTTTTAATGAAATGTCATTTTTCTATCTTTAATAGAATGATAGGTTCATTCATGTGTGGAGAGGAAGGACATCAAGTGTTTTAATTCTCATGTAAGAATTAATCCTTTTCTACTAATTGTTCCAAATGTATGGTAACCGTAACTACTAAAACATGTTCCATATGTTTCAAGGTAATATACCTTTGATGGATTCAAAAAATAAAGATAAAACATTTGTAATTACTATGTTTGATGATTAATCATTAAACTAATTTTGATTTTGGATTCAATAATTATGTAAAAGAAGTATTTTACAAATGATATTACTTATATAAGAATAATGAAATGTATAGTGATTCAACTATACTATTTTTTTAATGTTTGGAGAGTATATTTAAATTGTATCTTTGAACAAAAAATTGATTTGGTGTAAAGTTAAAAATCATGAAATTCATTATTAGTGAAGATAACCCTAAATTGTTTCTCTATGTTGACACAAAAATAATAATGTTATTTGTATTGGATAGTAAGGTGACATTGAAATCTATTTGTGATTTGATGGATTGAGTTATCATTATTAGATTTTACTATTTTTGGCATTATTTAATATATAAAAAATCTAATAGTTTTAGTTTTTGAAAAGTGAATGTTTCAATTAAGGTTTTATGGTGATAAAGTTATTCTCATAATTATGATGTCCGAATTAGATCTACTTTATACTATTTGGGGACTATAATTTGGATTTTCATAACTTCATTATAAGCATTTGGACTTCGAATTTGGAAAGAAATGTTCCGGAAATTCCTAAGGATAACCATTATAAAAATAAAATATATTTAATTTTGGGGGGTTATTGCTGATGTGTTAGATAATAATATATTCTATTGGAAAAAATTTTCTATCAGTTTTGTTCATGGAAACTATCTAGAAATAATAAGAATGAGTTTTCATTCTATTATAGTCCTAATGATCTATTAAATGATGATTTTAGTGATTCAGGTATGAAAATTAATATTCAATATTCAATTCATTGATTCATTTATGAAGTAAGAATTGATTGATGTAAAAGTAAATGATGGAATTAAAAGTAAATTTCTTGGTTTACCTTATAATAATAGTAACTAAATTCCCTAACTATTGGAAAAGGATCTTGACACACACATAATTTCTTGGTACCATCATTTTTTGTTAATAAAATAGTCTTTTAACTCATTAATATGTTGTGGTTTTTAGTACCTTAACATTAAATAAATCATTAAATTTATTTTTATTAATGATCTTTATCACTTCCAATTAATCCATTGGCATTAGTATTCTCTTCCATGTCCAGGACATCAATTCCCACCGATGTTTTCCAAAAGTAAATATTAGTGACATGATTTAGTTTATAACCATCATAATTCCATTTATATATTGTCAATAAGATGTTTTATTAACCGTTTTTAAGATTATATGTTGTAATAAGGGTATTTTGAAACATCAAATCCTTGATTAACAAGATAAAGATTATATTGTGAGGAAAAAATTCATTTATTGTTGGTAGAACATAACTCCTTGATATTTTAAAAGAGGAAAAATATATTCAACAATGTATATGAACAAAATGCAATGTGTATAATAGAATTAAATACCACAAGATAGTATGATAAATTTAATTTTTAAAATTAAATACCTTAGATAACTTATAATTAGCAACGCATGGGATTGGATGAAATTTGATATTGTACTAAAATATTATTTTTTATACCTGAATGTTATTACATATATTTTAATTTGGATGGAATTAATACTAATATATAAAGTTTTAAAATTATTTTTTGACACATGTTTAAAATAAATTCAAGGAATATCATTTTATTAGAAATAAAATATGAATCATTTAAAATAAAAAGAATTTTTTTTATTGTAACGCCCTGACCCCAGTTACCCAGAGTCGGTGCATTACATTGTAGCATTGGCATGATCACAAAAGATCAAGTCTCGAAAGACAGATTAGTTTAGTAGCCTTAGAAACACTAGATACTTTCATAAATGTTACATTAAATCACAAAGTAAAAAACTACAATAACATAGTGTCCATTTTCCACACTCATATCCCCTTCAGACTATCCCTGCAGGTCATTCCTATAATACTTTGTCACATCCTGGAAAAATTAAAACATTGAAAGGGGTGAGCTCAGATTCTCAATAAGGATAACAATATAGCGGAAGCTTTCATAAATAAACATAAACATTTAAGGCAATGTACGACTAAAACAAAAGCCTTTTAAACTTGAACTTAAACATAATATGGCAAAGTAAAATGAGATAATGCCATTTACTTATTCACATGGATATTCTACTGGTCGAATAATCACAAGCAATATCAATAACCACTTTCATAATGATGGAATGCATAATTCCAGATTATCATAACCACGTAGCCAAGGCCTCGTGCCAAGACTACAAATAAGATTTTGTCAAGGCCTCGTGCAAAGACACTAGTTTGTCTCATGAGACCTGCCGATTCATCGAGGAGCTATAACGGGCTCCACCCGTCACTTATTAAGTCCAATGCATTCCTCATATGAACAGGTTTAAACATATCAAAAACCATAACATAATCGTATCACAAAAAACATGCATAAAGGAAACATAACATTTCCACATTTCAATCACAAGATATCAATACAACACATTGATATAATAAAAACACTTTCAAAACCATTTTCAATACCAAAATAAAAGAAAAGTAAAACATGGTATTTATTTTTCTTTTAAAAAAGGTATGCGTTGTAGAGGAAGCCAAAACTCAAATAATGGTCATGGCGGGGGAGAAGTCGTTGATTCCACATACGTACGACAAATAAAATCCCTTTTTTCATTTCGTAAACGCTTTGTATAAAAAATATTCTTTTTGAATAAATGTAAAAGTCAAAGGGGTTTATACACCGTATAAAGAAGGTTGTGTATAAAACAAAATATGCATCAATGAAAGGAGATTGAGATGAAGTCCCATACAAAGATCATTTTTTTAAATAAAATAGATCAATTATGTGTATTCACTATAATTACACATAAATAATGTAAAAATACAAGATAGTACATAATAATATCATGACGTAATTTTAAAGTAGGAGATTAACCCAAAAAATGGAAATTTGGTTAAGAAGTTCCCTTACCTTGTGTCCTGTCTTGACTCGACCGTTCTTTAACCTCCTGAATAATAAACTAGAGTTATTTTATAGTTTCTTAAGAACCTTTTTCATGTTTTTATTCCTTTTATATCACTTATTACCATGTTATGAGCATTACATAATTATTTAAGTTAATAACGGTTGTTTTTTTCGATCTTTGGTACTTGAGTCAAAAATAAACTTCTTATAATTAAAAGTTGTTCATGTGGTGAAATATCCATTATATCCAGAATTATATTCATGATATAGATATCATATATCTCATATATATACATTATATACACGCATTTATAATATTCCATAATGTTTAGAGGTAAGAAATGAAATGCACCGTTCATGGAGATGGTAAGCCGTACGTACGCATGAACACTACTTTCATTTATATTTCGTATTTAATGAAATAATAATGATATAAAGGTATATTATAATTCCAGTATAATATCATATATAATATCATTTACTCCATCATTTATACATCCCACATATGGCATTAACAATTCAAATCACTTTGAGGGGGCGGTAGTCCGCACTTCCTAAAATGAAAATATCGCGTTTACCCATAATGGAAACAAGAAAGGTATGCCATAAATGAAAAATACAGAACCTTAAGTAAAAAATAAACATATTATATATCATATATAAACATAGTGACATCTTAATGGCCACCATTGAAGGTGTTATATGAGTGTTGAACAATCATCATTTCATGAGGCCGAAATTCACCATCCACAGAAACAGTATGTTATTTAACAATTAGATGTAGGTGTGTGTAATTGTAGCTCGAATAATTCTTATAAAAACATCCTAGTATATTTAGGATACTGGTTTTGTTACAAAAGAAATTAATAAAAAGAGTTTAGGGGGTTGGATAAGCAAAATAAAAAAAATAACATAAGAGAAGACATTACCTTAAAACCGGGTAACTCTTTTGATTTGAGCCAAAGGCATCCTTGGGAAGAATTCTTCCCAAAGTGAGGCTTCTAGGAGTAAGGGAGGGAAGTTGTGAGATTATTTGGGCAGAGTTTGTCCGAGCTAAAATGATTTTAAAGTTTGAGTGAGGTGGTAGTGGTGGGGGCCTTTTATAAGTGGAGAGGAGGGGCACTCTTGGAATGTCATGAAATGTTACTGTATTAAGAAATTATTTTCGGATTCTAAAGGTCTCACAATGATATATTTATAGGATAACGTGATAAGGGTTCTAAATATCCTCATCCAAATGGTTTTTGAAAAGTTTAAGCCTTATATTTTACATTATCCTTTCATTTTATTTAAATCGTTAATTAATTAGGTAATCACGGCATCATCATGGTGTCATAAATAATTTAATTTATTTCATGTCTAAAAATTATATAAAAAGTATCATTATGTAGGAAAGATTTTTAGCTTTATAATGAATATTTATAGTCAAAAATATTACTTGTATAACCCCATTTAAAAATTGTTTTAGTAAAACAACTTATGTTTGTGACATTTTTATTTTAACTTTAAATAAAAGTTATTTATGTCATTTTCCTACCAAAGTGGCTCCATGGGGCCCCCAACATGACCCATGTATTTTCTTGGTCGGCCATGACTCATCCAATAGGTTTAGGACAAGTGTCAAGGTCATTTCATATTTTTATAATATCATTTTTACCTTAAATTTCCCTAATTGCCTTTAATCGCGATTAATTAAACTTAAAAGTTACTATTCACCAAAAAAATTATTTTAATCCCATTGAACCACATTTTACTTCCTAATGACAACCATGTATGTCGGATTTTTGAAAATCAAATCACAGAAGTGGTAATATTTCATTTAAATGAAAAAATCAGTTATTTAACTACCACTTAGTGGTTTCACTATTCATCAAAAAATTGAAGTTTTTCAGAATAGTGCCAAAATTTCACCCTAAGCTATAATTGATATTACAAATTCAAAAATGATGTCTATTTTACAAAATTCCAAACATATAAGTTTCATTAATTAATTTTATAATTAATTCCCGCTGTCACAACAAATAGCGTGTTTTTAAGAAACAATGTATATCAAAAGATTGACAATTGTTTATGTCGAATTTCAAAGTGAAATTAATTATAATGAACACCATTGGATAAAATGGTAAAAATATATTCCAATTATACTTTAAAACCACTCAATAGTATAATTTATCACTATAAATTATTTTGATTAAAAACGTTGTTTTTAAGTATTCTTCACTATTCATAAAAAATGGAAGTTCTCAGAAAATTACAAAAAAATCAACTTAGGATAACATCGATATTACGAATACAAAAATGAAGTCCATTTTGAAATATAAAATTTCTATAATTTTAAAAAGTGGGTATTACTATTCATAACGACTACTTTGATTAGTCGAGGTGTGTTAGAACTTGAAGTTGCGTACAATGCAAGCTATTGTATTATTGAATGAGAAGTGTATCATGGATGCTCGGGGTGTTACATTTATGATTGATATTTTCATTAACAAATTTATATTCACAATTTTTATGTCTCTTGGAGGTTTCATTTTCAATGTATCCAATTTCATTTTCTATAAATCTATATAAATTCCGTTCTGTCTATGAATATGGATGAAACTATTTTATAGTCGGGATCCTTGTGTGAATAAATGTACAATTCCACATAGTTAATTCTATGAATGGTATATATTATGAAATTAATGTAAATATATGAATATCAAAGAATTGTATATATATATATTAATCATACATTTTTGTTTTATATTTTTATTACAAACAAAAAATGTTTTTTAGAACAACCATGCATGAAAAATGCTCGAGACCTTCTTTATAAAAATCTACGTAGTAAACCTACAAATCCTCCATTAAAAGAATTAGGATAAAACATCATATTAACTTAATGCACTTCTAAGTCATATCCACATGTATTCTTATTAATATAAACAATTATTCAAACTATTTTTATATTTTAAGGTGAAATATTTTAGTTGGTATTGTGATTAAATACTATGAATATTGACCTTGATGTGAATAGTATAAAGAAATCAAGGTTCATAATAAGATGACATGTCAATTGTGTTAAATATTAAATTATGAAAAATTAGTGTGTTGGTATCAATTTTGATTCTTCATGTTACTTATAATGTAATTTATTTTTTTGTTCCTAGTACCATTAATTTACCTTTACATGTGCTCTCTCATGTCACTCTTCTACATTTTAGTAAATCAGAACATCCAAGTGAGGATTCATGGGATAACTAAACTAAAATCATTAAAATCCTATGCTATGTGATATTTTTTCTCTATCATTTTTAAGAACATTCCTGAATTAAATAACTTATTTACTATTACAAGTTCATGGGATTGTATTTTTAATCTATTTACTTCATCATACCCTCTACGTTCATATATAGGATGATCATGCCTGGAAAAAAAATTTGTACATAAGTAAAATGTATATTTATTTTTATTCACTAAATTATTACAACCAATCCCCCATTATAATATCATCCTCCCTTACTATGTATAAAACCACATATTTCCATTCAAAAAAATAAAAATATCTTAATCATGTAACATTTTCTCAAACGGATAATAGTGTTGCCTCCTATAATGGTTAATATCTCTTTACAATACCATCTCTATTTTATTTTCCCCAGTTTAATCTTATTATTATGAATCCCCAATTAGTATTAAGGAATTTAAATATATAATTTTTTTAATTTGGTTGATTATTTTTAACTTGATAGTGTGTGATGAGATCTCTCAATGTGGATGATATCTTTCATTTACCTTGTTGATGTTCAACCTCCTCACCCAAGTGTGTTTCCTTCTATATCCCATAGATTTGGAATCTTATTATCATATTTTTATTTCATTTCACAAATTTGTTTGGAAATTACTCTATGATAATATTTCTATAATCCATAATATATTTATATTCTTTCCAAGTATTATCTAATTAATCATCGACCACTAATTATTGGTTACCATTCCTTCCCTAGTATTACCATTTTTATATCATCAAATATTTTGGGCTAAATAGAAGATTATTTTTACTTATAATATCTCATCTTTTAAAATTAATATATTATTAATATAGTTACCAAAGTGAAATATAGATTCAAAGTATCCTAGACTGTATTTTTGAACTATTTTTCGTGGAAATATATTATTATGTTGGGAACCATAATTTTACATTGTAATATTTATGTCACATATATAATAAACTCAAATTTAATTTCAATTAGATCATATTATTTTCAGGAAATTTTTATCAAATTAGTGCTATCATGGTGTTAATTTTTTAGCGTTATAATTTAGTTTCCTATAAATTTAATATCAACTAGTGTATTTTTTATTAATGAAATAGTGTATCAAAAACCTGATTATGTTATTATGAGTTTGCATTTTTATTAGATATTTATTCAAAAATAGATCAAGAATTCATCATGTATTATATTGTTTGAGATAAATCAAATAATAAATACACTAATTTTGTTTGACACACTGAATATTGGAGATGGAATAGTCGTTGTATGTTGATATTTCATTCATAGATGATACAAAAGATCCTCATGAGGTTGATGATGGAAAAATAATGGAGTTTCATTTTTCCCTAAAATATTTATAATATATTCCATTATCCCTATAATTTTTTAATTCTCTTATTCTCTACATTACATATGCTGAAATTACAGCCAAGTGCTGGAATATTAACACTTTCATGATATGATCTTGGATAATTTTCTTATTAGGATAAATTCTAGGTTCACATAATATATTATATTTTCCACTAATTATTTCTATAACATAAAAAACTAAAATGTTGTATAATAATTGCTTCACTCTATTTTATTTTATGAAGCACAATTTTCTATGGTAAAATACTAAAATAATTTATTGACTCACCATAAAAACCATTAATATTCATACTTAATACTAAAATGATAAAAAATGATTCATGAATTTATTCTGTTAAAATAACATTTCCAAAAATAATAATTCAACTAACTATGTCCAAATATCTATCAAAAATATAAAAAAACAAAAAAACAAGAGATAATAAACCCAAAAATGATTTTTTCCTAATATAATCATTTATAACAGAAATATGATTTATACATGGATAATTTCATGGATGTCATGATGTTTTTTCTAGAGACATATTTTATTTCATATAATTGTGTTTTTGGAGTGAATTCTCTCCCAAAATCCATTTAATTTTTTTCATTACATTCCATTATTTATTTATTTTCATTAAATAATAGTGGTATTATATAAAAATCACCCTTTAAATATTGGGGAGACTCTAGTTTCATTATTCTTTTCATAAATATGATGTAACAGATCAAATATATGTTTCCATTTCATGTTGTATTTTCAAGAAAAAATCTAATGTAATGATTCACATGTTTCAAACAAATATATAAGGAGGCATGGAAATGCCCATATTAAAATAGAGAGTCAATGTATCTTGAGGATTTTGATGAATATAAGTAATTAGTGATATCTTATGTTTAAAATTGATAATGGGGTCTAAGTGTTCGACTCAGTTTTGAAATTTTTGAAATTTTTTTACACTCTAAAGCTAGTGGAAATTTAAAAATAATATTACATCCCATTATGATTTTCTTAGATAAAATTATAATTAATGAATTCCATGACATGTTTAAAATTAATATTCAATCATGTGATCTAATAATTTTCAAGTTCTATTTTTTAAAATTATTCTCATGGATAATTAAAAAAGATTATAATGATAAGGATTTTAAAAATGAATAAATTTAAATAATATATATTTCATGTAGTGGTGGAGATGAGAACATGTGTTTATTATTAAAAATTTTATTTTCAAATAGAAATAGTCATTACAATGAAAATTTTAGTTTAAGGTATTGACATTAAAATTGTAAAAATTTATAGTTAATGGATTTTTTCCAGGGTTTACTAGAGGTAGGAAACATATATATGAACATTTGGGTTTCCAATGTCATTTATATTATTTTAATGAATAGAATTTTCCTATCATAGTGGTTTAGATCCACATGATCAACTAAAAAAATAGATGATATGTCACCATGGGTTTCATTAATAAAAATATGCATGGAGTGTTTTTTTTATAGAGGCTAACAATCAATGTTAAAAATTAAATTGTAGAAAATAGCCATAGTGTTTGGGTCATTTATTATAATCCATGTTGATTAAGCTATGGTATGGGTAATATAATGATATATTTAGACAAATTTGTATGACATGGGTAATAATAGAAATTTATTATTAGTTTTTTTGGTTCTTATTTTATATAGAGATTTCAGAAATCATGAAGTAATTCTATAATCTGATGTAACTGCATATACATAATCCACATAATATCTAAAACATGTATTGTGGGGGACTGTCACACCATGAAGTTATTATTTATATAGATTTTAGTTTCTACCTTTAAATAAGTAACTATTATTTGAAATAATTGTATATATATTTCAAAGATTATTCCCAAAGGATTCGACAGTTTTTTGAGTAGAAATAAATGGCACACATCTGCTCTAATTCTAAGATGGACATGTTTAATTATAAGTACAGGTTAATCATCTTTCTGAAACATACATATATAATTTTTTTAAAATATATCAATATCTACTTATTCTATTCCATATTCTGATTATTAAAAATAATTAACAATTTCAAATTTTTTTAATAATGAATTGAATGAAAATATACGACATCATAAAAAGATTTTTTAGAAAATTACATGTGAATAAATTACCACATACATGGGTAGTGGAAGATATATTTGTAATGGTATGATGTTTAAAATTGAAGTAGTTATTATGAGAGATAGAGGGATAAAAATATTAGTGATTAGATTTCTACATCATGAATATATAAAATTTGAATCTTATCAAATGGTGTTAATATATATAATGATATTAAAAGTTATTTCCCCTAATAATGTTTCAAATTTGTAAGAATACTTTAAATATAATTATTTTTTCCATTGAATAATAACGTTATTTGAAAGTAAAATTACAATAAATTAAAAAACTAATAATAATAATATATTCTACACATTATGAAAATAAAATATTTTGTGGATATTTTTATCAACGTACAGCTTTTTGATTTTGGGTTTTGGATTTAAGGAAATGTACAATTAAAAAACAATCCAAGAAAGTTATTTTTTAATTTATATAATGAATCTAAAAGTGATTCCAAAAAAGAAATATTTATATATTTTGAAAGATACCCAATATTTATCAACTAATTATATTGATTTAATGGGTAGAAAACATTCTATGTTTCATTATGACTACGAATATTATAGAAGTAAAATAAATATAGTGAGAACTACATAATTTTAAAAAACTATCTCAATGTAATGGTGAATAAAATTATCATTATTCTGTATAAGAGTGTTAATAGAAATTGCAAAGAAATATGACCCTCTTAAATACTATAAAATAATGGGTGGATGGAAGGATACAATTTGGATACTATTGAGCATTAAAAATCAATATATTTAGAGATTAAAGGATATATTGAGATAATATTATTAGTATATAAGTTTTCTATATATATGGTATATATAAAAATATTAACATTTTTAGTAAAATATGTGACCCTGGCATAATAGTTGCATTCAATAAAAAAGGATTCCTGATCACCGATAAGTGTTATTGTTAATTGAGTAATGGATCTATACTATATTACAAATTATACTAAATGTTTTGAAAATAGAACACTTATATACTCATATTGGAAGATGAAAAATTCCATTTAAATCAAATTTTTGGGCATACACATCAATAAATTATGGACAATATATCACAATTACTAGATTTTTTTGAACATAAAATTTTCATATGTGTTATGTATAAGAATTTTTATTTATGTGTAAGAGAGAAAATGGTAATATATCCATTAAATTAATAGAAAAGGGAGTTTATTTTAACCTATTTTAATTTATTCAAACCCATTTCTGTGCTCCTATAAATATTTTGAGAACACATTGTGAGATTTACATAATGTTGGTTTTTGATCACTTTGTTACAATGGGGTTATCATGATTATGTAATTAAAAATATAGTTAATTGATTCTATAAAGTGGTAATATAGGAGATATAAAAACAAAACAAGATGACATATCAATATTTTTTAAAAATAAAATGGTATATAGTTTACCTTAAATAACGTTAATAGTCTTTTAGAGAATCATGAAATCAACCACAATTTATCATCAATACGAAATCTAAAACAAAAAAATAATGTTGAAATATAGAACTAAATAGTGAAAAAATGGAAACATGATTTATCAATGACTGTTTTAACTTTCAATTAAATTTCAAGGGATAATTAAATATTGTGGTGTATGAACAAAATTAGTGTTCATTATCCACTTGAGAACAAAAGAATCCATAAAAAAAAATTAATGGGTGTAATTGAACACTAAGAAACCTTAATGAGATAATTGTAAAATAAAACCATCAATAACAATGTTATAAATAAATGAATATATATGTGTGTGATCTAGATAAAGTGGTATTATTTATATATTCATCAAAAGTTATGTGTGTAAATGATTTAATAGATTGTCAAAGAACATAATTTAAAAAATAACTTATTAATTTCTTTTCCTATGGTGGAAATAAACATAGAAATATATATTTTCAAAAGACATATAAAGAAGAAAATGAAGAGACTATTATAAATGAGATTCTCTCACATAATATAATGTGAAATATATGCTTATGAGGAATTAGTAAATGATGAATATATTGATATTAATGGAGTAGTAACGAAATGGATGTAGAAACAATCCCTCGTTTAAAAATACAAATTCTTTAGAGAGAAATTTTTGTTTATACACATTCAAAGGAAGAGTAATGAATAGAATTATACCCAATTATCTCAAGTAGATAAATAATGGTTTTATAAAGTTTAAATCAATGAGTTATGTGTCAAGTCTATGAATGGTGGGATGGATCAAATATAGAAGAATCGTTTATTTTTTTCATGTGAAGTGATCAATAGATAATAACACCATTAACATAAAGAATTTGACTGTAAAAAATAATTATTATGATCATGAAATGGGAATTTAAAATTAGAAAAATAAGTTATGCGAAGGGAATGATGATTTCAAAGATATTAACTTGGAAAAAAATTCACATTATTAGTAATTCTTGTATTAATAGGAATATTCCTAGTTGTGTAAGTCTAGTGGAGATTTATAATTAATCGAATAGATATCATGTTTAACATTATAAATAGTGTAATAGTGGAGGGTATATATAAAAACAATTACATCCTGAAATTATAAAACATGAACATTTTATTACATAGTGTATGGAACATGCAACACTGCACTAAAACCACTCACGAAATGTATATCTTTAAACATAATCTTTTCAAGACCTTTTGGATCACAATACCTTGAGTGTAATTGAACTACAATATTGTATAAAATTATATTCATGTTGTAAAATTCACTATAATGAATAGTAAAAAATTTAGGAAATTTTTTGTTATATATTTAAAGGATGTGAAATAAAAATCATTTAAACCAAAAAAGAAATATTTTTCGAAAACTGTATATTTTCTGAAAGACAGTTAAGTAGTAGTCTACGGAAATAATATTTAAAAAACATAAATTTTAGAAATTTAATATGAAAAAAATAACTTCATTTTTAAAATCTAAATGTTAAAATTATATTAGGGTTATTTTTTAGAATTTTTTTAATAATATTTTATTATATTGAAAAGAGAATGATACAAAATTTTAATTTAAAACTACCTTTTCATTTAATTTATTTATATGGTTAAATTAAATTCATAAATTTTATTTAAAGTTAAATTTATTCAATTATTTAATATTTAATCCAATGTAGGTCATTCGAATCATTTTTAATTTCAATTTTGATATAAAATCATTGTAAAATTTTAAATATTTTTACTTTAAAAATCAGCTTTCTCATCATTTCTACATGATGAATTTAACATTAAATGTTTCTACTCTAGTAAAATTTATTTTAAAAAATTTATTTTTTTATTTCAAATCAGAATAATTTATATTATCTTCAAATGAATAATTAATTTCTTACCATAATGAATTGTAAAAACTATAAAAAATTATTTACTTTGGTTAACATAAAAATGTGTTTACCATGACAGTTAAACTAAAATTATAATTGTTAAAATTACTTTAAGATTTTTCTAAAATCTCTAATTTTTCTATATTTAGACCATTTAAGATCTAATTACCATGAATAATCCATTTTATACCCTTTTCTAATGTCAAAATAATAATTCTCTAGGATAATAAAATATTTTCCATTTACAATAAGTTTAATTTTATTGATAGCTTGGAATACACAAAATAACGACTTTCTTAAATGGATTGTTCGACATATAAGACTGAATATTATCAAATAATATTTATATTAACAATAAAGCGACTAAGATATTAAATTTTATTAATATTATTAAATAATATATGACAAAATATGGTTACATTCATTGGATACCAATTAGTTATAAATTAATATAAAATCTAATTGAATATGAAGCAAGGGATTATATTGAAAATTTTATGTACAATGGTGGTTTTATCTTATTAAATTAAAAAAATAACTATTATTTGATGATCCTCATAAAAATTTTATTTTATAATTACAATAAAAACTTTTTACATTTCTCAAATAGATTATATAGGCATAAGATAGGAGATAATGAAATTTTACGCATAGAAAATTGTACTTTTATGAAGGATGTTTTGTAGTATTTTAATAAAAAACATTTTTTTAGACTAATTTTTAACAAATTTATAAATTTTATTTTGAAAAAAATTGACTTCATTTTGGAAGGTGTAATGTTTCAATTATCATAGGGTTTATTTCTAAGAATCTTTATTTTTTTTATGACTAGTGAAAATACTAGATTTTAATTGAAATCTAAATTTTGGTCTGATTAATTATTAATTTTATTTTTCTAAAATTGATATTAATGTGAAATAATATGAATCATACATATATTTTTCAATTTAAATTATTTTTATCATTTTATAATTTATTTAAATATAAAAATTTAATAAACAACTAAACATTTTCACATAGAAAACTCGTATTCTCAACATGTCTCTGGGATTAACATTAAATAAATTTCTATATATTATGATATTTTAATATGGAAAATGGAATAAATATTTTGAATTTTAATAAATTATAATGTATTATAATGTCAACTTTATTTTTTACCAAATTTATTAGTTGATGAAGTTAAAAATTATTATAGTGATTATGAAAAATACATGTTTCCTAAGGCACTAAACATTAAACATAATGTTACCAATCACCTGGAAAATTTTAAAACAACCATTTTTCCGATATTTCTACATTATCAATTCTATTATGATTCTTGTGAATTATTTCAGCCAAATTACATGTAAAAACATGTTTATAATTCAATCATTATGAAATTTTCATGTTTTCTACCTGACACACTAATATAAGACCTACCTATATCCATTCCCATGAAATATATCTAACAACATTAGTTAAAAAATTACCAATAAAAATACCTCAACAAATTATCTATCCTTATCTTTTATTCCTTATTATTGTAATAAATCCATCTTAGGAAGGAATTAGTAAAAACCATACAATTATGCACAAAGGAAAGGTAATGTTTTTCTAAACGTGTTTTTATTTTATTTCCTTTTCCACCCCCTTAATTTTTTTTCTATAATTAATATATAATAACTTAATTATCTAAGATATACTAAATTTTGATTTTGTTTCTTAACATAACAACACATAGATTTCCATTAAATTATATATGAAATCATCATTCATCTATATGGAATACTACCTCTTCAAAGACTAATGACATTTGTATTTTCATTACCACATATCAAGGCTAGGAATAAAGATGTAAATACTATATTTATGTAAAATTTATTATTTTTTATGTATTTATTGTTTGCGATTTATTATATAAAACATTATTTAGTACGTTCCCTTTGTGTGTAAGATCATGAACATTCATAAAGGCACATTCTTATTTATATTTTTGGTTAAAATATATTTTTAGGGTTAATGAAGTATTTTTGGAGTGATTGAAGAGTCTTGGGAGTGTCACGGGGGTGTGGGACATGAAATGAGAAAAAATAAGTCCATATAGTGCACAACTAATGGTTGTCCCATAGTTAGTGTAAACTGTGTGCTTGTCTCAGAAAACATTATGTCATGGGAACCATTTTGGAAATAGGGATAGGGTACGATTTTCAAACCCATGTAGGTGAACCCAGGACACCGTTCGGCCTAGAACATCTTAGATAGTGGGATATTCATGGTTGGCGGGCAGTTTGGAAAACCTTGTGTCCAAACTATATAGCTCTATAAAAATTGGTGCTTTCCCATGTTTCCCATCAAATCTTATTTTTTTCTCCCCAATTTTCCTCCCATTTGACCCATCTATCCTAGGTGATGAACCCATATCCCCATACTCCTCCATGGGTGACTCTCCTTCGATTCATGGGTGTTTTGAGTGTATTTTTGTGAAAACCGAGGAACTGAGTTAGTCTAACTCTCTTATTTACTCTATTTTCAAAATTATGGCATATAAAATATCTTCTCTAAATATGAATCTCTAAAAACAATCTCATATATTATACTATATGTTGTGGAATTATTTGATGTTTGAGATCTAATCATGGAATTTGTTTAATCTATGTGTTATACTCAAGAATGAGGTCACTTGTATTCATGTTTTTTCACATAGGGTGGTCATTTTATATGTATATGTGGTTGTTCTAATGAGTTTCCATGATTTTTTTTCTTTGCCTTTAATTATTTAATGTTATTTGGATCATAGATTGAGGTGTAACATCTTTTGTGGACCATGTTGGGTACCTTGATGATCTGAGACTGACCATAATACTATCTATGGGGTATGTTAGACCCTTGTAATTAGTAATAAAAATTAGTTAACCTTGATAAATGGGTATTATGATAGATAATGGTTAAAAATGTAATTTATGTGTGGGTATGGTTAATGGATTGATTGGAAAAATTTATAAGTTATATTTTATAAATAATTGAAATGTTGTTAAATGATTTGGATGATATGTTTATGGCATTGACCCAATTTAATATTTATTGATAGAAAATGATATTTGAAAGAGTTAGATGTTTTGAAAGAATGTGTTATCATTAATCTGATTAAAAAAGGGTTTGATAAAGGTATTTTAAATTATATTTGAAATAAGGGTAAGGTACCCTTTTTTAAAATGGTGTATTTTTTAATGGTGAAATAGAAATTAAATCCATTAGGTGTGTTATAATTTTTGAATAAGAGGTCCCATGTTTTAAAGGGTGGCATAATTATGATTTCAACTATGTATTTTTATTTTTTTAATAAAATTATGTGTTTTTAGTGGTCTATTGGGTCTATAGTCATTGAATTGATCAACAAACGAGTTATATAGGAACTATAACAATTATATTGAAATGTTTATTTATTTGTGATATGAAGTACATGATGAATGTGAATAGTTGATGAAATTACAAAATAGGGGAGTTTGGAATAATGATATATGTGTTTAATAGTTATGGGTTGTGTTTGTAATTGTGAAATGAATGTAAATAAGAATAACATTAATTGTGATTAATTGACAACATAGAAAAAAGGGAGCGTTGGAATAAGGAATGTGGTCCAATTGGTTGAGATATGTAAGTGTTAAATTTGTTTATGAGTTATTTCATGACAACTATTAATGTAATTACAAATTATTTATTGTATCTATAGTTTTATTGATTAACTATGGATTTCAATTTATATATGTGGTAAATGTTTCAATAATAATTTGAATAGGGATTAGTGGTGTGGTAAAAGGACTGAGGCTCATACCATAGGTCATGATGTACTGATGCTCTAAACCTACCCAAGAAATCATAGGTTAAGGTATTGAATTGATTCTATAGTTCCCTATAGATGACTTGGATGAGTACCTGGACTGACCCTCTAAGGTAATTGTGGTAATAATGGTATATATTACCTGGAATGGTGCACCATGTCATGTGAAATTAGTTATTTTTTGTGATTTTTTACCTAGTTAGTTAGTGAACATGACTTACACTCATATGTAAGTAAATTGACTGGATTAGGCCATAGGGAAAATGATGTAAATTTGTAACATATGGGAAAACTTATGAGAATGTCCTAGTGAATGTTATTAACTAATGGCCATGTTATATTTTGTGATTATTGAAGTCCTATCGTGGTTAATCGTGTGTGTGTGTGTAACACCTTATCCACTGGCTTAGACTCCTCATGTGACATGAGTTAGATTGTTTTTTTGTTGATCCTAGAATAAATTATGGTAAACTCAAGATTAGATAAATAATAACATTTTCCCTTGTATCCCTATTTATTTATTGCACATATTTTCTTCATAAATTTAATTACATACTGTATATTTCTTTAGATAGTGTTGGTGGTGGCCTTCTGATTTGTACTCACACCTTACTTAGGACACCATTGAACTTGGGTACCTATAAAGATTCTACTTATTTCTTGTACACATTTAGGATAGAGACCTGTTTTTTGGGGGTGCATGGGATGAAGAGATAGATCAAGAGTAGTTATGAGTGATATGTTACTTGAGTCATTGTTTAAATCCTTTAGGTTGTTTTGGTCTTGGTTGATATTGTACGACTTCATGGAATATAGTGAATTTACTATATTTTGTTAGATCATGACTAATTGTTTACATATGGGTTTTTGTTTCATGTTGTCTATTGGTTATAATTGTTTACTATTTTACCTATTGATGTTACTTCTATTCTTGATTCACTATCACTTGTAGGAATAGTCTCTTTATGTTTTCCCTTAGAACTATGCTACTAGCTGGCAGCTTCTGGAATACAGGGAGGTATGGTTGAGGTCATGTGGAAACCCGAGTTAGGGCACCAGTAATAGTAGATTCTGGTTCAAGGGCATTACAAAGTGGTATCAGATTAGGACATATTTCATCTTTCTATTTGGGGTAAGGTAGATTGGAGACTAGGATATTGTTGTGTCTAGGTAATGTGCATGTTCTTGGTTTCCTACAACTCCACATATACAGGAAAATTTAGGTGTCCAAGGGTGGGAAGGGTATACTATTTTGTGCTTTTACAGTTTTTTGTTACTTCCAACTTGAGTGGAGCACCAGGATGTGGTGTTATTGATTTATTATGATTTATCTATTGTCCTAATGTTTCAAGAGAGGATGTGTGATTTCATTCATCATGCTTGGCACATAGGATTGAAATTTTATCCATATGTTTCTTGTGGTTGACATGTGAATGACATGAGTATAAATAAAATGGGTTCAAAAGTGGGATTAAATGAATTAATGGGTGTTTAAAAGTTGTCAGGAATGATTTTTAATAAAGGTAATCCCTTTGGTTTGGAAAAATAAAAATTTAATGAAATATGATATAGAATAAAAATTATATTTTTTTAAAGTATGGGTTAGAAAAAAATATGTTAATGAAAGTGTAAATTCATTGATTTTGAAAATGAATTTTTTTGAAAAGTGGAATAGTGGGTTTCAATGGTATGATTATTTAAGTGAAAAATGAAAAAATGATGTATCTTGGAGATGGAGATGATGGTTATACCTTGTGATTTTTTTACCGGGTGTATGGGTGGTTTGGGCTATATAAGAGTGCCTTATTTTTATATCTATTATTGGGATCAGTCGATAAATGTAATTTTGTTTTTCATGTCCTTGGTTAGGTTGTGACCATGATGTGGAAAAATGGAGTATGTTAATGTGATTGTGGTGAATCCTATAGACTAAGACCTTGTGATTTATATTTTTAACCCTAAGGTAGACTTTTCATTTGTGGTTCCAATGGTAATCATGTTTGAACCATTGGTGTGAGACCAAAAATAAATGGCATTTTGGTTCATTAGGTGAAGTGTTTTTAGAATAGGGGTAGGTAGACTATTCTGATCAGCTGATTGTTTAAGGATGGGTGTGTATATCACAGAGAGATCCATTGAAAAATTCTTGGTGTCACTCATGTTGTGGAGTTAGTATCATCTATATTTTGAGGATGACCAATGAGAGAGTCTAGTTGGTTGTCAGTGGTTTTGGGTGCATGTGGTACATGTTGATTTTTTTAACTTTCATATTGGCACACAGTGGGTGTCTCCTAGTTCGTGATTATCCAAATCAGATTATTGGAATTGTAAATAGTTTTTTGGAGACTCGTCTTAAGTTTTGTTTTTGAGATTGAATATTTTAGTGATCATGGGTATCCTCAATAGAGGTTAGCCCAGTGTTCCAGGTGAATTATAATGTGTTTCACATGTTGGATGGATGAAAATGTACATATTTTTAATGGAATCAAAATGGAGAGGACCTGGTAGTGTCTGAGACTGATTAGTTTTGGATCAGTGGAATGAATCATTGTGTATCTATTGCAGTCATTATTATTGTGTGATAATAACATGAGTGAGGTGGTGATAATGGCCTTAAATGGAATGTTCTATCATGAAATCTTAGAAGATGGTCAAGAGGGGGTGGTGAGTTTGGTCAGAATTCCATTCAAGTTGTTGTGTTTTCATGATGATAATACATTAGCATCCAGGGAATCCTATGATGTTAAATAGACGTAGGTTTCCTCTTGGAAATAGGTGATGGTGATGGTGGATAGTTTTTGGTGTTTTTATTTGATGAATTCTTGAGGTACTTTTTCCAGTGATGATCATTCACAATACCTTGAAATTATCTTGGGTATTCTAAGATCCCTATAGCTTCACACCGAGTTATCAAAATGTATATTGAACACGAATAGACCTTCATGAAGGAAACACTCAAATAGTGATATGTGTGTGGGATTCGAATTTTTATTAAGTACACCATCGACTAGTTACAAGAGAATCCCTCAAGATAGAGTGGATATTGGAAAATTTCACATGTGTCATTCTTGGATGCCAAGAAGAAGAAGTGGGTTATTTTTTTATGTTGTTTTAGTGGAAGATGAACTACTAAATCCATGATTTCGGGTTCATTCTAGGTTTTAATGTTGGCTACGGAGGTTGAACATGTGTGAGGAAAGTGATGACATGACACACCTAAGGTGGGTAGAGTTATCTTAGTGTTGGTTGTGTGGGGAAAACTATGAAGTTAATGTGTTAGCATCACAATTCAAAATTGAATCCTATGAGTTGAATGTTCATGTCACTAGGGTGAAAACTAGTTTTTCCTTGGATGTGATGGTCGTTCGAGCTAAGCGATGGCTGCAGGTTTGAGCTAGTTCTAATGGTAATCAGAATGGTTGTTGGGAGATGTTTCGAGGGGCGATGTAGAGCATGAATAACATTTGAATCATATGGAATATTAAGATGAAAAAGTTTTACTAAACATCAGGGATGAATCAGGTATTTTCATGAATATGTTGGCGGTATTCCATTAGTGAAATGGGTATTGTTTCTCGGTAAATTGGCGACATACCAATTGTCAATTTTGGGCATCATCGGAGTGAGTAGATTAGGTATGGACCGACCCAAATGGGAAAATGGAATCGATGTGGTGGGATATAAACCAAATCTTGTTAATATTAATAGGAAAATTACATTTATGAAATGGGAATGGTTTTTAAAAAAATCCATGTTACCATTAAATTAATATGGATAGTGGGTGTCCCCAATCTAGGTGGTTTCGATGGAATGTCTGAGTTCTAATGTTGGATGGTGTTATTCTCAATGTTAGGGTGAAATGAGTTGGAAAATAGTTTGGGTAAGTTTTAAACATTGGGTGGAGGCTCTTCGGACTACTTTTAGATTATGGATGTGAAAAATATGAGAAAAAGGGGGGAGATTGTACAAATAATATGGTTCGAATCACCATAGTGGGAAAGCAGTCTACTGATGATGGGACCAACTATTCGAGTTGGATGGTCTTGGGTAGTATCTGTCTTGGTAAAGCAGTGTTGGTTATTAGTGATGAAATGAATATTAATTCGTTGAGTGCCATAAGATGAATATTATGTTTAATTTTTTTTGTATGTTTAAAAATTATTTTGGGTTATTGGGCATTAATGAACGCATTGGGGAAATTTATCATATGTGATTAAAATCAGGGTGTTTACTCTGTTTATGTTCAGTTCAGATCATATTTAGTGCTTCATAGGAATATAAAAAAGATATATCCAATGGATTTGGGCCATGAATTGTGAATATGATCATATCAAGTGTGTCATGATTGGTTTTTATAGAGTAATGTAGTGCCTTTTATATATCCTTTTCTATACTAGTTTATTGTAGTTTACTGGCCCATTCTAAAGAGCATTGGTGTTGGTAGTGATGGGTTGAGGAAGATCCGTCCTCAAGGAGAATCTGGTTATGATTTTAGGTCCCAGTTGGAGAAATGTTTTCAATGTAGGGTTTCTTCCTTGGTCTGAATATTATTACGACATGGATGTGTTCAGAGAGAAACTTGGAAGGTAAAGGTTTATTGGTGGGTATGGTATAAAGTTTTGATATTAAATATTAATGAATGAATGGATATTTGGATCAAGGATGAAATGTTATATGTTGAGTATGTTGTAAAATCCATAAAATTCATGAAGGTATGTCCTTATTTAAAATTTAAGTAAAAAATCACTTTTTTATGGTTGGTGAACTGGTTTTTATGTTCTTGAGGAGTTTTGGGAGTGTCCTGGGGGTGTGGGACACAAAATGAGGTAAAAAAGTTTCCAA
This sequence comes from Viscum album, assembly GCA_963277665.1. NCBI lineage: Eukaryota > Viridiplantae > Streptophyta > Magnoliopsida > Santalales > Viscaceae > Viscum > Viscum album. Next base: position 1,068,797,932 of record OY728136.1, read on the forward strand.
GAAGTGAATATCACATGGGTTCCACATTTTTTATGTAAACTGTGTGCCTAGCCTAGAATTTCATGAGGCATGGGAACCATTTTGGAGAGAGGGTTAGTGCATGATTACCAAACAACTTTCCAAACTGTGTCGGTGTTCTGATGACACTATCTGAATTGACACTTGTAGGAAAAAGGGAGCTTCATAGATGGTGCACATTTTGGTTAACCATGTGACCAAACCATGTGGCCGTTTAAAAATTTTGAATTTAGGATTTTTTTTCCCCATCAAATCATATTTCTTTATCCCCTAATATTCATACCATTATACTCACTCAATACTAGGGGTTGAACTATTATACCCCTCTACTACCATGGGTGATTCTATATTGATTACTGGGTTTTTAGGGTGTTTGGGTGATAATAGAAGATATAGTTGAGTCTAACTCTCCTCTTTTCTCTTTTTTTGTATTAGGGATTATAGAATCTCTTCATTAATTTTGAAGCCCTGAAACTACCCAATTTATAAAGATACTATGTTTGGGATTTAAATATAGATGACTTCAAATTGCGGGATGTGTGGTATAATAATCATACTTAGTAATTATGTAGCTAGTTTTATGATTTTCCCCATAGTCTGCATGTTTTATATGTATGTTTGGTTGTTCTGATGTGTTTCTTTATTCTTTTTCTTTTTATTTTATTATGGAATATTATTTGGACCATAGATTGAGATTCCATATCCTTCATAGACCCTATTGGGTGCATCAATGATGTGAGATTTAACATAGGGGTAACCATGGGGTAATTCAAACCCTTCTAATTAGTGAAAAACTATTCAACCATGAGATAGAGGTGTTATGATATATCATGGTTAGTAAAAAAATATAATTTATGAGTTGGTAGTGTTAATGTATTTATTTAAACAATTTAAAAGTTTTATTTTTTAAATGATTCAATGGTTTTGAAATTATATGGATGATATGTTTTGGGCTTTGACCTGATTTTGGATTTATTTAAGAAAAAATATGTTTGAAAGTGGGAAATGGTTTGAAATGAGGTGTTGACCTCAATGTTGAGAAAATGGGGTTTCATAATAGGATTTTAAATTATTTTTGAAATAAGTTCATGGTCCAATTTTGTGAAAATGGTTTAATTTTTTTATATGGTTGAAATAAAAATTAAAGAATTTGGGTGTGTTTCAATTTTCAAAGAAGGGGACCCATAATTTTAAGGGTGTATTCAATGTGATTTAAAATAATTATTATGATTTTTTTATACCATGATGTGGTCTTAATGGTTCATTGAGACCATACTCATTGAATTGATCTATGATCTTGTGATATTGAAACCATGACAATCATGTTGACATGGTTACATGGATTTGAAATGAATTACATGATGAATGTACATAGTTAATGTAACTTCCCGGTTTTGGGGTTCCACCCAAAGGTTCCCCATACCCGGTTGGTCACATAGCCTCAAGCACATTTCCCCGAATGCCAGAGGTTGCCGACTACTAGTGAGGGTATTGGGTGTGATAGTTGGAAAACTATCCACTCATTGGCAGAGTAACACATTAGAAACAAATTTATAATAGTAGCAGAAACCGTAATTCCATACAATAAGTAAATAGTGGAAGACTGAAAGTAAATAACAATTTCAGCATATATATGTAAATATTTATGCATGTTAGAATTATCTAAAAAAAGTCAAATAAGTCACAATGTTTTAATAAATTACTAAACCAAAGTACAAAAAACAAGTAAACTCCAACAGCATCATAAGCCTCAGCTTGGTCCCATGCTCCCCAACTCCATGGAAGTTAAGTGCCGGAAGTTAAAGGGTGTTTTCCCTTATCTATGCGTACAAAAATATAATCATTTGGGGCCAAAAGCTTGACCCAAACAGGGTGTGAGATGAATCCAAGTAGAAAAACACCCAAAAATCTTTTCCTAACTGTCATTGATTATATATAAAAGGAAAATATGAAAAATAAAGTAATAAACAAGGATGTACACAAAAGTAAATTGTCATATATTTTCAACTACATTCATTTACATTATCAAATTTTTAGCCAAAATAATACAATAAATCCTCGGGGAAAGTCCCCATAGACTAACCCCTCTGGTTCAACTAAACATTCAGAAGCAACCCTCTAGGAATGTTCACACAGCCTAACCCCACTGGTTCAACTTTTACAAATAAGATATAAGAACCCTCTGGGTAACCTCACACAGTCTAACCCCTTTGGTCTCGTGCAATAAAGACTCTCTAAGGAAGCACTCATTGTCAATTCCCCATATAGTCTTGTAACGATAAACTACAGACTCTATGAGGATTCACACAATGTCAATTCCACATGTGGTCTTGTAACAATAACTATAAACACAATTAGGGAGGACTCAACATCAATTTACCCTAATGTCTCGCATAGTGAAAAGTACAACAGACACTCTGGGGATGCCCTCAACATCAATTCCCCCTATTGTATCACTACACAAACTACACATAGCCCTGTGTAAAGAAATAGTTCACAAACGGTACTCATTAGCCAAAGTAAATATCAAATACTACATAGTTAAATGGGTACAAATCATAACAAAAGCATGTTAGATAATATCACTCCATCGTAATAGCACAAGGCATGGAAAAAAAGGAACCTAAGAGGCAATCTTAGACCCAATGACCAATATAAGATCAAACATGGTAAAACTCATCCATAGTAATGTAAATAACCCTATTTATAATAAAAAACACAAACTCAATCCAACAAGGGATGGAAGGCATTAATAGAGTTTAATATCTTAAACATGCAATACCCAAAACAATAATATTTGGAACTTTTTGTACATATAATAAAAATAAAAACTATGGAAATGAACAAAACACCTACCTTGATATTGTAAAATTTATATAGTTGAACCATAGCCACTAGATCAACCTAGAACATCTTAGAACAAGAAAAACATCTAAAACGTTCAACCATGGATATTTCACGAAAGAGGAATAATTAAGAGATGAGGCTCTATAAGAAAGAAGAACATGCCGATTCAATTTCAACGTAACTGATACAGATTGATTCGGATCACAGATGCAGGTTCGGGGGCATGTAGAAGAATCGCCAATCTTCTATCACTCCTATGCGAGACGGAGCCGAAAGAAGATTTTTCTGTAAATGATACGTGACACTAGTCTGATATAACAATTCAATATAAAAATAGATGGTGTGTTCCCTAATAATACATGGTGTTTATAAGCCTTTATTGTCCCTCTTTAAGTTGCCCTGCCACATCATCACACGGTCATGTATGCAGCCGTGACGTGGCCAAACATAGCCTGGACTCGGGGCCAAAGTACACAGTGTGTACTCCTAAAATTTTCCTTCTTCCCTTCTTCTTGAAAAGCAACAAGAAAACAAGATTCATAAAAAAAGATCTAGGTTCTTACAATCTTCCCCCCACCCCTTAATGAAATTTGTCCCGGAATTTCTCTAGTAAGGTGGGAACGAAGAAGAATCCTCGAATAGATCTGGCCAATTCGATCATAAATCATCCTCCCTCTCCCATGTCTCATCATATACTCATATGTTCTACCAAAGAACCCATACCAGAGGAAAGGATCATCCAAAAAAGAACCTTCACCCTACGATCAGCAATTCAGATAGGATGCTCCTCGAATGATGTGTCCATGACCAACTCAACATCCTCTGGTTGAACAACATGATATGGGTATGTAAAGTAACATCGTAGCTGTGAAATGATGAAGATGTCATGCATAGCCCGGTACCTCTAATGTAACTTCAGCCAATAGGAAACTAGCTAGACTCTCTCCCAAACCTCAAATAGCCCAATGTATATTGGGGAAATATTACCCTATCTCTTAATCCTCTTGTGTCCCAACCTCGGTGTGACACATAGAAATACCTGATCTCTGACCTCGAACTCCATAGTTCGTCTCCATCGATCAACATAAGACTTATTTCAGGATTGTACAATATCCATCCTCTTCTGAATCAACTCTATCTACTTAGTGGTCTCTTGGACAGGATGAGGTTCCAGTATAGCTACCTCTCCTACCTCTAGCCATCATAGGCGTGATCATTATGGCCTACCGTAAAATGCCTCATAATTTGTCATCTAAATATTTTCTTGAAAAATATAATTGTAGTAAAACTCCACCAGATGTTTGTTCTTCTCCCAGGAACCTCCAAAATACAGGACACATTCTCGAACCATGACCTCCAACACCTGAGTCGTTCCCACAGACTGGCCATCTATCTGGGGATGGTAAGTTGTAATCCGAAGTACCTCTGTACCCAAATCCCTCTATAGTACCTTTTTGACCTGAGAAGTAAAACTGGAATCCAGCTCTAAAATGATGGAGTGCAGTACCCCATGAAAATGTACAATCTTCCGGATGTACAACCTTCCCAGCTCATCAGCACAAAAGGTATCCTTGATCGATAAGAAATATGAAACTTTCATGAGTCTTTCAATGAAAACCCAAACAACATCACTCCCTCGAGGAGACCTAGGGAAACCCATTACGAAGTCCATAACGACATCATTTTACTTCCAATATTGAATGGGTAACTGCTGAAAAATCCATTTTAGTAGTTGATGCTCTGACTTCACCTGCTGATAGGTGGAACAACTCATCAAAAAACCAGCAACATCTCTATTCATTTCTGGCCAATAAATACAGACGATGAGATCTCAATACATCATGGTAACACTAGGATGAACTACCCAAACTGAAGAATGAAAATCCCATAAAATCTCCTCGTGTATGTCTTCTGATACCTATATATTTCAATGGAAGCGCAAGATCTCATCCTCACCTATAGTTCAATTAGAAATATAATTCTCTCCTAACACACTCTCTTGTAGAACAAGGCATTTTGAATCTTTTAACTTCCTCACATACAATTGATGAAGAAAAGTAGATATAATAGATATCATAGAATGAAATTTCTTCCCTTGTCTATCATGAACCTAAAAATGAATCTTAGATAACAGATTCATAAGCTACTACTCACTACTGGCCTCCTAAAATATTTGTATCTGATTCCTCATGCTCAATCCATCTGCCATTGCGTTGCCTTTCTCGGGCGTGTAGGCAAGCTCAAAATCAAAGGACTGAAGGTACTCATCCCACCTTTTTGGTCTCAGATTCAAGTCATGTGGGGTAAATATTCACTTGAGACTTTTGTGGGCAGTTTACACCACAAAATTCTCTCCAAGAAGATAATGTATCCATTAGTGCAAGTCATAAAAAACTTCTTCAAACTCAAGATCATGCATCAGGTAATACCTTACACGTGGCTTCAACTACCAAGCCTCGTACACAATGACTCATTCTCCCAACAAAAGCACTGCTCACATTCCTATACCGGATGCATCATAGTAAACTGTATAACTCTTTCCTAGTTTTGAAAAAATTATTTTCAGTGCTGAATTCAATCTCTCTTTTAGATCCTAAAAGTATTAATCGCAAAAATATGACCATAGGTGCTTCACACTGTTCTTAGTCAAGATCGTCAGTGGCATTGTTAAGCCTAAAAATTCTTGTATAAAGTGCATGTAGTAACCATACATCCCCAAAAAAATCTGTACCTCTAATAAATTATTCGGATGCTCCTAGGAAACTTTTGCTACCACTTTCTCTAGGTCTACTGATACTTCTGTCTCTAAGAAAACATGGCCCAAGAAGTGAATTCGGCCCATCAAAAAGCATTATTCTGAGAGATTAGAATTAACCGATGCTCTCTTAGGGTAATCAACATTATCTCAAGATTTGTGTCATGTTTGTGTCGAGTATGGAAGTACACCTATATATCTTCCATGAAGACTACCACAAAAGAATCCAAGTATGGATGGAAAAATCGGTTCATCGGTGCCATAAAAACTATAGCTGCATTCGTGAGACCAAACCGCATAACCACATACTCGTACAGACCATACCTACTCTTAAAGGATTTAATAGGTATATCATATGTTATAACATGCATTTGATGATAATTGGATCTCAAATCAAGCTTTGAGAATGCACGGGCTCCTCGATGTTGATCAAAGAGATCATCAATCCTCAGCAAGGGATATCAGTCCTTTACCATCATCTGGTTCAGTTTCTGATAATCCAACTAATGTCTGAGGGTACCATCCACCTTCTTCAGAAATATGATATTCAAACCCCAAGGAGAAGTATTGGGTAGGATGAAACCATTTTCATATAACTCCTTTAATTGCTTCTTGAGCTCCTGTAACTCTGGTGTAGCCATCCTGTAAGGAGGAATGGACACCGGTACTACTACTAGCACAAGATCAATAGATAAATATACCTATAAATCCAGAGGAAAACCCGAAAAGTCCTCTAGAAGGATATCTCAGACACGATCCACTACTGAAGAAAATACCATCTATTAATTTCCCTGGTCTTTGAGATACAAACTAGAAATCTAGGCTGTAACTCCTCCCAACCCATGATTCTAAAGTCCCACTCTGCTCTCCTGGACATCCAATTCACCCATATGTAGAAACGAACTTCCCTCTGGTGATGTAAAACTCACCCTATGGGGATAGAAGTTGAGAATAGCTAGGTAGGGAACCAACCAATCCATTTCAAGAATGGAATCATAAACTATCATCTATAAGACATAAATGTCCCATAAGAAGTGACACCCAGCAACCTCAAGGGGGAACTCCCTGTACAAATGTACACTAGTCACTCTAGTTTCCAATGGAGTATATATAATTAATATATTATCATAATTAATGATACAAATCCCAAATATGTCCACAATAGAAAAATATATGAAACTATGAGAAGTCCCTGTATCAAAAAGTACAGAAGCTAAAAACGAGGCAACTAGAATCGTACCTCAAATTATAGAGGGTCCAGGATCCTACTCTAGTTGGGTATTCTCTACTAATAATGTATAACATGTACCACAGCCCTGCGACCCTACCTGACCACCCTAAGTAGATCCACCTTGTTGTCGCTGAAAGCCTGGACACTAGCTACCACAGACATGACCTCAACCTCAGCCTGAATGGTCGGACGATCTCCAGTTCCCAAACTGATGATAAAATGGAGGTCCTTCTTCTAAACAAGGATTCATAGAAGAACCTATGTCACCAGATACTAGTGAGAAAAACTAGAATAAATGCTGAAGATGACCCATTTTCCACAACATTGGCACTCAACTCGGTCTCTCAGACAATGTGGCCTCATATGACCACCCTTCCGACACTGGTAGTATACCATATTGATACATTAAGGTGTATTCTACCTACTTGGATATCCACATGTAGACTCCCTATGGAACTTCCTACTATCAGATGGAGAAGCACCAACTTTGGATGTTGAACCGCCCTAGCCCACAGCTTCAGAACCCTTCAGGTTGCACAATGTGATCAACACCTGATTGACAATGGAATTTATGGTCGTAAAACTAAATATGTTCACCTAAGATCATATGTCATGTCTGAGACCATCCTCAAACTTCCTCACAAGTATTATCCCATTACCCCTCTAGAATGGGTGTGAAGCACTGAAGCATTCTGAAGTGAGAAGAAAACACCATGATCTAGAGAGTACCTTTCTTAAAACTTATGAACTCTTGGGCTCGATTGGCCCTCCAAGACTTCGGGTAGAAGTAGTCATTGAAGGTATGATGGAAATCATCTCATGTCATAACATGATGGTGTCCAGCCAATGATATCACATCCCACTATCTCTAGGTGGAATCCTAAAGCATGTAAGTATAGAGCATCACCTTCTATTCTAGAGGCGTCTCCAGATGTTCTAATATAGATAGCATGTCTTATAACCATTACTTTGCAGCCCGAGGACCTCCATCCCATAATAATTTTGGAGTATACTTCTACTGAAAAGGCCAAGTCAATTCTACCATATACGGTGTAGGTAGTGGTTCTCCCTAGAAAGTCTGCATAAACCACATGAATCCCTCTCAGAATTGTTCAACGACACTTATATCTAAGATAATGGTTGGGGTCAAGACAGGCATGATAGGAGTGTTCACTTTTTTTCCTTGATCCACCATGTATGGTGTCTGATCACATCCATGTATCTGGTGTACAACTAGAGGATGTCTCGGTGGCATGAATCTGCAAGGTCAAGAGCACACCTTAGTTCATTATTTTCAAGGACTGAAACGTAGAGGTGAAAAAATGGAATCGGAGAAAGAAAGCACTCAAGTTTTTTAAAACATGGATACATGACATGTATGAACCCTACACAGTGTGTTCCCATAATCATTCACTGGGGTGTGTACTTTTTCCAACACTAGTCATGTAATACCCTATACACACAACATGTTCTCCATTGACATGGTGTGTACTTGAATCATTTCCTCCTACACGAGTTCCTCTACACAGCTAAACAACACATTTCTCTTAGCAACAAAATAAATGGATTGAATGTGCCAGACACGACATTTACTAGAAGCATTTCACCGACCTATGTCATTAGTCTCGCGGTCGGATACACGGTCGACTCTAAATGGAGAGTTAAAGCTGGACACATCTTGAACATCTTGAGTTTCATCCATCTATGTCATTAGTCACAGGGTAGGATACATGGTCCATACAACACCATGTGTACTTCTGGTATATGGTGTGTTCACCTAAAGATCTATCAATCTCAGGTCTTTTCCCACATATTCAATCACATAGATAAATACTACATGGAGTGTACCTATAGTACTAGGTGTGTACTTAATAAAAAATAGTTTCTTATTGAACATCAGGATACATGGTTTGTATTCATCATTACACACCATATATTCTGAGTTTTTTCGAGTAGTAAGCCTCAGAAACTACTGAAAAACCCCATAAAAACACTAAAATGATGATTAATGTGCCAAATTTTGATCTGTGGGGTCCCATAATCCCCACAAATCAAAGCGTGGAATCATATTCAGGTCACATAACAATTATAATAATTAAATAACACACATGATCCACCAAATTCTGAACTATGTGGGCCCATAACCCATAGGTTGGAGGATCAAAACCTCCCTTTGATACCACTTTGTAACGTCTTGGTTTCAGGTGCTTTCCAAAGGTTCCTCGTACCCAGTTGGTCACATGGACTCAAGAACATTTCCCCAAACACAAGAGGATACCGACTAGCAGCAATGGACTTGGGTGTGATAGTGAGTAAGCTATTCCCTCATAGGCAGAGTAACACAGCAAAAACAAACGTATAATTATACTAGAAATTGTAATGTTATACAATAAGTAAATAGTGAAATACTGAAAGTAAATAATAATTTAAGCATATATATTTATATATATATATATAATGATTCATGTCACATGTATCATGGAAAAAAACCAAACATGTCTCAATGCTAGAATACAGTTCTAAACCAATTTACAAAGAAAACAACTAAACTCCAACATCATCTAAATCATCAGTTTGGTCCCATACTCCCCCAGCTCTATAGTACTCAAGTACATGAAGTAGAAGGGAACTTAACCTTATTTATACCTGCAATAATATAATCTGTTTGAGCCCAAAAGCATGACCCAAATAGGGTGTGAGATGAATCCCAATAGGTAACCAGCCAATGATATGTGCCTAACTCTCAGTGAATATATATAATAGGAAAATATGAAAAGGTAAGTAATAAACAAGGAAGTATTAAAAAGTAAAAAGTACTACAGTTTCAACTACATTCATTTACATTAACAATTATTCAACCAAAAAAATACAAGAGACTCTCTGGGAATGTCTGCATAGCCAAACCCCTCTGGTCAAACTAAACATTTAAAAGAAACCCTCTATGAAAGTTCACAAAGCCTAACCCCTCTGGTTCAACTTATACAAATCAGATATATCAATCCTCTGGGTAAGGTCACACAATCCAACCCCATTGGTCTAGTGAAATCAAAGACCCTCCATGGAAGCACTCACCATCAATTCCCCCTATAGTATTTTAATGATAAACAACATACTCTCTAAGGAAGTACTAAACATTAATTCCATGATGGTCTCATAATGATAACAATAGACACTATGAGGGAGAACTTAATGTCAACACCCCATGGTATCATTGCTTGAAAAGCACAATAGACACTCTAGGTAAGCCCTCAAAGTTAACTCCCCTATGGTCTCACTACACCAAGTTCCCATATTCTTGTGTAAAGGCAATCCTGCACAAATGATATTCAGTCCCAATTTAAACCACCAATAATACTTAGATAAATGGATATAAAGCATAACACAAGTATGTCAGATAATATAACTTCATCCAAACATCGCTATGCATGGGAAAAAAGTATCCTAATAGAAAATCCTAGACCCAATAGCCAATATCTGATCAAACATGGGATCACACACCCATAAATAAGGTAAATAACCTAATATACAATCAAAACCCCATACTCAAGAAAAAAATCATGGAATGGATTAAAAGGGTAAAATTTCTTTAAAATGAAATACCATAAACTAGGGTATTGGAAAATTTGAACAAATAATTCAAATAAAATATACGGAAAGTCACAAACCACCTACCTAGATGTTGTATGATCGATATAGTTGAACCTAAGTCTCTAGATCAACTTAGAACACCATAGATATACAAAAACTTCTAAATGGTTAATGTATGTATATATCATGAATTAATAAGAATCAAGAGATGAGGTTTTTAAAAAAAGAAGAACTCACTGATGCGATTCCAATGAAACTGACAGAGTTTTATTTTGAGTACATATAGCAGTTTGGGGGCTCGTAGAAGAATCATCAATCTTCTGTCTCTTTTAGATGACATGGAGCCAAAAAAAGATGTTTCGGTAAAAAAGTCATGACCCCGGTAAGATATAATAGATAAAAATAAAAATACATGGCATGTTCCATAAGGATACATGGAATGTATAGGCCAATGTTGGTCCCGCCTTATGCTGCCCTTCCACGTCATCACACGGTCATGTATGCGGTCGTGACATGGCCTAACACAGCCTAGAGGCGGTTCAAGAGTACATGACATGTACAAGGAAGTATATAAAGTGTACTATTAAAATTTTCCTTCTTCCATTTTTTCGTAAAAGAAACAAAAAAACAAGATCTATACTAGAGGAGAAGATCTATGTTCTTACAGTTAATGACATTGAAAAACTGAGAAGGTAGGAATAATTATATTTTTGGTTAAATATTTATGGTTTTGTGTTGGTAACTATTAAATGAATTTAAATGATAATAATTTTAATTGTGATTAATTCACAACATGTAAAAAGGGAGTGTTTTTATAAGGAAAGTAGCCTAATGGTTTGTGATATGTAAGTGTTAAATGTGTTAATGGGTTATAGAATGAGAATAATTTATCTATTTATGAATAATGGATTGTGAATGTAATGTTATTTCTTCAGTATATATTTTGAATGATATATGTGGTAAATTGTAGAATAAAAATATACACATGGCATGCTAGTGTGGGGTAAAGGACTAAGGTTCCTCCCATGGGTCGGGTTGGACTGATGCTCCATCCCACCCTATAATGCATGGGTTAGGGTGCCAGACTAATTCTCTAGGATTCTATAGATGAAATGGATGATTACCTGGATCGATTATCCAAGGTATGTATGGTAAAATTGGATGATATTACATGGAATGACACTCCAAGGTATTTAAAACAGGTTATTTGTGTGATTTTTTCCCTAGTTAGTTATGAAACATGACTAATTCCCTTTTGTGTGGATATTTACTAGGGTAGGGCATAGCGAAAATGAGGGAAACTCTTATCCTATGGAAGAATTGTTTTTAATGACCAAGTGAATATTTTTAATTAATGGACATGTTGTAGTTTTTGATTAGTGAACACCCCTTTTGGTAAAGAGTGTGTGTAACCGATTTTGCCTTGGCCTAGAATCCTAGTGTGACCTATTTTAGTTTTTATTTTGTTGGTCTTAGATAACATAATGATAAAATAAATATTATATAATTAAATAAAATTTTTCCCTTTTTTCCCATTTTATTTATTTCACATATTGCTTCACACAATTTTTTAAGGACTGGCTATTTATTTAGAAATTGTGGGTGGTGGACTACTGAGTTGTACACAAAACCTACTCAGGCCACCAAAGAGAATGGGTATCTATGAAGATGTGACTTATTTTAGACATATTATTAGGATAAAGACCTGTTGTTTGGTGGTGCATGGGATGACGAGTTGGAGCATGGGAGGTCTGGACTAAGAGGGTACTTGGGTCTGAGTTCAGAGCCTTTTTCTTGTTTTGGTCTTGGTTGATACTGTATTCAATCATGGCTTATAGTAAAATCTCTATATTTTTTGGCATCATTTTTAATTGGTATCATATTAGATTTTGTTTCATGATGTCCATTTATTATTCTTGTATGTTGTCTTTCAATGTTACTTATGTTATAGATTCACTCTCACAAGCAGGCATAGTCTCCTCATGTTTTCCTTTATACCATCACTTCTATTTGGTAACCTTTGGAATTTAGGGAGGCACGCATAAGTTCATATGGTGACCCATCTTGGTAACTTTTTTTTGCAGTAATATGATATCATCATTCTTCTGTACTAAAATGACCATGATTTTTTTTTCATAGTTGAACATGATTTATTATATATAAATGCACTTAATAAAACTCATAAGATTGATAGGCCTCGTGTATTTGGTTATTAAGAACATTAAATAACAACATAACAACATTAAACATGCATCATTATTTGGAACTTCTTTTTTATGACCACAAAATTCCTTCATACTTAACATTGCATGGGATAATATGTGGATATACATAAGAAAAGGGTGAGATATAAAGCCTAGTAAGGGATTAAATAAAGAAAAACATGAATAATACAATATATTTTAGGTGATAGACATATTAATTAATCATAATATAAAAATGAACATAATTTCATGATATAGAATTATTATCATAACATGGAAATGTGGAAACAACTTAAAACACTACATCATTAACGTAAAAGAATTAAGTAAACCCCTATCCCAACATGGTGGGAAAAAGTCCTATAAAATAATTATTTAAACCCCTATCCCAACATGATGTATCATAATACTAAATATTACCCAATTAATTTGAGTGTTATCAGGGTGGACCCTTCATAAACATTTCAATTACATGCTTAATTGTGCCACATAGATCACATAACATGGATTCATTCAAAATTATCATTTATTCCATCACCGAAGAATGTGTAATACATACATGTCGGTCCCCAATAAATAATTATATGTGTATAAAGGTGAATATCATTGATATAGGAATGGGTATGGTATTCACTACGTGATGATTTTGGAATGGAAAATATTGGTGTAATTTCAGCTACAGAACGACATCATATGGAAATCAATAAAATGAGTAGATGATAGTGAATAGGTTATATCATCATTTATACATGAAATAGAATGTTATTTCATCATTGAACTTAATATTCCAACAAATGAAATATAATTAATGATTCATAATACAAATTAAGTTCTTGAAATGGAAATGAGAATAGAGAAATCCCTTACAAAATTTTAGCGTAGTAACAATATAGGTTAGGGTCTAAATGGGGGAGGATAAATGATCCCTCGTTGAAATAAAATAAAATGGATAGTATCAAATTTATTATAAATGGATGAAAATATAACCAATTTAAAATAAAAAGACTAATTGCAAAAAAACATTCTTGAATTGAAGGGAAGAGAGAAAGGCATGAATCCTATACTTGGATGTGTTATCCCAAATGATTTAGAGAGGCTTCTTGGGAGATTAGGGGCACCTTGGGATGACTCTATGGAGTAGGGGAAATAGGTTTGAAAAGATTATAATAGCTTTACTAGAGATGAAATGGATATTTGGTTGGTTTATATTGGAATGGTGGGGGAATTCCTTATTATTTTATTTTTGGACACATCACACAAAAATATTCAAAACCACAAACCATCCCACAATTTTTGTTTGTTGTTTTTGGAAAAGGGGAGTTGTATAAATTATTTTATAGTTCTATGGTCCGAAGATATTAAAATATTTATCTTTCTTATGTGGAGTAGAGTCACACTTTCAAAGAAATGATTTTAAAATCTTAATATATTTTATATGTCTTGGAGGATTCAATTTGGCTTTATAAAAAATTAAATTATCCTAAAATTAAATTATTTTAAAATAAAAAATATATATTTTCCTGAAAATAACTTTTATATTATTTTATTACATTACTATTAGGTCATTATGATGTTATAAAAGACATTATTTATTTATAAGGTATTTAATTTTTACCCAAAAATTTGACTATCTCCAAAAATTTTGAAAAATTCATTATTGGACAATTTCAATTTACTGATTCCAAAAATCACATTCATTTTATCTAAATATTTTTATAAAAATTTTAATTTTTTCATTCAAAATGAAAACTGATATTTACTAAAAATTGTCAAGTTTTGACAAAAACAGTTTTCAAACATTTATAAAAATTAGATTTGACATTATAAAAATTTTACGATTATTTATATTTAATAAAAGTAATTTAATAATAATATTTTATTAAAATAATATTTAATTCAAAAATAAATTAATTCATCAAAATATATTTCTTAACTGAATTTGAATATTAACCAAAAATAATATTTGTGCATTAAAAATCATTTACAAAGTTACAAATAAGAGAATAAAAGTATATTAATAATTTTTTAAAAACAACAATTCAGATAATCATAATGATACGGGCTTGTTAAATATCCTCTTATTACACCAGAATATGACCTAAGAGTAATGTTTGTGATGGTGGAGCTTTCAAGGGGCCGTTTAGTTAACATGGTTTGGGATGTGATCTCTATGAGCTTGAACTTCACCCATAAACGGTTTTTTCTCTTGCTTAAGTTGTTGCATCTTGACTTGGGATTGGAATGGAGAAAAGCCTATAAATGCTATTTCCCTTGTAAGCTCTAATAAATGGGCTTCCTAGGGTATAATCCTGCTGGTTTGGGCCATCAAATCCTTTTTACATGTCAAAAGGATTTGTTAAAACCCCATATGTATACTAGTCATATGATCACAATTCAACGGTTATATTATCAATGGTAATGATACATAAAGGTCATTTAAATCTAATTGGTTATAATAAAACAAAAGGAGTGATTATGTTTTATATATCCATATGAAATTTAAAAGAAATGAAATTTTATTCATAAATGTCTGGGTCATTACATACTTCCCCCCTTAATAAATATCATCATTGAAATTTAATTTTCCCAAACTAAAACTGATTAGGGTAACTCTGCCACATCACTTCTTCTAGTTCCCACGTCGCTTCTTAAAAATTTTGTTTTCTCTAAAAAGCATTGAAGAGGGGAATTTTCTAATTTTTTTGAACCTTTTCTCTACGATCTAATATCTTCACCAGTTTATCATCATAAAATAAGTCTTTCTATAATGGTACCATCTCTGTAGTGATGAGTATGGTATGTACGTTCTTAAGAGTGAAAAATTGAATACATCATATACTTGAGAAATATTCTATGGTAGTGTTAGTTGATAGGACACAGCCTTGATGCAATCAAGGATCTAAAAAAAGGAATGATGTACCCTGGACGAAGAATTCCCTTCTTCTCAAATCTCATAACTCTCTTCCATTGAGATATGCTGAGGAATACCATGTCTCCAACATCAAACTCTACGTCTCGTCGATGATCGTCAGCAAATCCCTTTTGTCAAATTTGAGAAGATTTGATGTGTTTTTGGATGGTCTTAGCCTTATCCTACATTTCTTTGACCATTTCTAGACCAATAATTATTTGTTCCTCAACTTTATCTCAAAATGTCGATGTTCTACACATCTTCTCATAAACAGATTCATAAGTACCATTTGAATTCTTGAGTGGAAACATTTGTTGTAATAGAACTCCACCCAAGGAATATTTTAGTCCCATCCACCTTTTATGTCCATTGAGGAATCTCCTAACATTTCCTCAAGTTTCAACACGGTTCACTTAGATTGTGCATTGGTTTGAGGGTGATAAGTTGTACTGATGTTAAACTCAATGTTGAGAGTATATTGGATAACCTTCGAGAACATAGTGATGAATCTTGGATCTTTATCGGACACAATTGATAGTGGTACTCCATGAATCCTTACCATTTATTTGTTTTATATCTGTGCCACTTGATCTAGTGAAAAATCCTCTTGATTTACAATGAATTGTGTAGACTTTGTAAGATGATCCACAATAACCCATATAGAATTGTTTCATTTGGATGTCTTCAGAAGTCCGGTGATAAATTCCATGGTGATGTTTTCCTTTTCCATGATGGTATGGGTAATGATTGCATCATCCCCTTATACATCTACTCTCATCCTTCACTATTTGACTTACTAGGAACATTGTTGTATATTTAGGGATCAACTTTTTCATGTTATCACACCAATAGTGCTCCTGGAGATCTTGATACCGCTTCATGTTTCCTAGGTTAATGGATAAATTTGAACTATGTGAATCATCCACAAGTTCATTATTTAACTCTAGATTTTATATACCACATAGTCATGACCAAAATCACACAATTACTTCTTCATTTACATTGTTCTCCAACGATTTCCCTTTTTTTGATCGTTTACATATTCTTTTAAATTCCCACATAATGTTGTTGATAATACATTATACTTTCCAAAAGAGAATGTTGAGAAATAATTTTTGAATGGATTTATGATGTTCTCTTCTTTATTATTCCCCTATCCATCTTTGTAAAATCTATGAATATTGGATCTTGTTCAATTCTCATCAATGATAGAATGGTTGGGTCTTTTATACAAAGAAAATCTGCCCCATTATTCACTTTCCCAGGGTGGTAATGGATTGAGAGGTCATAATCCATGATGATCTCTGACTATTTTCATTAGTTCATATTTAGCACATTCTGTGTGAATATATATTTGAGACTTTTTTATCCATATATATTTTACACTTCTCCCCAATATATAATTCCACCAAATTTTCAATGCAAATATCACCGCTTCCAAATCCAGATCATGTGTGGGATAGTTTCACTCATGAATTCTCAATTTCCTTGAGGCATAGGAAATGACTTCGTCATTCTACATCAATACACACCCATGCCCTTCTTTTAATCATCATTGTAGATTATGAAAATCTCACCACTTGTGGGTCGTGTGAGAATATGGGTAGTGATAAGCCTCTTAATCATCTCCATAAATTTTTCTTCACATTAATCATTCCAAGAAAATGTGTCTCCCTTCTGAGTTAGATTGGTAATAGGGTTTGGAAATCATGTGAAATTTCTCACAAATCGATGATAATATACAGATAATCCCATGAAGATACCGATATTCTTCAAAGATGTTGGCCTTTTACATCCTTCAATTACTTTATTTAAGGATACATATATATCTCGTTACTTCTGATGATATTCTCTAATAATGATTCTTCCTTCAACCAGAACTCATACTTGCTATACGTTTCATAGATCTTCACCTTTCACAATGTCTCTATTACAGTCCATAGATACTCCTTGTGCTCCTCCTTTGCTTTGGAGTATATTAGAATATCATCTATAAAGACTACCAAAAATTTGATGAGGTAATCTCTAAAGAATATATTCATTGAGTCCATGAATATTTATAGATAATTAATGATTTTGAAATGCATTACAATGAACTCATAATGCTCATACCTCATAAAAAAGTAGTCTTGGGGATATCCTCCTTTTTCATCTTAACTTGGTAATATACTGACATTTGATCAACCATTGTGATGTATTTTTATCCATGTAGTTGATCGAACATGTAATGAATTAGTCGTAAAGGGTACTTGATCTTTATCATGATTTCTTTGAGATCTTTATAATCAATGAAATGTCACGTTGACCCATCCATATTCTTGACGAAGAGTATTGTATCACCCCATGGTGAAGAACTAGGGTGTATACCCCCTTAATCCAGATTCTTTTGTAGTTATTTATTTCACACCTCAATATTTAAAATAGTAATTCTATATAGATTCATGGATATTGGAAATTCCCTAGGTTTAAGATCAATCGATAATTTAATTTCTCTTCAAGGAGGAAGACCAGGAAATTCCCTGGAAAAAAAATTAGTGAATTCCCTCACAATAGGCATGTATTCGAGGATGGTTCCTTCCATAGACTCAATCATCTGAGAAATATATAGGTGCTAATATGGAAGTAATATCCATTCTTGAGATCATAGTGCTAAATAAAATTCATCCACCACCTTTCACTTGTATAGAATCAGGAGTCAATTCACCATATAGAGAGTAATTTCCCTCTCATGAGAATTTATGGTGGCTCTATATATAGAAATCCAATCCAAGACTATAATTTCATCAAATTCCCCAAAAGTAAGATTGATGAGGTTCTCCAGGAAGATAAATACAAAAATTGTAATATGGGATGAGTTATATTCATGGGATGGAATAATTTCACCATTTTATTTTTTCACTGACATCTCTACTTCCATTATTCGTGGTGATCTTTGGATTCATCTAATAAAATTTTAAGATATAAAATAATGTGTAGAAATAGAATCAAAAAGTATATTCACTACTCTTGAATTAATAACTAGTGTACATGTCACAACATAGTTTTCATGGGTAACTTTAGAGGTAGTGATGGAAAATCTCTCCCTTTATACCTTGGAGGTTGTTGGTTGCCTCCAAAAACCATTTTCTTAGGGAATTGGTTCACAAAGTGCCCCAGTTATTTGTAGTTATTGTAATGAACAATACTTTCAGCATCGAATATAGAGTTTCTTTCCTCTATCATAGAAGTAGGTTTTTATTTCTAGTAATCTCTGGCTAGGTTCTCTTCCTTCCCACACATAAACCATTTCTTCTTCCACTTCGAGAAATTCCCAAGATGCTTATTTCCATGGATTTGAAAAGTTTGGTGTTGTAATTCTTTAGAACCGTTGGATTTTTCCATCAGACCACCAGAATTAAACTCCACTTTCCCCTTATTATCCCCATAATACCCCTATGATTCTCCGATCTCAATCTCAACATTGAGGGCACATCAGAAAATCTCTTCATAGCTATCAAAGTTGGGGTTCTCCAGGGATATTTTTTAGGTTATGTTTTATCCCAAAAAGAAGAATTCAACCTCGAATTTGAGGGTAAAAACAAAACTAGAGGTGTATCATGTGATTCTAGTGAAGTTTTCATCATATTCCTCAATAGATTCATCATCCTTTTTCTTGAGTGCATGTAAATTCATTTCCATCTTTAGACTGATGGTGCCAGGAAAATAGTTATCGAATAAACTTTTCCAGAAATCCATCTATCCCATCGCCATGATATATTCATAAGGCTTAATATTTTTTATCAATTTCCACCATTGATCAGCTTCACCCCCATTTGATGAGTAGCCAGAAGATCCATCTCTTCTTCTAAACATTTAAGGATATAGAAGACATTCTCAAAGGATTTGATCCATTTTTTTGTGATTGAGGGATCAGATGATCCCTTACAATTATGAGGCCATTGTCTCATTAAGCTCTTGATTATAAATTATTCTTTCTCAGGAGGGGTCGGACGTTCTCCTTAATCCATGTTTCTACTAAAAACAATAGTTAACTAAGAGAGTATCATGAAAATGTTTTTGATTCTTGCTCCAATCAGATTGGAAATATCATTAGGGAATTCATCACATTGATCTTTTCATCATTTCATATCACCATTCCCTCTATTATAAGCCATTGAATAGAATAAAAGTAAAAATTATGGTTAAATATTATAAACTATTAGATAAATAAAGGTTAATCCAATAAAATTAATGGGATAATAGATAAATTAATTTATCTCTTTAAATTATGAATTTCTAGGCATCGATCTATGTTATACATGATCTACATCCAATCATATATTCTTAGGGGAATTTTTTTTATTATCTTAATAATGGTTCATAAAAATCTTATAAATTTACTGAAGCATATCTCCCAGGAGAGTCGAACTAAGAGTGAAGCATTTCCCATTTTTGTGTACCGGTTCTTATTCGAGTCTATTTCAAAGTTGTGTATTTAGGTTTTACACCTAGATAAATCTATGCTAGTGTCACCTCTACCTATTCATATCCAGATAGGGATGTATTATCTTGATAAACCAATTAATCTATACTCACCAGAATTTAGGGATTGTTTTAATATACTTAGTCTTAGCCCTAAGGATTTCACTAGATTTTTCTAATCCTAATCTCAAAAATAACTATTCCTACCCTCTGATACCGACTAAAATGACCCTACTTTTTATTTCATATTTAAAGAAGATTTATTAAGTAAAATCTCACATAATAAAAATCATAAGATCGGGATTTATAGTGTATTTTGGGCTTAGGATAATTACAAAACTTAAAACATAAAATATAGATCTTTATTGATTACTTCTTTTACATGACCACAACATTCCGTCATACTGACCATTGCATTGGATAACCTGAGAACATAAATAGGAAAAGGGTGAGATATAATTCCCAGTAAGGGAGTAATCAAGTCATAACATGAAGAATACAATAAATGTTGGGAAATTGACATATCAATGGAGCATAAGAGAAACCTTAACATAACATCACGATATATCATGATTATAATAAACTGGCAATGCGGCCACAACATAAAAGATTGTGTCATTAACATAAGGTAATCTTGTAAACTAGTGTCCCAACATGGTGTAAGATATTACTATAATGGAATATGGAAAACCCCTATCCCAACCTAAAATATCATGATACTAAACCCTACCCAATGCTTTGGAGTGCTATCAGAGCGCACCCTTCGTAAACATTTCAATCTCATGCTTAGGGTTGCCACATATATCATATAACATGGATCTATTTGATATAATAATTTATTACATGATTAATAAATGTGGAATAAATATATTAATGTCCCAAATAATTTATTATAAGTTTATAAATATGAATACTTTTGATAGAGTAATGGGTATGGTATTCAATACATGGTGATTTTGGCATGGAAAATTGTTCTATAATTTTTGCAGCATAACGACATCATATTGATATTTATAAAATGGTAAGATAATGTGAATGGGGTGTCTCATCATTTATACATGAAATGGAAAATGAGGGGATCATGGAACATAATATCCCCACATATTAAATGGAATTTAATATGCATAATACAAATGAAGTGCTGGAAATGGAAATTTGAAGAGAGAAATCCCTTACAAAATATCAGTGTTGTAACGACGTATGATAGGGTCTAAAAGGGGGAGGATAAATAATCACTTATTGAAATACAATCAAAAGGATAATAGGGAATTGATTATTAAAGAATTAAAATTTAACCAATTGGAATTATAATGTTTAATTTCAAAAATGGTACTTCAATTGAAAAGAAGAGAGAAAGGTAAGGATATGTCACTTGGATATGTGTTCTCAAAGGCTCAGGAGAGACTTATTGGGAGATTAGGGGAACCTTGGGAGGACTCTAGGTAGTATGGGAAGTTGGGGGAAAAGATTCAATGATTTTAGTGAAGATTAATGGGTTCTTCGGTTGATTTATGTGGGAAATGTTGGGGGATTATTTATTATTTCAGTTTTAGACACTTCATGCTAAAATATTCAAAAACACAAACCATATCATGTTTTTCCCTTGTTTTTTGAAAAAGGGGAGTAGTATAAATTATTTTATATGGATAAGGGATGAAAACATTTTAATATTTCATTTTCTTATGTGAAGGTCAGTCACACTTTCAAATAATTGATTTTAAACTAATAAAATATTTTATATGTCTTTGATGATTCAATATGGATATATAAAATAAATCAAATAAATTTAAAATTACATTATTAAAAAGTGAGAAAAGATATATATGGCTGAATATAACTTTTATAGTATTTCATTACGTCACTATTTGGTCATTTTGAAGTCATAAAACACATTATATATTTCACTAGTGAAAAAAACATTTTTTACGTCAATTATTGTTCATTTTTTACATCTATTTTTGGCCAACATTATTGTAGGAGACGTTATAAATATATTTTTTTACATTGGTTATTTTGAAACTGATGTAAAAAATATAAATCCGAATCCATTTTCACATCGGTTTCTAAAATAATGATGTGGAAAATGGGTCGTAGTCATGATTTATTACGGCAGTTTTTAAATAACCATCATAATATGTTGTTTGTTAAATAATTTTTTAAATAACCAACTTAATAAATAAACCCTCTAAAACATATTTCACATCGGTTTTCTAATAAACCATGTAAAAACCCAAGGTTATCATGTTGGTTATTTTTATAACCGATGTGATAAACCAGTCTACGAATCGGTTTTTCACATCAGCTAAAAAATAACCAACATGAAAACATATATACTATGTGGATTATTAAATAACCAACATAAAAATAATCCCCATGAATTTATTAGATCGGTTATAAAATAACCAATGTAAAAAAATTTAACAATATAGTTCAGTCATTACAAGGCAGTACCAAAGAGGAACTAGAATAAGCAGAAAACAAACCAAAACCACTAGATCGCCCCCCTAGACACCCCTACCCCCTGGACACATGCCCACCCTCTAGAACCCTCCCGCACCCCTGGATCCCCCCCACCCCATGGACCCCCCGTACCCCCATGGAAAGCCCACCCCCACCCCCTGGACACCCCCTTCCCCTGGACACCCCCATCCCCTGTGCACCCCCACCCCCTGGACACCCCCACCCACTGGTCCCCCCCCACCCCACCCCCCTACACACCCCCTTCCCTTGGACACCCCCACCCCCCTGGACACCCCCTTCCCCTGGACACCCCCACCCCCTGGGCACCCCCACCCCCTAGGCACCCCCACCACCTGGACACCCCCACCCACTGGTCCCCCCCCCCCTCACCCCCTGGACACCCCCACCCCCTGGACACCCCTTGGACCCCCACCCCCCTGGACACCCTCCCACCCACTGGACAACCCCCACCCCTGGACACCCCCACCCCCTTGGACACCCCCACCCCCTTGGACACCCTCCCACCCAATGAACACCACCCCACCTCACTGGAAACCCCTTGTACACCCACCCACCCCCTAGATAGCACCCCACCCACTAGACAACACCCCACCCCACTGGACATCCCCCACCCCATAGACAGCCCCTCCAACCCCCAGGACACCCCCCCACCCACCCCTAGAAACCCCCACCCCCTGAACACCCTCCCACCCACTGGACACCCTTCCACCCACTGGACACCAACCCACCCCACTGGACACCCCCCACCTCCCCTAGACAACCCCCACCCCCTAGACACCCCCATCCCCCTTGGACAACCCCCAACCCCCTGCACACCCACCCGCCAGACAACCCCTCTCACCCCCTGGACACCCCCAACCCATGGAACCCCCCCCAACCCTTGGGCACCCCGACCGACTTGGATACCACCCCCCTGGACACCCCACCACTAAACATCCCCCCTAGACACCCCCACCCACCCACCCCCCCCACCCCATGGACAACCCCACCCCCTAGACAGCCCCTCCCACCCCATGGACACCCCTACACCCTAGAAACCCCCCACCCCACCCCACCACTGGACAACCTCCCACACACTGGTCACCACCCCACCCCAATGGACATCCCCCCCAGGAAAGCCCCCCACCCCCTGGACACCCCCAACCCCCATGGACACCCCCCCCCCCCCGAACACCCACACCCCTGGGATAGCCCCTCCCACCCCTAGAAACCCCCCTGGACACCCACCCACCCAGTAGATAGCCCCCCCATCCCCACCGCCTCCCGTCTAGACACCCCCTACCCCCTTGGATAGCCCTCCCCCCCAGAAACCCCCACCCCTGGATATCCCCCCTCCCTACCCACCACTAGACCCTCCCATCCCCATGTACGACCCCCCCCAACCCCCTTGGACCCCCCCCCCCACATGAAACCATTACTATTATCTGGCAAAGTATGAAACAAGAAGAAATCAGACCAAAAGAAGACCAAAACTAGACCAGAATCCAAACTAGAAAAACATTACAACTATACCAAAAAATGAAGAACCAGAGATAAATTAAACATTCACATATATATGTTTCATACCAATAACAAAAAAAAGGAATCTTCCAACACTATGTGATTATATTCTGTTCAAATCTCTCAGCAATATAAAGTGTTCTTTGTTCCTCATCCAATGCATGTCTTTTAGGGGAAATAAATTGTGGGTCCATGAATCCATATACATCTATCCGTTCATTCTTCTCACACATGTTATAAATATACCTGATACTAAAGAGACATAATTATATATTTTTAATATATATAATGCAGGTAAAGGTGTTAACACTTACATAGAAAAAATCTGCACCACCTTGATGTCCAACATATCTCGAGTAACAACCTCCATGAAATCATTTGGTAGAATCCCCACATTGATTTCACGTCCACAAACATGTGCTTCCATTGGAAACTCATAATGATCTTCCAACAAATTAAAATATCTTGACAATCGGTAGAGACTACTATAATGTGTATCTTATGTTATAACCATTTGTATTTTTTTGTCTATACAGTATTTCATTACCTTTGAAGTATTCCTATAAAAATAAATAGAAAAATATATTAGTTTTAAAATGATAAAATTTTAATAAGAAAATATATAAAAGATATAACATAAATACCTCTATGGTAATGAGTCGTAGAAATCTGGATGGCCAATCTAAAAAGTGGCTGATACTATGTCCAACTGTCGTCACCTCATCTGTGAGTAATGGTAGTCAAGCTGGTCTATCTATAATATCATGTACAGTGACCATATGATGCTCTACATCAAACTGTTGACAATGAATTGTATCTACTACACAGTATACAAGCCCATATGTAACTATATGATGATGATGATCATTAGCATATAACTCACGATATGTAGGAAGCTGTGGTAGAGGAGTAGGATAAAAAATGGGGTCTGTAGGCGGAGGTGGAGAGTCAGAGATATTGGCGGAGGTGGAGGATAAAAAAGAAATAAACATATGTTACCTGTAAAATTCGTAATGTAAAATTGGATTTCTATCCCAAATTCCTTCGTCATGATCGTTCCTTATGGCACAAATCATGCCTTCAACATGCTTATCATTATTTTATGCTAATCTTTCCATGGAAGTAGGGATCTCACATAAGTCATCATCTTCATCATGTTGATCCTCACCAACATATTGTTTTCTCCCTTTTAAAACAATAAACTACTTCATATCTGATTGATCAACTACTTAGAAAATCTATTTTTCATGTGCGGCCATTATAAAAGAATCTAATGTGTCTTCCAATCTATTCAGATTAATAATTTTCATTTCAAATTCATCATTTCTGACACTGTTGTTACCGATAAACAATTTTCAGTTAAAAACATGAACATTAATTTTAAATCAATAAACCTGCCATATTTTTTCAATGACTCGATAATATGAACTTGATGCAGAAATTGGGTTTTTGTCTTTAGAACTCGAAAAATGCATTGCTTCTGCAAACACCAATACACCACTATTATGAACTACACTTTTATTGTCCTGAGCTTTCATATGAAATATATAGCCATTAATTTCATACTTGGACCATGTTATCACATTTAAACTTGGACCACCCACTAATCATTTTAATGTCTCTGATACATCTGATCTACCGAGCAAGGTCTTTTTAATCCATGGAAAAAATATTTTGTTGTGCTCATTCATAATCCAAATTTCTTTCTTCTTTGGATGACATTGTTTCAACTCAGTAATACGAAATGTGATATACAGTTGATCATTATCTATGTTCTTCAAGAAGTATAATTATACCTTCTTCATCAGTTTAACTGAAAATGATTTTACTTTCAAGCCCCGAATTCCCCTACACTCATTATAAACTCAATAATGGAGAGATAGAGGCAAACCTATGTGCTCCACCATAGCCAAGTATCTCGTAAAAAACTCTACAACCTCCTCAAAACTATACTTTTCAAAAACAGAGG
This sequence comes from Viscum album, assembly GCA_963277665.1. Classification (NCBI taxonomy): domain Eukaryota; kingdom Viridiplantae; phylum Streptophyta; class Magnoliopsida; order Santalales; family Viscaceae; genus Viscum; species Viscum album. Next base: position 1,068,823,897 of record OY728136.1, read on the forward strand.
ATTCAAGTCGATATAGATTCAAAACATACCCCTTCAATATTTTCATATACCTTTCAAAGGGATACATCCAACGAGAATAAACTGGTCTACAATGCTTTATTTCTTGAACTAGATGAACCATTAAGTGCACCATTATATCAAAAAAAGATGGAGGAAAATACATTTCCAATTGAAAAAGTATAGAAATTGCATCCTTTTCCAAAATTTTCAAATAATTCACAACAACCACGTTATTGAAAATTGGATTGAAAAAATAAGACAACTTCATTATAGTATTTATGGCACGGATGGGAGGTATTCCACACAATGCAGCTGGTAGTAGTTGTTGGATCATGATGTGAAAATAATGAGATTTCATAACTATCAACTTCAAATCCTTCCAATATAATTTTTTTACATTTGAAGAATAACCTTGAGGTAGTTTGATATCATGAAGACACTGACAAAAGCTAATTTTATCCATCTTAAATAATGTATGACAAGCTGGGGGAAGAAATCTACTTCTTCTATTAAGAGTCAGAGATAACTCCAAATGTATTCCCATTGAGAGTAAGTCTAATCTTTCATTCAATCCATCTTTTGTCAGTCCTTTAATATCTAACAATGTTCTTATCAAACATTCACATATATTCTTCTCCATGTGCATGACATCAAAATTATGTTTCACTTCATGATATCTCCAATATGGTAGCTCCAAAAATATTGACCTTTTCATCCAAATATGTCTATCATTACCAGATTTATCTGTCTTTCCAAATGACACTTCAAGGTTTTTCACCCTCTCAAAATACACACCAGGGGGTAAATGTTTTGGAGCAATATAAAATTCTTGAGAGCCATTGAATGCCTTTTTTATTAGTCTTCTATAAAAGTGATCCATAGGAAAAAAACATTCTATGTCTATGACTCATGTATATTTTTTTCCTCCCATGATGCAATTGAAAACATGAATTATGTTGTTCACAAAATTGGACATTTTTTATACCCCCCTAACACTGTATCTAGGAAAATTTCCATATGCTGGGAAGTAATTTATAGTGAACATAAGCACTCTATGCAGATGAAAATAATCAATTTTTATAAGAATCATACACCCTAATACAATACTCCCATAAAAGCTTCAAATCATTAATCAATGGGCACAAAAAAACATCAATATAATTTCTAGGTTGCTTCAGGCCAGAGATCATTATACTAAAATCATGACATATTTACTCTTCATACAAACATTAGAAGAGAGGTTGTAAATTACCAATAAAATAGTCCATGAAATATATCTACTACTGAGGGTTCTGTATAGATTCATTCCATCTATGTACAAACCTTGTCTATGATTTCTAATTTCATTTCCAAATGTTGGATATTGCTCATTCAATTTTCTTCCATTATAGTCAATCAGCTGGATGTCATATTTTTTCATTACATATCTGCTCATCGTCATGCCATCTTAACCTTTTTTGCATCATGTGAATTAGTAAATAAACATTTCAAAGGATGAATTATATAAAGATACCAAAATAAATTCATAGGGATCTTTTTATTCTCTACATCAGCCTGTGATTTTTCTTTCAACTTATACCCTGATATCCCACATTTAGGAGACTCTAACAGAAATTCATATTCCTTCCTATATATCAAACATTCATTAAGATAGGCATATATTTTCTTGTATCCCAATACAATCAGGCATAATATTTTCTAGGCCTTATATTTTGAATATGGAAGATCATTGTCTTTTAGAAGAATGACTTTCAACAATTCAAGAAGCTCTGTAAAACGTTTTTCAATCCATTCATGTTTGTCCTTCAGGTTAATCAATTTTAACATCACCGACAACACTGTAAAATCTATACAACCAAGATATAATGGTTTTAAGCATCATCATATAGATGTGCAACTGTCAGTTCTATCTCAATTTTTTCTGCAACAATATCACAAATCATTTCTTCAATTCCATCGGAGTTACCATGTTGCAAATAATCATCATCAGTAGAACTGACAATGTGTCTAGTTTCACCATGCCAAATCCATGGGAGGTAAATCGGATTAAAACCATGGAAAATCAATTGATCTTTTATGTCTCCACTTTTCAACTTCTTCATTTTCAAACATTTCAGTCATGGATGGAAAAACATGTCACTACTTAGAAAATTTTGTTTAGAAAATTCCAAAAAGGGCATCAACTCATTCCGCATATTCATTTCTCATTTGATGTGTCATAATCCAAAATCGACTCATTTTTACCTATAAAAAATATAAAAAGTATACATCTTGTTAAGATAATCCAATTTTATATTTATATGGAAATTTTCAAAATTTTAAAGTAAAACAATTTTGATATATAAAACAAATCTATGTGTATTTGAAGAATATATGCATGAAAATGTTTTTTAAAAAATATAGTTAGATATAACAGTTTTAAATTCATCTTGGATTATTTTTTCTTAAGGTACACAAATAATACATCTCGGTGCAACTGGATTCCAAATTCACCCTTCCATAAAAACGAAATATGAAGTATAAATATTAAAATATGTATAAATTCACTACTAAAAATTATGCCTTTCCCAATAATTTGAAACCATTGGGATAGCCCATGAAATCGTTGGGATAGAATATCCCAATGATTTCACAGAATGTTGGCATGATTATCTTTGTAATAGCCACATACCAATGATTTTATAAGAACTGTTTGTATAGACCACTTTGAGTTAAAATATGCCAATAGTTTCAATGAAACTTTTGGGATATATATATATAAATAAGGGGGTGTCCATGGGGGTAGGGGCGATCTAGGTGGTGGTGGAATATATCCAAGGGGGTAGGGGATATCGAAGGGTGTGGGGTGTCTAGGGGGTGGTAGGGGATATCCAAGTGGGTGGGGGTGTCCAGGAGGTGGGGGAGTGGTGTCCAGGGGTGCGGGGGTGGTCAATCCCCCTACCCCATTGGACCCCCCTGGACACCCCATGGACACCACCACCCCTAGACATCACCCCCATCCCCTAAACAACACCCCCACCCCTCTGGACACCCCCGCCCACTGAACACACCCCACCCCCTAGATACCCCCTACCCCTTTGGAGAGCCCACTCACCCCCCTGGACACCACCCCCACTCCCTGGACACCCCCCGGACACCACTCCAACTGTTACCCCCTTGGACACCACCTCCTTGGACAGCCCCCCTCCCCCACCCCCCACCCTTGGAAATCCCCAACACCCCTTTAGACATCCCCCCACCCCTGGACATCCCCCACCCCTTTGGACACCCCCCCCCCCCCAAAACACCCCCACCCCTTTGGGGACTCATGACACCCTTGGATATCCCACTCACCCCTGGACATCACCACCCCACCCCCTAGACACCCCACCCCCTAAACATCCCCCACCCCCCAAATAGCCCCCCCCCCCCTCAGGACACCCCCACCCCCTAGACCCCCTGGATATCCATTACCCCTTTGTACAACTCACTCACCCCTAGACACCCCCCCAACCCCTAGGACACATCCACCCCCTGGACACCACCCTCACCCCCTTGGACACCCCTTGGACACCCCCATCTCCTTGGACAATCCCCTTACCCCTTAACACCCCCTAGACACCCCCCTGGACACCACCACCCCCTTGGACACCCCCTAGACATCCCCACCCCCTAGACATCCCCTACCCCCTTGGACAGCCCACTCACCCCCCACCCCCCGAACACCCCTACCCCTATGGACATCCCCCTTACACCCTTGGACCCCCTTTGGACATCCCCAACCCCCTTTGACAGCACCTAAACCCCTAGAAAACAACCCCCACCCCCGTGGACACCCCCACCCCCTGGACAACCCCCAACCCCTGGAAACCCCCCCCCCTGGACACCCCCAGTACGTGCTCACACACATGGTAGAACACACAAAAATCATAAACATTCATGATATCACTTCCATGGTTAATTTTACCAGAAAACATTTATCATGGTATAAATCAACACTATGATACTTTCCATGATAGCAAGAAAAATATAGAAAAATAACTTCTCAATAAATTAGTTGAGGGCATTGTGAAAAATGAAAAACTAAAAATGATCCGTGTGAGGATTACTTGAGTGTTGTGAGTCAACCTGATAGATCTAGTGATAATAAATATAATGAATGATGTTGGAAAAATGAGACTGGAGGGTATGACTTTGAAGAATATTTTCTAGGTTTCCATGTGAGAGAGACGAGTCATAGGTCGCCCGATCGAAGAAAAAATAATGACTGAATACAGGGCGCAATAAATCATTTAAAAGATTTATCAGGTTGGTTAGTAAAAATTTGACCTGATAAAATTTTTTTTGTATATAATGTCATTTATTTAATAACCGATGTATAAAATAATTTATCATGTTGGTTATTTTATACCGACATTATAAATGGTGTATTATCACGTCGGTTCTTTTGATAACCGGTGTGATAAATTGCCGAGATTTGCTTTATTAGGTCAGTTATTTTATAAATGATGTGACAAAGCACCCAGGATTAATATTTCACATCTGTTATAAAATAACGGACATGATACATCTATTTTTACAGCATTTCATGTCAGTTATATAGAACCTATGTGAAAAATTCTGATGTTTTAAATATTTTTTCCACAAGTGTTTATATGGTATTTAATTTTTATACAAAAAATCGATCGTCTCCGAAAATTATGAAGAATTCACCATTGTATTATTTCAATGTCATGATATTAAAATTATTATTTGTTTTGTCTAAATAAATTTCTAAATATGTGAATATTAATTTTTAAAGTAAAAATATACATTTATAGAAAATTGACTAGTTTTGACAAGAATAGTTTTCAAATGTTTATAAAAATTACATTTGAATTTGATAAAATTATATGATCATTTATATTAAATAAAAGTAATTTGAGAATAATATTTTATAAAAATATTATTTATGTAAAATTTCATTTAATACATCCAAATTGATTTCTTAATTAAATTTGAATATGATCCAAAAATATTATTGGTGTTTTAAAAATCATTTACAAAGTAATAATAATAGAATGTAAATATATTCATTATTCTATACAAAAAAATGAATATAATCATAATCCTATGGTATTGTTACATATCACTTTGTTACACTAGTATATGCACATAAATTAATGTGTGTGAGGGTGGGGATTTCATGGGGCCGTTAAGTGAACATGGTTTGGGTTGTGATCTTGATGAGCTTGAACTTCTCCCGTAAATGGTTTCACTCATTCTTATGTTCTTGGATATCTTCTTTGAATTGGTCTTGAAAAAATATCATAAATTATATCTCCCTAATAATATACAATAAATGGGCTTCATAGGATATGATCCTACTGGTTGAGGCCATCACTTCCTTTCTTTGTCTGAAAAGGATTTGTTAAAACCCTTTATTTATACTACTCTTTTGATCATTGCTCAATGACTATATTATCAATGGTAAGGATACATACCGGTCATTTAAATCCAATAAAATAAAATAAAACAATATTTTTTCATGTGTTTTTTTATATCCATATGACATTTAAAATAAAGGTAATTTTACAAATTAATATTCGGGTTATTACAGGTACGATGGACTGCCATCTCATGAAGTCATTTGATTGGTTCACGATTTACATTGAATGACTTAAGGATGGTTTTAATAAAACTATTTGCTATGTAATACATAATTATATTACAGAAATTATATATATATATATTTATTTATTTACCTTTATTTCCTTTAATATGAAAATAAAATGGAATCGTTGTTCATTTGTATGTACGATTTACTGTCTCCATGAACTATGTATTTCATTACCTGACACAAAATATTATGGATTAATCTAAATAAATATATAATAAATATATATTATAGTTAGATCATTTTTTATATTTTTTATTTTATTAAATTTTGATCTAAGTAATAGGAACAAGAAATAAAAAGTCAAAACATTCTTGAAAAATAATGCAATTAGCAACTGAAATGATAAAAATAATGAATGATTGTTAACAAACGGGTGATAATATATTATAAAAGGATCATATATGATATTATAAATATTAATATTTTTAATAATTTCATAACCTTCGTAAAACTATTATCTTTGTGGTTAAATGGTGCTTAATCGAAAGAGAGTGTAAGGTAAGGGATGTCTTCTCAATTTAGATTACAGTGATTCTTTTCTTATATTATGAACCAATTAAATTTTATGATGTGTATAAACTACCCCATTGAAATTTAATAAAATTAATAATTCCTAATTCATGGTATTTAATGTATCCATTAGAATCATTTTCTCTGAGGGTCTTTTCATAAAAATTTACCAAGTGATAATGGTAATTGTGAAATATCGCATTTTTTTTTATTGTTAACCTTCTCTTTAAACAATTACATTATTGTAATAATTTTCCAATGGAATTATAATTTATATTACAATGGAAATATTTTTATCATGTGTGTCATCAACTTTTTCAAAACTACTAAAATTTTTGGTTCATTTGCATTTGAATATTTTCTTCATGCCAATGTTATTAAGTAATTCATCCACTCCTGACTACTGGGGACAAGGTTCTTACTATTTATATCAAAGGAATATTTTTACAAAAAATGTAACCATGAATTTGGAAAACATAAATTTCAAAACATAACCCTAATATAGACTTTGAGTATAATTATATATAATATCATGTTGTTTTGGTAATTTTGAGGTTATGTGGGTACTCCTAAGAATATGTTTATATCATGATACTACAAGAGTATATGATTGCGGAACATATGTATATTGGGGAATTAACTCTAAAAAAGTTGAATCAAGAGTGAATCGAGTATAACCTAGTATATAAAAAAGTCCTTACTATTTACCTCATTGAAAAATCTTGGGGGATATGATTTTAATAATTTACATTTTTTTACAAACCAGTATGATTGATATGAATTTAATGATATCCCCAAAGAAACCAATTTTTATCATTCTGAGTTTAACAATGTATAAATTTCTAATTAATTGTATGTGTTACGCCATAGTTGGAACTATACATTTTGATTTAAAATCCCTAATTTTATGAGTTAATCTAGTGTATTAAATTATTTATAAATGGATACTAGAAAGAAGAATGGTATCAATACTCATAAATAGTGTAAATGTTGTCCTACTGAGGGAACTAATACATCTTGTATTGGAACGATGCAATTAATGGTTATATTAATGAATTTAAATCAGGTTATAGAAAATAACCTTTCATAGATAGAGAAACCTATTACACAATGATATTCTCATATGATGGAATTATTATACAATATAATCCCCCATTATTTAGTGGGTCCACAAATCCAATTGTTTTTGAGAAATTGATTATGTCTCTAGAAAAGATAATTATGACCTTCATATACAATAATAATTAAATCGATACCCTTGTGGTGTTTTCTGTCAAATGAGATGTTGATCAATGGTGGTCATTGATCTAGAATACATGTAATGAATAGGAAATAAAAATGATGGAGTTGAATAGTTTTAATTATACATACGTCATAAAATATTTCCCACATGAGAAAAAAAAATATGATAAAGGGAAATTCTTTTATAATAATGCAAATAGAGTATGAAAGTGTCATGTATTAGGAATATACCTTTACATTGTTGGATAAGTAAACTATGGGTTTTATACAGAAAAGAAACACAAGATTGTATATTAATTTAAAGGATTTAATACATTTATATCAAGTACATTATTCTCTAATTTTTTATAATTATATGATGAAATAGTTTTACGCACCATAAAAATGGAGAAAAAATTCTCTAAATATTACAAATTAAAGGGAAAACAAGATAAATATAGTTTATCCAAGCACCATGAAAATGGGATTACATCAAAGAATCATAATATAATACAGTATTTTCAACCTTTTAAATGTTGTGGAAAAAATAACCATAGGGAATGATTGAAGGGATTCAGAATTTTTTGTAATTATAAATATAGGGTTAACCAAGTTCATGAGTGAAAGGGAAAGAAACAAATCAATGATTTTAAGTGATAAATTTTTAAATATATGGGTAATAATGAAAATAAATTCCCCAATAATCAAGGTATTCCACCATATAAGAGTATAAGAGGATGTTACCAAGCTTAATTTATTAAGATATCTAATATATAAGTTTCCAATTATGTGGTGGAAGTAACATTAATCCCATTTTAAAAATTTCAACACTTTATTTAATTCAGGATCATCAAACTCATTTATATCTACCTTGTTTGACAAGCATATTAAAAATATCACTTTTTATTTAATTAGGTAATTTTCATTTAAAACAATAAAGGGAAGTCTCATTGAAATAATGATTTTTTGGGTAGTCCCTATTATGAAACATAAATGTGCTTTATTTTAAGAAATTATTATCATACTAATGGTTGACATTGATATAATCCACTGTATAGATAGGGATTCAAAATATGATGAAAAAATTTATTAAAAGATGAAGGAAATTATTATTTATAATGAATTTTTATTATTAATTAACATTAGAGAAGAAACATCATCATTAGTTTCTTGGAAAATTCAACCCCAATAGCTCTGCAAAAACAATTCGTGGGGAATAATAAAAAACACAAAGTATGATGAAGGTATTCTTTAAATTTTGGATGTACAAATTTTAAAGGAATACATTGATTTATTTCATGAATAATTTTCTAGATACTTCCTAGAGAATGAAGTATAATTTTATATTGATTTAACCATTGATTGAAGGCTAATATCAATGACTCCATATAGATTGTACATGATGGAATTATTGGAGTTCAAGAAAAAACTAGAGGGATTTGGTAATAAGGGATTTAATCACCCTAGAGATTCTTTTAGTTAATTCCATTTTATATTCTTTTTGAAGAGTGGTGGTTCTAATAGGATGTGTATTCTTATATAAAAATCAACTATATTATGATAATGAAAATGTATCACATTCCTCGCATTGATGACCTATTTCATCAACTATATGGAGAACAATATTTTTCAATGATGGATCGTTGTTCTGGATGTTACCATTTGAAAGTAAAGAAGGAATAAATTTAGAATATATCTTTTTATAAGAGGTATGGATGCTAAAATTTTAAAATAATTCCATTTTTGGACTAATGAACACTCTGTTTTCATGGATCTAAGAAAAGTGCATTGAAGGTTATATAGAAGATTTTTTTTGAAATTTATTGACGATATTTTTTGTATTTTAAACGTTTTGAGGATTATGAGAATCTCTCTCAGATAAATATTATGTCCCTTATAAAGAAAAAAGTTATATAGTAAATTTATTATATGTGATTTATGGATTCTAGATGATGATTTCGTTGGATATATTATCTCTAATAATGGAATATTAGTTGATCCTAAAAAGATAAATGTAATTAGATAATGGAATACACCAACAAGCGTAACTGAGGTATGTAGTTTCATTTACTGGGTTTTTTACTATTGGATATTGTTTTAGAATTTATCTTGAATGCCTAATCCATTAACCAGGCATACAAATAAAAGAGATATATTTTTTTTCGACAAATCAATGTAAATAATTTTTTTACAAACTAAAGAGAAGTTTGTTCAATGAAATGAACTAAAAAACCCATGATCCCGAGTTGGAAGTTGTGATTTTTTATTTCAATATATGAATCCATTATCTCTATAGTAAAGGATGTGAGATATGCATAGGTCATAAAATGCTCAATTTCTTTTTTTTTTCATGAAAATCACTCAATATGAGACAAATATCATGTCTAGATCTACTCAAGTATTATGATTTCTGAATACACCACCTATAAGAAAATATAATAAGGGAGTATATGCATTGATTATGAAATATGATGGATTTATGAACATATAAATATTCATAGGGATTCTATTTTCATGGATATTTTAAGTATGGGTATGAGGATTACTACATATGGGGAGAAATCAATCATTTTGAAAATGATTGATAAACTACATTATTAGAGTAGATAATGAATTAAAAATATAAGGATGAGAAATTTGTGAAAAAAATTAATGTTATGAATAATGGGAAATTAATAAATTTCACTTTTAATGACAGTGTGTCAAAATATGGAAAGAGGTTATGTGTTCCATTTATATGTGTGTGAAAAAGGGAATTATTGGATGATTCACATAGCTAAAATTTTTAAATACATATTGGTACCTAAAAAATGTATATGGATTAGAGGGAACCTTTTTTGGTAGGTAAAATGATGTGGTAAATTTTATATTATGTGTCTAGATGTTTTGTTGTTTAAGAAACAAATGTTGTGAGACAACAACCAAAAATATTCCTTTAAACTATTCCTCTCCCTATGTGGTAATGAGAAGATATTACTATAGAAATTTTCACATTATATCCAATTAATCATAGAAAGAATGATTCAATATGGTTTATCGTTGATCACCTAAAAATCTTACATTTCCTCACAATAAGAGATGATTTACTTATTTTGTTCTGCGATATAATCTATATTAATGAAGTTATAATACTTCAAGGTTCACAAGTATAAATCGTTTTTTGGTCATGATCCCTACTTTACATGAAAATTCTGGAAGATTTTTTGTAAGGCTTTTGGTACTAAGCTTCATTTGAAAATTTACTATGATACCAACATTGAAGGATAGTCTACAAGAATAATTGAAATTAAAGAAGACATGTTGAGGTCATTCTCACACGAGTTTTAAGGTATGTGGGGTGAGTACTTATCTTTGGTGGAATTTTAGTATAAAATTAGTTTCCATTAATGTATTCAAATGGAGTCATATGAATAATTTTATGGAAAGATATCTCATACTCCAACTTGATGGGATAAATTTAGTGAAAGGAAACTCATTCAACCATAACATGTTGAATAGTAAACGATGAAGGAAGAGGTTGTTACCACTCACATTAAAGCAGGTCAAAGTAGATAATAGAGTTGTGTCAGTCAGATAAGTAATTTTATGGAATTCCTTAAGTACATGAGACACTTTGGAAATTTTGAATGAATTGGATTCATAGTATATCTTTTGGTAATGCTTCGAAACATCTCAAAAGTACATGATGTGTTTTATATATCATTTCTAAGGATGTATATACCATAAAAAATCCATTTTCTCACCAATGATTAACTAATGTTAAAACCTCATCTATAATTCAATGAGTAAACCATCTAGAATCTTGATACCAAAGGAAATTATTGAGAAATCAAAGAACTCATCTGGAAAAGGTACACTTAAGGAATTAAAAATATAGGAAGAAACATGTGAACAAGTGGATATTATGATGAATAACATACCTCAAATATTGAGAAGGTAATTTCCTAAAAATTATGGGGGAATATTACTTTAGGTTGGATGAATTTAATTCCCCAAGACATTATAATATTTTATTTTTAGAATAAGTTTATATTTATTGATAGGTTGCAATATATGCAACAATTACATTATTCAATGGCTTATAATACACGAAATACAGAGTTTTATGGTTTAATATTAATAATATCATTTAAAATTATTAATCAATGGGTAGTTTGGAATATGATTAACAATCATAGGGAAATATATAGTTTCTTTATTTGTATTCTAATTAATTATAAATGAAAAAAATTGATTAAAAAGTAAATGTTTTTATGAAAAAAGAATTTAACCAGCAATGGAATTTTATATTAATAATTTAATTTAATTGAAATTAGTATATAAAAAAATAAATTATATAAATTATAAATTAGATAATTTTATAATGTTCATCTAATATATTTTTTAGACATTAGATGGGAACAAATCCAATTTTATTCATAAAAAGATTTATTTTTCTAAAGGTAGTTTTTCCACATTTTAATAGAGAACATGTTTTAAAAATAATTTTGAGAATTTTATATATATTAGTCAAATAAATAAAATTCATTTTTAAAATCATAATGAAAAAAATAAAATTAGGATTAATATTGGATTTTTTTGAGAAGCTTCATTTTTTCTTAATAGTGAAAAATATTATATTTTAATTGAAAAATAACTTTTTATATAAATAATATATATTGTAGAATTAAGTATTTCACTGGTTTTATACTAAAAAATGAAAAATAAAAGATATATTTATCCAATTTAGGTAATTTTAATCATTTTTTATTGAATATAGGTATAAATATATAGTAATTTTATGAATCTTTTCACTTTAAAACCCTATTTTCTCGACACATATGTGGTATTAATTTTAAATTTTTTTCTACCACATTTTTTTTACTTTATAAAAACGAATTACAAATGTATAATGATAATAATTTATAGTTTATAATAATGTCAAATTAATTTTTGAACAAAATTATTTGAGAATAATGTTAAAATTAACTAATGTTATTTAGAGATAAATGAGATTTGGAAGGCACTAAACGTTAATCATAATGGGAAATGACCTAGAAAAATTTCCAAAAACATTTGATTTCCATATTTTGACATAACAATATATAGGATAGAGTTTGGTGAATTATGGGAACCAATTTACATAGAACAGACATTGGTGGAATTCCCTCATTCAAAAATTTACATGTTTGGTGCTCATTATACTAATAAGTGGCCTCCCCCCTCTACCATTTATCACACCTCTCAAATGACATTGGTTCAGCCAATGCCTAAAAAATCACTCACCAACTTCCCTATACTCATACTAGAGTCATTATATTTTCCTTAAATCCATATTATGAATGAATTTATAGAAACCTAATGAGGATACCCAAAAAAGTGATAATGTTTTTCTAAAAGTGTTTTTACTTTATTTCCTTGACGAACTCCTTAAATAATTATTATATAATTATCATATAATAATATCAATATATTGTATATAAATATTTGTTTTTATATTAATATAACAACAAACAATGAAATTCTTCCATCTAATGTGTTATGCAATTATCAATCATGTGTACATTAGACTACCGCCCCACAAACCAATTTCATTTAATTCATGATTACCACATAACAAATTCGAGATTAATTATTGAAATATTGTTTATATATGATATTAATGATATTAAAAAAATTATTATTATTTAATTATTATATAACATGTACCACCATTCTATACATTTTTTGAGAATACTTTAAAGTGGTTCTTGTGTACGGTGGACTAACTCTCTATGAAGTGATGTGGTTCATTCATGACTAACCTATAATGTATTAAAGTTCATTTGAATAATAATATTTGATATATATAATATAATAAAGATAGTAAATGAAATATATATATATATATAACACTTAATTTTCTTTCATTCAGTGCAATGAGAAAATGGAAACATTGTTCATGCATATGTATGATCTACCATTTGAATAAATGGTGTATTTAATTTTCGATCACCAAATTTTTCTATTACTATAAATAAATAAATAAATACATAAAATATATGTATGATATTTAATACATGGATTATATTCTATAAAAATGAAATCTTGATCTATGTAAGAGGAATAAAATATAACAAGTCAAAAAATACTTGAAAAATAAGACAATTAACAAGCAAAATAATGAAAATAATGAAAGATTTTAAATGAACAGTTAATAAGATATTATAAAAGGAACATAAATTATATTATAAGTATTAATATCATTCTTATATAAGTTAATTATACTATTAAACCCATTATAATGGTGGTTAATTAGTATTCAACCAAAAGAGTGCATAATTTAATTGTAATAACCCATGATTTTAGGAAATATTTTATTTCAAATAAATTAAAATTCATTAATAGATTCTATTACACGATTTATATAGATTAACTTTCATCACACATAATTCTATCTTTATCATGTGTTGTAATCCAAATCTACTTCCTTCGATGACCTATGTTACACACAACCCTGAGTATTACTGAACAACAACATACGATTAATATTTTTAGGATTGTTTTTACCAAGCCTTTAGAATGGATAAAATTAAAGAGATTAACTAAAATTATGAAATTATGGTTTACTCGTGTTTATAAGATGAATTCTTAGTTAAAAATTAATTATTAATAAAAATAAAGACCAATTGAATATGAATGATGTAACATCCAAGGTAAAGATAGAATATACCTTTTTCATATTTGTTAATATTTCAAAATTATATAATAATTTTAATTTAGAAGGGAATTTATCCCCAAAAGTGTACATGACACAAAAAAAATTCATTAGAATCTTATATTACTCGCAATACTGATTTATTTTGAAAAATAATATATTGTTAATATTATTATATTAACTGGTCGTAATATCTAAGATTATATATCAGAAGGATTCAATATGACTAAATATTTTAGTTTCACATGTATTTATTAAATGTTTTTTAATTCTTCCAAATAAATTTTATATGCTTAAAACAAGAATAAATCCAATTTTATGTATAAAAACCCTATATTTTTTAAAGTTAGTTTTACCAACATTTAATAGAAAAAATTATTTAAAACTAAATTCTCATACATTTAAAATTATTATTTTTCTAAATGAAAATATTTTAAAAATTTTAAATATCTAAATTATTTTAGGATTAATTTTTGGTATTCTTATCAGTGGTTTCATTTTTTAATGAACATTGAATAATACGGTATTTCAGATGAAAACATCCATTTCATTTAAAAAATTATTCATGTTAAATTATATTATAAGTTGTTTTTAAAGTCAAAATATATATATTATAAATATATTAATACAATTTAGAATATTGGAATAATTTCCATATTAAATTTTTATATAAAATAATAATGAACATTTGGACATTCTCATTATAAAAAACATGCTTTCTTGCCTCATCCAAAAAATTGACATTAAAATTAATTTTGGAGATTCTATGAAATGGATTCTGAAAAACATAAATAGATAGATGTAATTTTTTATTTGTTTATAGTATAATATAATCAACATAATATTTTACCTAAACACATTACAGAATTTCATTAAAATTAATTATAGTGATTAAGGTAAAACCGAGCTTAACAAGGGACTAAAACATAAAATTGAGGGGAATGTTACCTATAATCTTTTAAAACACCAATTTTATGTCTATAAATAATAAATTATTCTTATAAGGAACTATAATTGTCTATTTGGGACTTTGGGAAAAATAAATACTTGGGGGAACACACAATTCATTTCAAAAATACCATGTGCATCTTTTCCCTCCACTATAAAAAGTCTATAACACATACTACTTTCTGACACCTCTATATTCACATTTTCTACACCATTATATTAAAAAAATTGTTCCTAAAAATCCCTACCATTAACTTATAATTGTCACCTTGGTCAAAAATCCACCCAAGGAAGCCCTTTGGTGGAAACCCCAAGAAGTTACCTCGTTTAATGGTAACACAATTCTTTAAACTCCTTTATTTTATTTTCATTCTCAGATTACTAAAATATTATTATTATTTTAATATATAGTAACATAAGTAACCTAAATTTACTAGAATATTTTATGATAATAATTCATCTTACAATTTCACACACATCTATATAATGGGTAACGAACTTACCATTATTGTGTGTGTCGAACAATCGCCTCAAGAAACGATATTGTTTGTTTTTCATTTACCACCCTTCATGGTTGAAAATTATGATTGATATGCTATTTATATATGATATATATGATATATATTATTTTCTTATACTTCTGAGATTATTTTATTTCACATCCCTTTATACATTCTATTTAGTGTAAATATGTTAGCATTGTTGGAGGAAGTTTGGACTACCACCTCCTCAAATTGATGTGATACATTCAAACACTACATGGAACGTATTAAAGTGGGTTTTAATTAAATATAAGGGACATACATAACATATATATATGATATTAAAGACATATATTTTTTTGTAAATATTATACATCATTTTCCTTAACACTTTTCCACTCACATAAAGTAATAATGTTATTTGTGGGCATGTGGACTACAACTTCATCAAAGAGATGTGATTTATTTTACATCACAATAATTCCATATATACGTCTAAATGATTAAATAATTTGTAATATATTATATAATTATCATTCTAGAAAGATAAATCATTACCCACCTTCTTTCCATAACGATCATTGAAAAATTAGAACATTACTTGTGTTTATATAGGTCCTACCATCTCCATGATTTTATGTATGTTCATTTATCATAACCATTTTTCATTATTGGTTTTAAAATTTCAATTTATTTATAGATAAGATAATTATATGATTATTATTATTCATGATATGTGTATATAATAACACATATGACTATATTTGACCTACAAAATTCATTTTGATAGTGAAACTGAATACAGTCAAAACACACGAAGTAAACTTAATAATATCAGGAGATGTATAATACAATGTAATAAGTGAAGTAAAAGTAAAAATAAACTTGAAAAAGGTTCAAAAGAAAATATATAATTAAGAAATATTTATTATTCAAGAATTTAAAGAGACATAAGACAAGTTGGACACATGGTATGGGATATTATCTCAATTTTCCTTTATTCGGGAATTTCTTGATTATATTTACATTTATCATTTTATAAGTTCTATATATAGTCACTTTTATATTATATATAAAAAATTTATAAATTCCTATGTTATTTAATTTTTTATTTAATTTTATTCTTTCATGGGGATTATTATTTAAATGTTTAAAGTTGCATAGAAATATTTTAATGATCAAATATGTAATCCTTTCCTCATGCCTATATTTTTATATTATTTTACATATTTATATATTTTGATAAAAATTTACTATAAAGATAATTTAATTTAAATTATTAATTTTATTAAAAAATAATGGGAATATTTTTACATTCATTATACGGAACATTTGGACAAATGAAAAAAGGACTATTTCATTCTTACATTATAAGGAGACAATGAATTTTACATAACCATGGTTATTATTTTTTGGATTACATTACAAGATTTATTAATTTTATAAATTATAAAGCTTATTATTTTGGAAAATTTTATATTCAATTTTTTTAAATGGATTGATTATTCTAATACCTTTAAATTATGTCTTGTTATATAAACACAAATTTTTTGATTGAAATGTTGAAAATTGAAATCTTCTATTTTTTTGATTATATAAAGTATACATGGACATTTGATGGGTGAATCTATAATAAATAAATGATGGTTGGATCCATAAAAAACCATTTATGAGTGGGTTTGTGATAGCCCTCAAATTCATTGTATATTAATGTTAAGCAAATATATATTCCATTTTTAAGAGTGTCATGTATTAATGTCGACATTATGGTTATTCCAATTATAAGAGAGAAAAATATAATGATGTTCCAAGTAATATTTATGTATTTTCAATACTTTTATGGGTTTTATGGTAAACATGTTATTACAAAATATTGTGAAAAACACTTCTTTTTGAAGGTATTTCTTTTTTACTTTTAAGGTTGGAATGTATTACTTTTTTATAAAGTTTTATGGATTTTAATGTTTGTCAATTAATTAAAAATTTCTTTATTTTTATATCTCTCATTGATCTTTTTATAATCATCCCACATTTTTTCATGTTTTTAACATCACATAAGTATGAGTAAGTTATTGTAGTAATTTATTATGAATGTTTTAAAGAGTTTTCATAAAATTTACCATGATTTATTTAATAAATTTTTTATACAATAAAAATGGGTACTAGACAGACTTTTACACTTTGTATTTTATAGGTTTTTATGAATGAGTTTGGGGAAAATTATCTAAAAGTCTACACTAAAAAATATACTCAGTGTGAGATAAAGTAAAATTATTTACATAACATAAATTTATTTAATATTTTAATGAAATATTTATAAAGTTGGTATCAAAGAATAGTTTTAGATAAAATTATAGTTTAGGATAATATTTTTAGCATACCCTTAGATGATTCTAAATTATAGTTAAATTAGAAGTATAAATATGTTAATTATTTCCATGTTGATTCACCAAATGTATGTTTATTCAAATTTGTTTCCATAGAGAAGCAAAGGAAGTTTTACTATGAATGAATCCATAAGAAAATATACTTACGAATTAGTATCCTAAGATGGTATGTATTGCAACTGAGCAGTTTTTTGTAGTCATGTCTTAGTGACATAGGATATAAATGATTTTGGTGTTTATGAAAGAGGTAAACCAAATATATCACATAGGAATATGACAATACTGGAGTATTTTATGTGGAAACACCCCCAATTATTCAGTGGATCATTTTACCCCATGATAGTGGAAAGGTGGATTGAAGCTTTAGAAATGATATTTAAAGACATTGGTTGTTTATATCACCAAAAGCGAGCTCTTGAAAATTATAATTTAGATGGTTAAAGCGATTAGTGGTGGTCAATGGTTAATAATATTATGGATTTCAAAAATATTTATTCCTTGGAATGGGATAAATTTAAGAATATTTTATTTATTAAATATTTTATGAAGTCTATTTTTTTAGGATTGCAAACGAATTTTTGGAATTGAGAAAAAATTGTAATTTTTTATGACTACATAAAAAAGAAAACATCAGTTTACTGGTGAGGTATCTCCCAAATTCTATCTTATATATTGATAGAATGATAATTATGTTTTACTCAACATTTAAGTCAATATATAGAATTTAATTGGGTTCTCATGAGTTCAAGAGCTATAAGAAACTTTTTTGATGCCCTACGAAGGTAGAAATTGATTTTTTCGATGATCATGCCTCTAATAAAACATGAAAAAATAGTGTTCTTGTTGAAAGGATATGGGAAATCATTCATAAAAAAATTTTGGAGGTTAGAAATCCCAATTTCAACCTTCTAAGAAGTGTGGTAAAAGGAATCCTGTATAATTCCATTCATTGTTTGGGATGTTCTTTTAATATGGTAAGCTAGGTCACATGGCTTGTGATTGTAAGGAAAATGATCTAACAAGTAGTGAATAGCTAGCAGTGAGATTTTTTAGTTGTAATGAATTAGGAAATTATGCCGATTTGTGTCCAAAGATCATTACCTAGTGTGGAAACCAGCATTATAGAAAGGAAAATGTGGTGTGAAAAAAAATTATACTTATATAGTATTTTTGGGTCATCTGGTGAAGTGATAGAAGCTATAGGTAGTTATATTTTATTATAAGGATGATAATAAGTCAAATGTCTTATGAATTCTTTTTTTAATGTTTTAAATAATGTAAATACATTAGGGGGCATTTTTTCATTCAATGGATGTCTGAGGTATGTGTTTATAAGTTACCCAAGGAAGCATAGCACTGCCTATTTATATGTAAGTTTAATGGTATTGGTTACAATTAGGTTTATATATCAATGTAATGATTATGTTTTTCACATTAGATATTACTATTTAACATTTAAAATTAATGAATTATATCATCACTAGAATGTTTGAATTTTTTTATTATGTGATAACCATTTTGGTTTTTGTTAATATCTAATGATAGGATGATTAGAATGTTATCATTTTTAGGATTATGTGATCTGTAAAAAAAGATGATTCTAGTGATTTAGGCATGAAAATTCATCTTATAATCTCATTTATTTGATAATGAGATGAGTATGTGGGGAGAAATTATTAATGGATGAATATATACTCATCAAGTAAGTATATTTCCTTATTATATTTTTATACATATTGAAGAAATTATTCAACTATAATTAAATTTTATTTAATAAAAAAATGTTATCAAATAACCATCATTTTTATGATATTAAGGACTCTTCCATACCTATTTACTTTTCATTTTTTCTTCACTGACTTGCTCTTGAACATGTTCTCAATCACTCTCTATTATCCTAAGTGAATTAGTTTTCCCTTAAAAATAATTCTTTTATCATTATATCAATGTTTACCCTATGCGTAATCCTAAATATACATAGCATCTAGTGACCATAGTGCTTCCCAATTTCCCTTTTTAGAGGATTCTATTACAACTTTTTCGCAATGTGGGTTTCTATAAAGGAATTAATGACATTTTAATCATCTGATAACCAATAATAATTTCAAGGGTGAAGTTAATTTTAAGAGGGTTAGGATGTAACATATCAATATATTAATAAATGTTTTATATCATGTTAATTTAAATTATATAATTGATTGTGATACATGGTAGATATTTTATACCATGAATCACACAAAATTTCATGTTTATCTTGTGTTTCACACAAAATATACAACCTTTTAATGACTTATATTACACATAATCCAGAGTCTTATGAGGAAAATAAATACTATTAATATCTTTATGATAGTTAATTTCTTTCCTTTGGAATGGATGAAATGAACGAGATTAACTAAAATTAATAAATTGTAGTTTACTCATCTTTATAAGATAAATTCATTATTTAAAATAAAATATAAGTTAAAATAAAGACCAACTGAATATAAAGGATGCAAAATCACAAAAAATTATAGAATATGTATTTTTCATATTTATTAATACTTATTAATTAGATAGTAATTTAAAAAAAATGGGATTATATCCCAAATATAATTCATGACACAAAACCATGAGTTTCGTTGGAATCTTACATTTCTTGGAAGACTGAGTTATACCGAAAAATAATATGTTGTTAATGTAATTCCCCAATTTTTTCTAAAAATAAATGTAAATTCATGGAACTTTGTTTTAAGTAGATTTTTATAACTACCCTTTAAATATAATTTCTCCACTTCTATGTTTTTAATTTCAAGAAATTGTCATCTGCAATTGTGTTCAGTATGTTATTTGGAGTCTGATGAAATGAACTTGTTTTTTGTGAATAGTAACTTATCCTTATGAAGAGTAATATGAATAGTAATATGACCCTAATGAATATTAAATTTTATTATTATTTTATTTTATTAAGGATTTAAGATAATAACATCATGGTTAATTTTTCATCGTGATATGGATGTTGTTATAGAATTATAATTGTTATTTTTTTAATTAAGTATGATTTTATTTAAAAATAAAATTAATAATATTTATAAATTTATTTTCAAAAAAAGGAATTAGTTTTTTAATTATACATGTTGAAAAATATTTAGGGTAAATTTTTGCAATTTTTCTGAAATTATTTAATTTTCAATGTATAGTGAAATATGATAAAATACTGTATAATCAAATTATCAGTAAAATTCACTATTTATGACATCATAAGTTATTAAAGGACACTAGGTTCAAACTCACATGCCATTATTACTATTTTAGGTCACATGAACTTTTACTATTCATAATCATGGGAGAAAATATAATAATAATGATTAAAATAACGAAAAATACCCCCTCTCCTCCACTATAAATACCACCATCACTTTCATCTTCTTTCCACACATCTCAAGCCTTGATCCATGCCTAGGTTTTGACCAATACTTCTCCAAAGGATCTTTACCATGTACTAGAGCTTATTTTCTTACCAAAAGTCCAAAACTGAAGCCCTTAAGAAGGATTTCATGGAGAAGAGATCTAGAGGTAAACATCCTCTTTTATTTTCTTTCTGTTCATTCATTTTATGTTATTATCTTCATTTTCCTTTAGATTATGTTGGGATATTTCATTACATATCCCCCATTAATGTCCATATTATTTATGATTGATGATATATACATTTTCTCTCATTAAACTTTTTTTTATGAAATTTTATGAAATGTCGTTAGGCTGCCAAATTTTCATGAGATGTTTGTCAAGTTTTCATTATTTTTATTCTTCTTTCCTCACCCCCTCTTAACCAAGTGTCATGAAAGCTCCAGAATCAGGAATATTCTGGATTTTCTCATCTTCATGGAAATTTATTCACCATTATTCTCTTCATCTCCCAATTATTCAAGGAATTAAAACATTGTATGTGATGTGTTGAATTATCGACATCGTGGACAATGTGATATCAATTTTCATTAAATCATTCAAGTCTGGTCATGAAACAATTTTTATGGTTGAACAAGGTTATAATATATGTATTATGTTTCAGAAATGGTTCTGGAATACTTTTGTACACATGGTTTTAATTTAAAAAACAAATGAGGTCGTTATTATCAAAGAATCACTAAAATGATCTAAACGAACATCATTAATATTTTAACTTATGAATCATCCTCATGTAAGAATTAAAAATGATAAATTGTACAATTTATGTTACTGGATATATTTAAATACTACTCCATTACAATTCTGTAGTTTCACTTACAATCGACAAGAAAATCCACTATGAACCAATCATGGAAATCATGTAAAGAACTCACCCAAAAACAGTGCAAGGAGCAAAATACTAACAATTAAAGGGAGAAATGATGTTATGAAATGATAATATAAAACGTTATAAACATGAAAATATTTCTTTGAAATAATAATAACCCTCTTTTAACCATTATACAGGAATTTTAAATAAGTTTTAAGTAAGACAAACCCAAGGTAAGGGAATTCTTAACCCGATTTCCATTTTTTGGGTTAACTTTCAACTTTGTTATTTATGTGATATTTAAATTGTTTGTGTGATTAATTAGGATTATAAAATGTTTTATTATGTATATTTATAGAGTATATATATATTTCATCCACTCTATTATGTCTCACTTCAATTTTATGATATTTATAAGGGGATTTTCTTTTAAAATCCTCTTTTAGAATTCTGTTTTACAAAGTACAAAAGAAATGTTTTTATTCATGTTGTATGACTATATTTTGGTTCTTGGTAATTGTTTATGATGACGGGTGGGAAAACAATTTCCCTCTAATTCATTGGGTATGTGTAAGTTAGAGGTTAGACGTATGGTTACCCCAAGTGTAACTGCGATGGTTACACAAATAGTAAGGTAGCAGTGAGGGTTACAAATTGTAAGGTAGCCATGATAGTTATATTATTATATAAGTAATGCCCTAAGATAACTTTATGATTATATTTATTTTCTCATGTTTTGTGTCAATCTTTTGAAAATATCATGTAACACAAAGTAATTATATATGGGTGACAAGCGTGTCTTCTGAAAATTATTTCATACGTTACGAGTATTCATGGACTAATGTGCCATATCCTTCATTTTCATCCCTTACTGAGATTTTGTTCTCATCACATGTTTTTAAATGATTTTCAAAGGTTAATGGATGTGTAAGATAACTAATTAATCCATGTTAAATGTTGAAGAATTGTCAAGGAGTCATGATTAAGTTTTAATGATTTATATTTGAAAAAAATGGAAACTTTTTTTATGGTAACCACTCTGTAATAATGTGTAATGTTATAAATTTATTGTCCTAATTCCCTAAAGCTATAAACTTCAAAATATCCTCAATATGAAAAAGAAGTGTTTTCTTTCCAAAATTCAACATTATGTATGTTATAAGGCCAAGTCTTTAACAGTTTATATTGTTATATTAAGTAGTAGTGATCAACTAGCCACTATATCATAAGGAAATAATTATACATACAATATTAGGATAAAAAATAATTAATTTTTTTAATTCATACATTTAAATTTTATATAGTTAAAATATTAATAAATACATTTTTAATCATAAAATCTGTATATTTAAAAAAAAGTAGTTTTAATAAATTTTTATAGAAACTATACATTAAAAATAAACATCTATATTTTTTAAATTAATATTTTTCAAAATTAACTTATTTTCTGAATTAATTATATCAATATTATCTTATAGTGTATTTTTTTTATTTTTCTAATAAAATTCATTTTTTGAAGAATAGCGAAAAATACAGCATTTTTGTTGAACATAATATTTTCGTTTAAATTATTATTAATGTTAAATTATATTTTAAGTTGGTTGTAAATTCAAAATAGACCAATTAAGGATACATTATTCCACTTTATATCATCATAATTATTTTTTACGTTTAATTTAGATATAAAACTTTAGTGAACTTTTGATCATTCTCACATTTAAAAACCTATTTTTTCTCCATGTATACGGGATTAGCATTAAAAATAATTTTAGTACTTCATTGAAGATAATTTAAAAAGAAATAATTAAAATGTTTTAATAATTATTTTATTTATATAATAATAGTATTAGATTAATTTCTGAAAAAAAAATATAAGTTAATGGGTTTAAAATTAATTAGTACGATTAAAGTAAAATTCATTTTAACAACGGACTAATCCTTAAAAATAAGGGCCAAAATGACATATAATCTTGTCCAAAACCTATTATATGGACATATGTCGGACAATAAGCATATAAGGTTGTATAAGATTCCATTTGGTATCTTTGGGAAAGAGTATTACTTGGAAAACATGGAAATCCTTCCAAAAATTCCATGTATTTCCTTTCCCTCCACAATAAAAAGGCCCTCAACCCACCAAAATCCTAACATAACTCATGCCACTTTTACTAAACAAATATCTTCCCAAATATATCCTAAAACTCACTCCCAACATCCTATAATCCTTACATAGGTCAAAAATCCATCAATAGAATCCCTTGGCGTGAATACAAAAAGGTGTTACCTGAATAAGTGGCAACACCCTTCCTCGGGACCTTTTATATTATATTCATTAACAACTTACTAAAATATAGTTATTACGTGAATAAATAATAATATCAGTATCATAAACATACTTTAATGTTTTTATAATATTATTTCGATCTAAAATTACACACACATCCATCTAATGTGTAATGAACTTTACGGTCTTGTGTACGGTGAACTACTGCCTTACGAAACGATTTTGTTAGTTTTTCATTTACCACCTTTAATGGTTGGGAATTGTGTTGGAAATCTTTATTATATATTATATTTATGATATTTAATATTTATTTATTCTTATTTAATTATTTCATGAAACATATCTTTATTTATTCTATTTTTTGTAAATTAGATAACATCATTTGTGGAAATGTGGACTACTACCTTCTCAAAGAGATGTGATATGTTCACACCCTACATGGAACATATTAAATGTGGAAATAATTAAATACATGTGGAATAGATAACTTCTATATGATATTCACGAAATAATTAAATTTATGTAAATATAACACATCATCTTCTTTTACACTTTTCCACACAATGAAAAGGTGATAACGTTGTTCGGGGATATGTGGATTACGACCTCCTCGAAGCAATGTGATTCCTTTTACATCCCCAAGATTATATATATATGTATTTATGAATCAATAATATTTTATATGTGATATAATTATCAATAAATAAAGATAAATTATTACTTATATTCTTTCCATAATGATCATTGAAAAATAAGAACACTACTCATGTGTACATATGGTCTATCGTCTCCATGATTATAACGTTTGATTATTTTTCATAACTATATATCATGATTGATTTCAATGGATTAATTTGTTTATATATATTTTAATTACGACATGATTATAATTATTCATATGATCATATAATTACACCTTTGACCATAGTTGACCTAGTAATGTTGTTTTGACATATAAACCAAAGAGGGTCAAAACACCCGACATAAACATAATGGTTTATGTATTGGTATAATAAATTATAAACACTGAAAAAAATAAAAATTTAACTTCAAAAAGTTTCTCAATAAATTTTATAATTAATATGATTTTATTATTTATGAATGCAAATAATCATAAGACATTTCAAACCCATGGTAAGATATTTGGTGTTAATATCTATTCATTGAGGAATTTTTTATTATATAAACCATAATTTTTTAAGGTGTATATATAGAACATTTAGAATTATTTATCCACATTTTATCAATTAAAATATTATGTAATGTTTTATTAAATTTTATTCTTTTTATAGGGATTATGATCTAAATGTTCAATTTGATATGGGAAGCATTGAATTTTTATAGATGCAATACTTTCCTTATGTCAATATTATTGACATGATTTTAAATATTTATCTATATGGATATAAAAGTAATATAAAATATTTTTTTTGTATTTTTATTTCATTCCAATTTTTTTCAAAGAGAATATTATTACGTGCTTTATATGAAATGTTTCGAAAATAAAAAAATGTTTTATTATGAAAGTACCTGGAGACATTAATTTTTCTTCCACCATAGGAATTATTTTATTTCTATCTTCCACTACAATATTTCATGTTTTCTTAAATGAAATACATTTTTTGGAATATTGTCATTAAAATTGTGTTTTAAAATCTAATTATTTATTATAATATCATGAACTATTTTATTCTCATTGAAAATGAAATTTTATGAGTTAAATGTTGAAAATTAAAATATTTTAGGAGTTATGATTACATAATTTGTACTTATAAATTTGAAGGGTGGTTTCATAATAATCCAATGACGGGTGTTTCCAAGAAAAACCAATGAAAGGTGGATCTATGATATCCCACCAATGCATTCTATTTTGAATTTAGTTAGATAAGTACTCAATTTGTATTATTAAAAACTATAGAAGTCATATTTATGGTTATTACATTTATTAGAGTGACAAGTACAGTGTTGTTCCAAGTTAACTTTATGTATTTTTTGTGCTTATTAATGGTATAATGGGAATATTTCTATTAAAAAATGGTAAAAATCAATATTATTTGAAAAACTAGGTATTTACTATTTCTTAAGGGTTAAAATTATTACTTTTTAATAAAGTATCATGAATTTTACTATTTATCAGTTGAATAATAGTTTTCTTACTTTTATATCCCTTAATAAAATTTTCATTCTCATCCAATTTTTTGTGTGTTTTTCATGGGATATTAGGATGAGTAATGGTTTGGAAGAATTCATATTGACTGCTGTAAATAAATTTTGTAAATGTGATCATATTTTATTTTTTATGCTTTTTTATAGTGAATTAATGTATACTGATCCAAAGTTTCCACTTTTTATGGTTTTTTTATGGGTTATGGCATAATTCTCTAAAACTCTAAACCATAATAGATCCTCAATGTGAGATAAAGTAAAAATCGTGACATAAAACAATATTATGTAATGTTTTAAGGCTAGGAAATTATAGCATGGTATTTCATATCAATTTAAATTGCATTTAGTGATATTTTTTATTATTAAGTAATTTAATTTTATGTGGTTCATATAATTCCCCTTTAATATATAATATCCTGAATACATCATTCTTTGTGGTATTTTTTGTTTCAATTGGAATATTTTCATCTAAGGGGATATGATTTGTAAATTTCTAAAAAAATAATGTTATTGTGAAATCTCACATTCGTTTGTGATTGTTAATTTTATCTTGAAATAATCATATTATTGTACTAATTATTCATTGGAAATTATGTTTCACTTAAATAGCCACATTATGGGGTAATAAAAATTATTATTTCTTAAACTATTTATCATTTTTAACATATGGTTTTTACTATTATATATAATTGATTAACTGTGTAAATATAGATTAATATTTATCCTTTTATAAATACCATTATTTGATCAGGAATATTGTTCATTAAATAAACATATTACTCAATATATGAGGGTTGAATTATTGTCACACCTTGACCCCAAAATCCTGGAGCTGGTGCATTGACATATTAAATTTCTTAAAAGGAATCAAATACTAAATAGAAAATCTGTTTAACAGTCTTGAAAGACAAATTCAATACATGATACCCATAATACATTTTAAAAACAAAATAAAACATACAAAAAATAAATTTAAATAAACTAGAAACATGAGTTCTTATTCAAATATCTCTTCTTCATAACCTAGGGGAAGAAACATGATTTGGGTGAGCTCAAATGCTTATTAAGGGTATGTAAAGTGGAAGAAATAATGAATCAATATAAATAAATTAACATGGAATTGTAAAAAACTGAAAACAAATTTCATTCAAATAACTCGACAAGGCATTATTAATATGGAAATATAGAAAACTTAAACTCTTTTCATCTAAATAATTAAAATGATAATGGAATATATCTGTTGATATGTCAATTAAAAATCTCATGGATAAATAACAATAGAATATAAATTTTGGAAATGATTAATTATTTGACACCGTGATTCTTAGGTACATGGTAAATTTACCTTCAATAACATTCACAAGATGGTTTACAACATGTGGGGTAAAGACTCATCTAATTTATCCAAGTGATTCGTTTCATGAGACTACTGATGCATCGATGGGATAACTACAACCATGCCCCAACCATTTTGTACCAATCCAAACCATTCCTCATATTTCAAATAAAATTATTTTTTGTATAAAATATCGATAAATAATAGGGAATTATCAATAATACCTTATAGGGGGATAAATAATGACAAGGGTTGTTGACATTAAAACATTCTCAAGGAAAAATAATATTGAAACATTCCAATGTTCCCCATCCCATATTGAAACATTTAAATCATAATTCCCAGTGAATTAAAAGAAACATATAATATAATGAGAATAATTAGATTCATGATATAACATATTAAAGGAAATTATATACAACAAATAAACTTTAATTGGTTCTTGGAAATAATAAGTCTCAATGGAATGTAAATTGAGATGTAATCCCTTCCTTATCCTTCCTTTTTTTCATGTGGTCTTTAGACTTCTATAGAGTGATTTAAAATACATTGATAAATAATATAATATCCATAATAATTTTTATAATATCATATATTAATTCCATATAATATTTAATTACCTATTTGTGAACACACATTCATTAATTTCACTATTTAGTATGTTAATTTTATAGTTCCCCCGTGTAAGTCATAACATTTTATTTGTTGTTATAATTAATAATTTCATGGTTTAATCATATCAAAAATATATACCATGTCTTAATTATCATATATAATTTTTATATATATATTTATTTATATTATTCCATTACATTTGGAGGTTAGAAATTAAGTGAATCATTCCTGGAGAAGGCATGTCGTATGCATGAATGAATGCTTCTTCCATTTAATTTTTTAATTAAAAGAATTAAAACTAAATAAAAATATGTATATTATTATTCTAAAATAATATCTATGTTTTATATTATAAATAGGTTTATTAAAACTATCTTTTATATATTCGGTATGTGGTATGAATGAGTCATATCATTTTGCAGAGGCGATAGTCCACACTTCCTAAAAATTATCATCTTTACACAACATTGAAAGCATAAAGGAATTTTATAAAAAAAAGTTACAAAATAATAAAGACATTTTGAATATGGTATGTAACATATATAAAAATATTATTCATCATAATTTCCACCATGATAGGTTGTAAGGGAAAATGGACAATCAATATTTTGTGATGTTGTAGTTCACCGTACACAGAAACAGTATTCTCATTACCCATTAGATAGAGGTGTATAAAAGTGTATATCAAACACTTAAAATAATAAAATCCTAGTATATTTAAGATACTTTTATCATTATTTATCATATAATAATAATATTTTATGGAGTGGATGAGAGAAATGAAACTAAAAGTGGTCAGATAAGACGTTACTTCTTAATCACGTAACTTATTCTGGTTTATACCAAAACATGTACTTGGAAGGATTTATTTACAAAGCGATACATTTAGGTGTATGGTATGGATGTTTGGATTCAATGTGGACATATATTAAAATATCCTACAAGGTTTGAGAGGTGTGAAAAGTGGGAGAGTTGGTGGCCTTTTATAGGGAAGGAAAAGGACTCGCTTGGAATATTGGGGAAAAAGTTAGGTTCACAAATGTTCATACCTAACCGAACAAATAAAAAAACAAAAAACTCATTAATGGATGTTTTATAGATGATATATATCCGTAAAATAGGTGTTTAACAAATTTATAGTTAATTTTTTCCCTTGAGTTAATGTTTTAGTCCAGTATTGAGTTTAATTTTTCCTTAATAGTTGTAATTATTTTTAATTACTTACAGTAATAGTCTTTGCCAAGAAATATGTTTTCCTTATTAGAAGTTATAAATTATTCTGATTCTAAATATGGAAACCATTTTTTTAAATTCTAATAACATAATTTGAAGAAATTAATTCAAAATCCATTCCATAAGTGGGAAAACAATGCGGGTTTTTAGACGTAAAAATGTCCAAAAGTCTTCTAGGAATTTATAGTCAATTAAAATGTTAATTTTATTATAATAACCTTTATTAGATTAATTTATAATGATATTATATAATAAAAAATTTAATAAAATAATAAAACACTTATCCTTATAAATAAATCATATTAAAAAGGAGTTTTGAGCTAAAATGCATTATTTTTAACAATTCATAAAAAATGATATGTTTTTGAAAAATATAAAAAATTTACCATTACCCAATTATTATGGTTCTATTTAAAAAATTAATTTTATTATTACATATTAAATCATTTATTTTTTTCAAAACTCAGATTTTATATGGTTTCTCCATTAAAAGGTGATAAAATAAAAATATATGTTTTTATGTCTAAAGAAGGGTTTGTTCTTATCATATGCATTTCAAAAAAAATTGAATATAAAAAATATTTTATTAAATATATATAATATATATTTAAAAAAATTAATAAATTAATTTTAATTAATTAGTTTTATTAAGATAAAACCCCTTTATAAGGATGAAAATAATAATATTTATTTTTATATTCAATTGGTTCTTATTTTTGTTTCTCATTAATGGGTTACCAATATATTCAAATTATGTTTTTATAAACAATATGTTTTTATTAGTTAGTTAATATAATCCCTAAAATCTATCACAACTTCTAGGTTATATCATATTATATTAAATAATAATATTTTAATAAAACATTTTTATTTGTTGAAACTCAGTCTTTCGTGTAATGAAAGCCATCAAATAAGGTCAATATTTAGATTAATGCACGCTAACATGTTTTTTTGTGAATATATAAACTATATTTAAAATAGTAAACATATTTTAATGTATCATGATATTATATATTCTTATGATCTTGGTGTCTCGTGTCATTCATGCTAAAAAATATCATGTAATTACTTTAGAATTTTAGGGTGTTACATTCTCCCCACATTAATTAAATTACTTCCTCAGAATTTTAACTTGATCTCAGGGATATAGGGATTTAAAATAAACTATTTTAAAAAGACCAAGATCTTAAAAATGGTAAATATCACATATTCATAATAAGAGAGAGTGTAATGTACAATGATCACATAACTAGGTTCCCTAATATGAGAATATAGGTGGGAAATAGAAACATGGATATAGAGGAAAAATCTAACAATTAGGTTCTAATAGAGTTATCGAGAACATGTTTAGGAGAAATTTAACTATTAGAAGGCCATAAATTTTTGATGATGTAAGGGAAAATTTTATTCATTTGAAACAAAGGTACTAGAGTAATATTTTTTGGTTCATAACCATTTTTTTAGAGTTGAGGAATTCATTTGCTCTATATATATAAATAGATACATATGTAAACATAAGTAACTATTTTAGAAAAAAAATCTTATCCTTTAGTTATGCCTTGTAATATATCCACTTCTTATCTTTTCACAAGATTCTTTTTATAGTGAAGTAATACATGAACATCTAAAATCCCATCCAATGATCAACCATTTAATAAATGGTAAAATTTAACAAAATATTACAATCACATACTTTAGAAATATGGTAAATTAATTTTCTAAATGAACTTATCAGTAGGATTTAATCAACATGAAGCGGATCTAAATTTTCACATTCCAAACATGTGAATAAATCCATCATATATACTCTTAAAATATAGTAATAATTCGAATAACCATATAACCTTATTGGAAGCATGCATTATTCTTTATTCGTTAAGTAGGACACATTTTTTTAGAAATATTCTTGAAATCCAAAAGTTTTGTAAACTCCATCAGTAGTAGAATAGACCACTTGTCTAAAATTCATTAATCAATTCCCAAGAAGTCAGTACTTTTCCATATGAATAATTTATTCTTCATTATCTCAACATGTATAATATATGATGGGTTTTCATTCCTTCAATCATTTGTTTTCAGATTTTTTTTTTCTTTCTACTAAATAACTATTCTTAGTACAACTCAAAATATGATCTCAAATATTTATTGAAAATTTCTTTTCTTAAAATCCTTACATATTTCATTAGTCATGTGGTGAAAAAAAAATTAACAATATATTTTATATATCAAAATATAGAAATACATTAATCATTCCACTTTGGTTGTTTCAATAAAACATGTTTTACATTGATCCCTTAACTTCTTAAGAGGTATATTATCTTGATATATGGGGAATTATTTGGTGTAGTACCTCATCTACTAGGAGTAATAATATTTAATAGATGTATTTTCATTTATTTATTTTCATTATTTTCCCTGGTGACACTTTTCTCCACACTTATAACAAAATCCCAATCCTTTCAAGCTTTTTATAGGGTGATTATTTACACAATTATCACATTATGGAAAATATTTCTTCTATTCATCTTCTTTGACTCATTCCCATCTCCATGTTTTTTAGAAGACCTCTTATTCTCTTGGTTTCCCTTCAATAGATAGGATGTTGAGAATTAATTCTCTGTCATGATATCACATAAAACTTTCACATTGTATGATGAGAACGTTTTTGAAACTATATCCCTTTGAAGATTTGGATTAAGACCTGCAAAGAAGTGGTTAATATTTCACTTTATGTCGATTATATAATCTATAGCATGTTAGGATAACCTTTTAATGATAGTATCATAATCGTAAATAGTATCTTCTTCCTTTTTATATAAGCTACTAAACATTCTCTTCATCTCAATTTATTGATCACAAGGGAGGTATTTATCAAAAAATGTATCCTTAAATTCAATCCATTCAATGGTCTCTATTTCTTATTCCTCTAGTATTCTATATCAAGGACCACCATTGATTAACATCACCTTGGAGAAAATACTTTGCAAGTGTATCCTTTACCATTTCACTGCATCCTAATTCCATGAATATCTTATCCAAAGTCTTAATCCATTTATTATCATCCATTGGACCATTAGTCCCACTAAATGATGGTGGCCTCTATCGCATATAGTGATCTAAAATCAGAGAAACTCATTGGGTAA
This sequence comes from Viscum album, assembly GCA_963277665.1. NCBI lineage: Eukaryota > Viridiplantae > Streptophyta > Magnoliopsida > Santalales > Viscaceae > Viscum > Viscum album. The sequence continues at coordinate 1,068,856,794 of OY728136.1, forward strand.
CAGGTTTCTCCATATGGGAATGGTTATGGGTAATAATCTGATTAAGATTCCCTTATATTTCAAAAAATATATATGTCCCAATACCATCTCTATTGGATTCCTCTGTAGAACAAGATCTTCATTTTTCAATAGTACTAAAATTATTCTTCCTTCAAGGTGTTATTTCTAAGCAATGATATATATTGCATTAGCTCATAAACTTATGAACATTTTAAAACTCTATATATGGTGTGACATAAATTTAGAAATTTATGAAAAGCTAATTCCATTTTCATAAATACAAATTCTTTGGGGATATCCTTACATATAAATCCTTCATAATATTAGGTAAAGAGAATATTAGTTATCCAAATAATATCTCTCAGGAGTGTCAAAACATGTGTGTAGTAAGGCCCATTTTATTGTTCCAATATATCCTAAATTAGGCCTAGAAAACCGTTTAAGAGTTGTTACTCCTAGGTATATCTGTTCAAACACCATGTCCACTTGTTGTATACAAACATGGATTTATTTCTAGAAATACCCACATAATCTCTACATTACCAAAATTCTAGGATTTTTTTATATACTAATCCACAATTTTCATCTTAGGTTTTTTCTCCCTAATTATTGTTTTCTAATATAGTATTAATGGTTTCTACTAAACATCCATGGATAACAAATATAATGTCCAAACCCCATAATCTCAGAGTCGATGCATTAACTTATTATATTGGTTTCATTATAAGGAATCATATCCCAAAGGACTAGTTATTTTAACATTATTAGAATGGAAGATTATATACATGATACCAATAATATACTGGGAAAATAAAACAAAACATGATGCATAATAAATTTAGATAAATTGTATCCAGGAATTCTTATACTAATATCACTTCTTCATAACATGGGGGAAAACCTAACAAGGGTGACCTCAAATGCTAATTAAGGGTAAGTAAAGTTAGAGGAATAATTATTCAATAGGAATTAATTAACATGTTAAGGAAAATAACTAATAACATATGACATTCAAAAAAATCGATAAGGGAATATCAATATGGAAAGGTGATAAATAGAAACTCATGCCATGTAAATCAATAAACAAGGAATGAAATGTATCCATATATATGTCAATGTAAAATATCATGGATAAATAATAACTGAATTTAAATTTAGAAAATAAATAATTATTAGATTTCATGTTTCCCATGTATATGGTACATGTACTGTCAAGAATATATATAAGGCGGTTTACAATATACAGGGTTAAAACCCATCTGATTTGGCCATGTGATTTAGATCACCAAACTACTGATGCATGGAGGGGTATCTATAATCTGGTGCCAACAGTGTCATACCAATCCAAATAATTAATCATGTATCAAATTAATAATGTGTCTTATCAAATTACCATAAAAATAAGGATTTTTCAATAATACCTTATATGTGGATAAGTAATAACAAGGGTTGTTGATATTAAAACATTCCCATGGAAAAATAATATGCAAACATTCCAATGTGTCCCATATCACATTGAAACATTTAAATAACTATTCCTAGGGAGCTAAATGAAATATAATATATCAGGTGAATAATTAGATTCATGATATAACATATCAAGGGGAATTATATACACAAAAAAATTGAATTGGTGCATTTGAAAAAATAATTCTCAATAGAAGGTAAATTGAGATGAAATCTCTTTCTATATCCTTCCATTTATTGTGTTCTTTTTATAAATATGTATATTGTTTTAAATAATGTTACTAACTAATATCATAACCATACACATGTTTTTAATGTCATATATTAATTCCTTATAATATTTTATTACCCATTTGTGAACACACTTTCATTAATTTTACTAATTTAGGTGTTAATTTCCTAGTTTGATCTAGTAAGTTTTAACTTTTTATTCACTGTTATCATTAATTTGATCATGGTTTCATCATATTCATAATGAAAATCATTAATTAATTATAATATATAATAAGTATATATATATATATGTATTTATATTACTCTATTACATTTTGTGATTAGAAATGAAGTGCAGCATTCATGGATACAGTAGGTCTTACATACACATGAATGATACATCCATTTCATTTTTGTACTAAATGAATGAAAACAAATGATAAAAATGAATATTATACTTAAAAATCATATATATGTAATATATGTAATATATTTTTATTATAAGCATCATTTATGTGTTCCATGTTTTGGTATGAAAGGGTCATATCGCTCTAAGGGGGCGGTATTTCACACTTCCTCAAAAGGAATAATCATATTTATACAAGATGGAATTAATAATATAAATATATAATTAAAATTAAAGTGAAATAAATACATTAAAAATATCATATATAACATATATAAATAGATTTTATATTATAATTCCCACCATGGTAGGTGGTAATGGAAAAATGAACAATCATCATTTCGTGAGGCATTACTTCATCATACACAAAAATAGTATGTTCGTTTCCCATTAGATGAAGGTTTCTCTAAGTGTTTTTCTTTAGAGACCCTAGTTTATTCTTGTAAGGATTTGGAAAAATTCTAGGAATATTTCCAGAGTTAGGTGTTGGGACAACATTCAATTCTGAAACCCGGAGTTCCTTTAAAAAATTATACAAAAATAAATATTATATTTTAATATACGCATGCATAAAAAATGGGTTATATCCCAAAAAATAACTTATATCTAAAATCTGAGGCCAAAGTTGAGTGTGTAACTTCGTGTTTACCATAGGAGTGATATAAAATGAGTCGGTGTGGGATGTTTGGACCCCTTGCTCATTGGAAGAGCATTTTTAGAAATTTAATTAATTACTTTCATTAATTAATTAAAAATCCCTTAACCTAATTTATGGATATAAATTCTTATTTTAGAATAATTCCCTCTTAATTATGTTTTTCATATGATGAACTGCCCCCCCCCTCCTCCTCTCTTTCGTGTTGAAGAACAATAATGATACATCGGATCCAGGCTGATCGATGCGCAACGAATGAAACAGATATTGGCATGTTTGTTATTCATCAGTGATAATCGATCAAATCCTACTATGAATCATATTTTCTGTTTTACCCTATTGAATAAACTTTGAGCATGTTGAAAATTATTTCATCAATTTTTTCCCTTTTTTAAACCATACATTAGCCCAAATACCTAGATTCCATATTTTTTATCATATGATCTAACCACGGTCCCCCAATCAAGACTTTAGCAAAGAAATCTTGGCCGATGATTTTTTAAAACATTGTATTTTTGTGCCTTTATCCAATTTTTCTTTGCGTCTTAACAATGGAATTCCATTGAATCTTGGTTCGACAATTATTGGGTTACCCATGCCCAATAAGGCACCTGGATTTGAGGCGGATCAATGAAAAAATAATGAAATCTTGAACAGAGACATGATTTGTGTAAATCAATAATTGATAGTTTTATATCTGGGATCATTTTAAATTTTCAGTCTTAGAATGGTTCATCGGTGACTCATGAAAGGTGTGGAATGTGTTCAGGGCATGAGAGGGGATCAGTTTCCTAGGATGGTGGTTTAAAGTGGCTCTAGGGATAGGCTCTAGAGAGGAAGGCAGCCAAGAAGGTGCTATAGAGAAATTGAGGCAGCGTGAGTTAGGCGTTCTGATAAGACAGCGGTCAGTGCGGCTCCTGTAAATGAGGTGGTGTTTGTAGAAGGTGGGGGACAGGCTGGGCGACAGCCCACATCATAGTGGCGTATGTGTTTTTTACCATTGGTGATGGTGAGATGACCGGAGAAGGTGACAGTGGATGAGACTATATCCACTTGCATGAATTGGTTCCAGCGGCACAAGGGAGATTCCCTCATTAGGGATTTTTGTGATTTTCAAGGTAGAAGAAGATGATGTGTAGAACAGAACTGACAATAATTGGGGAGAGGAATTAAAACATAATGATGATAATATAAAAATTAAATAAATTGTAAATTAATTTTCAATCATGGGGGAAACTTATATGCTACACATGTGAAAGGAAAGAGGTTTAAGCATTGGGGTTTCCTAAAAAAAGGGAAAATAAAATTAAAAAAATATAATAATTTTATTGTTATTTTTCTTAGAAATTTTTTTTTTTGCTCTTATATTTTTTTATGATGTTGGATTGAAAAGATTTCAGTGAAATTATGACCCTAATTTATATATGAACATTCTAAGCACAATATTGGATTTTTTTCACTTTTGTGACTTGGGTCCACAAAACATCCAATAATAATAATAATATTGTTACAAAATCTTGCATCTATCATAACTCTTGTGTGTGGCATCTTATTGACATTCCATCAGGGGTGATGTGATGTTTTTTTAAATAACAACTTTGGATATCAAATTTGGTTTCATGGTTCTGTTGAAATAAATGCATAGGTTAAATATTAATAAGTTAATTATTATTATTAGGGTTTTTTATCAGACCTATCATCTAAACAGTATGTTTATCTGATGCGATGTTAGTAGTAGTGAAACCCTAGAAATTGTGTAGACATTTCACGTCTACTTTCGGGTTTTCAAACAAAATTTGTTGTGTGGGCTCCACAAGGACTGGTTTGCACGTGTTGCGAGGTAATGAAGTGTTTTAACCAGGTATCGTTTTTGGACAAATGAGTAGTCCATATCATGTATTTTTTCATGAGGATTACAGTGGAATAATCCATATTTTTTATGTTAGGACCGATCTATGGGCCCTATGAGATACCTTTCAAGCCTAATTTGGCATTTTGTGACCTTTTCAACATGTTCTTATTTGGAAAGAGTGGATAGTCTACCATGCACATTTTTCACAAGGATCACAATGTTGTGATCCATTTAGATCTAAGGAGCCTGATTTTGTGATCTCATTAACTGTGGAAACATGAAAGGAATATTAGTGGAAGATCCATTTTGATGTGTTCTGATCATGACAATCTTCTAGTGGTATTTGATTATTGTTGTAATTTCATTGATGTTTTCAGAATCGCAGGTTTAGTACGGGAAGACCCTCCATCAAGACAACCTTTTGTGGGGCTCAGTAGTGGCCTTCTTCAATGAATCATCCAGGCTTACCCTCCAGTTGGGGTTGGGTAGTGTCGTTCACTATTTACACTTTTGGGCTTACCCTCTAATGGGGATCATCAGTGGTGATTGCTGATGAATTATGACGATACATGTTTTGATGTATTATTGGAATCATGAGATATATGGTTGGTTTACCCACAAGGAATGTGCCTTTTAATGCAACCTAAAACCATGTGGGTGAGTAAGTTCCACCAAAAGCGGATTGTATCAAGGTCTGGTGATTTTATCCCATTGGACATATGCCTGTTAGGTAGACAATGAGTTTTTGGGAATTGTATATGGATTTACAATGAAGTTTTGGACACTCACATTCTTGGTTTGAGCTATGATATGGAGATCCCCTTACTCTCTTGTTTGGTTTTCTTTGATTCAGAATACAAATATATATATATATATATATATATATATATTATTTTCAGTACCAACTACTTGGGTTTTAGTAACTCTCTCCTTCTAAGAGAGGTGAATACACGTGGGGTATGCCACATGATTTTCCTTTCTAGCTTCTCATTGGTGGGGGAGTCTACTCTCTAACTATATATAGTGAATACATGATGAGAAGTTCATATTCTCACCATTTCAATCTATTTATGCTTGGATGAGCATACTTTCCTCTCTTATTGGGTTGAACTTCACTCCTTTTACTATACCTAATCCTATCTACTAGTTTCATTTTCAAAGATTCTCTTATGGCTCTCCAATTTCCTTTTTGGGGCATCCTACTTAGTATTTTTATACTCCCCCCTATATGGTCTTTTCCCGCACGTGTCGTTCCTTATTAAGATGATAGATAGGTTGATTCTGACATCATTGGAGTATAGGGATACATTTTCTTCAACTGTGTGTGAGGTTTATAGCTTGGGATTCAAGAGTGGGGCTCTATTAATAGTTTTAATCTTTTCAGTTACCACTAGGTTGTGGAACTTTTCTGGTTGGGCATCCATTTTTTCCTTTTTTCCATTTAGTTTAATTTACTATACTTCAACTATTTAGCGGTTCATGCATTCTTGGTTTATTTATAGTAGTGATTCATCTTTTGTTCCTTTCCCTTAACACTTTTGAATTGATTTGTGTGTGTGTGTGTCTGTGTATAGTTCTTTAGTCCAATTCCTCCCCATGTTCATTTTGACTTTGGTGTACTCATCAACCCCTTGCCTATGGAGGTAGGTTTGGGGTAGTTGTAGCTTGAGCTGCAGCATGGCCCAGGTCATGACAAAGTGGTATCAGAGGTTGTTTGACCCTTGGGACACTGTTCAGATGTTTCCCTAAAATGTTCTTGGTTGAGTTTAGGTAAATAGTGTCAATATGTATCAATAGTCACTCTCATTCCAGGGAGTATAGTGATGGTACGAGTGACCAACGTATCCATTCACTGGGACCCATATTACCCGTATGTAGACTAGACACCCCGAGTCACTTGTTACAGGGTAAGTGGTACATGAATCATATAGGATTGAGTCTTTGACTATCCTTATTTGTTTAACTCTTATTTTTTGTTGTTCTTATTATATATAAATATATATATATATATATATATATTCTCGTCAAACTATGGTACTCCGTGAAATTTTTCAAGATGCCTCTATGAAGACAACCATCTAGGTTACCCACTCCAGACCGTGACGAAGACCTTGAGAGCAATGAAGCCTTAGTTCAGGGGTCATCACATGATCTCTTTCTTCTAGGTGGACCAGTAGGAGAACCTCCACCTATGGAGAAACATTTAGTATCAATAGTATAGGCCAAGGATGAGTGTAGGTTGAGCGTGCTTCATGATTTCCAGTACCATAGGCCGCTGATGTTTTGGGTGGGCCAGATCCCCAGGCCGCGAAGGACTGTTGGTGTCGGTAGTCCGCCTCTTTATGATTTTCCGAAAACAGGATGACCAGATGGTTGCTTTTGCAGCCAACCTTTTTCATGGTCTAGTTGGGCACTAGTGGGGGTTGATTACCTAGATGTATGATGAGTCAGGACTCTCATGGGACAAGTTCCAGTAGTTTTTTCGTGGGGAGTACATACCCTCATGCAAGTGAACCATAAAGATTTAGAAGATTCTTGAGCTACATCAAGGATCCATGATAGTGGTTGCATACATAGTTAGGTTTAATGGCCCTAAATGGTTCTCCCTAGTTATGATCTGTGATTATAACGTGTGAGGAAGGATGTTCGAGCAGGGTATCTATAGAGAGATATGTTCTGGAATAGTCCCCTTGTGAATCACTACATACTTAGGGTGCTAAATCAATAATTTGTGATGTAGAGTTTATGATCGGAGGGGATCTAGTTAGTAATGTATGATAGTGGTCACTTCTAAGTAGAGACATCCATGATAGTTGGTGGATGTTAGTTAGTAGGTCCGCAACACTAGAGACCTTTCGAGGATCAGGCTCGGCTACTTGGTCAAATGGTAATAAGACGATGTAGAGCATTGGGTCTGTCTAAAGAGGTCTGATGTTATGCATGTAATGATAAAGTTCACATAGCACGAGACTACCTAACCAGACAGGTTGAACATTCCAGGTAGGAAGCAGGTGGACCACCATAAAAGTGGCAGTGTCGTCACTAGGGTGGTCCCTATAGATGTGGTGCTGGAAGAGGAGCAGGAGGACTAGGTGGTGGGGTAAGAAAATATGTGATCCTCCCACCACCACTGAGAAACCCACTTCAGGCTCAGGGAGCTGGTGGTCGGGGATGAAGACATCTACATGCTATGGATGTTTGTGATCCTCCATATTTTGAGATGATAATAGTATGCCTTGTATCATTTCTACTTTGTTCAGTATAGTTTGTTTGGAACTTTGTGAAATACTCTTTTCTCCCATCACCTTGCTTGTATTTTCACATGGGTGACTCAAGGCATTGGTGTGACCATGTGTGATTGTCATTCGATGTAACCTTGAATTCACGAAGAAGAGGGGTCCTTCCCCCATCGAGGCATGTTTTTTTTTACGTGATAAAAACCATGAGGGACAGTCTATGCCACCCAAAACAGATAGTGTCAAGGTGTGGTGAAATATTCCCCTTGACATGTGTATTCAGGTAAAATTTTTTAGTGGAGTTTTCAAGCAGGTCATGGTTTTACAAGTGGAATTTCCCTATTTGAGCCTTTTTTCCTAGGAATTCCACTAGTTGGTTTGGCAGAGTGTCTAAGTTGGGGATTACTCTCCTTATGAGGGGATAAAAACACTTAGGATATGCTATGTGCTTTCCATGTCTCGGTTCTTGTGGTTGGATGTGTTTTCTCACCTGCCCAATTTTTTGGTTCCTTTATGTCCTCAGTGTCAACCATGATACAAAAATTATCATGTACAGGATGAGGTGATGGAGAACCCATAAATAGAACTACACGACTCACTATTTAGTGTTGTTAGTAGTAGTCTTCAATCAAAGGGTATAGAGACACTAACTTTTGGGAGAATGATTTTTGGTTTTCATAGACCATCAAAGTCTTAGGTATGAATTCACATAGAGTGACTTGAACTTGATGTAGTGACATTGATTAGAAATTCTTGTTGGACGATAACTTCGAGATAGTCTATACTTCATGAAATGGGAACGTTATAAAATATTCCTTTATAGTGAATTCCCAAGCTCTCCGAGTGCTCTATGTTTCAATCCAGTTTACATCCCTGTAGCTAGACCTATTGGAGTAGAAGGATATTTTTTTTAGTTGATGGTGACGCCTCCTTTGTTTCTCAAGTGTATAAGAGGGTATTATTTGTGATGCATCAACCATTAAATCTTGCATGATCAGATATCCTTGGGTGTTTCACCATATGGATATTCTAAGGGAGTGAATCATGATTCATTTTTTCTAGGTACAAGTAGTGATTTCAGTCACAACGTTGGATGTGGAGGATCTTCTAGAGAGGAAAACTATCCCCCACATTTCATCGGGCCATTCAAGATGGTACAAAGGTATAGAGAGGTTTCCAATTTCCTTTCCCTACCCCCAATAGCTGGAGCAAGAGCATGGCATCTCCCACGTGTCACGATTAGTGAAATATTTTCACGTTCTTATGCACATCATTGATAGGATAAGACCTTATAAGGATATACCATTACCTGTATTTTTCTTCTATGGCCGCACAGGAACATGGAGGTCTTCATTGGAGTGGTGGAGCCATGTGTGAGTTCAGTATCCTGAGTTTTTTCCTCATGTTTTTCTTTTCAGGGACAAAAAGCATAAAGGATGGAATAATGTAGATACCCGAGTTTTTCCCTATCATACATTGGAATATTTCTAGGAATATTTTCAGATCTAGGTGCTGAGATGATGTTCAATCCCAAGGCTCTGCATTCCCAAAATAAATTATTCATAAATAGTATTTATATTTTAGACTATGCATGAAAATGAAATAGTATAACTCCCAAAATATAACATGGATAAGAAATATGAGGATATGGTAGAGTTTGTAAGATGTAATTTACCATAGGCGCGACCTAAAAAGACTTTGTCCCAAACATTCGGATACATCTCTTGTTGGCAGAGTGTTTTTAGTGATTTAATTAATTAATTTAATTAACTGGTTAAAAATAATTTAACCTAATTTATTGGTATAAATTCATATTATCAAATAATTACCTCATAATATTTTTTTCCCAATGATTAAAACCTTGTCTTCTCACCATTACGTTGATGAGTGATGAATGAAGAATGACAACGAAGCTTCAGATCTAGGTGGATCGAAGCGCAACGAATGCAAAAGATCTTGGAAAGAACTTTATTTATCAATGGTAATCAATACAATCCAGGTAGGACTCATATTAGGTGTTTTTATGCCTTGTTTTATACTTTTAGAATGTTGATAATTAGTTCTTAAATTTTCATTCTTGTTTTCAAACCTTCCATGAGCCAAAATACCAGGATTCTATACTTTTCAACCCATGTTCTGACCCCAGTGGCCCAATCTTGAATGCCCACCAAGGATTATTTTTTTGATAATGTTTATATCATTGAATTCTGGTTATTTTCCCCAATTGTTCTTCATGTTTTTATCGAGAAATCCCTTTTGATCCGGGTTTAATAATTATTAGGTGACTCAAGCTCAATCAAGCACTCAGATTAGAGGCGGATCGAAGAAACAATGAAAAAAATCATGAACATAGACTGGATATCTGTATATCAAGACCCATGAATCATAGATTTGGGTTTTTTTCAAATTTTCAGGCTTATAATGGGTCGTCAGTTACACTATGAAGGTACAAAGATTGTTTGGGGGTAATAACGGAGTAGATGGTCAATACAGCGCTCAGGTGTGACTCCAGAGAATGATTCTATTGAAGCAGGTAGTGAGGAAGGTCATATGGTGGTAGTGAGGTGGTGCGAGCTAGAAATTATGGTCAAGTGGTGGTTAGTTTTGCTATCAGCATCATGGTGGTGTGTGTAGAATGCGAGTACCAGGCGGGGCGACGACCCGCTAGGTAGCGGTAGAGGCAGCATTAGTCGTCTGTGAGGGAGAGCTGACCTGGGAAGGTGGTGGTGGATGTGACTATAGCTAGTGGCATGCACTGACTATGGTGGCACAATGGAGATACCCTCATTATGGTTTCAAATATTTTCAATAGTGAAGAAGAGGAAGTGTAGAATGGAATTAGTGGTAATTGAAGAGAGGAACTAAAAGATAATGATGATAACATAAAAATAAAATAAATGATAAAAGAAAATTCAATCATTTGGGGGGATTGTGTGCTACAAATGTTAATGAAAGGAGGTTTGAGAGTGGTTTTTTTTGGAAAACATGGTTAAATAAATAGAATAATAATATAATAATGTTATTATTATTTTTTGTTGGGAAAAAATATATATCGGTCATAACATATTTGTATGACAACAGATTGAAGAACTGTCAGCCCCTAATTTCTAGACGGACAATATGAGTCCAATATTGGATGTCTAATTCATTTTGTGACTCAGGTCCATGAACCAACCAATAATATTATTATTATTATTGTAGAAAAATATTTTATTTTTCATAACTCTGGTGTAAGATGTTTGATTGATATGCTATCATCGGTGATGTAACCTTGTCTTTAAGAAGGTTGTTTCAAGACCAATGTTGGATATCAAATTTGGTTCTGTTGTTCACTTTCATGAAATTCCTATGTTAAATAATTATAATTTAATTATTATTATTTGGGGTTCTTATATCGAACCTATCATCTAAATGGGATGTCTGTTTGACGTGTCGTCAGCGGCGGCGCGACCCTGATCCTTGTTCGGACCTTTCAAGGATATATTTGGGTTTTCAATTCAATGTTGATTTTTAGGCCCTATAATCCCCAGTTTCCATGTGTTGTAGTAAAATGCATATTTTTTCCCGAGTATACATTTTGGACAAATAAGAAGTCCATATCATGTGTTTCTTCATGAGGAACACAATTGTGTGATCTATATAATTTGTTTTAGGACTGAGCCATGGGCCCCATGTGATAACTTTTGATAATAATGAGGATTTTTATGAATGTTTTATCAGATGTCCATTTATAGTGAGTGGGTAGTCTACCTCACATGTTTTCCCACTAGGATCACAATAGTGTTATCCGTTTTGATGTGTGAAGCCCTTTTGTGATCTCATTTATTGTGGGAACACAAAATAAATTATTTCTAAAAGTTCCTTTTAGATGTGTTTTGTGCATGAATTTAATTTAGTTGTGTTTGATGATGGTAGTAATGGTAGTGATTTTTGCAGAATCATTGGGTTATTACCAGCTTACCCTCCAGTGTATCGCCCTTCAACGAGGATAAGCAGTGGTGTTAGTCATTTACTCTTCCGGTCATACCCTCTAGTATTGTTGGGAAGTGGTGTTCGCTAAATAATTGTGACAATACATGTTTTTACATACCTTTAGAATCATGAGAAAGAGAGAATCTTTCCCCACCAAGACATGAAATAAGACTATATAGGCGAGTCAGTGCCTCCCAAAGTAGAAAGTATCAAGGTGTGCTAATTTGAGACCCTTGGACTTGTGCCTCCAGGGAAGATGATGAAGTGTAGGGTATTAAAGATGGATTTACATAGGACTGTTGTATACTCACTTTCTTGGGTGGAGCTATGAGATGGATACCCCTTACTCTCTTATTTGGGTTTCTTTGATTGAGCATACATACATACATACATACATATATATATATATATATATATATATATATATATATATATATTTCCAGTACCAACTCCTTGGGTTTTGGTTACTCTCCTTCTAAGAGAGGCGAAGATGCATAGGTTATGACATTATCTTTCCATATATATATTGTCATGGTTAGGAAAGTCCATTTTCCTAAAATATATAGAAAATACTCAATGAGAATTTCATCTTCTCATCATTTCTAGATAATTGTGTTTTGATGAGCTTACATCACTCTCTTATTTGTTTGAGAGGTACTTCTTTTACTATAACTTTTCTTATATACTACTTTATTTTTCATAGTATATCTTACATCTCCCCCATCACCTTTTTAGGGAATCCTATTATGTTTTTTAATACAAAACCCCACATGGTCTTTTCCTGCACAAGTCATTCCATATGCAAATGATGGACAGGTTGATCGTGACTTCAAAGGAGCATAGGGATACTGTTTCATGGACCACGTATTGTAGTCATAGCTTGGGATTCAGTTGCGGGGCTCTCTTATCTATTTTTCATTTTTCATGTACTACTAGGTTGTGGGACATTTCTGGTTGGGCATTAATTTTTCCCCTTTTTCCCTTTCATTTTACTCTACTGTACATGTATCGTTTAGCGGTTCATGTATGTTTGGTTTATTTATAGAAATTTTGTATCTTTTGTTCTTTTATATCGACTATTTTTAGTTGATATAGTTGTGTGTTTGTGTGTGTATTTAGGATTTTAGGAAAAGGACTCCCTAAGTTATTTGTGCCTTCGACCCTAGTTACTAGCCCCTGGCCTATAGAAGTAAGCATGGGGTAGTTGCAAATCGAGCCCCAGTATGGGTCAGGTCGTGACATGGTCGAAATATTAAAATAAAAATATCATATTATATTTATGATAATGGTGTTTTTATTTAATCATATAATAATAATATTAGAAGGAGTGGATAATGGGAATAAAACTTACAAGATTGAGAGAAGATGTTACCTCTTAATTAGGTATCTTTTTTTGGTTTATACCAAAAGTATTTGTTAAAGGATTTATTCCCATATGTAGGCTTCATGTTTGAGGGTATGGATGTTGGGAAGATATTTTGGTAGATATTGGAGGAAACTAAGTGTTTTGATAGGTTTGAAGAAGTGGGAGATGTGTCGCCTTTTATAGGGACGGAAAAGGACTCACTAAGAATTTTTGGAAACAATTTAGGTGTACACATTTTATTACCTAAAAAAGTCATAAAAACGGACCAAACTCATTAAAGTAAATATTACAGCTGATATATATCCAGCCAGTAGGTTTTAGAAAAGTGGATAAGTTATTTTTTCCCTTCAATTAATGGTTAATCCCTTTATTAAGCATAAATTTTCATTAATAATTATAATTGATTTTAATTACATTCACTAATCATTTTTGTAAAAATATATGTTCACTTTATTTTAGATTTTAAATTAATTTGATTAAAAATATATAATCCATTTTTCCAAATTTCATTCATTCAAGTGGTAGAAATTAAATCAAAATCCATCGCGTAAGTGGGATGACAATGTGAGTTTTTTAAGTATACACATCCCAAAAAAATGCTATATTTTTATAGTCAATTTAAAATTGAAATTGATTTTAATAACCAAAATTAGATTAATTTATAAAAATATTATGTAATTAATCTTTAAAACTATTTTAGAACATAACTTTACCTTATAATTAAATCATATTAAAAAGGTATTTTGAACTAAATTATAGTATTTTTTTATTCATTAAGAATGGCATGCTTCAGACAAAATATAAAAAAATCACCCTAACCTAATTAATATGATTCTATTTAAATTATTTTTTTAATTTTGGAATATTAAATAAATTAATGTGTCAAAATTTAGTTTTTTTAATGGGTTCTCAATTAAAAGGCGGTAAAATAAAAATATAGGTATTTATGTGTAAAGTGGAGTTTGATCTTATTAAATTTATATAAAACATAATGGATTCATACAAAAAATATTTTATTAATGTATAAAATATAAATTTCATTAAAATCATTCATTAATAGTAATTATTTATTTTCAATTAAGATAAGACTTCTTTGCAAGTATTAAAATAATAATAATTCATTTTTTATTTAATTGGTTCTTTTTTTATTTCCCATTAATTGGTAACTGGTGAATTAATATTATATTTATATAAAACATATGTTTTCATAATATAGTTAATAATATTCATAACTTCTAACATAACATCTTGGTTATATCATATTATATTAAATAATAATATATTAATAATACACTGTTATTTGGTGAAACAAGGTCATTATTGTAATACAAGCCATCAAAGAAGTTCATTATTAAGTGTAATGCACCCTAACTTGGTGTTGTGAAAATATATCAAATATATTTAAATTAGTACATATTTTTTAATTTATCATGGAATTATACTTGTTTACGTGCTTTGTGTCGCATGTCATCCATGCTATCGAATTTAACATTCTTACTTTAGAATATCAGGGTGTTACATTTGGACTAGTCATGATAGGTGGAGCCTAGACATTATATGACCCCTCGATGCATTGATATGAATCATGATACAAATTATATGGCCCAATTATGTGGGTTTCTACATGTAGTATTAAAACATATTTTTAACGGTATTGACAGTATAGGTTTTCATTTACCACAAATGTGGAATCTATTAATTAATCATTTCCTTCATTTAGAATTCAAATTTTATTATTATTACTATTATAATTTAACCAATATATTTTTTATTTGAAATTATATTTAGATTAATTCATTCTCAGATTATTGAATAAATGTAATGTGTTTTAGTTATTTTCATTTCCATATTGATGATACCTTATCCAATAATTTAAATGGAAGATGTGTGCAGTTATCATTATTTCCATGTTGACTAGTCGTATTGATTCGTGATAGCTTCCATTATATGTTACCCTTATAGAGGATTTTAGATCACCTTTATTTTGTTTCATTTTCCTATGTTATGAATAATAGATATTTGAATGACTTTTTAATGATTCGGTTTATTGTCTTTTGGTATGTATTATGTTTATTTTCTATTTCCATTATAAAAGTGATATGTTGTATATAATATTGGTTTCCAAAATTGGTAAACAAAAATTTGGGATTTAGATATTGTATATATTCCAATATAATAAATTAATTCACTAAATCTGTAAAACTAGTGTCTGGTTCATTATAAAAATTAAGGGAACACATTTTTATTTATAAAAAATATAAGTGTACCTCTCATTTAACTTATACAAATCATACCCTTATCCTCTCTTCTCCACACCAATAAACCATTTTGTATTGGCCAAAAACAAATGAAATCACATAATAAAATCCATACCCTAATCCATAAATTATTTTTGTGTTTAGAAAAATATTCTAGTAATGAATTCATTATAATCATTAAGAGGTTGTCTGAGAAGAAGTAAGAATCATTACTTTTTGTTTTTCATTTATTTATTTTTACACAAAATTTAAATATTTTTCATTCCTTATAATATAATTACACAATAATATCACATATAATGATAATATATTAGGTTAATTAAATCACTTATATCCATTTCATATTCCCTAAAATGGTAAACAATAACATTTATCATGTATATTTTGGACCATCGCCTCATGAAACAATGTGACATGTTACCCATAAAAACCTCTCATTGTTGAGTATGATGGTGTATATAATCTATATATGTGATATTTATATAATTATTTTACCTAAAGATTCATTATACAATATATTAAATTTTTTAATTTTTTGTTTTTATGGGATATGGTAGCGTCGCTCTTGTGTACAGTGGACTACCACCTCACAAAGAAATGTGATTCATTTTTCAATAGCATTTTACATGGAATGTGTTACATATGAAGATATTGATTATATGTGATATAAATGTCATAATTATGATATTAATGACATATTTATCATTATCCAAATACAATATTTCAATTTCATTCTTACCATTTCACTCATTGAAATATTATAATGTCATTCGTGTATGTATAGACTACCACCTTCACGAAGTGATATGACTTTATTTTCATCACCAAACCACATTTAATATATAAATAATTATATAAAAGGTATTAATATTTTATTTTTTATACTATGATAATTATGGTATGTTAATAAATTACTTACCACATTTCAATTATGATAGTTAAAAAATGGAAATGTTTCTCACGCTTACGTATAGCCTTTATCCCCGTCATCATGACATAATTAATTTTGTAAAAATATAATTAACTATAGGTATTATAATTATGATTAATTTATAAATATGATCCTTAAATTTTGATTATTATTCTATAGAATTTAAATAATGACATATTTTACCATATTCAACATACGAAATTCTTTTTTGACACCTAATCCAAATATCAATGAATCATCCAATGTTAACTTAATTGACTATGTAATCATATATAACATGATAATTCATGATATAAATTTAATAATAAACATGAGTATTGTTATTAATCATTTTTATAAATAACTTATTTTTATTATTCATGACAATAAAGAACATACTTGACAAGTCAGGCATAATGTAAGGGGCTTCATCCCAATTTCCCTTCATTGTGGAATATTGTAATCAAATTTTATTTTATATAGTTTATATACTTCTTGAAAAAAATATAATGATTCATAAATAATTTAGGTTTTTTTATGTTTTAATTTTAATTATTTCTCTCATGGTTATTTGACTTAAATTTTAACAAGTGCTAATAAATTTCATAACATAATTAAATTTCAGAGGTTAGTATTACTTCTTCATGGTATTTTATATTATAAGATTATGTGTGTAATTAAATGTGATTATATTATGATGTATTGAAACTTTATTTATTATTATTTACATTTTATAAACATTATAGACTCATTGATTAATTCTCACATTAATGTTATGATCTTTTCAAGTGTGTATTTGACAATAACATTTTAATCAGGATTATTTACACTTGAATTTCATTTGATGGAAATTATTTGACCGTTTTTCAAAAAAAAAATTTTTTCCTCTTATGGTTATTCATAATTGTTTAAAATAATATTTCCATCTACTAAATTTTTTAATTAAAGTTTTTGAGAATGTATTTTAAAAATATCCAGAATAATTTATCTCTTATCCTAGAAATTCTTTTTCTTCCAAAACCATGTTTTATAAAATAAATTATAATTTTTTTTACCGTACTCCAAATAATTAATTAATTAGGTTTTTAACCATTTTTAATTTTTTTAATTTATATATAAATGAATATTAATGTTTTTTTCAAAATAAGGAATATTTTGATTTTATAGAAAAACTGAATGAAATATTTTTAAGTACTTGACCTGTATAAAATTTCCTTCAATAAATACCACTACATGTTTTAAAACATCCTTTATAATATTAAAAGGATATTTTTAAGGAAATATTTTTTCAAAATTATTATAGAATATAACATTTATAATTTAGTTATAAAAATGAAAATGTTTACCTTTTATGAAAATATATAAATATATTATATTGGTAATTATTTTCACCAACGATAACAACCATTTATTTTTTATATACTCTTATGGGGAAATTTTGTATTGATATAATAATTATTCTTCCACCAGATGGTTTATATTTATTTTCCTAGAAATGGTATTTAAATTCACTTCATTTAAATATTTCTATATAAATCTATATTCAATTGAATTATTCCCTTTCTTAGGATCATTAGGTGTTAAATTTACCATAAATATTCAAATTATGTTTCATAGATATTTTCATTTCATAAAGCATATATAATTTATAAAAATATTATTCTATATTTCCTATTATTTTATTATCTAAAGATATATTAATAAATCATATTTCATGATACAATTCTGATATTTGATGATAATGAAAATTTTTCATTAATTAAATCAATTTCTCAATATATAATGAATGTCTTGGACTTTCAGTTATGTGTGAAACCTAGAGTTATATTCCCCCTCAATGTAACTATAAGTATAATGAGGAAAATTGGAAAGAAAAATTAATATTTTTTATAATTATAGTTTTAAACTATCTTTTGAATGTTCTTAACAATATAGGTATCATGATTTTTGATATCATGTCACCCAATAATTATGAATTTACGTTAAAATCAATACAACTAGTATTATCCACAATATTTTCTATATGATATCGTCTCTAGATGAATTTAATTATTATTTTTTTGATTAGAAGGAATGTGTTTTTGGTTATTTACCTTAACATGTTGATTATTCTTTCTCTTATCATGATAGTAATATTATTTTAATAGAATTTGTGTTTAGTTATTTAATTTTCCATATTGACCATGATTATTGACTATTGATTGATTCCATTGTACATAACCCTTTCTGATCAATTGATCTCACTATTATACTTTTTCCTTTCCCATGATATGAAGAAGAATTATGGGAATGATATTAAGTATTCCCAATGTTTTCAATTTCAATACTATTTGTTTTATATCCCTAAATAAAATTTTTATCGTGTATGTATCCAGTTGACCATGATCACTGAACTCTTAAGTCCTTTGTGATGTTAATACATGTATCATATGATAATGTAAAAAATAGGCAATATCTCCATGCTAAGAGAGTTAGGTTCTTTATAGTTGACATGAAATTATGTTTAGTAGAAACCTTGGGAACTATATTTAGTAAAAATATATTATGTATTATAATTATATAATTTACATTAATGATAATTATATAATAAATTCATAATATTTTGGTTATAATGAGAATTGGAGGGTCTTTGTAACACCCCAATATTTTGAAACTAAATTTAATATTGAATTCATGAAACACTGAGCCTCTACAAAACACCACTTTGTTATAACCTATCCAGTAAACCTAATTTTACCACCCCTATTATTTATGTTTTGAAAATATGACATACATAGTTGAGATCAATAATTTATTTAGTGTATGATATGACCAACAAAATTTTTGGTGTAGAGAAACATACCATTATTAATAGTATTGTTAGACTTATGAATAGTGACATAACCTAATGAATATTAACCCCACCTATTTTAGAATATATATGTTATTTAATTGAATGTTTGATGTACCTTTGTTTTGAAAAAAGTGAATAAATGTTTTAAAACTGTATTTTTCATGAAAATTATGAAGTTATTTAAAAAATAAAACAATAATATTTAGAATAAAAATTCTGAAAAGGGACATAATTTTTGGATTCTACATGTTGAGAAATGGTTTGGGTGATTTCTTGGGATTTTTCTGAAATACTTGAATTTTTGGTGAATAGAAAAATACAATAATTTAAAATAAATGCTAAATAACTGATTTATTTAGTCTTTAATGATGTTATAAAAATGTAATAACCAATGGTTCTAAATCCCATGCACAAATTACTATTTTTGGTCATGGAATCATCAATATTTCGTGCCCTATAGAAAAATAATAAACTAATGCTTAAAATATTAAGAATAACCTCCTCCCCTCTATTATAAAAACCACCTATTCCACCCTCTTCTCTTCACTCCTCTCAATCCTTGTGTCTTCTCCAAATTCTGACCTAATATACTCCCATGATCCCACCCAATTACAATTATCCCTTGGTATCATAAAAATAACAAATCCTCCTCCCTTAAGAGGCCCTCAAGGAAGGTTAATTCAAGATGTAAAATTCCTCTTTTCTTTTCTTTCATTTTCATGTTCCTTTGTTATATTTTATTTAAAACCCTCTTTTAATACTAATGGTATGAAAATTCTAGTATCATACATGTAATTTAATTTTTTCATGCTAATTGGATAATTAATATTCATCTATCATTTCCCCCTTATTTATGCTAAAAATGAAACATCTCTAGAGATGTGTTGATCCATCACATTCAAGGATGAAGATGATTTCAATTTTATTTACCTTCTTCAACTCATGTCATGAAACATTTTCTATGGTTGAAATATTATATTATATATTTATTTTATCTTATGTAATGTTCTTGAATCCTTATTCACCCATGATGTAAAATAATAATACAAAACACGGTACTTTTGAGCCATATCGCCAAATTATTCCAAACGTTTATCATTAATGTTTTATATAATGATTCACCATCACTCCAGATATTCAAATGAATTTTATAACCATTTAATATTATAAATTTTCATTAATAACAAATAAAATCAATTCTATACTTAAACTCCCTTCATACCTGAAATACCATACTCTTTTATAAGTGAGATGCTTTGGAATATTATGAAAACGATCACTCATGAACAATGAAATTGAATCCCTTAACCCATCTAAAATTCCATAAATGAACTTAATAAAGTCCTAATAAAGAAAATAAATGTATAAAGTGTTCTGGAATTATTAATTAATGAACCTAATTTGGGTATTCAGGTCATTATTATTAGACGAATAACACCCACATACTTAAAGTAATGGATCCTCTCTCTCACTTTTATTCGAGAATCTCCACTATGTTATGTCCTACTTTTTTTAATTCATAATTATGGGGTATGTTTTTGAACCTCCCCCATACTTATCCTTATTATATATAATTTAAATAATATTCCTTAACCTCTCATTAAGTCCTCACAAAAACACTTCTTACCATGCCGAAATAATTATAAGGGTTTCATCATCTCACTTCCATTTTTGGGATATATTTTGTATTCTCTATTATTACATATGTATGGTTTATTCATACTTCCCACTGATGTTTTATATCATTAATATATTTATTTTAATTATATTATTTTTATCATTTTATGATTATTAATTTTGGGTCATACGATTCAATAGATTACAGTGTTTTATGTATTTTCATCACAAACCTCCATTTTCATTTGGGTTTCTCATAATCTCTACTCACCTCAGTGAAAATATTATTTATTCTTATCTACCACTCATAAATTTTGTTTTAATGTTATATATATGTTTAAAAATCATAATACTTCTTATTTATGAGGATTTACATGTTTTAAAATAATTATTCAGAAATTGTTCCAAAATACAAGTGGGATTCATGGAATTTCTCAAATTCTTACCTTTTTTGAAGTTCAACCTATAATATGTTTTAAGCAAAATTTATCTTTATAATATCACAAATTCTAACATGAAAAATATAATTTTGTTCCTTTATGGTTTTATGAAATCAAACATTCTTTTTATCTTTAAAATCTTCTAATATCTTCCTTAAACTGCACTATAATATTTTATTTATAAAGCTTATTTAAAAAGTCTTTTTAAACGATTTCACCTCAATAAGAGTTTATTTAAGCCTAAACTATAATTTCAATGAAATTAACTTTTTTTATGGTATATTCATGTTTACAATCTTGTTTCATAAAAAATAAAAATGATTTTACAAAAGAACAGTTCTTTCAAAAGTAAAAAATAATTTTTCTCATCTCACTTTAACATTTGAGAGATATATGCCTTGTTCACCACTTATTTCTGGCTTGTTGTGTATGTATTTCCCTTTCGTATATCAAATAAAGATTATCCTTATTCTCATGATATTATAAGGTATTATGATTTAAATGTTTCAAGGTGGTATGGGACACTTTGGAATGTTTAAAGAATATTTATTCACAGATTTTTCAATAGTCTCTTTTAAAAGTATCTCCGTCTATGTCAACGTCCTTTGTTGAATATTTTACATCATTTAGGTTTATATACAATGATACTATCCACCGGTTTTTATTGATTTTTTATGATTAGTTTTACTGTAGAGGTTCTATCTTGAAACCATTCCCTATATTACTCTGAATTGTTAATGTTTGTGATTAATGATTCGGGAAAGTTATTTAAATTTCATATGTTAGTTTCAAAATGAATGTGTATGTTGTTTATTTTTATCCTCATTCATAATAGGAATGTTTTGGACATTGTAAGTGGAGGGTGGGGCCTGCTATATCCCCTCGGTGCATCGGTATGCCTCATTAGATGAAATTTGGTCTTGGCATGAGGCCTTGAGAAAATGGATATTTATGGTTTTAGAACGAGGCCTTGACAGTGAGGTTATGATGTCCTGCATTACACATTACTTCATTATAAATCTAGTTATTCAAATTTCATGATGTTATTTGACTTGTAGAATACCAATTTTTATGCTTTAATAGGGAATTATTTATTCATCTCTTATTCCTTCCATAATGTGATCAAGTTAATTTTTAAAGGCATGTGTTTTTAGTTATTCACCATTCCTAATGTTTATGTTTATGATGTCTTCTGATATATTTATTACCCTTACTGATCATTTTATCTCACTAATTTATTATGTTTTATCTTTCTAGGTTATAAGAATGATTATACTATGAATGAATTTTAGGGTTAATCTAAGATATTATAGGCTTTTCGGTTGAATTTATTAATATTATTTTAGTTTTGAGTTGTAATTTTGAACTCTTGTATATATATTTTTTCCAAAACTACTAAACTAATTGGTCCTTTAGGATGCATATTCCCATGTATCTATTCCAATGTAACAAAATAAGGAACCTACTCTGAGCATTAGGGGTCGGGGTGTTACAATTGGTATCAAATGAAGTTTAGTAGAAAATATGGAAACTAGATATAGAAAAAGTTGATTAGTGAACAAATACCTTAGATAGACTATGGGGATAAGAATACAAGGATATCCTAGAATTTAGGTATGGAATATAATATGGGGTTTAACAAGAAAATACATCCATGTCTAGATACAAAAAAGTAGAGGTGACTCTGTCATAGAGGTATCTAGGGGTAAAACCCAAAAACACCACATTGATCTAGACTTGAATGGAAACAGGTGCATGAAAATGGGACTTGATGCACTCTTAGTTTGACACTCCCGGGGGATATGCTTTGGTAAATTAATAATTTTATTAAAAACCATTATGAAAGATTTTTTTCCCCAATATAACAAAAGTATATGGTTCTAGGATTTATGATGCATAAGTTTATGTTATTTGTTATTCCATGTTTAGATATATAAAGAGTTCATAATTTTATAAGTTAATATTTTATATGTTATTGATTAGAAATGGAACCTAGCATAAGGAATGAGAACTTCACCAATTCTCATGATGCAAAGAGTAAGAAGGATCATATCTCTAATGGTTGTAAGCTATCATTTCACATGAATAGAGCCTCCCAAGTGTCATCGTTGTAAAAAGAAATAGCATCATCTGATAAAAAGGCTTGTAAGGAATTATATGAGTCATATTTATTTGAAGGAAAGAAAATGAAGAATATTATGGTAGAGCAATAATATATAAAATGAATAAGGGAAGGAATAGTTTTCACACATGTGATAATTTTGGAAGGAATTACACTGGTAAATTCTTGAAGGGAATGGAAGATTGTTATAGGTGTGAAGAAAAAGGACCCCATGTTAATGATTGAAGGGGTAATAAAATTTTTTCCGATGTACAATGCTAAAACTACACATAGATGGGACACTATTTGAATCAATGTCCCAAGCATCAAAAGAATATACCCCAAAAGATTTTACTGGAAAAAGATCATTTTATGATACTACCACAGATGAAGTGGAAAGACTAATATGCATAATCCAGAAACATGTCTTTAGAATATTTTTTCTAAAATTCACTAGTTATAATAATTATTGAATATTTGAGGATTGTACTATAATACAATTTTTTAAGGATTTGAGGTTATATTATTAATGGTTATAAGGAAAATTGACTCAGTAGAAGGTCAAACTTTTGGAACATATATGGTCGAAGGATAGAAACTGCTTATTATGTTCATAATATTGAGATGTCAATCTCAGAATATAGAGATGATATAAATGGATAATGTAATTACGATACTACTAACTACCATGTGAGTGATTCTAATGTATTGGATCTTGATCTTTTGGAACTTTAACCCATTTATAAAATGGATTAAATTGATCATTCTATGAGGTTTTAAATGTTAATGGAACCACATGATGAAACATATGCTAAGAGATGAAGTATAGGTAGTTCAAATAACAATAAAAGGATAATAGTATGTTTATGTTATATAAATGTATATTTATATACTTATAGAGAGGAATAATACCTCAAATCTAAGAAAATATTATTAAATGTTGTTCTATTATCATGATCTTTGATAACTATAATGAAAATTTTCAAAACATTAGTTTATGGTTGTGTGGTAATCTACTTTCATCTAAACCAGTTTTCTATCACTAGAAATTTGTAGTTTGGTTTCTCTTTTATGCCTGTATTTTTAATTCCAATCAATGTCACTCCATTCTAAAGGATAATTTACTCATTTATTTATTTATTTATTATTATTATAATTCTTATTTTGACCACCAATTTTATCTTCACCTTTTTTAGAAGGATATTCTATTAACCATATTTCTGATATAGGTTTTTCACAATAAAATTTTCAAGTTACAAACAATAACATTCAAAGTGAAATACCAAATTTTGAGAACAAAATTTCTGTAAGGAAGTGAAAATGTAAGACCACAAGATTTTGAAAAAAAAATTAATATTGAATGCATGAAACATTGATTCTCTAAAAAACACCACTTTGTTATAAACTACCCATTATACATGATTTTCAACCATTATGATTTGAATTTTGAAAATCTGACATATGCAGTTGCGATTAGAATGTTATTTAGATTCTGATATGACCAACTAAAATTTTGGTCAATGATAACATACCCTTATGAATAGTAATGTTACACTTATGAAAAGTGTCATACACTTATGAATAGTAACCTCACTTATGATAGTATATATAGGATTTAAGTGAAATTATGATGTACCTATGTTTTCTAATAAGTAAGTAAATGTTTTAAAAACTATATTTTTCATGTAAATTGGGATTTTAATTAAAAATTAAGTTCATCATATTTAGAATAATATTTTATAAAATGGACTTTTTTAGATTATACACATTAAAAAACGTTTACAGTGAATTTTTTTACTTTTTCTAAAATACTTGAATTTTGGTGAATAGTAAAATATGATAATTTACAATAAATGATAAATAATAGATTTATTAAGTCATTGATGATGTTATTCTGATTTAAGAACCAATGGTTCAAACTCACATGCACATATTACTATTTTTGGTCATGGAATCATCACTATTCTCTTATCTCATGGAAAAATAATAAACTAATGATTAAAATATTAAGAAAACCATCCTTCCCGCCACTATAAATACCACCTCTTACACACTATTCTCTTCAATGCTCTCAAGAATTTTTCCTTCTTCAAATTCTTCCCAAATATCCTCCCATGATCCCCCCCCCACGAACATCATTCCTTGGTCTCATAAAAAGAACAAATCCTTTTCCCTTAAGAGTCTCTCAAGGAAGGTTTATTCAAGAGGTAAAATTTGTCTTTTCTTTTCATTAATTTTGATATTCCTTTGTTATATTTTATTTCCAAATATCACCTCATTAAAATGGTATGAAAGTTTCAGTACCATGCATTTACTATAATTTTTTTTATGAAAATGAGATAATTCATCTCCATCTCTCATTTCCACATTATTTATACTAAAAATAAAACATCATCTCATATGTGTTGATTTATCACATTCATGGATGATGATACTTTCAATTTTGTTTACCTTATTCAGATCTAGTCATGAAACTATTTTTATGGTTGAAACAAACTTTTATATATTTATTTTATCTTATTTAATTTTCTGGAATCCTTACGCCCTCACGATGTAACATATTAATACAAAACAAGGTAATTGTGGGAAAAATCGTCAAATTAATCCATGTGTTTATTATTCATGTTTTACATAATGATTAACCTTCACTCCATATATAAAAATGAATTTTATAACCATTAAGTCTTATTAATTTTCATTAATAACACATAAAATTAATTCTAGACTTCAACTCCCATCTTATAAGAAATACCATTCTCTTTAATAAGTGAGTTGGTCATGAATATTAATAAAACAGGAACTCACAAACAATGAAATTGAATCCATTAACCCATATAAAATTATATTAATGAACTTAATAAAGTCATAATAAACCAAATAAATTTGTAAAGAGTTCTAGAATTATAAATTAATGACCCTAATTTGGTTATTCAAATCATTAATATCAAGTGAATAACACCCCGAGATTTTAGGTAAAGGATTTTCTCTCCCACTCTTTTATTCAAGAATAGCCCCTATATTGTGTCCTTTTTTAATTCCTAATGATGGGTTATGTTATTAAACATCCCCTGTAATTCCCTTATAATATATAAATAATTTTATAATCCCTTACCTCTCATTCATCCCTCACATGAACACTTGTTACCATGCAGAAATGTTTTTAAGGGTTTCTTCATCTAACTTCCATTTTTTGTGAGATATTTTGTATACTCTATTATTACATGTATATTGTGTATTCATACATCCAATTTATGTTTCATATCATGAATATATTTATTCTAATGATAGTAATTATATCATTTTAGGATTATTAATTTTGGGTCATACAATTCAATTGATTACCAATTTTTAAATATTTTCTACCTGAAACTCTATTTTCATTTCAGTTGCCCTTATTATCTACTCACCTCAATGAAATTATTATTTATCTCAATGTACTCTTAATAAATTATTTGCTAATTTTCTATATATTAGTACTAATCATAATCATTCTTTATTTTATGGGTAGTTACATATTTTAAAATAATCTTTGAAAAAATTTTCTGAAATGAAAGTCTGATTCAAGAAACATCTCAAATTCTTACCTATTTCGAAGTTCACTATATAATCTGTTTTATGACACGTTTATCTTTATAAAATAACAAATTTTAACATGAAAAATCTATTTTTTTAATTTATGGTTTCATGAAAACAAACATTCATTTGCACATTAAAATCCTCTACTATCTTCCTTAAACTATACTAAAATGTTTTATTTATAAAGGTTATTTAAAACTCTTTTTAAATGATTTCACCTAAATAAGAAATTACTTAATCCTAAAATATAATTTAAATTTAATTATATTTTATTTTATGTGATATACATGTTTATAATATTATTTCATGAAAAATAAAAATGATTTTCCAAAAGAACTCTTGTTTCCAAAGTAAGAAAGGATTTTTCTCATTTCACTTTAACTTTTAAGAGATATATGCCTTGTTCATCACTTATTTCTTTCTTGTGGTGTACATACTTCCCTTAGGTATATTATATCAAGAGTATACTTATTCTCAATATATTATAAGGGATTGCGATTTGAATTTTTCAATGTGGTATAAGACACTTTATAATTATTAAGGATTATTTCCTCAAGGATTTTTCAATAGTATCATTTAAAAGAATCTTTATCTGTGTCAACATCCTCTATTGAATCTTGTACATCACATAGGTTTATCTCCTATGATATAATAAAACATTTTTTATTTAATATATTATGATTATTTTGAATTTTTATGTTCTATCATGAAACCATTCAAAATATTACTCTCAATGTTTAGTGTTTCTGATTACTGATTGGGGAAAGTTATTTACATTTCATATGTTAGTTTCAATATGAATGTGTATGCTATTTATTTTTATCCTCATTCATAATAAGAGTGCATTGGACTCAGTAAGTGTTAGGTGGGTCCCCTTATAGTCCATCGGTGCATCGGTGGGTCTCCCAAGACAAAATATGGTCTTGGAATGAGGCCTTGAAAAAATGGATATCTATGGTCTGGGCATGATGAATTGATGGTATGGTTATGATGTCCCGCATTAATTATTACCTCATTATGAAACTATTAATTTAAATTTCATGTGGTTATTCTATTAGTAGGGTACCCATGTTTATATTTTAATATGTCATTATTTATTCATCTCTTATTCCTTCCATAATTTGATCAAGTTCATTTTTAAAGGAATGTGTTTTTAGTTATTCACCATGCTAAATGTGTGTGTTTAAGATGTCTTCTACAGTATTTATTACCCTTACTAAGAATTTTATCTCACCCCTTTCTTATTATTTATCCTTCCATACTATGAAGATGATTATTTTATGAATGAATTTCATGTTTAATCTAAGAGATTATGGGATTTTCTATTGAATTTATAATATTTTATTAGTTTTGAGATATAATTTTAAACTCTTGTTTGTATCTTATTTCCAAAACTACTATATTGATTGGTCCTTCAGGATACATCTTCCTTGTTACTATTCTAATGTAATAAAATAAGGCATTGATTCTGAGCTTCTAGGGTCCGGGCATTACAGTCATCCAAGTAATGTAGACCTGTATGGATACTAAAATTAAAAATGGTTCTAAAACATATGTACCTAGGTATATATATCTAAAAAACAGAACATTAGCATGACCCAGTCATCAACTGGTGTAAGAAAATATGAATTTCTAAGAACATGGTTTGACACTACCATGGGATGTGATCATGAAAATTAAAATTTTCATTAAATCACATTATAAAGGATTTGAATATAAAGATATCCCCAGTGAAAGCATTTTTATGATTATAAGATTAGTTATGCATAAATTTTTAAATTTATGCTATAAATTTCATTAGTTCTGGGATTATAAATTATGTTTCATAATGATATGATCTAATATATAATATTACATCATTTATAAATAATAACTCATAGATGGAATTTGACATTTATTAATGATTTTATTTAAAATATTAAGAATGATCGTTTAATTTATGGTATTAGGCCACATTTTTTATGGGAACTACTATCTCAAAAATTCTCCCAAAATGAAGAAAATAATATCATTAGCTAAAAATATTGATAAATAATTACCTAAGTAGTCTGGATTTGATTTAAAGCAAGAAAATGAGAGTATGGAAGATAAAAATAAGGATAATTGCAAGATGGGAAAGTATTAATTTCCCACATGTGATAATTATGGAAAGAAACACCTTAAAAAATTTGTTATGAGAATATATGTATTCAACAAGTTTGGAGATAATGGTTCTCATTATCATGAATAGAAAACAATGAAAACAATTTCAAGTATTAAATTCATTAGATATAATAATTTGGGTTACTATGAAAACTAATTCCCCATACATCAATGTAAAATACATAAAAATTATCAAATAGATTTGATAGTACTAGTGACCATTAAAAATGATTCAGCTACTTTTAAAACTTCATGAAAGACACATGATTTTGGTAATGATAGTCCATAATATTTTCAAGAGGTTATGATAATGATTTGTGATAATGAGAATATTGATATAAATAAATTAAATTGGATTGTAATTGC
Organism: Viscum album; assembly: GCA_963277665.1. Classification (NCBI taxonomy): domain Eukaryota; kingdom Viridiplantae; phylum Streptophyta; class Magnoliopsida; order Santalales; family Viscaceae; genus Viscum; species Viscum album. The sequence goes on from OY728136.1 coordinate 1,068,886,204, forward strand.
TACCTTGGAATTGATTGGTGATTTTTTGATCAAGTGTCTTATGCTATCATTGATGGAGTTAATTGAATTTATTGATTTATAAAATATATCAAATAATATATGTTCTATTTATGGAATAATGAAGAATTTTTGTTTCGATGATGTTTTATGGTAATTTAATTTATCAACATCTTACAAAATAATACATGATAAAGGTATTCACAAGTTTGTTATGTGATGATTAAGTGATGCTTCATGTTATTTGGGGATTAATAATAAATTAATTTTGGAAATTTATTAAACGTATTTTTAATGTTTTGGATCTTCATATTTTCTAAGGATCACATGCATACCCATTTCTTAAATGGTTTAATATGATCTTCTTACTTATTTTTAGAAATTATTCTGTTACATCACAATATGAAGATTTATGAATATTGGATAAATTGTACAGGAAACTTCTTTAATGATATCAAGATATGGAATTACTATCATATAATTCTTTATGGATACAATGATATGTTAAATGTGAATTTTCATTCTCCTTGAAAAAATATATAATCATTACTATGAGTAAACGATGAATTTGAAATTTAATAGAGCACAACCAAAGGATGAAATTATGTTTATGAAATAAAAACGTGTCATGTGATTACATTTACATATATTAAAATATTTTAAAATAATTCCTAAGCATTAATATATATATCTTGTAACAAAAAATTTATCACTTTAACATCATATCAAATGAATCATATAAAATTATAATCCAACATGTATTTATGGTTTTGAGTTCTATATCTTTCCATTAATCATATAAGTACTTTTGATCGACATCCTAAATCATACTCTATAATTATTTACACATTAATTAATGTCCTCATATTCAAATTCCACCAATTATCACCTATATAAAAACCTAGTTATGTTTTAATTCATCTGACTATCATACTTCACATTATCTCAAATTATGATTATCTTTTAATAACCTTTTTTACAATGTGGGTTGTTAAAAAAATAATTTTTAAATATCAAAAACATAATTTATGAGTTTGAGATCAAATTAAAAAGCATAAATTTATTCATTATGGAGATAATGCATCACCCAAAAATTATAAAAATTATATTTTATTTGAAATAATATGAGAAATTCAATACTGATCTTAAGGAAACCTTGAAATATATTTTTTAAATTCAATCTCATTGATAGCTTACAGAACACACAGCATCAATTATAATTGAAAAGTGATATAGTATAATATTATGTCATATATATTAAATTAGAGTGTATGAATAGAACTATTTATATAATTTAAATTGTTGTTATATATTTTTAATAAAAAATAAGAGTCATTTAAAATAAAATAAATTTTCTATGAAAAATATATATTTTCTAAAACACAGTTTAGTCACTCTATACACATATAATATATAATTAATTTATAAAAAATTTTGAAAATATATTTCAAAGAATAAAATTCTAATTTCTAATCTACTTGTCAAAATTATGTTAGGGTGAATTTTTGGAGATTTTTTTTAAAAATATTATTTTTTCTGAAGAGTGAAAAATAATGTACTTAAATTGAAAAATGTCTTTTTCATTTAATTTATTCTTCAAGATAAGCTATAAATTAATTTTTTAATGTTTTATACAATTCATATATATATATATATCAATTAATCTATTTTGATTAATTTTAATCATTTTAATTTTTAATGTTGATATGAAAACATTGTAACATTTTGATCATTTTCTCTTTGAAACCCCAATTTCTCATCACTTCTGCATGATTAATTTTAAATTATTATTTTTCTTTAAGTTAATTGGTTTAAAAAATAATTAATATTTGAAATAAAAATAATTTAAATTATCTAATAAGTTCAACTTAGTTTTTGAACGTAATGAATAGTTAAAATAGTAAACAAATTGTTTTCTTCATTAAAGGTAAAAATGAGTTTACCTTGGCTAAAACAAAAAAACTACGGTATAAAATAACCAAAATTTTATCTAAAATATATTTTATTGTAATATTTATACTTTATAATTCTCATCAATACTCTATTATGTACCCTTATGGGATGTGAAAAAGGTGGGAACAACTTTTTATTTCCAATGATTTCAAATGTTCCACTCACCTAACGTATAAAATTGGCACCCAATATCATTTATTCTTCACACATTAATACAATATTATATCATCTAACACCTTACCATATAACATAAAAAATTACTTTTCCTCATCCTATACTCCTAGACTGTTCAAAAATTTATTTTTGGAACACTTAGGTATAATATGAAAGAGGTGGTCTGAGAAGAGGTAAAATTATTAAATATGTGTTTTTTGTTTATTTCATCATTCATATAATTAAAATATTATACATTTATTATTATTTAATAACACCACTATATAATATATAATTATATTCTATTATTTTATGGTAATTTCTTATATCCATCTCATATTCTCTCAAATGGGAAATTATAATATCACTCATTTGTACAGTAGAATACTTCTTAGAAACCCGATGTGAAATGATTTCCATAAAAACCTTTTACTATTGGGTATTATGATGGGTATAAATTAAATTTATAAGTTATATTTAAAACCTAATTATACCTATAGATTAATTATATCATATATTACTATGTCATACTCCATTTTGAATTCTATATGATAACATCACTTGGGTGTACGACCGACTATCGTCTTAGGAAGTGATGTGATTCATATTTAAATAAATAATTACATATAAGGTGATAAGTATAATGAAATTTATTATATGTGAAAAAAATAACCTAATTATGATACTAATTACATATTTATCCTTATCAAATGATAATACAACATTTTTTTACCTTTTCACTCACTGAATATTGATAATGTAGTTTATGTAAATGTTGACTATCTCCATAAAAAAGTGATGTGACTTATTATTCCTGACCACAATAAATTTATAATATATATAACTACATGTGAGGATTAAATTGTCTATATATGATATTATTATCATTATATAAATGTATAATATTACTTACCACCATTCGATAATGAATTTTAAAAATTGGAAGTGTTACTCACACTTACGTATGACTTACTATCTCCATGATCATAACATTATTCATTTCTCAAAACCATCAATCATGAGAGGGAATAAAATTATAATTGATGTATAAATATTATAAGTATTTAACTATTTAATTATTATTATTCTAGAAATGTGTTTCGTTGGAAAAATGATATTTTCACATGAATTTTCCCATAGAAGAATATGAAATTAGAGTTAGGGGTTCTGGTTCCATTATGCCGAAACATGGAATTATTCACCTTTGTGAATAGAATAATAAGTTCAATACATTTGAATTGGGAAACTCTACAGCTCACGTTTGGGTTAGATTTTATTTCTTAAATTGGATTTTGTGGCATCCCAAAATTTTATATGATATTTTTATGTCTATTGGAATGCCAATTAAAATAGAAAAGGAAATTTAAGTAGATCTCATTAGACACATTGCCAGATTTTTTGTTAAAGTTAAATGGGGTTCTACTATAGTGAACAAAATAATTCTTGCAACGGAGGATTTCATTATTGATTTGAATATCGTTGATGAAAAATTTCCAAAATTTTTCAAGGATTGTATTATGATTAGTCATGATCAATCTACATGTAGGTGCTCTATAGTTTGTAGCTTCTGTGCTTTATGGGGGCATGATGCAAATAATTGTATTAAGAAACACAAAACCACAAAGGCTTAAAAGGCTACTGAGAACAGAAAATAGTTGGAAGGAGTGAATGATTATATACCTTAGGAAGCGAAAAAATCAATAGGTGATGAGAAGAGGTAGCTCATGGATGAAATATTGGGATGAAATCTTCTCCACAAATAAGAGTTCTTACAGTGGAAAAATTGCATTCAGCGGTTTTGATGATTTGATGGTAAGAAAATGGTTGAATATAATCATCAAAGAGATATTGATCATCACCTTTTATAAGAAAAGATGGTTACTTCAGGTAATCGAAAGGGCATGAAAATTTTATAATCTATCTCTTTAGTCATTTCTAATAATTTGCATGCATCCCCAAAATAGTTTGTGGATAAAGATGGATTTTATCTTGTTTCCTATAAAAAAATGCTATGGTTATTACCGCAATGGTGGATGATCAGGTAAATATATGTAATCTTCCTCCCCTCCCTAACCAAAATTTCAATAGTGTATATAAGTCGCAGGTCTCCATCTTGGGCACAACTGAAGAGTTAATGCAACAAAAGATTATTGCTCCATCTGAACAAATTGAAGATAAAGAGGAAATGAATAGAGTGGAAGGTGGATTCTATCGAGAGCAATGTAAATAAGACGGCTCTGAGCATAGCACTGATGTTTAAACATTACTAGAAAGGATTCAGTCTCTAACCTCAAATAGGGGGAGACTAAGAGGTTGGGGACATGGTCGTGGGAGAGCAGGATGGCTTGTTCTTCAGAAAGAGGAAAGAAAACTCACTGAAAGACAGATGGAAAGGATAAGCAGGTAACTATTAGTTGTGGATTTTATTCATTTTGAATCTTCTACTCACGTAGAAATATTTTTACTTGTTTTTAATAAAATAGGTGAAACCTCTATCCTTTAAATAAATAAATTTGTCTCAATTTCTCTTCATTGAGGCACATTCTATTATTATACACCGAATTTAATTTATATGGTATATTTACTACCACGTATACATGAATTATTATAATTTAATAACAATTCATTTAATTATCTGATTAATTTTGAATTATTTCACCATGTGGGATTTTATATAACAATTATCAAGTGGTAAATAATTTCATGGCTCAATATCATTTTATTTTGTTATATTACTTCTTCATATACTTTGATATTCAAATATTATTTTTGTAATGGATTATGATTTTATTATGTTTTATTTCAAATTATTTCATGTGTATTTAAATTTTAAACATATAATATACTCATTTATAAATTCATTGATGAATTTTTTGGTCTCTAAAGGGAATTATTTCAAACTGTCGTTTTATTCGGGATATTTTATATATGAATTAACATAGATGGAAATTATTTAATCATTGTATCATAAAACCTTTAATTTTTTCATCCTCAATATTTTCATGAATTGTTTTTGTATTAGTTCCATTTTACACTATTTTTTATTTAAATATATTTTTAACATTTTCCAATAAAATCCAAATTCATTTCACTATTAGGTCGGAAATACATTTTCTCCCAAATCCATGATTTATTAAAAAATTAGAAATGTTTGTAAAACACTTGTAAATTATTTATTAAATGATTTTTTACCCATTTTAAATTTTTACATATTTTTTCTAATACAATCTCTTAGTAATTTTTAAATCATTTCCAATTTTGATTTTATACAAATATTGAAAAATTTATTTTTCTTAATGTATTCTATATATATAGAATTTCCTTCCATTATAACCACTCTAAGATTTAAAATATTATTTATAATTTTAAAGGGATATTTCGAATGGATTTTTTTTCAAACTGTTTTTTGGTCTATTTTAAAAATTTGACTTTCATAATGAAAAGGATATATTCTTCATGAATGTATTCTATGATATTTTTATGATATTTAAATTTATCAACAAAAACAACCCATAATTGTAGAAATACTCATTTGGGAATATATTTTATTTACACCATCCTTGTTCTTTTTAATAGTGGTTTAAGAATTATTCTACCAAATATCGTATTTAATTTCACATAGATTATAGATTTTTTTATTCAGGAACATTGCCTTTAGGTATTCACTTTTCAGGGATCATCAAACATTCCATTTTCCCCAACTATCAATATTATTAATTACAGTTGTATTTATTAAATAAAATGTATATCATTTCTACATATGATGGTATATATTGAATTTTATTTTTTTATATGCGAAAATATTTATAAATCAGTATTAATTACACAATTTATATATTTTGTTATAAGACACATTATTCATGAATTAAATCATGTATTCGATATATGAGAAATGCTTTGGACATACAGTGACTAGTATGGACCATTATAATATATCTCATTAATGAATCAACATGCCTTATTAAACATATCAGCTATCCAAATTAATTAGGTTTCAATATTTATATTTGAATCATCTTGTGAAAGGTCTTGAGGGTAAAGGCATCATGATTTCTGAGATCATGGTGTCATGAAATTAGGAATTTATTTCATTAAAAATTAATTTATTATTATCCATGATATTTTCACAATTATATTATATCTAGATTCATTTCATTATTAGTTCATTTATTTAATTGAAATTATTTTCAATTATATACATTTTCATATTGATTATTCTATGACATATAATTGTAGTCATTATATTTAAATGGAATGAAAGTTTAGTTATTTAACGTTCCATGTTGATTATTATTATTTATTCATGATAGAATCTATTGTACTTAACCTTTAATGATCATTTGAGATCAACCATATTTATTTTTCCCTCCCTTGGATATAATTAATAGTCATTGGAATGAGTTCTAGGATTCCAAAGGATTTCCCTTCTTATGATTTTTATTTTTTATCCCTATGTAAAATAATTATCATGTATGTATCTATTCCAATAATACTACTAAACTAATTTTACCTTTATCATGTGATTATTTTATCCTTAGTAACTTGTAAAAAATAGGCTATAGAACTGGTTTACTGGGTTCTGGGTTATTAAAAAATATGTGTATTTTTGAATTTTTCATGTTGAATTAAATGTATATTTTTTTAGAAAATATTTTTATACATTGTAAAAGTTTAATATTTATTTTAATGCACTTTATAATATTTCTTCATATGATGGAATTTATATGTGGTGATGTTATTTATAATATATATATGAAATTATAAAAGGATGGGTTATACTTAGTAATTCTTAACATAGTTGAAATCATATTGGGTGGTAATATGATAAATGAAATGAATGAATTTACATGATTAATTAGAATATATTTTGTAATTTATTTGAATATTTATAGGATGTATTTTCATAGGTTATATGTCTTTCAAAATGAAATATATTATATTACTTATAAGGATTATTATTCTAGGAAACAATTGAGTATTCTTATAATATATAATAATAAATCTATATCAACACTAATTGTAGTTAAATCTATGGATTTATTTTAAAATTATGGATGATTTGTTTGACCAAAAATATATATGAATATTACAGTCATACTGATATATTTCATTGTTCTATGATTAAATTTTATTTTTTCTACCTTCTTGGAAAAAAATTCACTGTTTTCCCAAGTAGAAACATATTTGAATAGAGGAATAAATCAGGAGGTACATTCAATCTATACTTAATTATTATCAGTGGTATTGTGAAAGGAATAAAAAACTATTATAAACTTATTTGTATGGTTATAGGGATCT